>OY720147.1:21500776-22245243 GCA_963082955.1 Cheilosia grossa | reverse complement strand
AACCGACCCGTGGCAATCTTGAACATTTTCTGTAGAAATTGAATTTTCTTTTCAACTATACAGTTTACCAGTGTACAAAATCGATTCAGAATACGTCCCGAATTCACTATGGATTTATTAGGGGCGAACGAATAATTTTGTGAGTTATAAATTTAATGGACTGACTGAAAAGACTCTGACAATGGAAATGCAATTGCGGGACAAATGATTTGGGCTTACAGAAAAAAAGGTTCCATTCATAATGTTTCCTTCTCTTTACTTACTTTATTTGCTACTTATACCGATACTGAGTCACATTTCCAAACCGTTCCTGCCCATGGATCAGTCGCATATTCCCACTCCACCACTCCCTGCCGTTCATGGCGGAAAAGCTGACAAATTTACTGCTTATTTTTCGCGGCTTTATGCAGCCATGTGCAAGTGCATGGTAAACTCGCTTCCATAAGTATCCGCACATACTTACAAATAACTAAAAAAACTAGGGAATAGCCATTAACCGGGGCAGTAAAAAAGGATAGCGAACTTTACGGCAGGCGATTTTTAAGCTGCATTTATATAGCATTTAAAATCAACAACAAAAACGACGTAATTATTGTTGTGTTGCATGCAACATAATTCCTTTGGAATTTCGGTAAACACTTTGAGAGACTTTCTCTACTCGAGGTTGTTTAGTCGGCGTAGCTATAAAAATTAACTGCACAGCTAGCTGCGACTAGTGCTTTGTGTTTGAAAACAAAAAAAAAACAATCCAAACATAATTAAGGCTGGTAGTATAAATTTCGCTTTTTTATGAGCATTCGTTTAGAAATAACTTTAAGGAGTGATAAAACTTGTACTGATGTCGTACTTTGAAGGAGACTTTTACTTTGTATAGTAGATTGCAAAAAAGTTAGCTCAAGGTCTGTGCCGGATGATTGGCGGCGCATGGTTAAAACTTCGTTTCGGGACCAACATTGTTATGATATCGCAGAATGTGCTGCTTCTAGGTAAGTTTAAACTCTTTACCTTATTGAAAGACGTGCAAGGGTTGTGCTTTTGCTAAAGGTGATTGGCAGTTCACAATGCCTTGGATTGGGTAAATTTTGGGATACTCTTTTATATGACTAGCTTACAACGAACGAAGCTGTTTGCTATCCTTTATCGATTGGAGGTTGCTTAAGCTGAAAATTATTTTATGAAGGCTCTTCTAAATATATAAAATCTATAAAGCGGTCTTTAAATAAGACGTCAGAGGCTGTAAGCCGGCTATTACTCGATTACTTTATATGAGTAGCTTGCAAGCAGCAACAATTCTCTCCATTGTATGTCCTTTCTAGGATTTTTCGCCACCTTTCCTTACCTTTACTTATGAGTCATGAGGTATCACAATGGACCTACTAGTCTGGTCTAAGTGTGTCTTTCGAGGCAGTTAAGTAATCTATCATTACCTGAAAATAAATAAATGGATAGTTGGCGCAACGGGTCCGTATAGGGAGTCGCGGCCTAGCTTCGCACAACCATTCGATTTGTGTTAGTTCTTAATTTTTGGAACGAATAGATGAGATCTACAATTTTATTCCGAGTCCAAACAGCTAGTTGGAAAGCTCTTTCATGACAGTTATGTCAGACGTTTGTGAAGGGTGGCGCAGTGGAAAAACACTTTAAGTTGGAATTTGGGAATTTTTCGTACCAATCATTTGTTTTTTTTTTTGGGTAGTCATCACTCGTAAAAAAGGCTGTTCATGCCTACCCCTCGAACATCTTCCAAATGGAGGAGAACTCTGAAAAGTTATCGACAAATCTTCAAGACTTTTGACAACATTTTAAAGCAGAGCCTTTGACACACCTACCAAAGATCGTTTCTGAGCTTGAAACAAAACTTGATCTGTGTGTGTGTGGATTTGAATTCGCATTACTCTGAAACTACTCACTGTATTCATAGGGATTTCTCAGATCATCAGAAGTGTTAACGAAAAGCTGGATTTAGCTTTTATTACATCGCAATTTGCCACTTCAATTAAATGATATGTCCAAGTTCAAAGTCCTTTCAAAGGGGTAGATGTTATTGTCGTCTCCACGGCAGATACAATATATATCGATGCTGGATGCGATATAAACCTTTTCGTTTTCAAGCTTTATGTGTCAGCTGTCTGTCAGTATTTCTTCATGGCTCGGTGGTAATCGCCTGTTGCGATGTGACACTTGCCTCTATGTTAATTAATACAAAATGCCACTAACTAACTCAATATTTTTAGATTCAATATTTTATTTTTTGAAGTTTTGTTAATTGTTATGTAAGGATAAAGAAATAAATTAAATAAAGAAAAACAAATAAAATTCTTTTGACGTTTTTGGTGGGTAATAGACAAATAGTAGAAAAAACGGAATTGAAGCGTATTTTGGTGTTCTGTGCAAAAAAAAGCAAGTACAAAACTAGTGCCTCATAAGTCCGGCCAAAGGATGGAATGGATGGAATTTTGAAAAATTACCAAAATGGTGCCTTTTTCAGTTTAAGAAAGATTTTATTCATAACTGAACACAAAAGAATGCAAAAGAATGCAAAATAAATATTTCTGTTGCTCTTTTTTTTTTTTGCTAAATTAGTATTTGATGTAGAGGCCCCTTTTAGTCCCCTTTTTGAAATTTTGCAGTGGCAACGCTGGGAAGGAGTAAACAGTAAACTTTTCTGTCCAGATATCGAATAAAGATCAGATAAGTGCAACGTACCATGCGACATGACGATCGTAACTTAAGCGGAAACAATGGAAGCAGCGATCAGATGAAGTAACAGTAAAATCTCGGTGAGACAAGTTTTCTCAGAAGAGGCAAAGCTAGAAAATTGGAATGAGCTTCTGCTACTTAGGTGTGTTTGCCGATAACGAGTTGTGTCACGAAATTTTTTGTTGCCCAAATACGGACCATTATTGTCAGTTAGCGTGGGATCGCTACAGCAATCTATGCACCGAAGAATATGTAACAAGGCGGTAAGGCTTGATAATATTTCCAGGTGGGACCAACAACAGAGCTGTTGCATATACGAGTACTACTCGTAGACATAGCTAAGGACAAAGAGTGTTTTTCTGATGAGAAAAGGAAGCGAATGATTGCCAAGTTCCCTGTCTTTAGTTGCAAAAAGGGCTAAAAAAAAGCCTCTTCATCTTGACGTGACTTGACAGTACCTATACAGTGCAGTGGCATTTGAAATAATTTTTTTTTATGGCAGTATAGACACAAAACCAGATACGCAAGGGAAAGCAGGACACACCAAAACAGAGTCCATAAAGTCACTTAATTGAATGGCTTATTTTCACTAACGACAGCTATTTGTGACGACAAAAACTGGGTCAAGAAATGGATTGGATATTTGCTCCGCACACAAAAGAAAATGAGCATCACTGTGTAGACACTGCAAAATAAAACCAGGATATCACTATTTACCAGGGGACACTGGGAGATATCCTCTTCCACACTCGGTTACACGCAGTGCCACTGAGTGTCTGTGTAATGAACTATAGTGCACGTCTGGCAGTGTCCTATTAAACTATATCCGCAATGTGAGACGTGTGCTCGCACATTATAGTATGCAAGACGAGTCTTCAAAATCATCTGCACACTACACGAGTACGTGGTGTAGTGTGTTCCAAAAATGTCCAACCATACTCAGACTCAGAGATGTTTTAATGATTGCCTCGAAAATGTTCACCAAAAGGCGTCACTTGAGCCGAGTGCGGTGTAGTCTGCTCGACAGAAATGTGAGGTATCCTGGTATCAGGTGCCGTCTAATTCTTTTCCTTGCCGTTTACAATGCAGAAGAAAGTCAAAAAAAAAAAAATCCCTCATCCACAGAGAGGGCTTAAATGGATTACACTGTAATACTAAGTGTAGTGATGTCTTCCCCAGGGTGGAACCGAAATGAGGTTAATCCAAACGCAGAGAAACCTTCACTTCAGTGCTTCTGCACTGCACATACACATGTGACAGACAGACGTCATTAAGTATGCAGTCAGATAAAATCTGTGGCACAGTGCATTCAAACATTTCCGTTGATTATTCTGTGCGACCGGAAGTCGGTGTGTTGAGATGTAGTTTCCATTTTGCTTTTTCTTCCCCCCAAAAACCAATTTCACTTTAAATATACACGCTTGGCCTTGGCAAAGACCCTGAGAGATTGAATTAAATCGACGAGATAAGGTTCAATTGTGTGTGAGTAGGTAGTGCACGAACTGACTGGTCTATTGATGTTTTGTTTATCGTTTTCTTCTTCTTTTGCGTCATTTAAATGTTAACTACGGACTGAATTTGAATATGTTTTGTTTGGTGCGCCGCATTGTTTCTTGGATAGGTTTGAGACTTGTGGACTCGTTTGACAAGACTATGATCTTTGGAATCTATCGAGTTTATAGGGATTTATTTATAAGAACTGAATATGGTCACATTAGGAGTGTCAACAGGACCCAAAGCTATATCCCATTCTTGTGTGAGAACTTTATTTTGGGTATCCTCAATTTTATGTGGCATTACGTATTTTCAGATGTTTGTCAGACATTGGCTAGAGTTGCTGAGCCACTGCGAAATGTAAAGATTTCGAGGGACACCTTTTCGGAAAAACACCTACGGCATCACTCAATTTAATTCCATTCCATCCTTTGGCCGGACTTATGGGGCACTAGTTTTGTACTTGCTTTTTTTTGCACAGAACACCAAAATACGCTTCAATTCCGTTTTTCCTACCATTTGTCTATTAGCCACCACAAACGTCAAAAGAAGTTTATTTGTTTTTCTTTATTTAATTTATTTCTTTATCCGTATATAACAATTTATAAAACTTCAAAAAAGGAAACATCTTTTGGTGTATATAAGTAAGTGCCGCTTAAAAAAAAATAGTAGCTAAGACGGCATTGCAGGCGCAGATTTTTAGTCACATTGAAAATTCCTTTTCTTTTCGGCTGAATTAGGATCAATTTCTCCCGCTGGAGATGACTTCCTGACTTTCATTTCTGTGAACGCGTAGCTAGACGGAAAATACAATTCCGTATACCTAAGTCAGATTATCTTTTCGTTACTTCAAGGCATAAGTTACGTATGCTTAATATAACGAGCTGCCCTCGAAGGTTAAGGCCTAATAAAGTCGGCCCTTGTCATTCAAAATTCTAAGATTCGTTACCCCCGTTTTCAGAAGCCTGCCCGCATGTGCCTCCAAGCCGACATCACCTTGTTTCTCTGGTTTTGTTATTTCCGCAATGTTTGCATGAAACAAATTTGGATCTGCCCAAAACTTCATTCAACTCAACTTCATATAGCTCTAGCTATGTGACATACTCATATATGTAAGTAGGTCGTCCATCGTAACGTAGTAAGCCATAAAGATAATCATAGAAATGTTTTTTCCTAATTCCAATTTGATAACAAACTCAGATATGCCATTCAAACGAAAATAGCAACGACTACTAAGACGAACAAATTCTCTATGGCCTATGAAATTGTGAATGTACGTTCAATTTGTTTAACAATAGCTCAACTTGATTTGATACACAAACACACTCAATTTCGCAATTGTAGTCCACTAACTCAAATTGAATCACCAGAGGTAGGCACTCGTATTCGTATGTGACATTTCTGTGTCATTCGAATGAAAGTAAAAATTAAATTCATTTTATATACTAATCTATATCTAATGCAAAAAATTTTAGTAACTAAGTAGAAACAATTCCTCCCCACACAATCTGTAAAGTGTCTCAATTTGATAAGAACATGTTTGGCGCCAGTGATGACTGTCCCCAGAGGATTACCTATCTCAACGACACCATTCACGCACATTAATGATTTCTATCATGCACCCCAACACAACTCATTCTATTGTATTGAAACAACTTATAAACAAATGTAGAAATGAACAAAATAACGAACAACTTCTCATTTTGTTTGCCATTCCCTTTTATTCACTTTCCTCCGAACATAGTGCATCAGTTTCGATGAATGAATGAATAACAGATACTAATCAACTTCGAGGCGTAATTTTGTTGTGTACAAAAAGAGGAAAAAAAAATTAAGAAAAAGGAGTTCATTGCCTCTTAATCGAATTGGCATGTGCGTGTACGAAATCACGAACGCGAGACGGAGAGATACAAAAGAGCAGTGTAGATATTTATATTCGCATAATTATTGTGCCATAGATGGTTTTGTGTAGCGCATTGTAATGAATGGCGGTCATTAATTGATGAAAGGATCATCTTTGAGTTGATTTTATCGGGAGATATTCTGTATCCTACATCCCTGGCGTACTAATAAAGAAAAAGCATTAAGTCAGAGAATAGTAAAATGCTACCAAAAACAAATCTAGTTTAATGAAAAGGCCATTTGCTTCGAATGGAGGACATTATTCGCCATGGCGGAAGGATTTTTTTAATTATTTCTCTGCAAATTGGGCATAACTCCAAGATTCAATAAACAAGGAAGGCTATATTCAAAGTGTGTATGATGGGCATTAATGAAATGTGTCAGAAAACCAACTGAGAAGTGAAAACAACTTTCAAAGAAAATATTACTGCTACTATAGAATGAGTTGGGTAAGGAGGCAACTATCCGACACACACGGAAAAATTCGATTAGGACACATAAGGTCCCTTGGGAACCATTTTTAACCGTGTTTTTTTTTTTTTTTGTGATCAATATCTACAAGTTCCTTCAAGAAGTACTCTCCTGAAATTTGCTTTCGAATCGAGGACAGAACCAGGCGAAGATAAGGAAAGACTGGTTTTTCTCTGTGACTTTATACAGCTCATTTTATGAGCCTGACAACCACTACACCCCATCTCAAGTAAAACCAGATATTCCCGGACCCTTCTAAAGGACGAATGCTCTAAATCTACACTTGTTAGATTGATTGCGCGAAGCGGAATTTGGACTCGGCCTTATAAGCATTAAAGTTAGACCGTTATCAACAGAACTGACTCGATGGACTTGAGATCGATGTTGATTTAAGTTGTGATTCGAATTTCTTTGTGGTAAGATAAATACAAGAAGTATGAATGGCTTCTGAGAGTAAAGTGGCATCTGAGCGTAAAATGGAAGTGAGGTTTTGACCAGGGACTGGATCACTTTAGTAAAATGTTTGCCTAAAAAGTTATGCAAAATTAAAAGCAGCTGGAAAAATGTATTTAGCTAGGAAGTGGGCTCAAAATTAAAGCTGAATATTGAAGCTATTTTGGTGAATAGGTAAACGGAAAAAAGAAGCTCAGGGCAACTTGCTGCACCACTCTAAAAATAGTTTATGGCCGTACACCAATGCCTTCACCAATTCCTGTTGGAATCCAGAGTCTTCCACTCGTATATCTTCGGCTGACAGGTTAAAGTCACTAAGTGCATTTAGAGGTAATTGTAAATAACTATATAGGTTTTCATGATTTTTTCCTGCCATCTAACCTAAAATAACCGAAGTTGATGAAATTTAAAAATCTTTTATTGTTATAAAGGGTGATTTTTTAAGAGGTTTAGAACTTTAAAAAAAAAAAAAACACAAAAAATTCGAAAAAATGAATGAAATATTTATTTGAATCGATAGTTTGAACCTTGCAATTTAATGTTTAAAGATAATTTCATGCAAATGTTGACCGCGGCTGCGTCTCAGGTAGCCCATCCGCTGAGTCCAATTTTGGCATTCTCTTTCACACATATCGGCCGGTATCTCACGAATGAATGCATGGATGTTGGCTTCCAGTGCGTCAATCGAAGCGGGCTTGTCCCTATACACATTAGCCTTGGCATACCCCCACAAAAAATAATCTAATGGTGTCAAATCGCACGATCTAGGCGGCCAATTGACCGGCCCGAAACGTGAAATTAACTGTTCACCAAACTCGCCTCGCAATTGCGCCATTGTTTCGCGTGCTGTGTGGCATGTGGCACCGTCTTGTTGAAACCACATATCATGCAAGTCAAGAACTTCCATTTCGGGCAAAAAAAAGTTTGTTATCATCGCTCGGTAGCGTTCACCATTGACAGTAACGCTGCGATTCGCATCATCTTTGAAGAAATATGGCCCAATAATGCCGCCGGCCCATAAACCGCACCAAACAGTGGCTTTTTCGGGATGCATTGGTAGCTGTTGCAATGCTTCTGGCTGATCTTCACTCCAAATGCGGCAATTTTGCTTATTTACGTACCCATTCAACCAAAAATGAGCCTCATCGCTGAACACAATTTTTCGATAAAAAAGCGGATCCTCGGCCAGCTTTCCAAGAGCCCATTCACCAAAAATTCGGCGTTGTGGTAGGTCGGCTGGCTTTAGTTCTTGCACCAGCTGTATCTTAAAAGGCTTTACGCCCAAATCCTTCCGCAAAATTTTCCACGTAGTGCTGTAACAAAGGCCTAACTGCTGGGAACGGCGCCGAATCGACATTTCGCGGTCTTCTGTCACACTAGCTGATACGGCCGCAATATTTTCTTCACTACGCACAGTACGTAAACGTGTTGGTGGTTTAATGTCCAACAAAGTAAATTTGGTGCGAAATTTGGTCACAATCTTCCGAATAGACTGCTCAGAAGGTCGAGAATGCCGATCATAAAATGGAAGCAGCGCGCGATGAACATTTCGAACCGAGCACGAATTTTGATAGTAAAATTCAATAATTTGCAAGCGTTGTTCATTTGTAAGACGATCCATGGTTAAATTGCAAACCAAACTGAAGCTGTTTGACAGTGACACAAGGTACTAAACACACGTCAGCTGTCAAAACCAGTGTTGCCAAAACCAAACCAGCTAAAAAATCACCCTTTACAAATACCATGCTGAGTTTTTCATTCGATTGATTGATTGATTTCATGTCGTTTTAGCTGAAATGTGTATACTTAGTGAGTTTTACCTGTCAATTTTTCATAAGTCGTCAAACAACCATCGAGTCTGCGAATTCGTCTGTTGGCAAATTTACATCATCTCCACTGAATCGATGCAGCTAAGGAAAATCCGCACCAACTCGTTGACACCTTCGATTTTTGAAAATTTTATTTGTAACAAAATTTTACTTACATTGATTTAGAGGGTTTTTTTTTTATATAAACTGAGTAAGGCAAATACCATGCTTAACTATTTATGAGATCGAGCTCATGAAACTACTCGTTTTCTGAACCTGTGCCTCGCACAACACGGGATCAAACTTGGTTAGTGTATATTTTCTTTTTCCAAACCTTGTAATGAAGAGTGTCAGAAAATCGAGCAAGGAGTAAACAGCTTGAACTTAATGAACTTATGTTTCTAAATACGAACAGTTGTATAAATACGTTTAAAATAAAATATGCAGAAATCGTTCAAGCGATCGCCCAAAAAATAACTCAATTTTTGAATACCTATGATTTGAAGGCGGACTGAGTTTTAAAGGCAACTGCGAAGATAAGAAGAATTTCAATATACTCTATTTAGAGTTCTTAATGTGAAGTTCATACCAGAATTAAGGTTGCTACTTTAGCTTTATAATTTCGCAGTAGATTCTCTTAACAAATGCAGAAGATTTAATTTGTTTGTATAAGGTTATTTTTTCGAACAAAACCAAGGAAAATTACAAAAAAAAAATTACGTAAGAAATACAAAATTACTAAAAACGAGTATTTCAACAAAACAGAAAATTTCATTTATTCATTAATTTTGTTGTTTTGTTTTCTGCTAAAAAAGGGAAACATTTTTGTTCGATCTAGATGCGAGCGTTCTTCAAAAATGCAGTAGATTTATTTTTTTTTCAGAAGATTTAAATCTCGGAAAAATGGCTCCACTTACTTTGATTAAAGACAAAAATTGCAGCAAAGTGGCAACCCTGACCAGAATACTTGTTCTTATATTTTTTTACAAACAACTCCAAACATCTCTTTTGAACATTATTTTCTGCCACTGCGACAATTATGTGAGAAAGGATCTACAAAAAGAAAACGATGCAAATATGAACGTACCTTACGGAAAAAGAGTGTTTTATAAAAATTGGTAAATTCACAAATGGTTATATTTAATGCCAACCCATCAAATGCGGAAGGGTTTCCTAAATATTCTATAGGTACTGGAGTCTGTTTTGCCTTCTAAGGCTCCATCCATCCGTGAAGTGAGTGATTAGCGACTGCACTTTAACACTGCTTGGCCGGAGCCTAGGAAGAACGTTGTGAAGTACAATTCGTACAGAGGATTTGTTATGGTGGTTACAACTTGTTGATAAAATCTAAGTTTTGGTTTGCGGCCCCACTAAAATATTACCACTTTTTGATGTGCAAACCAATTTTAAAATGTTGGACAATTTTCAACAGTAAAATCAAATAAAGTACAAAAAATAATGAATATTATTTCATAGCAGGAAATTAGATACAACTTCATCAATGCATCGAAAAACCAACAACCTCATGTGGGGAAAAAATAAACCAAGCATCCTTAAGCGCTTTAAAAATATCTCTACAACTGATAGGGAAAATGTTATAACGAAAATTAAATTATAACGGTAGCACTACTCGTACTCGTAGTGTGCACTTCTGAAATGTGCATTTTAAATTTGCATATTTTGAAGTTAAGTTCCCGTCATTCGTCGCACAAGTAGAGTACTTCCAATGCGGTTATTTTTTTTTTTTATTAAGCATAGAGCCATTCAGCTTCATGACTAAGTGTGTATGTTGGCATAGGATGTACTTTGATACGAGTTATTAAATTCATTATTATCAGACCCTTCAGATCAAGATTAAAATCTACGCATACGTGTACCCAGCTATATTGGTTGAGTGCTCCGCTCACTTTAATTAAAGCTAAAAGAAAGATTCAACTGTCTTGTTTTGTATTTGTGGTGACCCACATTCCTTGGTTCAATTGCAATCACATATATGAATTGTTATCGCTGTCATGATGCCATCCGAATTGTACCGATTGGATACGGCTGACTCGGTCTCATCGGTAGTTTTATTTTCACACGGCATTTTTTGGCTTGGTAAAGAAATTCCGTCATAGACATTTTGGACAGAGAGAAAGAGAACACAGAATATTGACTTGCCAGTTCAAAATGACAGCATACACATCATTGGAACATCAAAAAGTCTGGGAACAAATCGCTTTGGCCGATTATACGCATAGCTATCAATGTGAAAAAACTCACCTTTACATTAGAAATATATCAAGCGAGTGAAAAAAAAAAAAATGATGAAACGACTTTTAAGAAATGGAGTGCTCCTTTCAGTACCAGTGATTTGTGGATACGAGGATTACTCTTGCTTTCTTTGGTATTGTCTAGAATTCTGTCACATTACAAATCGGTAATATCCTTAAAAAGAAATAGTTGGGACAATAAGTATTGATTCTCGCAACTGTTCGTTTTGGAAAGTCTTTTTGTGGTGTTACTGTCGAAGTCGGCCCTAGCCTCTCTCAACCAACATTCCTCCTCAGACCACAATCACTTGTCCTACTCACATTTGCCAGAGGCAACACTGCAACGCAGTGAAGACTCCCAATAACTTGGCTTTTTTTTTTTAAGAAATTACAAAAAACTCCCTATTGTTTGGAATCGCTCGGAAAATGGCTCAACTCTAAAATTTCCTCGGGTAGGTTGGTATCAATAGAATCGTATGACATATTGGAAAATGAGCCATATCAATACGCACAGGCTCGTTCTATCTGCATTTCAGTTTTTGTATTGGAACTTGGGTGAACATTTTGTTAGAAGCAGTGTCAGTTTAGTCAGTATTTTTATTGTGGGGAATTCCACAACGAAGAATGGGGAAAAGGGGAATTTGAAGGTCTGTGATGGGGAATTTCACTTAAAGCGCCTGGTAACACTGCTGCAACGTCTTGACGAAGACCAGTTTTCATCGATGACGATTATGATGAGAGAGGGGTTCGTTGATTGACCAGGAATTTATATATAGCTGTATACTTTTATTCTCTGAACTTTATTAATTACCGATGTATTTAACTTTATTTAAAGTAATCAATAAATTCTGAATTCCTAATTTTTTGGTCATTATACACATAAGTTCATGTTATCATCGCACTTTACGAAAAGTAGCAAACAACCCTTCGAAAGATATTAACAAAAAACACCCATTGGCGTCATCAGTTCGATAATTATGCCAATCGAAACCAGTGAAAATAAGAGCATTATCCTCATTCCATGCATGCTCCCATTCCCATCCACTGTCGTGAACTCGGGCAAAGTCCCTCCCGACATTCATTCTGTTTGTGTGTGCATCAGCAAAAGTCATAGTGCTCGACCTATTAAACGTTGTTAATGTCGCACCCCGTTCTTGCACAAGAGTATCCTTGAATTCATGAGGGTAAGCAAATTTATCGAAATCGATTTATTCACCTCGAACGCGGTGCAGTACTCGTACCATTCGCCGCAAACCTGAACGAAAACAGCCAACCGACTACTATAGCAAAAGAATGCAAACTCCCTCCAATACCTGTTGGGCTTTAAGTTGTCTTTAAGGGAACATAAAACAGAAAAAAAAAAAAAAAAAAACCAAAACACCACCAAGTGTCTACTGTCTGTATGTCGGTCTATCTACATCGCCGGTCCCCATGTTCTGGCGCAATGCAATTGTTTCCATTCTGCGAAAGGAATGACACTGAGCAAAATAGAAAGGTCAGGACACATAGGAGAATATTTTATTAGCTTAACGTACCTTAAAGTGTCAACATTGACCGAATAACCTGCGGGTGGGTGGAGATGATGGTAAACAATATATGACAACCAGCAGACACTTTTCTATTATGTGTCTAAAGTTCACAGAATCACAAAAAAAAAAAAAAAAATAAGAAGAAAGAAAGACTGGGATGCCTTCCACAGTGACTTTGGTTGACGTTAGAGTTCACGTTCACGTACGCGTTATGCTACTCTTTCATTAGCAAGAAAACGATGGAATGTGGAAATGTCTTCTCTATTCCAATGCGCGAGTCTTGCTATGGGTATACCTACACATAGACCTATGAGTACTACAGCAGCGATCTTAATTTGCAAACGGAAAAAAGAGTGAAAAGGCGCATCGACTTAATTTAATGGCAAACGTCCGTCCGAAAATAAGTTAATTTCTTAAGAAGAAATTGCTAAAGGCTGAGACACGATGATTGTTCATTTCTAGGGGAGTGAGCGACACGAAAGTAATTGGTATGTAATTAATTTTGTCCCTGTCGTCCTTTATAATTTAAGAAAATGTACGTTTCATAATGTAATAATTATTTGGCGTAAATTAAAAATGGCCGCTGTGGGACTTTTTTTAATTTGTTGGCTTTAAGCGGGAAATTTATGCGCGCGCGTTCGTTAGATAAGGTGTTTTATAAATATATATTGGGTTGTAAAATAAATATGAGCAACTTTTTAATAGGTAACTCGTGACAGTTCTCGCACGGATGCAAGGGGCATGATATTACTTCAAACAAGTGAGGTGTCGGATAACAAAATATACCTGAAGCGCCGAAGAATCGTACACTGTCTCTAAACAAAATTAACTTACAAAATAAATCCCATGAGAGTTCCGCACAGGTACCTTTACTATTATTTATTTGATTGGTGAAGGATAGACCCATTTGAGACTCTCACAGCTCACACTAACTACCATTACCATTACCAGTAAAGTGTAAAAAAAAAAAAAAAAAAAAAAAACAATCGCCATAGTTCTCCCACGGTCGCTTATATTATTCGCATGATATAGCTAATTTTGTTTCCCTAGGAACTTATCTACCTGAAAAAGTTTTAAATGACTGACAATTTTACAGCCCATTGAGAAGTGGTACACCGACTTTTTTGTCTTAACATTTTATTAAAAAAATCGCATGACAGTTCTCGCACAAATTTACTAGCCACGTGGACTATTTCTGTCCTTTAAATCACTTTGCGGCCTTCGTACTCTACCAATTTTAATAAAAGTGGTGTCAAACGGAAGAGGATTTCCTGGAGCATCGACGAGTTACACATCAACAGCTTGAAATTTAAGGAAATTCTACCGTTTGTCTGCCTGTTTGGGGTGGTACCTACTGTACACAAAGTTGGATATAACCCGGATATATATCTGACGGCCTGCTTGGCCCTTTAACGTCTACAGTTATTCAGCGTACTGTCGTATGCTCGTGGATCTTTTACAAATTTTCTAGCTGTATACGAATACTTTCAGGCTACTGGGTGTGGCTCCTCCCATGAAATACAATTAAATCACTTTATCTTGCTGCGAAAACCAACTGAATGCACTATATCTCGGCAACTAAGGCTGAAAGAATTTTAAAATCTTTCCATAGGAACTTATCTACCTGAAAAAGTTTAAAATGACTGATAATTTTACAGCCCATTGAAAAGTGGTACCCCGACTTTTTTGTCTTAACATTTTGTTAAAAAAATCGCATGACAGTTCTCGCACTAATTTGCTGGTGTGGGATTGGGCAGCGGGGCGTGGCAGAAAGGAAATTATTTGCTGCTCCAAAAGCTTGGAATTTGCTGCATTTATGGCTGCGAAGTTTGGTACGTTGATGCATATAGTTTGTACGAAAAATTTTGCAAACTCTGGGCGGATTTGCTAAAAGGGGCGTGGCCCCACCCACGCAGCTTAGTTTTTGAGTGATATCTTCTGTCATTTATGGCTGCTTTAGCTTCGAAACTCGGTCGCTTCTTGAAAGAAGTTTCTAAAATGTGGCCGGGATAAAATCAAAGTCGTGGTACATCTGTATAATGTATATTCCACTAAACAATTTGTCGAAATTCTCCCAGATAAATCGCGTATTTCACAAAATTGCGAGAAATTTCTTGATAAAATGCATTGCGGAATTCCATGACAAAGTTCGCACCGCAAATCAAGATCTACTCACTTTCGGGGGTTTACTTTTACTACCCCCGTTTCTGGTTTCTGCCTGCTGGTGACAATATTACAATAATCGGCGACACTTTAAACATTGACTTATCGTAATCAATTTCCGTGTACGTCTTCGAGTACACACATGTTGTATTGGTGTAAATGGAAATATACCAAACACATCGTCATCGAAATGTGATGACTTGCACTGCTGGGCCTTGTCCCAAACAAACACCCAATTATTGATAATAATCTTCCACGCCAAAGTTTCCATTGATTAACAAACAAACAGAATTATGTAAATCAGCCTGATCTGGCCGGAGCTTTCGCGACCCTCATCTCGTAAATAATTAACAAGTTACCCCCAAAAAGTTTGTCGAATATTTTGTGCGTACATATATCATTGAATTCCGTGCGTTCAAATTTTGGGACGCTCCTGGAATCTTAAGCTGATTAAATTTATCAGTGCAAAACATTCAATTCTGCTTGTACAGCTAATTAAGTTTTTTTTCTCCCCGTAATTGATCGAGCTAATTTAATTATGCCTCCCGCTTTGATGGAGCTGTTGATCAAAGGAATGTTTAAAATGAATATTTGATTGAATTATACTCGTGTACATCCTTTACATGCGCCAATTTGTGTATTTTGGACTGAATTCATTACGCAAAGTACAAACTTCCATTTCGATGTGTGTTCTGTCGCGGAACTGGCTGCTGATTTGATTTGTTGTCAACTGTGGATGCAGTTGTCAGCGTAATGTATTTAAAATCCATTAGGAAGCAGAGCAAGCAGCCAAACTGGGCCATGGCCAAAATTGCCACCCACTTCTTGTCGTAGAAATTGTTGGGTATTTCTGGGGTCTGCCAGATAACCCAGAGGGAATGCAAGACTCGATGTCAGCAGGTTGTGTCGTTTGAGTGATTTCTATTTGGGTTGGTGTTGTATTGTAGTCGTTGTAGAAGGACTGCCGGGATATTCGTGATAAATGGCCTTGAACAAATAGAATAGTGATGTATTTGCAAATGGTGGGGCGTGTGACTGGTCCTAATTGCAGCTGTAATTGTTTAGTTATCGGATCCTGCTTTGTGATGATCTGCGCACGTGCTTTCAGTATCATAGACATTGATATCCGATGAATGATTGATCTAATTCGAATGATTGGAGCAATGCGAAGACCGACAAACAGGTGAGCAACATCTGCCAAGAGTTTCTATTTTTATTCTTTTGGTAAACTTCTAATATTAGGTGACTTTTTGGCAACTACCAAAAAGTTCGACTGGAGTGGAATATTTTATAGTTTATTGATTGAAACAAGGGCCTTCCTTCTCTGTGGCTGAGAGACCTTTTTTAGAATTGGAAAAAATCGCCGAAAGTTGTGTCACAGGCAGTCACAAAAGCAGAGCTCCGCCGCGTAGACATTGGGACCGATGAAAGTGATCTACAATTTTATGCCGAGTCCAAACGGCATGTTTGTCGCTTAGTAGTCCAACACACTAACCACTAAGCCACAAATTGAAACACACCGAAATACTTAGAAAGAATATATGCTAAAACGGAATCAGTGGAACGAACGAGAACAACAAGCTTGCCTCTATTTCAATTCTACTGGAGTTGATGTCATTTGTTCTATACTCCTGTTGAAGGGTATAAACTTAGTGCTTACATAGTTTCGTTGAGCTTTCATTGCTTTGCAGCGTATTAATATAGCTTGGAGGGGTACTAAGCCGGTCTGTATTCCCAAACTGTAAAACTATCAGCCTTACGTCTTCATTTCTGTTAATAGACTTTTCACCTTAAGCTGGCTGTTCAATCAGCCCATTTATGACAATAAGAGTCTATTGAAACTATATTAATGGAGCGCGTAAGTCTCTTTGAGGGTGCTTTTGACAATCACTGCCTAGAGCTACTTGGAAGCAAGAAAAAAACTATGCGAGACTTTTTTGCGGAACCCTTCAATGGCCTTCTACTGTTAAGTTCTATTCTGCCTACCTCTTCTGTAGTTCCCTGCTGAAAGCGATGCTGGAAAGGCTTGTCGCGTTTGCGATGATTTCATAGTATCAAAGATATAGAAAGATCGGAAAGATTATCGAATGGACTCTAAGGCAGCTTAGATAGACCGCTTTTTTAGTATTTTCATGAGATCTTAATTGAACAGACAATCGAAGTACTATTCGGCCTCTTACTTTTGGCTTTTTTGGCCCTGCTAGTCCTACACAAGTTCTGGAACGGGTTTAATCCTCATGTACAACTGTCACTACTCTTGGGCTGTGTCACGTATTTTTAGTCCAGCGCGCTCTTCTTACATCTTGTGTTGTAGGCGCCATGATATCGCTTAGTTAGCTACATAGGACTGTCTCCTTTTTGATGTGTGGACGATTCACTATCGTTGTACAGAATTGTGCCTGTTCAGCTAAGATCTGCAAAGGAATTGCATGATCCTCTTTAAAACAGACCAACTCTATGGATGACTTGAGGAAACGATATTCCCCCATTTAAAACATACTCATTGGAAAGTCAATTAATTTAACTATTCCAAAGTCAGACAGCCAACAATCATTAACCAAACACCCAGGGATATTCCATATTAATCGGTCTTCACCTGCTGAGCCAACGCATTGAAAGTAAAAGTCTGGAATTTCCATTTCATTCGCAAAGTCACGTAGATCGGTGTTCCCTTTCAGATCTGAATAAGTAACTCTAAGCCGATGCTCGGTAATAGGAAAGTGTGTCGCCCTATTTGTCATAACTTGCCCGGCCCACTCCGGCTGAGCTATTGACTGACTCACGTGAACCTGTCAATCAAATCCTTTGACGGCTATAATAACTTTTCACACTCTTTCGCTCTGCCTATTTATTGGCTTTCGGTTCAGGCTGTGAGCATTCAATATAGTTTCCCACGGCCATGTCGCATTGAAGTCAATCGATCTCTTCTCTTGACGTCTCGCAAATTAATATATTCAGCTTAGAAATGCTGAATGAATAATCAGATCTACTAACGGCGTTTGGTATCTTGTCAGTGATGTTGTGTCTAACACACCTCGTTAAAAGGTGCACAAAAGTGAACGGCATTACATAAAAGGTTGTTTTCAGCTTCGTGTCCGTTTTGTGTTTGCCGGCAACTTGTATTCCCGTTACAATTTGATTTTTCGTTTTTTATAAGATTGGTTGGGTTTACATTTTGCATAGCAAAACACTCTTTTGTCGGATATTATTAACAAAGCCGAGTCAGGTATTTATAAGTGCTCCTTAATTTGCAAAAAAAATTATAAGTTTTCGAAGGACACTTCAATTTAGAAAGCAAAAAATATTCACTGCATAGTGACGGATACAGACAGAATCTATCTACATTTCACTTGAATGAAGAATAGATATTCGTAGATACAACAAAGTGTATCTATGCCACTCGCGAAATAATAAATTGGAAACCATCCAAGCGAACACTATTATTACTACGGTTTTAAAAAAAAGAGACAAGGAAATGAATGGTGTCCTTGACAAGTAAACCACAATCTGCATCTGCTCTAATTTAGAATTCAAGGGTGGAACTGTATATCTAGTTTACTTTCTTTTTTGTTTGTCAGTTTTATTATGATTTCATCTTTTAGATTAAAACCGGTACAACGATGATGGGGCGGTGATGGGACTTGGGAATGAATTCTTGTATTTTCCATTGTGCCGACATTTCCGGGTACTTGCTCAATTGGAGCGCATATATAGAAAATACAATTTGGGGAATGGAATTATGTTGCTGAAGTCCTAGCAACGGTATTGTAGTTGTCCAGTCACATGCGTATTTCGTATGCATAGAAAAGGAATAATGAGTATACTAGGACGATAGGTACGCCTACCTAGACTACGTATTTGATAACATAATTGAGAGCCAGAATGGTGTTTAATTTTCGCTTTTGTTTTGTAGCGTTGTAGATTTCAATATTAAATTTTGTTCCGTCCCACACGGCATGTGTGTCAGTATTTAAAAGTTGGTCAACTTTCGTGAAACTACCCACTGTACTCCCACTTTTGAACTTCATTCTAGCAATGTAGCTGTGTAGCAAGCGTTTTTAAGTAATTTTGGTTGTCCGCAATGTAATTTGTCGTAGTAGCTTTGTGGTTAGTTTGCTATTCTACTGTGAGGGTAGCGCATGTTCAATAAAACTACTCATACACCTACAACTACAATTATAACTAAAACTAAAACTAAAAACTAAAACTAAAACTTCAACTACAACAACAACTGCAATAACAACTTACACAACAACTACAACTACATCTAAAACTACAACTAAAACTACAACTACAACTAAAACTTAAACTTAAACTTAAACTAAAACTACAACAACAACTGAAATATCAACTGAAATAACAACTTCAACTACAACTACGGCCACAACTACAACTACAACTAAAACTACAACTAAAACTAAAACTAAAACTTCAACTACAACAACAACTGAAATAACAACTAAAACTACAACTACAACTACAACTTAAACTACAACTACAACTAAAGGGTGATTTTTTAGCTTGTTTGGTTTTGACAGCTGACGTGTGTTTAGTACCTTGTGTCACTGTCAAACAGCTTCAGTTTGGTTTGCAATTTAACCATGGATCGTCTTACAAATGAACAACGCTTGCAAATTATTGAATTTTACTATCAAAATTCGTGCTCGGTTCGAAATGTTCATCGCGCGCTGCTTCCATTTTATGATCGGCATTCTCGACCTTCTGAGCAGTCTATTCGGAAGATTGTGACCAAATTTCGCACCAAATTTACTTTGTTGGACATTAAACCACCAACACGTTTACGTACTGTGCGTAGTGAAGAAAATATTGCGGCCGTATCAGCTAGTGTGACAGAAGACCGCGAAATGTCGATTCGGCGCCGTTCCCAGCAGTTAGGCCTTTGTTACAGCACTACGTGGAAAATTTTGCGGAAGGATTTGGGCGTAAAGCCTTTTAAGATACAGCTGGTGCAAGAACTAAAGCCAGCCGACCTACCACAACGCCGAATTTTTGGTGAATGGGCTCTTGGAAAGCTGGCCGAGGATCCGCTTTTTTATCGAAAAATTGTGTTCAGCGATGAGGCTCATTTTTGGTTGAATGGGTACGTAAATAAGCAAAATTGCCGCATTTGGAGTGAAGATCAGCCAGAAGCATTGCAACAGCTACCAATGCATCCCGAAAAAGCCACTGTTTGGTGCGGTTTATGGGCCGGCGGCATTATTGGGCCATATTTCTTCAAAGATGATGCGAATCGCAGCGTTACTGTCAATGGTGAACGCTACCGAGCGATGATAACAAACTTTTTTTTGCCCGAAATGGAAGTTCTTGACTTGCATGATATGTGGTTTCAACAAGACGGTGCCACATGCCACACAGCACGCGAAACAATGGCGCAATTGCGAGGCGAGTTTGGTGAACAGTTAATTTCACGTTTCGGGCCGGTCAATTGGCCGCCTAGATCGTGCGATTTGACACCATTAGATTATTTTTTGTGGGGGTATGCCAAGGCTAATGTGTATAGGGACAAGCCCGCTTCGATTGACGCACTGGAAGCCAACATCCATGCATTCATTCGTGAGATACCGGCCGATATGTGTGAAAGAGAATGCCAAAATTGGACTCAGCGGATGGGCTACCTGAGACGCAGCCGCGGTCAACATTTGCATGAAATTATCTTTAAACATTAAATTGCAAGGTTCAAACTATCGATTCAAATAAATATTTCATTCATTTTTTCGAATTTTTTGTGTTTTTTTTTTTAAAAAAAAGTTCTAAACCTCTTAAAAAATCACCCTTTACAACTAAAACCAAAACTTCAACTACAACTACAACTAAAACCAAAACTTCAACTACAACAACTGAAATAACAACTACAACTTAAAATACGTAAAACTAAAACTACATCTACAACTTCAACTGCAACTGCAATTAGAACTCCAACTAGAACTAAAAACACATGCACCATCTTAAAAATCTTCCTTCAAAATGCGCCAGGTTCGGTGCCTCACACACGAAGAATTTTGCCATCAAAACGACTTAAAATATTTTCATACATGTCTCATCACAGAGATGATGGTTGTCTTATATGAAGTCATCCATTTTTTCATAATTAATTTCACAACTATCGTCACATCAAAGTTATTACTCATTCCATGGGTTAATTTAATTTATGACTTATAAATTGGTTTCACTTTCTGTTGAAATTTTGGGCCTGTCATGCACTATTGCCTCCCTATTACGAGTGCTGCGCTTTCTACTACGCCTTTTCGATTCCATTTTCAAACTTTCCTCACTACGAAATATTCCAACCATTCACTGACCGTTAAATGAGATTCACTTAAACAATACTCAACTGCGCCACACGTTGTTAACAATATTTTGCATGCACAACTCCAGTATACATATTCGTATAACTAAAGTCCCATTAAACCGCCATTTGAATTCTCATTACGAATTTAATTACCCCATCATTTCACCCCGTATAAAAAATTAATTATTGGTTCTCTGTCCAATTCGTTTATTATTGACTATGTACATTCGCGGAGCCAATTCGCAATTTAAAATTTGTAAACATAATTCCAGTCACACTTGTCAACGAAATTCTAATACTTTCTGTTCCCCTCTCTCGAAAAAACCACAATTCCAATTCCATTCCATGTTATAGAAAATGT
This sequence comes from Cheilosia grossa, assembly GCA_963082955.1. Classification (NCBI taxonomy): domain Eukaryota; kingdom Metazoa; phylum Arthropoda; class Insecta; order Diptera; family Syrphidae; genus Cheilosia; species Cheilosia grossa. The sequence goes on along the minus strand of OY720147.1, from coordinate 22,223,800 downwards.
ATGCAAAATAAAAATTACTCACATATACAATTGGTGTACCCTCATTTGACTTTTTTTATGTGACCATAAAAAAATAACAAATCCATTCATTACAACCATTTTCGGCTTCACCCCTGCCTGGGTGGTCAAAGCCTAATATTTGTAAGCCACACAAGATGGTGTGTACAAACAAATCCTGTGCGCTTTACCGACTTTTATTGCGTCCATAATATGGAGGAGATACTTTTTGCATATAGACGCATATTAATCATAAAAGAAAAAACACGATGACGAACAGCGGGAATAATAAATACAAAAAATAAACGAATTTTTGGATAGATAAATAGACAGTTACAGTAGATAGCGTTCCGCATGGAAATTCCAATAATTAAGTTTCATTTGAAAAAAAGAAAAAAAATATATATAAATAAAAGATTTTCTCATGTCTCAGTGGAGTGTTACTCATTTCTGATTTGAATGTACTCTGTGAATGCCGTCAAGCATCGGGAAGTAAGAACAGTTTGCACTCGAGTTTATCCGGAGGAATACAAATACCCACTGTAAAAAATTATAAACAAAAACTAATAAAAGTGTTAAATAGTTTACTCGAATACCTTCCATAGTATGAAAGTGCATTGTGGATTGACGATTTTATTTTCGTCTCTGATTTCGGTTGGTGGATTAATAAAAAGTGTTGCACGTGAACATTTATTAAGACGGAGGGTTTAACAGTTGCTGCAGTGCTGGCGGGCCCCATGGGCCAGGCTGCAAGTATGTGCCGATTCCGTGGATGTCGCTATAGAAAGAATAAATCACACAAAAACCGATCAGGTACGATTTCTTTTATGTAGTGTCGGTATTTTTTTGTTTTCTTTTGTTTTCTTTTGTTTTGTTTTAAGCTTTTTTATTCAAAAATGTAAATATTTGATGTTTGATGTTTTAGTGATACGCACAGTTTTCATAAAACCCTTTCACATTTTTGGCGTCAATTTAGTTTAGCTTCCATTTACGATACTAACCCATATCTGAAAAAAATTCTCTGGTTGTTTTGCCAATATTTACTGTCATGGCAACAACAGAAATTAGAAAGCAGGACACACACTCGCGAGGAACTAAGGATATGCATTCTAAATAAATACCTTGGATAAATATGGTGAAAACGTTTGGTTGCATGTAATGCCAACATAGAATTTGTTCGTAAAAAAATATATGCGAACCATTGAGGGTGGTCGTGCCTACCCCAGTGTACTACTCAATTGGATACTTTGTTCATACACACCCCGCGTCGTTTGTTTGAAATTTGCGTACACTTTTTTGCTGTCCAAATTTGTAGCTCGGTGGTCTTAACATTATTTGTTCTTAATATATCTAACAAAGTTGAAAAAATCATCAAATTGTTGCAAGGGAAAAGTGGTTCGGAAAGATGTTTACTGTTTTTATTTTTGAAGTTTAGGAATGCACTGATGCTGCTTAAATAATCTTTTAAAAAGAGCAAACAATTGCCTTGTTTTATAAATGAGTTGTTGAAGTCCCAGCCACTAACGCTTGAACTAATTATTTTTTTAAAATAAGTCCTGCACATGTAGCTCGACTGTTGGTCGGTCGAGTTCGGTTTACAATAGACACAAACTCACTTCCATGTTACTCGCGGAGTGTACTATAAACACTACGCACTAATAAGTCACTAGAAAGTCGTTTGCTTTGGTTGTTATTCTCTGGAACTCAGCAGTTCATTAAAGAGCTCATACTAATCTTATCGATTCTGCGAATTGATTATCTTTCGAGATTTTTTTTATGAAGTACGAAGAGCCGAGGCTGACTCTCGTTAGCTAAATAGATGAAATAAAGGGTGTTATTGTGAATGACCCGCTATTTCGGTAGCTGTCACTTTCGAAGCTTTTATTCTTTGACATTTGACAAGTAGAAACTACGCCATTACTAAAAATGGAACGATATGCGCTTCAACAACGCATTGAAATGTTGGGATAAGTGAGTGATGTGAGGAATAAAACCCCCGCACGTCGCTCAAGAACAACTGAGAATATTGCTGCTGTAGCCCAAAGTGTTGAAGAAAACCCAGGTTTGTCCATTCCTCGTCGTTCTTTGGAATTGGGCTTTTCACAAACGTCATTACACAGTATTTTGCATAAAGACTTGAGTCTTAAGGTTCAGTTAACACAAGAACTCAAGCCGGCCGATTATCAACGACGCCAACAGCCCAGCGTCGATTCAAGACCTCAAAGATAAAATTCGTGAGGCTATCGAGGACATAGCCACTTTGCGATTTGGTTATGGAAAATTTCATGAAAAGGATATGGTCCTGTATGCGTGCTCGTGGTGGCCATTTGGCTGATGTTGTTTTTCATAATTAACGGCATACCTTCCTCTTTATTATAAAATAAACATCCGATCATTTATCTCAAAAAATTACATTTTTCTTTGAATACCAAAATAACACCTCTTATTTATAGGTAGATGAGGAGAGTTCTCAATATCAGAAAAGATTTATAATAATTTTTGCACGACGAAAGCCAATTTCAATCCTAAATATAATTGAAAATTCGCTTCTCACAATCACCCTGACCAACACACCAGACTCCTTCAATATCTCTTCATGGCATTGAACTGAATTGTACAAACAATAGGAAATGGATTGCAGCGCCTCCAGTTGCTCCTTCAAAGACAATTTTGATCCTAAATATTCAAGCTCAACTTCCGGCGACAAACAATTCCCCAAGTTCTTATATTTCCGATGGCAAACATTTTCCTTTAGCCAAGAGAAGAAAGAAACAGAAACCATTTACTACCCCCTTTTGCGAAACGCCACTCTCTCCCACAGACAGTTCAGCACTGCACCAGTACTCACTCCGCACATTCGATGCAAAACGGAAAGTGTTAAACGCTGTATCTTCCATTTTACAATCTTTGACACAATTTCCAACTGACACGCTGCTCCACTCCATCGCTACCCCCCATCTCGTGGAATGTTTAATGCATGGAATATGTTAACTTCTAAATGGCTTCCTTTTTGTGCCATCTCGCCATTTCATATTCAGGTCCTTAGATTCTTTTTCTTGGAATGTCTGTTGTTGAATATATACTCGTATTTTGCTCTTGCGTTAATTTTATTCGCGAAACTGTGTGCTCAAACACATAGAAGCGTTGCAAAGATAAAAAAGACTGCCAGTGGTGTATGTATGAAAATTGGTCTTTAACCATCCGCTACTTTTCAAATTTATGATGCATTAAGAAGACCAAACGTCACATCAACTCTTGTCTGTCGGTTGGTTTGACGTTCCAGAGCTGGAACTATAACTCATTTTCTTTAAATATAGTTGAGTTTCATTGTTATATTGCTAGCGGATCGTTTAGAATACTCACAGGGGGTGGGTGGACTTTTTTGCTGTTATTTCCAAAAAAAAATAAGCGTTTAGGGGTTGAAGCAATGACAATCCTAATGGGGAACAATGAAAGAATAATGGATAGTTATGCAACCTAAGTGGCCACTTATAGAGTAGTAGTGGGCATGTGTTACGTGCAGCAGTTTTAGTGGCGACATTAATTTCCCCCGAGCAATATTAATTTGTGCACGATTTGTAATTACGATAAAAAATGGATTAGTTTAATTTATTTTTATGTCATAATAGAACATTTTTTCTGTAGACTGTATTTTTAAAGTCGTTGTATTACAGAGTGGTTGCTTGTTTTAAAATATTCATTTTATCTATATATATATATAGTTGGCGCAACAGGTCTGTAGAGACCCAAGGCCTAGCTTCTCACAACCATTCGTTTTGTGTGAGTTTCATTTTTGGAACGAATGGAAGGGATCTACAATTTTATGCCGATTCCAAACGGCTAATTGAGAAGCTCTTAAGACAGTTATACTCTCGGATGTTTGTCAGACGTTCGCGAGAGGCGGCGCAGTGGAAAAAACCATAAGTTGGAATTTGGGTTTTTGCGGGATTCGAACCTGAGACCCCTCGCTTAGTAGTCCAACACACTAACCACTAAGCCACTGCGCCTGCAATTCATTTTATCCATGGTGGAAAAATACTGCAGCTTCTTTATATACTTTATACACAAATTCACTCTATTGATAGAATTATTTTTGTGGGCCTATAAATAATGAACTGTTTTCCACAGAATTCGTAAACAAATTTTTTTTTTTACAATCTCTTTGTCAGGCTAACAACTTTTGTTTGTAAATGTTTTATTAACAAAATTAATAACCTTTTGCCGCAAACTGCAGTCAAATTCACTCAGTGGAAATAAATTTTTTCTACACAAAAAGAAAATATTTATGCTTTGATTTTATTATTGACAAGGCGACCTCCGTCGTTTCTCCCAAATTCGTGCTAAAATATGATTTAACAAATTTTAAACAATTTCTGTTGCATTTGAATTAACACTCTATCCAATATATCGCATACTACGTTTTATAAATTCATATCAACTCATTTTTTATATTTCTAAAATTGTAACAAAAGATTTAAGGCTCCGGCAAACAGAAGGGGTTTTTAAAACCGCGGTGAGATTATTGTGCGCGGCGGTAAGAATATTTGAACGCGACGTTCCAACCGCTGCGTTATGGGACGTCAAACAGAATTGCAACATGTCAAGCAGCTCGGAAAAAGAATTAATATTTTTAATTGCCGCGTTACGTAATTCGCGACAAAGGATAAGAATTTCTGTGCATGAAATTTACAAAAAGAGAAATGAAGTCCGCGAATATCACCGGTTGTGTCAAAAAATATATATGCTTACCGTCATCATTCAATTCTTTTGAAATTCTCCCCCATATTTCTCCCTTTATAACAAAGTTTTTGTACATTTCATCACCCATATTGTGTAGGCATGGGTAATTTCATACACATTCAATTTTTCCATATCACAATTTCAAAATCCGTTCAAATCCAAAATTTCCGCTAATTGGAAAACACCACAAAGCCGTTTTAGGTACGTTATTGCGTACTACCTTCAGACCCATTTGAGTTTCATCTTCTACCGCAATGAGAACTGACCACACTCTATCCAGATACCAGACTCCACAGTCCACACTCCACAGTTCAGAGTCCACATAATCAGCCACACTATTTGTTAATCGTTTTCCTTCCATTGGATTTTTTCCAACGGATACTCATTCTCATCCACACATATTGTTGATTGTTGGGCACAAACATCTTCTCGGTCATTTCGATTGTTGGTTGAAGCGTGTCCTCTACTCTTACGCTTACATTCATGTAGTTTATCTCATCTGCAAAAAATCTTCGCAATTTCGAACACTAAAGAAGTACGGAAACTTCGGTGCGCGAGTGACAGTCGCACTTGGCCGGTTTTATTTGTAATATGATTTGCGACTTACCCTAAAAAGTGGTAAAATTAAAGAGAATGCATATTTAAAACAAGAAAAAAACCTAAAACACGAGGGCAATTATTTTCCTTGCTCAAGCGCTCATGTTTCAAATCCATAGGTAAATCCTTCCACGCGTTATCGATTTGTCCGTTTATTTCTATTGAATTCCAATTGACTTTTCAATTTGCTGTGAAAATATTGAAACACGTGTCGAATTATTTGTAACATTCTACATTGAAACATACTTTGCCTCAATTTTAAGCGCCTATGATGATTTTAATTTAATTGGTCTGCAAAAAAGCTGTTTTTTTGTATGAGTTTCATTGGTTGCTCTTCAGTTGCGACTTGTGACCGATCATCTGTTTTAGGATTGGCATACATTTTCTTTTGATGTAATACCTTAATTTTCTATTTGATATATTTGTTATTTCCATTTATCAATTTCCTTTTTAAGTCAATTGAATGATTGTTTTCATTAAATTGAGGATCTGCAACTGAAAATACTTCCGAATTTTAATTTGCGTCCACCTTTTTACTGACTTGTTTTTAAGAGAACAATCATCTGAAATTAAGCAGAAATTCCTCATTCATTCATTAACACTTTTCAACTCTGCAAGTCAATTCACAACATTTTTAGCTGTACCTGTCAGGAAATAAACTTCACTTTAATTGTCCAAGCGCCTTTTTGTTACTTAACAAACCTCTTTAGACTTCTGCTCTTCTTCTGCTGAATTTTCTGTCAGTGCGACTGTGATAAATTCCGACAGACAAACCGCCTCAACGCGCACAAACATAATTGTGTATGATGTGAGACATTAGAGACTAATCTTTTGAAGGTTTGTAAACAACATCCCACTTCAATGTCTGACTTCCTGCCGAAGTGCGTCTTCGCCTTGTCTCCGCCTTGTCTCCGATCGTCACTAACATATTGAAATAAACATTCCACAAAACGTGAAGGCCACACCAACTCTATTTAAACATTCATCACAATGTGTCAAGTATTTAACATAAATTCACCCAAGATGACCGACACGAGCTGTCAAAACAGATAAGCCATATGAATTACATTACGTAGGATTTACACATCATTCAAACAGAGATATTGAACTTTAATCCCACTTCCCTTACAGTTTGCCTCCAACTAACTGGAAACATTTGTGCAAAATTGAAATTATTTGAATGAGTTATCAATTAAAACAAAAAAAAAATGTTACACCTACCCCAGTCCGCTGTGCCTCAATTCATATCACGTTTCCGCAAATACTCATGTAACATTTGGTGTGCGGCATTTACATATCCGCAGCTGTGGGCGGTTCCACTGGATGACGCAAGTTATTTAACTTCGTCATATATACCGGCTTTCCACATTTCCCATAGTTACAGACGTACTGTAAAGGGTGTACACAATCTGAATCAGTTTTATTTATTGTGTCTGCGGTTATGGATGACGAACGAACCGGAAAGCCAGTCGAAAAGTGATCTCAAAGATCTGACGTCAAGATGAATACGTAGAGTCTTGGATGTAGGAAGTTGAAAGTAAATAAGAGGAGAGAGATAGAGAAAGAGAAAAATAAAGAACAGACTTGAAATGAACTTGAGTAAACTGTGGACAACAATTCTGGGAAGAACAATAATCCGACTGATATAATCATAAGCGTTTATTGATGGCGGTAAATTTTTGTCTCTGAAAGCCGAGGTTTCGTGTGTCATTTTGCATTTGAGCTGTGGCGGTATAAATACGGTTTCTCCATGGATCTCAACTGCTGATTTCGTAAGGCAATTTCCAACGAAAGCCATAGAAATTAGGTTTAAGTACACAAACACATAGCAGCCGCTTACAAAATGTAAAAGTCACTGGCGCATTATAATCTTTACCTACATCTTACACTCAAGAGGGATGCAATATTGCATTTAAATTGCTTTGACCTGGAGGTACATAGTAAGCTGCAGGTGCTAGTGACCCGCTGGGCCTGTCGGTGTCCATGAATGTGTCAAACCTTGAATCAATTATTGTTTTTAACCACCTACGGGCTTAAATACGAGTGTTCTCCTCTTAATAATTGATTTTCCTCAAAATCATAACACACCCTCCTCCAAAATTCTTAGGCCCGTCGGTATCCCTGTGTAAAATAAACCAAGACTGTCCAAAGGTTCTATATTCAATTTCCAAGCACTACCTCTACACATTCACTTGTCTAGAGAAATCCCTCTCGTCGGCCATTTTCCATCAAATGAGCATCGATTTTAGGTCCTCATAAATTTAATTTGTATAGAAAATTAACCGAGTATTATGTACAATATTTTGAATAAATATTTGTGTTTATATTTTGCTGAGGCAACTTCATACAAATTCAAATCTAATTGTGTTGATTTATTTACTTTTATTGATTGCAGGATTGCATTTACGTAGTATAGAAGAGCCTCAACAAATATCAAACAGGATGCCGTCTGAGCAGGGGGGCACAGGAATGGGACTCGATAATTTGGGATCTCGCCCCGGTGTCCCCCTGCAATTGCAAATGCTTCCGTCAACACAACAATGCTATGATGCGGAATATGCACGTATGGAAGCATGGATGGATGAAAATCAAGAATTTGTACAGGATTATTTTATAAGGTGAGTTGAGCATATTTTTTTTTTTTTTTCTTTGAACTACTTGCAAGTAAAATAGCTCATTAGCTACGATGAACAATTGAACAATTGAATTGACTCAAACTTTGCTTTAATTGGTGACTTACTGATTCCTTTAGTACATTTTATTCCTTTTTCTTTTTGTTAGATTTTTTCCCCTTTTTGAATTGTTAAAACATTTGTATTAAGCTCTTCTATTTATTTTTTATTTTCGAGCTGATTTTATCTCTTAATTTTGTAGCATCCCCATCGACAAATTAATCCATTTGTTTGTTAATTACAAATTTGTCAGAATCAGAAAACAGAATGTATCTACTTAAATATTTCAATTTTTAAATTTAAGGTTTTTATAAAGTTAATTAAAATAATAATAACTAACAAATACATATAGCCAAATCAAATGAATGATCTGCTGTTGGTAGTAGCTAGTTTCATAACCTCAAAGCATAGATCTCGATAAAACGTGTCTCGTAAGGCTCACAACTAATATTGGGTGGACAGATTCAAGGTCCAATTGGAACTTTTTTGGGTAGTCCCTCCCAAAAGTGCCACATTGATTGCTGAGCGTGCAAACACTGCAAGCTATACCTTAAATGTTTGTTGTCCTCGACTTTTCCATGTGAAATGAATTGGCCCGTAAAAGTGCCACGCTAGCTTGATTGAATTGTTCTAGCTGTATCCTATAATCATATAAATGTCCCACAATTTGCGGAAGAAACTTCAAAAGGTACCTCAAACATTTTTAGCAGCTCTCTATAAATTGTTTGTTATAGTCGTCTTATATCCAGAACCCAGAGTCCACTTTGTCTTTTATTATAGTAGTCGAACATGGTAATTTTTCTATTCAAATGAACAACAAGATAGTTTAAAAATGTACCTATATTTGATCTATGGAAAGAGATATGGTCTTCACAGAGTAAGCTTTCTGTAAACGTTCTTCAACTCGGGGTCTTAGAGTATCAACCTTCAGGAAAGCATTTCAATTTCGGACGTAGCTCTTATTAATGTTTCTATTTCCCATAGCTCTGCTTCCTCTTTGACCGCTCATTGTTGAACATGACCATGAACATGATGAACTTCAATTAACCCTGATAGTATAATCATATCCTAATTCGCAGGGTCTTATGGTGGGTTGAACATAGACCTTTTAAAACCAGCTAATTAAATATTCGCATTAGAGATCGCTTGACATCATATGAGCCTCATAGAATTTTGTGGATATTTTTGAGTTGGGCACTTCAAGTTGATTAATATCTTCTTCGATTTCCGTGCGCCACCTAAGCCGAGGTATTTGTCACTCCTAAATTAAATCCAAGACTCTACATCTACATCTCTTAGCCATATTCGATGACTGATGCTTACTTTTATGGAGAGTTCGATGTCACTGTACAGATCGCTCTTAAAATCCCAGAATTTTGTGTTCAAAAGTCCTGGGGAGTTGTTCATCCATACGCCTTCCTATTTTTATAAAATTTTAAACAATCCTTTTCGGGGCAACTTTTACTCTGTAGGTATATACGAATACACGAGAACTTAGCCATCGGATTTCTTGAAATTAACTTATGTGCGCTCATCTCGATGCCGATGGGAGTCTGCTTTGTCCTTTTGGTACTCGAAGACAAGTTCCCTCTGTTGACAGAGATGTGCTAACCCAAAAACCACAATCTTTGAGTCAACGGAATAATCATTCAAGCTGACAAGTTTGGTAAAATCGTTGTTAGTATACAGACGTCAACAGTGCAACATAGTTTGGATTGAAGAATACTTTCAGTTCGTAACAGAGCCACTATAGGTAAATGAGATTAAACTTGGATATTCTGTAATATTCTTATGTCTTGCCATCTCTGATGGCATGTTATCATGTTTCTCAGACGGATGCCAAACAACTCCCATTCGCTAAAAATCTTAGTCTTAATGGACTAATTAACATAGGAACAATCCAATTGATCTAGAAGCATGTACACTGAAGTCTCCGATTGCGGACAGCTCTTTTAGACGAACAGATCCATAAAACGAAAAGATTTTTCTAACCACTTTACAATGTTTCCGATTCCATACAATTGACGATCCCTTTGACGGATAGTCTATTTGTCACAAACTGTTTTAGGTAATTCCCTAAAATCGGCATGGAAGAAAAACACTCCTGTTTGACAGATTGACATTTTAGCTTCTTTTAATAAAGATGAAGCTGATCTTGTAAACTTAAATTTTAAACAACAAAAACTTGCCCTAAAGGTTTTATCCTCACGCACAATTTCCTTAGACGGAAAAATTTGATTTCAATACCCTCTCAAGGGTCTTACGACTGCATTGATTCAATAATGAGTTCCTGAAACTAATCTTATTAATGACATCTGAATCATGTTCACCACCATCCTTCCCCCCCTTTATCTTCAGGTTCTGCTAGTTGTGGTCACAAAACGGCGCTAAACGCGTTATTTGTGTTTTTCCTACGTCAGGCAACAAGGAATACAGCCACTTAAACCAACCAATTTTAGCCAAAAAAATAGAGTCTACTTTCAGTCGCAAAATACTAAATCGCATCATCAAAGTTACCACTAAAAAAGGGGGTATTAAAAATCGGTATAACACAAATACGCAAAAGCAGGTCTGCTAGGTTTGGAAGACGCTCTGAGGCTTACACCTGACACGACTTTAGACAGTTAAAAAAAAAACTTAACACTCCAAATAGCAGAGCTAATCCGAGGTACCAAATTTATCCCTTTAAATAATAAATCGCTGTGTAAGCTATAAAAAAATTCAATTTCGCGTTCGGGCGACAACATTTTACACAGTTGATTGATAGAATTTTACAACAAATGGGCCCCATTAAACGTGTAAGCACATAGGACATGCACCCAAGGGAGTAGCAAACATTTGCCAAATGTTGCTTCTCACAGTCATTCCATTTAATTAAAAGTTGTTGCCCTACAATCGACGAGACAATGCCACCCGTTACCGCCTACCATTGGCTTCAATTGTTTACTTAAACTTTACAGATTGCGAGTTGAAAACAATTTAACATTAACGAGCCACAAAGTGGGAAAGTTTCCCAATGGCTGCGTAATGACAAACGTTTTTGAAAATTGCCACTTACCAGTAAAGAGCTGTGTTACTTTGTTGATTGGATAACAGATTAATAACTGAAACACGTTCGTACTCGTAGGTGTCAATTTGTTCGTTTTATTCCGGCAGAGAATGTATTTTTGGAACAATAACTTACACTCCCTTTCACTCGGTATGAATACTGCGAGTATCCGTTCTATTTGTGGAACAAGCTTGCACATACACGCTAATACAAGACGAATGTAAATATAATGAACGCTGTGGCGTAAGTGCTTGACGCAAGCAAACAGAGCAATCAAGGAGCTTTTATTAGGTCTGAAGAAGAAATAAGGAATTTCCTCCACCGCGCCATATTCAAGCAGAAGAAGGAACAAGCTCGGAAATCAATATTCTGTCTATAATTAGATAGAAAAATGTGAGAGTCCCTCAAAATAGACGTGAGTCTGATGGCAACAATTGAAATCTAATTGCATTCTCTAGCAGACAGACTTTTTGGCATTCGAGTTCATGGACTGGTGTACCTGATGAGGTGTGCCATGAGAGGTCATTTGCATCATTTGCACGTCTGCCGTAAGTAGCCAGCAGAAGCAAGTTTTTGTTTCGGACCTTTTTTTTACGATGATTACCATTGTGTCCAACAAGCATCTTCGGTTCGATTAAGATAATCAATTTACGACCGCAACAAATATATATAACCTCTCAGTCGAGGAATTTGGAATGCAAATGGCCTCGAACGTTAATCGCGCTAAGTAGGACTTTTTTCTTACGCCGAAAGAATCTGACTCAATTTCGTCGTTAACTGTTTTTGCTTTTATTTTTTCTACGTATGTTTATTTTTTATAATTTCTAATTACTGTTTTTTTTTTTTTTTACAGAAAAGCAACACGTCAAGTTGTAGACGCGTGGTTGGTTTCACATGCTACATCAGCTGGTAATGACATTGTTGGCGTTGGTTCACCTACACATGGAAATGGACAAAATTGCTCATCGCGTGGTGGCTCTGGTGCCACCACACCAGTAAGGTAAGTTGCAGTGAGAAAGTAGCTATTGTTGGTTAATTCGTTTGTGTCCTATGGGGGCGGTACCTAAACTCATTAAAAAGTAAATGACTAACTGGGAATATTTATACATTTTTGTGCTTCTTTTTAAAAATAATAAAACAAGGAAACGCGGGAGATTCCGACATTTTTATCCAAGTAGCTCAGATAGGTGGCTGGCATCTTGACTGTTGTTATGATATTATGCAAATTAAATCTAATAAATTGATCCGTTTTACTTCCGGAAAGCTGATTTTAAACTTCTGACTTCTGAGACTCTTTCATCCTAGCAATTATGCAACTATATACTTCGTGTTCAATACGAGTTCGAACACACAGGAGCTCTACCTGGTGGCTACCACTTGGAGGTAGGACAAGCACGCTTGATGGGTAAGAAATAGTTGCATTGCTCAAGAGTCGACATGTTGGTATGGCTCCGACTGTTTGAAAACTAGTCGAAAAGTTCAAACGATATAAGGTTTTATTTTTATAGGTTTGCTATTCGAATTGGTAACATTTTTCCAACGACAACTTCTTTGACAGCTAATAGCTAGTTTAAGCTCACCCCTGTCTGCCATTTTCATTTTACTATGAGCAAATACTGGTGCGTTTGTTATTTTAGAAACGGAAGCGACTAAAATGGGTAAAGCGGTCAAAGAGGGCAAAACCAAGTATCGGACGATTTAGGTAGAACGTCACTAATGACCCAATTAATAATATTTCTAGCAGACTTTGCCTAGCTCTATTTTCCTAAAAATTCACAACATTGACATCCCAGTGCAAATTAAACGAAGAATATCTCTTGCCAATCACTCCTTCATTTGTCTGAAAAGGCTATTAAGTAGTAGAGCTCTTTCCTCAACAACTTAGAAGGTCCTGTGTTAGCGGTTGACCCGGTCCTGCTCTATGGCGCTGAAGCTGATGAACTGATTTTCTCCTGCGAACATTTTTCGGTCTCGTTGAAGACGAAATTTTCTTAATATTTTGTTTGGATCTAATTTTATTTTTTTTAAATACTTTAAAAATTTGCAATTCTTAAATATAAATTCATAAGAAAAATGAAACGACGAGCTACAAAGAGATTTGATTTTCTTTTGTGATTGATTTAATTTTATTTCTTTTAAATTCATTAAAAATTTACAATTCTTAAATAGAAATTCATAAAAAATTAACAGAAGCACAGAGACAGAGACTCAGTTAAAAAATAATACCCTACAACGGCAAGGATACTTAGAGCGAATGGAAAAAATGCTTCGGCCTTCGAGTCGAACCAGGAGTAATTACACAGTTAAGTAAGACCTCGCTTAAAGTGGCGCTCACAAGTAAATAGTAGCGTACCTCAAAAGGCTTAGAGTCCACAATTGGGGGACTAACTGAAGAGGCTTTCTACTTGGGTAATCGATTCACCCTGGAGTGTGGAGTCGCCTAGGAAAAAAAAAGATAAACTTGCAATACATATGACCTTATTTGATCGTAAACTACTTTTAGAACTCGCTTAATTTGACCCAATCGCTGCGAAATCATGTTTAATCAAAAATGCCATAAAATTGCCTTCCAAAGAAACTCAATGCATGACATGAGCTTTATGTGGTTTACTTAATTTTAAAGTTCGGTACCTTGACGAAAAACACGCTCGCAAATTACTTTACAAACCACAAACAAAAAAAAAAACCCATCCTCCCTCGTTGATATTGCTACTTTTGCGCCTAATTACTACTGATGTGGTTACGAAAACTTTAACACCAAGGGATGGATTAAATCTTCAAAAGTTTTCGCAAAGTTCCACCATGTGGGCGCAGGATCTAAGTGGTCTTGTGCTCTTGACTACTGAGTGAGGAATCTCAGGTCAAAATCCGAAAAAAAAAAACAAATGACATCTTAAGGTTTTCCGCGTCTGGGAAAACTTCTTTTCCCTTGTTGCTATCACTTTTGCACTTTTATTTCGGTACTTCGCTGTGCTTGGGTGAAATAAAAAATAAAATCTATTCCATAAGACGATATCTGTTCGAGTCTTACTATGTGGGCAATTAATTGCAGTTCAGTGGTTAATCATACTCCTAAACATCAAACTGTGGATGAAGCCTATCAGATCCGCCTGGGGTTGCAGCACCATAACGAAGAATTGAAGAGCAAACTTCTTCGATCAGGACGACTTTGGTTCTTACTCGTCTTCAAATAAAGAACCAGATTGACCCTAATCGTCTTCATTCATTTGTACTGGCTTTATGTCAGTCAGTGGAACTTTTATTTCTTTTGTGTATTGCTGGGAACAACCGAAGCATGTTTCTGCGTACCTGTACTTTTGAACAATGACCAGCTGTTCAAATAGACGAAGTACCTCGCTATTTTATGGCTAAATCGCCGAATCCGATTAATTAGAATTTACGACTGACCCCGGTTTTATTTGTTTTATTTATTTTCGCCATTAAACTGTCATAGAAGTCACAAACCTTGGGTGAGTTCGAAAATACACCAATCAACCTCTTTCTGGCGATTCTACTGTTTCAGACCTTTCTCCAAGGCCGTTGAAATACATATTTGCGAAAATGCCGAGTACATTTATAACAAAATGTTGAAAGAACAAGATTTTTCCTCCGTTTTGTCATAAACTAAATTAAATAAAAAATTTAATGACCTTCCAAGTTGCCGCCATCAATCATCACCAATCGCAATTTTAACTTCAAGGCCATCGATATGTCGTCATATTTAATTCGATATTTTTCGCTCATCCTGAACGTCAAATATTTATATCTACCGCCCCCATATGAGCAACAAATTAATTATAACATTAGTATTTGCATTTGTGGTCGGCCTTTTATTTCGTTTTTTTTTTTTTTGTTTTATACATTTCTTTGTGATGTACATTTATAATCCTCCCCTTTGCTGTTTTATGTTTTTTTTTTTTTTTTTTGCAGAAAAATATCAGCTCACGAGTTTGAACGTGGTGGTCTACTTAAACCAATTGTGAACACAATAGACGGCACACCGACATTCTTAAGCATTGGCACACAAAATGATTGCTCGGCAAACACGTCATGCGGTCAGCCAGGTGGATATCACAATGGCGGTCAATACTATCGGCCGCAAAGACTGTCAAGGAACGAACTAAAGCAGCTGGACGAGAAGGAATTGATTTTTGAATTGGTAAGGTATTGTCAATGTTTTTATTGTTGTTAGAGTTGGAATTGATTTTGAATATAATTCAATGTAGGACAGGAAAGCTAACTATTTTTTTTTATTTCCAATTTCTAAGAGTGTTTTTGGTGGTGGTAATAAGTCCTCAACAGAGCGTATCAAATCAACTGTTGTTACTCTAATTTTAAAGGGAATATAAGTAATGGCTTCACCTTTCTAGTGTTAAATAAGTGAATGATTGACATTTATTAATGGCAAATAAAGAGAAGGACGCCCCTCAATGCCTATCCATATGAGTCGAGGTTATATTGTGGTTTCCTCCCAGAAAGGATAATGGTCGGGTAATTTTTCTAAGCAGGGATACTTGTCCCCATAGCAAAGCACGGCAGTCAAAACCTCAACGGCCAACAAGAGGATAAACATTGTGCCCATTAATCACGAATATTAACTGTGGACCTCATCAAATAAATATCGTGCCTCTGTCCAGA
Source organism: Cheilosia grossa (assembly GCA_963082955.1). Lineage (NCBI taxonomy): Eukaryota > Metazoa > Arthropoda > Insecta > Diptera > Syrphidae > Cheilosia > Cheilosia grossa. Next base: position 22,208,107 of record OY720147.1, on the reverse strand, counting down.
TGTGGGAGTTGTATGTTTTCAAACTCTGCATGCAGCCCATCCAGATATCGCTGGTGAATAAATGTGGTTTGGGTTCGGTCAATTTATTTCCATAGCGAGAATGTTGAACTGCGATTTATTTCATGTATAATTACCCCCTGCAGATGGATGAGGGGTGCCAAAAACCGAATACCATGGCCTTTGGAAGCTGTTTAAAAGCATTCAATTTAAGTTCGTTTGGTTGGTCCCATGCTGTTATTGATGTTCTTTCGGGGCTCCTCGGAGTAGGGACAGCTTTTAAAATATTTTGACTATCCACTCCACAGGCTAATGCACTACATTTTACGTACCCCATATTTGCAGGACTCAATTTCATTTAGACTACCAAACCACTGACTCTGTAGTCTGTACTTACTTCCTAAGGTGAAGCTCAATCCAATCTGTCTCCTAGGTCAGTCTAGTCAACAACCAAAATACCTATTCGTTATGCTGCTGGCGTTTATTGTATTTTTTTTATTTATTTATTAAGAGCAGCGGTTCCAGGTTCGATTCGCGAAGAAACCCAAAATTCCAACTTACGTTTTTTTTTTCCATACTGCGCCACCTCTGGCGAACGACTGATAAACATCCGAGAGCATTACTGTGAGGAAAGAGCTCGGTTTTGTATTGTGACCTTTGTTGCCTTCTCGGACGTAGACCGTTTGTGAACTTTGAATTCAACTTTAGTACTAGTTGCTGCCATTTTTGGCCTGGCCTTAATTTCTCGCCATAACGATCATACATAAAGGCCTAACGGGCGATGTGCTTTCCAAATCTCCTTTCTTCTTGTCGTAAACGCCTTCCTGCCGATCGGGGAAGAAGAATTTCCTGGTCATATTCACCGCACCTATGCTGGTATAGTGTGTAGAAGCTTACAGCGAGTGTCACATAATTGTGGGGCTTCGTCTTGGCGCTAGGGCATGAAATCCTCTGCTCTGACTGAATGTGTCAGGTTTGTTTAAGGAATTTTTCATTTAGTTCACATTCAGAGTTGGTGTTGCTGCTTGTGCAACTTATAAACCTGTTGCCAGGAGTCACTGAGACGGATTCCTCCCTTTTTTGACTTTCGCTCATGCTGATTGTTCATTTGAGCGTACCTCTTGCTTGTTAAAGTTCCGTTAAAACCTTTTCGATCACTATCGGGCATTTTTCTCTCATTTTATCAGCGCCTGAGGCTGAGGCATAGTTTTTCTAATTCGCAAATATCGTTTGTAAACCCGTACACAGGTGGGCTTCCTTATTTTTATAATTCGCATTCCTTTAAACAAATTTTGGTCTTGAAGTTTTGGGCAATGGGCTGCTTTTTATCGTGTTGTGACATTTTTTTTTAGAGAGTGAGTGCATAGTGCTTTGCGATCTCATGGTAAATTGTGCTTCCTTTTTGTACCTCACGGACGTTTAATACCTTCTTTTATATTGAAGGATCAAGCTCTGACTGTGACTCTGAGAGGTGGGTGCCTCGTGTCCAGTAGACTATTGATATATTTTCTTTTTAAGTCTATTTAGGAAATTTGTCTGCTATTGCTCTTTTATTAAAATTTCTTTATTTTTTCTTGAGCTCGTTCCCTACGCAGCAACAGATTCTTAAATTTTATAACCTGAACCAGAAACTCCTGCACCAGTTCCTTCGTCAGTTCTCGATCCATACGTACATAACTTAAGGTACCTACAAAGTGGTTCCTCAATTTAGAGATAGTTAGTTTATTGCCCCAGTCGTTCTTATTGTTAATCGTCGTTGTGAAAACTTCAATATCCTGGTGGTGTCTTACTTTGGGATCACTTGTAGTGGAATTTTCACAAATAATGCTTCTTGCTTCTTAAATCATATTATTTATCTAGTTTACCAACCGAAGAACTTTGTCGGATACTTTATTAATATATGTATACTATTCACCTCACGCACATCAAACCTTAACCCCATGAATTTATTCCCCACCCTTTTGGAAAATATATAAAATATGTTCCGGAAAAATTTAAATTTTAAAAACATTTATCATTATACGATTATTTATCAAGTTGTTGCTTCATTTTAGGTTAAGGACATCTGCAATGAACTCGAGGTTCGATCACTCTGCCATAAAATCCTGCAAAATGTTTCAATTCTCCTCAATGCTGACCGAGGCTCATTATTCCTTGTCCAAGGCAAATGCAATGGATCAGACGGACCAAAGAAGTAAGTATCTTTTCATATTTTTTTTTTCTAGGAATCATTATTAAAGTCTCTCCTGTGCATAAGGATTTCTCTGCACCTCCCCACTTTCCCGTTAAAGTAATAATACGGCAATTGTCTTATATGTAACCGCGTGTTACAGAATAATTTATCTTGTTGCTACTCAGGGAGCAGGCGAATTCGCAACGAGTCGTTTATAACGGGTGCTCATTCTCAGAGAGCCAACCCTACTAATATTTTTCTAGTACGCCATGTTCGTGTCGTGACAACATCGCGTGGTGCCTTCGGCACATCATTTATATATTTTATTTAAGAATTTAGTTGCGCGCGAGTTTTCGCCCCTGGAAACAGTCGGCTCACATCACACACGATATGCAGGGACACAGGTTTAATACGGTATCCCAACAGTACATACTGGTTGCTTGTATTGTTTTCTGTAGCACAGTATTAGATGGGGAGCTTCTGTGCTGTTCTGGATTTTGCTTAATTTTACGGACAATGAGCATCCAATTATTATTATTTTGTCGCTTATTTAGTGTATGTGTTTGCACTGTTAATGTGAAGATGTGGAGGTGCTGGTCGCAGGAACATGTCCTGTTTTGCTGTGCCATTGTCCTTTTTAAATTCAGTTTTTGTTTTCTTTACTTGTTAAAGTTACGTGACTTTTGCACGAGTTGCGGAATGAATAAATGATGCCCGAAGGACGATATGTTATTTCTCTGGTGGGATATGGGTATGCCTCCCTTGGGACTTGACTGATGGGAGCATTTCAAAAACAATTTATATGATTAACGATTAAAGTTACTCAGCAAATCTGCTATCCGTGGGGTATTTCCTGTTTTTTTTTTTCTTAATCGTTCTGCACGATTTGGCATTGGGGGGAACATTTATCAAGAGCTCGTTGAGTGGATTTCGAAAATGAAATCTGACTTGTCTGCTGATTTTTTAGGTGAGTCTTTTTTAGTTCAGCTTTGCGTTGATTTGTGTTCAGCAAAGGCTGACGAATGACCAGTGTTACATTTGCATGGAGTCAAAATGCACTCTGGGCAGGGAGTTGGTTGTTGAAACTTGTGTCGAATGCATTTGGGCAAAATTAAAGGAAGCGCCATTGAAGGGACGTAGTGTCAAAGACTTTTATTATTGTATATTCCTGTGGAGTTAAAATTATAATTCATTTTGCGTGGCATTTAATTTAATCTTATTCCCTCTGTCGTTACAAAAAAGTGTGCAATTTATTTCCGAGTTGTATACCACAGCAAAAGACCAATGTTGCATAACAATAACAGTGCTAAGTCAAGTTGCACGTTAGTCGTATGCAGTATTTGATAGTGTTTAGTTTCTGTATTGATACACCTCGCTGCAATTTATGATTAGCCACTTTGACGTAAATGGTTCCACCACTGTGGGTTTCAAAAGTAAGCCGTAGAGAGGTAGAAAGTCACACACTAACAAAAATAAACAAATATCTTCCAGGACATGAATTCTGATATTTTATCATGCTTTGCGCGGTTTCGCCGTTGTATCATTAGTGATTCAATCTTTAGCCCATGCTCTGGTTTAAGTATTTCCTTGTCTGAAGTAGATTCTAGAAGTTTGTGGAAAGTATTTATAGATATATCTTTGAAATTTTTCAGGTGTCTTGTATCGAAGCTGTTCGATGTATGTCCCCGTAGTACGGTCGAAGAAATGGAACAACAGGATGAGGTTCGCGTCGCATGGGGTTCTGGAATAGCTGGTCACGTAGCTGATAGCGGTGAACCGGTGAATATACCAGACGCCTACAAGGTATGTACGAATTGAATTGAAATTGTAAGAAGTATGTGTCGGTTTCTATTAGATTTTGGTTTACATGCGCCCTTAGGTAGCGTTGGCATCACAAAAGGACGCTGGAAGTGTCATTGTTATTCCCTAAGTGAAGAAAAGGCATCTTTTATTTTCCGCACGAATCTTTCGGGCCTTTCTTCGTTGCAGGATGACCATAGCTTTGTTATGATGATACAAGCTAAGGTGGAGGTTCAGCTGGTCTTGTCTGCTCTTTTTTTCTCATTCCCCTGCATTTTGGAGACCATACCTGACTACATCTATTTGTCATTTAACTTGTACTACGTGTATAACCACTTTTCATTCTTCGAGATTTCGTAAGCGACCATCAAACGTTTGTGTAGAGCCTTAAGAAAATGTCTAGTCGGAGACTATGGTTGTAGTTTTTCTCATTATACTGGTGGCGCCAATGCACGCTAGTCTTAGTCTCTTAGTTATTAGAAAGTTGGTCCTTTTGACGTTGTCATCGGTCAGTTTGGGCATATGATACACAGGTTTTCCCAAAAAAATGTACTGAAAATGTGGACACTGTCATCTAAGGGATTTCGTTTACGAAGGCAGGTCTACAGCCCGAGGTTAACGGAGAGACCTCATAGAACAAAACTCTACAATTGGCCCGGTCCTATCTGCCTCAAACTACGCAATCCAAGTTGGTTAAGCTCCTTGCTGATGGTGCGCGCCACGTAAGGCGAGATCTTCCTCTTCTGCGTTGTCCCGCGAAGACTCTACGAGCCGGAACATTTGTGTTCAATCCCTTTACCTAGCTATCTTGGACAACTGATGGGAAATTATTTGAAATTATTTGACCAGATCGATGTCACTTTAGAGTTCGTATAGTTAGTCGTTGAATCTTCTTGTCAAAGCCAATCAACGCAAAAGGGAGAACAAATTTTACGAGAAATTTTCCTCTTAAGACAACCGAGGATCTCCTCATCTGTTTGAGACAAAGCCCAAGGTCTGTCTTGGTGGGACAATTTGACCGGCGACGGACTTTTCTGGCCTTGAACCTCACTAATAAGTGAGGTTTTTTAAGAAGGGGTTTAGGCATTTAACAAAATTTGGGAGTTAGGATCTTGTACGTGATGTTAAAGAGCCTGATACTTATTGGTGCAGCATCCTTTGACGATGCTATAGTTCCATTCATCAGTCATGCATTCATCTGACCAAATCTTGGAAGTGATTTGGTGCATGCCCTCTACAAAACCATCTGCAACTGCTCTAAAAAGCTTCCCGGTAATGGATATTGCTGTTTTGACTTCGGTTTGGTCCGTTGAACAGAACTTCCAAACAACTCATCCATGGCCATGTCTTACCTATTCAACTACTCATGTATGAGACGAGTGATATTTAGCCCAATCGTACATTTCGTCCACCTTCACATTCGGGGTGAGTGAACATCATTTTCGTTTATCATCCTGTACAAAACATTTTTCTTGAAAGCCAATCCATGTGGAATAATTAAAGTACGATGAAATGCTCGTGGATTAGTTGTCCCAAAGTTCAGTTCTCACCTAGACCGAGTTGTATAGGCCCTCTTTGGATGTGTTACGATCACCCAATATGTCGTACCTATAAATGCCATTACCTTTTAAGATTCGTTTGTCCAGATCCTTCCGCGGCTTGCAAAACTCATGAAAACATTTCTGATGGTGAGAAAGGAAATAGTCAGAGTAAGGGACGCGCTTTCACTCGAACATGCCCCTTCTCTCTTCGTTTTGTATTCTTTACGCAAATGACCGACATTTGTGTGAGCGATTCAGTGTACCTGATGCCATTGCTGGGCAATGGTCGGTTTATTTGACTTCAGTAACTGAATTATGTACCCTTTCCCAGGTCCCATAAAATCAGGGGCTATGTATATGAAATCCGCACACATTTTTCACAACACCGGTAGTCTACACATATTCAAAAAAAATTAAATCATTTCCTTTTTGCATTCGCAAATTCAACTGAACCTAAATTTAATCGCACAAATACATCATACACGACCATAAATCCCACACACATTTTTTTGCCATCAAGACAAACATGCAACATCCAAGCACATCCCGATGTTAAATTCATTGTGCTGTCCCTAAAAAATGTTGGCCCTTGGGGTTCAACCGATTTTGGATGCCTTGAAATCTGCTTATCGGATAAGAATACTCATACACAAACACAATATGTCATTTGTTAAGCCGATGAAGCATAAAATTAAGATTGATGGCATGCCACTGTGTACTTAGGATGAATGATAATATCCTTGTATCGATATAAATATTAAATGCTTATGACGCGACACAAGAACAGGATAACCATAAAGATATTAAAAGCCCACACCCAAAAAAGCCTTCACCAATTCAAATAATGCGACATCTAATTATGATAATATTTTAGTCTTCTCTTATATGCGTCTTCTATCAATTACGAGTACATTGTTTTTTTTTTTTTTTTTTGTTGCAGGACAACCGTTTCAATTGCGAAATAGACAGCATTACGGGCTATCGAACCAAAGCTTTATTATGCATGCCAATAAAGGACTCATCTGGCGATGTCATTGGTGTGGCACAAGTCATCAATAAATTGGATGGCGAACGTTTCACTGAAAACGATGAAAAGGTATGTTGAACAAATCACTATACACAGTCAAATGCCATGAATGGAATGTGGAATTTATGAATTGGATTTCTTCGAAAATTGTGTTCCCTTACAAAGGAGTTTCATAATTTTTTTTTTTTTTAAATACAGAAGTTATTCAACCATGGTTTGATGGAGCAGGAGCTGATATTTGTTCACACGTATATGTTCACATGTGTGTGCACTTTGTTAATGGAAAAGCTGGGGAAACTTTCGCACGTCTAGAAAATTTATGTCAGAAGTTTCTACAAGTTGTCGTTTTTATTTTTTATTTTAACTTTCTTTAAGTTTGTTTAACGTATATTTTGCATATTAAGTGTTCTTTACCTTGAACGAAAGGTGGATAAGCGAATGTATTTGCGGGGCAAAAAAACTCCACTCAAACCCGTGGCTTATCCCATAAAAGCCATATTGCATATGTGACCTGTTGGTCATAATCCAATAAATGATTTTATATCCTCGCAAATAAATGTGGATCGTATACCACTGTTTCAGTCGTGCAAATGGGAGTCAGATGTTCAGCTTTAGAAATATAGTCTCGATGGACAACGAATAAGTGAAAGCAAATACTTGAGTATGGCCACTTGCAATCTCCTTCAAAAATATCGTTCAGTTTGACTGTGAGAATCAAAGGAGTGGAAATAAAAAATGCCCTGAAATAACAGAATTTATTCCCACCGGATAGTGAAATGCAAAGACTGGCATATTAAAAGGAAACCGACTTTGAGCACCACCCACAAAATCATACTCATGTCCTGGAAACGGCTGAACAATAATAAGAGCCTGCTTGTTATTCAGACGTTTTTCACGCAAACACCAGCTGAACGCTTTTGGAAATACTAAGTTTCCTGGAAACCTAATATTTGGTACTTTGCCTTAGTTTTGTATAATCGACTGCTCTTCACTTTCAACTAGAAGTTCGTGGATTTATAGCTTTTGGGTTTTATGACGATTGCTAGGGTGGTTTTGAACTCTCTATTAGTCTCACAGAAAATTCTTGAAAACTGTGAATTAGAATCTATTTGAAAAATTAAAGTCTGGCAAAATGATAGTTATAATCATTGTACTATACTATTGAATTTAGTCTCTAATAAACTTTTTCTTTAAAGTTTACAAAAATGTAACTAGGTATACAAGAAGGTACTTTTGAGTTTGACAACTTTTAGAGTTTGTTTACGTTTTCGTGAAATTTGTCAACTCTAAAGAAAGGTTTGGCATCGGGTGGATCTATTTTTGTCAATTTTATTTATGTACAAATGTTTACTAATCAATCTGGGCAGAAATTTGAAATGTTAACAGTGTCGAATGCTACACACATCCCAATCGCACGAATATCAACCAATCGTAAGCTCAGTGGCTTAGTGGTTAGTGTGTTGGACTACTAGGGTTCTTTTTCCTCTGTGCCACCTCTCGCGAACGTCTGACAAACATCCCAGAGTACAACGTTCTTGAAAGAGCTCCTCAATTAGCCGTTTGAAATCGGAATACAATTGTAGATCCCTTCCATTCGTTCCGAAAATGAAAAACTCACTGTGAGAAAGTAAGGTCTAAGGTCCCTACGGATATGTTGCTCCAACTATTTATTTATTTATTTATCCGTTTTGAACTCATTTAGTAAAATGGTTGCCTCAAGTCGGCTATAATTCGCTATATAAATGCCTCCAATGAGTGGAAGTAAAACCAGCCTTTACATTTAGATGGTCTGTTGCCTTTTCGGAGCAGAATTAATGTTTTTACCTCCCGCTAGCTTAAAAATACTCGCTCCTTTAATGGTTAATTCTACGTATTTGCGAAATTTAACGTCTTCGCAAGCACCTTGAGAAATGGTTGAAGCGTTATTGATGCGCCATTTGAGAGAAAAGAATTTAAGAAATAAAACACCAATTGTAAATACTATGTTGCGCTTGAAGGTCCTCAATTTGTTGAAGTACTTCTTCAGAGGTGGCGAAGGGAATTGGTCTCTTTCTCGTGAATTTTCTTCTCCATCAAATCGACGACGTATTCTTAAAATACTACGAACATAGGTAGGGGTTCGAACCTGCTCTTAAGCTTCAGCTTATTGTATTCTTAAAGGTCAAGCAAGACATTATTGAAATAATTTGAAAATTGTTTGCCAAGGACTATAAGGTGTGGCGAAGACTTAAACTGATTTAAATAAACCCAATGTATTCGCAAACAGCCACATGTAGTCCCATAACGGTTCTACCTTTAGGGTCTCTTTGAATGATTGCTCTAGTGCCACATGTTTCTTACGGTAGCCACCTGGAATGCAGTGACATTCTGCTTGTATTTTCAATATTTTGTTTAATGAAATTTTCCAACCATTAACAACCCCTAATCTACACTCTGCATTGTCCCGCCCGTTAGACACATCCACAATTTACAAATCCTTAACCACTTTCCAATCCATATACCACGCACATACCCGACCGCAGATGTTCCAATTTCCATTTGCTCCCACACAATACTCATACCGTCGACAATAATAAAACAAATTCCACCATCTGCGCTCTTACAGGTATTTGCTTCCTATTTGCAATTTTGTGGCATTGGCCTTCGGAATGCCCAACTTTATGAGAAATCTCAATTGGAAGTCAAAAGAAATCAGGTCTTGCTCGATTTAGCCCGAATGATATTCGAGGAGCAGAGCACCATTGAGCACATGGTATTCCGAATCCTATCACATATGCAAAGTCTAATACAATGCCAAAGAGTTCAAATATTGCTGGTGCATGAAGCGTCCAAAGGCAGTTTTTCACGGGTCTTTGACTTTGAGGCGAACGATTTGAGTGAGGAAGACTCGATATCCCGAACCAGGTAAGCTATCTTCTTGCAAATGTTTGATTGAATTTTTTTTCAAAAAAAAGTTAACCTTTTTATGTGTAGCCCATTTGAATCGAGATTTCCCATCAATGTCGGAATTACAGGTCATGTAGCTACTACGGGTGAGGTGAGTATATGAAGAAACTTTAATTAAATGCAGCTCGAATTTTTTCTTTTTGTTTCTTCTTTTCTTTGCAGACTGTTACCATACCAAATGCATACGAGGACGATCGATTTGATCCGAGCGTGGACGAGGCCCAAGGCTCATTCAAGCACAAGTCAATCCTTTGTATGGCTATCAAGAATTCGTTAGGTCAAATTATAGGTGTAATTCAATTAATAAATAAGTTTGATGATCTGGTGAGTTTATAGGTTAGCCCAAGAAGAACTGTTCGAACTCATTCAATTTGCTTGTATTTCAGATCTTTACCAAAAACGATGAGAACTTTGTTGAGGCGTTTGCCATATTCTGCGGCATGGGCATCCACAACACGCACATGTACGAGAAGGCCATTGTGGCAATGGCCAAACAGAGTGTCACATTGGAGGTGCTTAGTTACCATGCATCTGCATCGATGGATGATGCTCATCGATTAAGGGTGAGTGTATAGTTCACTTGAAGATGGACACTCTGTCCTTTTAATAGTTTTGGTTGAAATCGATTTTTCTGTCAATATTGAGTGTTGCCGGATGGTGTGCCCTATCATCGCTGTCGACTGAAGGTTATTCGTTGGAAGGGCTCTCGTTCGAAAATAGAATACATTTTGCTCAAAGGTGAGAAACACACTGAATACTGAAATGCACTCGAGAGCGAGAGTGCAGAATTCGGTCTTAACATAAGGGATGATACTTCGTTCTTCGTTGTTGGTTTTTTGTAAATTGAGTAATCAATGGATTTGTGTCAGAGTGGAGTGACGCTCTCGATGGTGTTTCATTCTTTGTTAAGGATTTGTGAATAGCTTGGAAGAGTACTTTCAATTTCACCTTGATGTGATGTAAATGAAGGACACCTTTTCATTGAGATCTCCTTTATGTGAAGCACTGTTCAATAAATGCTGTAGAGACACTTGGTTGTGGCAGGGATTTCACCTTTGTGCGTTTACTCTTCACTCTACTTTGCTGTGCAGTTGCACTAGCTTTTTTTAGATATATCTCACTCGATGCTTTGAGATCCACTTCAATGATTGGGTGCCGTGTGCAGGTAAATTTTGTGAAATCGCTTTTTCCCACTATTTTGGGCTTATTCGCTCATCAGTTTTTTGTTTGATCTTACATTGGTTCTTGCAACCAACCTTGTTTGTATTTGCTGAACAGGACTTCGCTAATGGAGATGTAGATTTAGTCATCAATACTACCTCTGATGAACGCAATGATAGTATATCTCGTTTTGGTCCTTAAAGTCAATCTCCCTTAACAAAGTCATGCGTCCAACGTGCATCTATAAATATGTTTAGGAAATCGTGGGTTTTCAGCCGAACACCTTTGACGAAGACGTTTACACTTCGCCTTCATTTTAATATAGAAAGAACGCGCTCTATTGTGTAGATGTTCTATAATGCTTTGAATAAATAGGGCTCGGTTAGAGCGTTCGTGGTCTTGACTTTAAATGGCATAAGCCTTGGACTTCATAAAACTCCAAGGATAAAACGGCGTTGTATCGCATGATCTGTTTGGTCTATAACGGGTATTGAAAGTGGAAACTACTTGACGGGGAAATGACTCTTTTTAGTCGAATCCATATTTTTCCGTGAACTGTGTGGCATGTCGCACGGTCTTGCCAAAAACATTTATCGTCCACTTCCATATCTTGCAATTTCGACACAAATGACTAGATTTTCATAACCCGAAAGCACTTTTAAAAACGATTGGTTCGATGATGCCTCCAGCTTGAGATCCACTCCAAAAACAACAATCACTCGGGGATTTTCTGAACCCTAATTCGACTTTTTTGACGATTTATGAATAGCTTGGCAGGGTACTTTCAATAACACTTTGCTGTGATGTAAATGAGCTGCAAAGTACAAAGTGCAGATGACAAATCGTCGATCTTTCTCTAAAATGGCTCACCAATGGAAACGCGTTGTTGTTTCGCATTGCGCTCCATTTTTACGACGTGGCTATTCGCATGCTATTTTCGTACTGACTGACGCTTGTCTAGCTTCACGGATACGTGTTTGACGTAACGTAATGGTATTTTCATTAAAAAATAGTGTTTTAAGAAACAAGTTGGGCCTTAATACGTACAGGTTCCTGCCTAAAAATGAAATATCGGAAATCAAAGTCCTTTTTGCGAGCGAAGCGAGCCACGTACTCCTACTTTACGCGATTAAACATTGACATTTCGTTACGTAGCCCGGTCCCGAACGACGTGCGAATAGTATCAGCCTATAATAACCCATTTTGAATAACCCTAAACTGTCAATTTATGCATCTTGTGGACCTGTGCACTAGAATCTAGATTAATGTCAGAGCTTCTAAGCGGTACAGTTCTTAAAAACAAAATCCATTCATTGAGATTGGCAGTATAAAAACTGCCTAAAGTAGCTGCAATACGCAACTCCTCGAAAACATCATTCGCACACTGATTACACGCAAAAGGTGTTTCAGAAACGTTCAACTTATTCATAAGATAAACTTTAGATAGCAGTTTGTTGAAAAGTAAATCACATTTCCGTTTCCAATGCATCGCAATGAACCATCTACTTGTGAAAGTGCCAACAACAAACCAGCTAAAACTCTAACAACTTAACAGCCCCGAAGGTAAACTGTGAAGCTCTCAAATAAAGCCAACAAAAAAATAAACTCATGTTTTTGCACATCAGTTGCATATGGGAGAGTGCCTTCGGCTTGACATTGGCATTCCTGAAAAACTCATGAACACGCCATGCACTCGCAGCAGATGTGCAGCGCATGAAAAGCAAATAAGCTTTGCTGATGAACTTTTTCAAAAATTTCTATAGCTAGAAGTGAAAATGGAAGTCTTTTTCAAATACTCGTACCCCTCGATTCACAAAATGCGAAAATGAACTAGGAAAGTCTCGGTTCGCCTGAGAGGGGGGTCAAATTCACACTGGTACTGTATTCTCGAATTGGGTCTTATATTCTTGCGATTTACAAAGTTTGATCAATCTCAGCGAATTATGGAAAGGCGGACGGTTTGCCACAACATAATTTGCCAAATGTACCCCACAGCTGGAAGCTGTAATAAAATCGCACACAAAGAAATAATCATGAAGAGATTCGAAGCGAAATAAAAGAGACTTTATGGATGTGATAAATTAGTAATTGCGTCAGATTGTGTTAATAGTCGTAACACTGTTCACAAAGGTCATCTCTTCCACTGGATTTGGTTTTATTGACCTAGTGATATGTTTTATGCACACAGCGTTCATAAATTCTGTTCGTAGTTTAACCACAAAATGACAAATGGTGTAACCACAAAATTGTACAAAGATGTAACTCGAGGCAGGAGAGGAGTCGTAGATGTTTTAATTCAAGGTTGTGGTTATGGAATGGAAGATGAAAGGTTTTTAAGAATTTTATTTACCCTGAATGATTTATGGTGTAGGTTTGATCTTTGCAAATGTAGCAATATTCTAAAGGATTTTGTATTGAATATTGAAAAGGAAGTGATGAAGGACTGTGTTGGTTGTAAGAGGCGCAGGTTGTTACAGTCGAAAAAAATAGTTTCAAGATAGCAATAGTTAACTGTTTGAGAAAGAAAAATGTTTGATTTAGCCAAAGCCAATGCAATACGGAGGAAAGGCTGTAAATGTGCCTGATGAAATCCTATTCTTTACATTTTTTACCTACGATAAACTTTGTAGGTATATGAATTCAGTTATCCAGGATTGAAGATGAAAACACTAATTTTGGCGCTTTTCAAATGAAATATGGGAAAACAGGAGACAGTCCCTTTAAAAAATCGTAAATCTCTGTGAAATGTAAATTATTTCACAGTAAAATTATTTAACAATAAAATTAGATACGAACAAATTTCAAAGAATGAATTGCTCATATTTAACATGAAAGAAGACAGCCGATGGGCTTCCGTCTACGAAGGAATTTTTGTGTATCTGAAAGCATTCACTCGTTTTGATAATTATGCCCAATAGAAAAGGAAATTATTGTAAATATAATATGCGTATTTTTATGTTATACGCTTATTTAAAGATGGTTAAGAAAACGGTTATATTTTTTTATATTTTCATATGAAAATGTGTGCAAATTTCACTTGGGGGAATTTTTTCGAACATATGGCAAATCTAATGCTCTTGCTGGTATAAAAAAGGGTAAAACAGTCTTTAAAGCCTGGGAACACTGCACGAATTGGGATTTGTTTTAACCATCTTGTTTTGAATCAGCGAACGTGTGGTTGAATCAGTAAGTCAGTCGCAGTATACACACTTTTGAAAAGTCAGTCCCTATTAATCGCAATCCATGGACGAGTTGCCAACTCGACATTGTACTATAGACCATTTTAAATTCATTTTTATTGAGATATTTCATTAAACTTACATACTAGACAAAAACGATTAAATCTAATTTAAAACTAACATTTATCTTATTCTAGCTTACTGGCTCTAAGCGAGCCTTAAAATTATTGCCTTTCGGCCTTGAATCTATCTATATCTATGATTTGTTTTGTTTTTTAATTTTCAAGAATTGCAGTTTGAACAAAACGTATAACATTTTGGTTTACTTCCTTTTCAGAGACTACGAGTTCCTTCGGCGGCTCACTTTCAGTTGCACGACTTCAAATTCGATGACATCACCTTCGAGGATGATGACACGCTTAAGGTATGGGATTTAGCTTAAAACTTGCGCATCTTGGTCGTTCGTTTTCAATATGGTAGTCTATTTTATAGGCCTGTTTACGAATGTTCCTAGATTTGGATTTTGTCGAACGCTTTCACATCGACTACGAGGTTCTCTGCCGATGGCTGTTAAGCGTTAAGAAAAACTATCGCAATGTAACCTATCACAATTGGCGGCACGCATTCAATGTTGCTCAAATGATGTTTGCCATTCTGACGGTAAGTCTGAGACAAGTTCAATTATACAAGTTATACAAATAAATAATTTGTGTCCACCAACAGGCCACGCAATGGTGGAATATATTCGGTGAGATCGAGTGCCTTGCCCTGATCATTGGTTGCCTGTGTCACGATCTGGATCATCGGGGGACCAATAATTCGTTTCAAATTAAGTACGCTCTTGAAAATCACTGAGACAGTGGGTATTTCTAATGTAAAGTTGACTTTTCAGAGCCTCATCACCGTTAGCGCAATTATATTCGACCTCCACGATGGAGCATCATCACTTCGATCAGTGCATCATGATCTTAAATAGTCCTGGAAATCAAATTTTATCGAATTTATCATCAGATGACTATAGCCGTGTGATACACGTCCTTGAGGATGCAATCCTCTCGACTGATTTAGCTGTCTATTTTAGGTGAGTCTCACAGCACCAGCCATGGACATGGATAATGATTGAAGTTGATTACAGGAAGCGTGGACCATTCTTAAAGTATGTAGAGGAAAAGCCAATGAATTATTGGGTATCTGATGAGCCCCGAGCACTATTACGTGCTATGAGCATGACAGTCTGTGATTTATCGGCCATAACTAAGCCGTGGGAAATTGAGAAGCGCGTTGCGGATCTGGTGAGTTCGGAGTTCTTCGAACAAGGCGACATGGAGAAGCAGGAGCTGAATATTACACCTATTGTGAGTAGGCCAGACAGTTTTCCATTGTAATTGCAACTCATTTATGAAATATTATCTCTTTAGGACATAATGAATCGAGAAAAGGAGGATGAGTTGCCTCTGATGCAAGTGGGCTTCATTGATTCAATATGCCTGCCAATCTATGAGGTAAGTGAGAGGCTGTCTTGAGCAACAGATGCGCATTTGATACACATGTGAAAATTTTGAATGGCCTGCCATTTGAGACCTAGTTTTCAGTCCTCTATTTCGCTCATTATTTACTAAAAATTGTTTTTTTTCTTTTTTTCACTGCAGGCATTTGCTCATCTATCAAAAAAGCTCGAGCCACTCGTCGAGGGAGTACGAGAGAATTCCCGCCACTGGATCGAGTTAGCCAATCAAGTACAAAACAAACCAAAAAGACGCAGTTCGGCGGTTAACTCTCCTAACAGCAGCAACGGTGAACCAGATACAGATGCTGAATCAAATCAGGACAGTGATAATCTCTCGAATGACTTCGATTCCGCGACAATTAACGGCTCAACACCACCACCCACAGGCGAGGAGGACAGCAATTCCACGACACCCCTAGCAACGCTTCAAGACCAATATCCCGCGAGAATAATGACCGCCACCCGCAGCAGAACGCTACGCAACAATGCTGTGCAAGCGGTGAAAGCAAAGAACTGCAAAAACTGTGAGCTCATTCGCAAAACAGCGAGCCTCAATGAACCTACCGAATTGCAGCAAATTCTGCTAACGCAAAAGCCCCTGAACGGTACCAGTTACTACAGCAAGAGTACGCCAACGGCTCTGGGCAGTACTGGTGGCTCCCTAACCCCACATCCAGCCGAGAGTGATAAGATACCAAAAATAGTGGGCAAACTCGAAAATCTCGATCGGCAGTTCCTCTATTCGCAACCTCAAAATGGAAGCATTTTCGAACCCAACGGACAGCTGAACTTCATGCCCGGCGACCTACTACGCAGGCGGCATTCGGAAACGAATGGCTGCACCACACAAAGGATAATTTTTGACAAGTAGACCAGTCTAAGGAAACAGAAAATTTCTTCGGATCAATTCAAAGAGAAAATCAAAATCTAAAGCACAAAACGAAAACAAAAAGGAGTAAATTCGACCTCTAGAAGTTCTTAAACCATTTTGTTTGTAGTTTGTGTTTACTGTAAAATGTTTGTAAATAGTAAATTTAGGAAGTCTTATAGTTTAACGAGAATTCATCGAGATCGAGAGAAGGATACAGATATAATAGATAGAGAGAGAGGGAGAGAGAGAGCAGGAGGTGTTTCTCACTAATTTCAAGTTAGCGTAGAACGATTTAAGGATCTGCATTAGTTTCTAATTTATATTTACTTACGCATATAACAATAAATGTAACGTTTAGTGATAATTCATATATATAAATTTAAATAAATTGCTATAATTACAAATTTGCGGAACAACAAACCCTCCCACATGTATACCTACCTATGGACATGAACAAGATACACAATTGTAATTGTAGAGATTTTAATTATTATTATGTATTCAATAAAATTAGAAAGTAAACGATTACATTTTTAACTTATTGTATGAATATTTGAATTTAGCTGCTAGTGATATACTTATAGCGTTTCAACCTAAATATAAAATAAACAAAACATAAATCTTACTGAGTGAATTGCAAATATTTAAACAATAGAGCTGAAGATTCAAGCGCGCAACATCTTCACATCAAGCGCCGCTTAAGTTTTCAATTTGAAAAAAAAAAAAAAAAAAAAAAATGCAAACTAGATTCACCTACAACACTCTTCATAGTGTGTGTAACATATTTTTTCACTGTTTTTCACACAAATCTCATTTAGAAAAGTTACAGTTTTATGAAATTGTTGTATAAAGGATTTTCATTTCATTGATAAATTATCATTGTGTACTTGAAGTCGTGTAAAAAAAGACTAAGCAACTAGGTACCTAGAGTCGTAAACTTTTGATTGAAAATTTAAATTTTGAAATGAATAAAAAAAAACATCCAAACAAACTCTTGAAATATTCGTTTTCTCTTTTCTCACACGACCTGCATAATCATATGTGTGGGTCATGTGGCATTTCTTCATCAGAAGTCACCGGAAGTGTGTAGCTACAGCAAATGGTAGAGATTAAAAGCATCTTCAATTGATTCTCACCCGATTTCTTAAGAAACTGCATAGCTGTCTGTAGCGATACTGCAAGAGTTAATTTGGTTATTTATTTATTTATTTTTGACTGAGCCCAGGCTTAAGTTCTAAATGAAAAAGGATTCACAGTGTTTCGATGTATTTCTATTTTATCAAGCTTTATAAACATGAGATTTTAGACTTCACCCTTTGAAATTACAAAATATTAATGAGGGCAGCTGAGCAAAAGGCAGACCAAGAGAGTTCAAAAACGCTATCGCCCTCGTTTTCCATTGGTTTCTCTCGGGGTTCCACTCATTCTGTAATCCAATGGAACAAGAAAACTGCTTCTGATTGAATCCACAAAAGTATTGGTGAAATGCCAAAAAATAATCTACGGCAGCTGGCAGATGACTTGTATAATGTCGTTTTCCATTGGGACCACCAGAAATCTTTTTCAGAACTCTGATTTTACGCTGCTAATGGAACGCACAACGAAATTGATCTGCTTTTATAAAAATGTATTAGTGCGTTATTTGCCAGCAATATCAACTGTTCAAATTGCATTTGTTTTTGCAAAAATTACAAATGGATATCGAATTCAAGAATGTTTTCCCTGTTGTAAATACAAATTTAGTATTTTTGGGTCTTCAGATGACGAGGAAAACTATAAAATTATATCCATGGCTATTTATGTATATCGTTATTTTGGTTTTCGCGAAACTTTGAGCATTTGGCTGGAAAGCAAACTTCTTAAAATGACCTAAAACAGCTGTGCAAAGCATATATTGGTATTGTGGCAGCATGTGTAGATCTGAAAAAATATCGAGATCTGCAAAAACTGCTCCGAATCGAAAAAAAGATTGATTTTTTTGCCCAATGGAAAACGACATGAGATACATCTAGTCAGACAGTTGTCAGAATTACTAAACTAGATACTTGAACGTCCCCAATGAAGAAGAAACTTTATTGAAAGATAAACGTTTGCAAAGTTAATGCTGAACCTACAACAGTAGGTTCCAAGATATTTTAGAATTCCAGCGGACTAAGCTAAACCACTGCGCTCACAACACATGACGTTTATATTTATAGGTAATCAAAGATAATGGAATCATTCATCTTTGTAGGTAATGGACTGGGATGGGAAGGCGATAATTAGTTCGTTCGCTTTACAGTTTTTGAATTTCTGCTACATTTTCGTGCTGTTGGGAATGCACGCGGACGTGAATTTCGAGTAGTCCAGACCTAAGCCACACCGTATATTGATTTCATTCGTTACTTTGTTGGTTGATGCATCGGGAAGACATAATTCGAAAAAAGGTTTTTGTAGGAAATATATTGCTCCCGTTTTCGGAGCAATATTTTTCGAAATGTGCTCAGTGTGTCTATAGTTCTACAGTTACTCAATACAAAAACCATTGCAATGTATATTCCACTCTGTTAATTCTATGATGCTCCGCTAGGGACTCTTAGTATCGGCTGAATTTTGAAATTGGTTGGTAGGTACGTAACAGCTCACTTTGAATTTAAATATATGCAACAAGATTTGAACCAACACAACATTGGGGAACAAAAATCTTTGATATCCGTTATACGATGGAGTTTTAAAGTTCAATATTAACCAAGAAATTGACAGACTAGCAGCAACCATACTAATTTAAAGCAGATACAAATTTGTTGTGTATCGATATCGAATACCTGGTATTTTGTCAAGATCTGCCGACATGTGATATGACTCGGTTAGTGGTAGATATTCCTAGCCTATGACCAAACCGATATGGGCCGAGGGATGAAACGCAGTAATCGGAGGACTTATCTATGTGTGTCTTTTTGAAGTATACAACATGAAATTAACAAAAATGAGGAGGTTCATGTCTCCTTGCAAGGGAACGAAAGTTGTATTTGACATTGCCAGTCCCTCATCGCTTTAGTCATGTGGATCCCAGTTTTGGCTAAGTTCATCTTCAGAATTCAACCGATCAATCTGCCTGAAAAACAACGGGCTTCAGTTTCTGCTAAGGAAGTTTTCTTTCCAAATTATCAGCTCTGACTGGCAGAGTTAGGACTGCATTCATGTGATATGGCCATTGTACATTCCTGAAAATATAATTTTCAAGCCCAGATAGAGCTTGCGAATAGACGCTCTGTAGGAGCATCCTTCAATAGATTCGAACGGGCTTCTATTTTCCTCTTCAGACGTTCTTCGTTCAAGCTTCGTTCAACAAGTCTGATTCTGGTTTGACTGCATTGAGGGACATACATCGTTGAAAGCTGCAAGGGAACTGGCATCGAACTTAGCGGTTTCTTTGTAGCAATCTCATCGTTGGTTGATGACTTCTTCGCACTATTGTAAGAAGAGATGCGGTATTTGTACACACATTAGTACTTTATAAAAGATTAAGTTTAATATATATGTATATTTAAGTGCCATACTCTACACACATGCAAAAATGTTTACCTAAGCCTTGCCAATATATACCTCACATTTAGCTTCAGAGAAAATGCCAAATTGGACATAAAAAGTCCCCACGATATGACGAAGCAAAATTTCCGACCCAATTATGTTTTTTGTACCAATACACACAGCCCACATAATTCACCAAGATCTATATACAAGGCACGACTCGTTCAAACGCTTTGGAAAACTAACACCTTTTTGAGAAAAAAAAAAAAAAAAAAATGTAAAAGAACGCAAGAGCAACTAAAACAATACCACCAACGCACAGCACAACTTCGCGTCGTTCCAAAGATCCTGTACCCCCATCACCCGCACAGCGCACACGTCCCGAAAACAAATGTCAGCCTGTCTATGTCCTCGTTCCCTGTATTCAATTATCAGTATGCATGTTCGTACAATGATTCTCTATTATTCGAAACTACTGCTATCGTGTGCATTCGGGCCGCAACAGACAACGCAACCCACCACCAGCAACTCTCATTTGCAGTACGTGCTAACGAAACCTAGGTACAGCACCGTCCCTAGTCCTCCCTCGCTCAGCGAACGATGCAATCATCATCCCTCTCCGCATGAAGGCGATGTTAGATTATAATCAAGTTGGCTCTGCCTCCAACCCCCAAAACGGGTTAGTTTAGAAAGCGCTTCACCACCGTGGAACGGGGAGGTCCATTGGAGCAGCTTCTTCCCACCGGCCGACATACAGTGCCATCGTCGTCGGCGTCGTCGTCGTCATCGTTTGAGATTCGAAACTACATACGAATTCGGAAATTATTCGTGGATAACTATACATTCATGCAGGAGAGTTGCTACCCCTAAAATATAGACCGGCAGCGGTAGCACCAATTCGACTTTTCTCTCCCCCATTCCCAGCGGATATATACGATGGGGAGTATGCAGCCACGGCGGTACCTTAAGCTGAGAGCCGTGCTAACTACGTAGGAATTGCATTCGCACATTGCACGAGATATTCCAAATCCTGGATCCATTCTCGTTGCATCATGTTGAAACAAGCGCCCTAATTGGATTCGTTAATCAAGGATTTAAGCATTCTCTGGCAATTTTCGACGAACAACACAATCAGACGCCCGCCGCCACTGCCCGCACCCTCCTATCGCATCGTATCCTTATATTCGTATATACGGTCAGCAACACTCAACGCCTGGCGGCAACTCTCAAACTACTGCCGTGCATTGCATAGTACACGATAGTATTTTTTCGAGGCAATCGCCGGTACAATTCTTAGTTTGGGTGTGTACATCGGTACGGTGCCTATACCTAGGATGGAGTGGCAGCATCCGAGCCGAGCGTCTGGCGTGCGTACCGTCGTCGGATGAAGTTTTACATTCACTTCTGCGAAGGGGGCTCTATTGCCGATTGATGTGCGGCTGTGGGTGGCTGCATTTTTGTTGGACTGCATTTCATCGCCGCACATATGAGTTGTGACGATGATGATGACGTTGTTTGCTTTCAATTAGCTGCTCTTAATAATTTTAATCAATTTTCTTTTCATTGTGTGTGCGGGTGTTTTTCTTTTTTTCGTTTGTTTTGTCCTTTTTGTAAATGCGGGTAAGTGAGTGAGCCTGGTAGGTCTAGGTACATGGAGGCGCTTTGTTCATCGATTCAATTAAGTTGGAATATTGCGGTTGTTTGAGAAGTAATTGGGCTTTCAGGGGAGAAGTTAACTTGTGTGAATGCTTTTAAATTAAAAATAAGTGGGACCAATAAATTTTACATTCAAAGGATCGACGGAAATTGAATGAGCTAACCGTAACTTTTTATGGCGCAACTCATCGTGGTACAGTGGAAAGTTCATAGGGTTTCCGGTGTTTTTAGTTTTGAGTTTTAGAAATAAAGACCACGCGAGAATTGGGGATCTGCAAGTACATTACATAATGGGCAAGCAGTGCTAGCATAAAAGGATTCAAGAAGGGCGATGAAAGTATTTCCTGTAGCCGGTAGAGTTTGGGAAGTTCATTGGAACATGTTTAGATGACCAGAATAATAGGTTTGTTGAATGTTATTAATTTATTTGACAATCGCATTAAAGTAAGAATAAGTTAAAGCGGTTTTAAGGACGATTTGAACAAAACAAAACTGAAATTTCTTAAATTTAGTTTTTTTCCTTTTTTACCCACTTTTTGACAGTTTTGTTGAATGTTATCCATACCTGAGGGGCGTCCTCATGATGTCGTTGGAAGGGTTTAGTGGTTAGTATATGGAGTACTTATGCCAAGTTCCAAGAATTGACAGGGTTTGGAATACTCACAGTTCTTACAGCACAACGCCGCTTGATATTATTTTCAAGCACGGCACACTAGTTGTGGTGTGTACGGTACTTTCAGCACTATGATGGATGATCGACTGTGCTTTAAGCTCTACACCAAAACCAGTTGTTGCTCTAACATTTTTGCATCACTATATAATTTGCAAAACGCAGTGGCGAGGGCCCAGGTTCGATCCATGAGAAAACTCAAATTTCATCCCAAATTTCATTTTTCCACTCGGCCGCCTCTTGCGAACGTCTGACAAACATCCAAGAGTAGAACTGTTATGAAAGAGATTCTCCATTAGCCGTTTGGACTCGGCATACAATTGTAGATCCGTTCCATTCGTCCCAAAAATGAACGGTTATGAGAAGCTAGGCTTAGCGTCCTTACGGACCAACTATTTATTTAATTTTTTATACAAGTTGTAACAATTTATGTACCGTATACTGAAGGAGAAAATTAACTGTTATTGGTCACACAACGAACACGATCGCCTACCTTTTGTTAGCTTTTTTTGTCGCATGACTTTCGTTGAACATTTCAACTGTTGTGGTCCAAAGTAACCAAAGTGGCCTACAGAAGTCTAGCAATCAGGGCGATACTCAAAAAAAAACCTTAAAATATATATTGATGGGACAACTCGCGAAATGCCCGGGCAAACGAGGAAAAAAGTACGAATAATTCCCAATATCGTAACCTGGCAACAATAATGGAAAAAATCGCTTAAGGCAAGATGGCCACAATGATGCCATAGAACCGTTTTTTATTATCAGCCAAATACATTTGATGCTGTTATGCATCGACATCACGAATCATGATCTGGAAATGTATTCTACTATTTCCCACTAGGCTTGCTTCATTCTTCAATGTTGGGGTGCCTGTAAACGATAGCCAAGCCACACAGTCACGTTGCCAGACTAAAATATTCAACACCCTTCATAACACAAAAAAATCGAAAGCCATTTTTTTCACATCGAATAAATTGCCCGTGCTTCGAGATTTTGCTTTTTCGATCTATAGATCTATACAAAGGTATGCGAAAGGTTTCATAAATATTTAAGTAAATGTTTCATAAAAATTCATTTAACAAAAAAATGTTTATAAAATGCTTCGCAGTTCGTAAATAATTTGTTCCACAAGTTTCCCTGCAGAACGGTGAGAGTTGCCTTTTGTTTTTTTTTATTTTTTTCTTTTAACATTAAATACAAATGTCCAGAAAATCTTGGAATAATGAAAAATGGAAACAAGCAGGCTGCATAATTTAAAATTGTGTTCAAAACTAATTATTGGGAAACATATTTCTTTTTTATTATAAAATACTACAGACATCGAATTACAACGGTTTTCGCCGAGTTTTTTTTAGAATTTATAGCTTTAAACTTATGTGAAGTGACGGTTTAATTTTGACAGTCAAACGTATATTTTCTGTGTGTGCAGAGAGAGAGCTATGGTGCGGTCACAACGGGATTAACCAAGGTTGAGAAACCGAACGCACTGCTGCCAAAAATCGTACGCGTAAAACTTCTGAGTTCGAACACAACTTAGTTTAGTCTTTGTTCTTCTGGAATTTCGTGCTTAAATCGCTTTCATTAACTTTGTCTAAGAATTCCAATCTGAGCGGACCAGAGGTGAAAACTGCAGTAGGATTTTCATAACATTTCGAATTGATTGAAAACTGATTTCCTTTTAGAAATAAAACACACTATATTAGGGAAGCGGTGTTGTTGTTTTCGACCCTCTGGCGGCTACACCGGTAAAAATAGAAATGTTTCACAAATGTTTATGAAATGTTTCTGAAGTCCCGAAGGTCAAGTAGTACAGAATGTTTGCAATATGGCTGGTGGCAATATGAAGTTTGTCATACTCATACATTGTGCGTCGTGTTTTGAAAGCAACTGTTGCCACAATTCCAGAATAACGTTTTTCTATGATCCGTATTGATTTATTTTCGTGATCTGAATCGGATCAGATCACGCTGATAGTAAAATCAGCTTTCAATTGTAACCTTTAAAAAAGACCTTGGGGTAATTTTTGATAAAAAGCTTGATTCCTTAAAACATATAGACTTTTTAGTCGCCAAGGGTAATTCAATGCTGGAATTCATCTTGCGCAATTAAAGGAGTTCTGTGATCCTCACACTTTGAAATGTCTGTTCTTTTGCGTTTGTTAGATCTATTCTTGAATATTGCAGAACTATTTGGTTCCCTTTGTATGAAGTTCACTCATTTAGAATAGAGAGAATACAAAAACGTTTTACTAGATTATTAGTGAAAAGGCTTCACTGGGATATAGGTTTTTTTTCCTATGAAACAAGATGCAAATTATTTGGTATCTTGCCTCTTAACGTTCGAAGCAAATTCTCCGAGGTCATGTTCATTCGTGATGTATTGGCTAATCATATTGATTGTTCTGATATTCTGGCCTTAATTAACTTTAATGTTAATGCGAGGATGCTTACAAACCGAATGTTTTTTAATATTCCGTATCATAGAACAAATTATGCTTCGAATGAACCATTAACTAGGTGCTTAAGAGAAACCAATACCGTTTGCGATGTGATCGACTACAGTCTAAGCAGATTTTCTTTTAAAAATAATTTGCTATTAGTTTTAAGTAATGGCGGCAATGTTTAATGTATTTTATTTATTGCGTTTTATTATTGTCAAGTATTCACTAAGGTATTGTAACTTTGACCCCTTAGTTGTCACAGAATTTTAGTTCTTTAAACAAATAAAAGCTTATGTAACTGACAACGAGGCGACCAATGTGAAACCTTTACACCGCACGCCACAGTTCTTGTGTTATCCTTACATTTTTATTTATTTAATATAATTTTCAAAAAGGGTCTTCCAAAAATGCGCTTATTGTCTTTAATAAAAAGAGTTGCTCCTCTGCTAGGTCCTATCCAATTTAAAAAGTTTGTTCAACCAACTCAATTAGACAATGCTCAGAATTGCTTTTAATTGAATTTGCAAGTATTTATATCCACATTTTCTCATTTCATCACCTTCATTTAGGACTCCTCGATTTCTTCCACTCATTCTGCTTTTTGACTCAAAGTTAGTAACTCAAACACGAGGCGGCTAATGTTACTGCTTGTAACGCAATGTTTCAGTTTTCCTGTATATGCCCAGCCAGTCATCCGCTCAATTAGCTACTTAAAGATTTTGCAAAACGAGTCCTTTCTCTCCTTCGTATATTACATAATATTCATAATATTCCTCTTGGCAATTGCAATCCAATAACAGAAAATGTTCCCTCAACGATTTCGATTTCCTCTCGAAATTACCCGAAATAACAATTCAACTTTATCCAGTTGTAATTGGCTTGAGCTAATCTTGATTTTGAAGCATAATAATGTAATATGAGCAGCACTGTCGGTTTGTGTCTGCCAAAAGGATCAACCGCACCCCAGTCGCACTGGGTAGTGGTGGCGGATGGGGCTGTGCGCTGCCGCTAGCAACATTCGAGTGGTTAGTGTTGAAAAACCCGATTCCAGATATTATTTGTTTTACTTTCAAGCGAGAGGGCATGAAAAAGAAACTCACCCGCATTCACACGGAGAGAATAACCATGCCCCGAGACATGGGTTCGCATCAATGGGACTCAAGAAACTCCCAAACTGTGCTCGTGATCAAGCAGGATGTTTAAGGTCCAGCATATGGAACTGGTCAAGCTATATACTCACATGTAATGTAATTTTAAGCACATTCAAATGCGGTCTGGACTCTCGCCGGCGATGTAAGTCACCACAGCAAAGCAACGCGTACGAGTGTATATCCTCATGCTCGCACCCTTTGGCGCTATTGAGTTCGCCGCTTGAGGCTAGTAAACCGTTTTGCCGTAACAATTTTTGCGGAATGGACCAAACGGAAGATGCAATCATTCGGTTTATCGCAAATAACTTGAACAAACCCAAAGTTTATCTCATCGAATCCAGCAATTTCACAATTTTTCCTTTATTTTTCTCTATTCTTCGTCCGGCAGTGGTGCAAAGGCACAAAACTATTTTGCTCTTCCACCTTAAACTGTGGTGGAGGATGGTGGATGGTGGTGGTGGCCAAATCGTTTCTTTTGCCGGCTAATGCCAAAAGATTTTCTTCGAATTGGCTATTTAAAGTAGATTTGCCGAATTCTAGAGCCAGCCAGAGGGAAACCAAAAAGGACACGAATAGATTTAGATTCTGTAAACACCAAGGGTTAGCCGAATAGTATTATAGTCAAGAGGGAAACAGTTTTTGTGGCGTGGTTTTATTAGTTTGCATTGAAAATTTACAAATCTATTGAAGAGGCAGTCAGATGACAGCGAATCATCAATTGCAAGTGAGAATTGAACAATTCCTCATTTGAAAAAAAACACAAGACTACTTTAAACTTTCAGGGGCCAATTACATGTCGCCGGAAGTAGGACTGTTTGTTTCTGCAGCAGGATTGCGATTTAGGTGAATTCGTTCTTAATAACAAGTTTGCACAAAAATTTCATATATGCCGCTAGACTCCTCAAGAAAGTTACGCCTTCGAATATTGCCAGTATTAAGACATTCGCCAGCGGTGACCCTGTACAAAAAAAAAATACAAACTTCTGCAGGAATTTTTTATTTCTCGGGGGTTCAACCGTTGACCCTTTCCTCAATATTTCACCATACTAGCAACTGGCATAAGGTCTATATCGCTGTGCTCCTCACAGAGTTTTCTCTTCTCATCAAAATCAAGTCAACCCGAACGGCACCGAAAAGAACTCGAAAGTTTTGTGGTCTTAGGATGATGGGGGCCTTAATAGAACCTTCTTTGATTTTCTTAATGAGGCATGGTTTCTAAATTAGCTTCTGTGTAACTTTTCGCTAGATTTCGTTTGTGATGTCAGAGTTTTTATAGCGGAGCCGAGGTAGGCAAAGTCCGTAAACACCTCGAAGTTGTAGCTGCCTTATCGAGTTAAGTTGGCAGAGTTGGGAAGCACACAATAAAGTCACGCCTGTCTACAGGCTCTACGAGAAAAAGTTATGCTCCTGCTAAGAAGAATGGAAGCTTATAGCAAAAGCGATATAGACTCGAAAGGCTACTACACTTAGCGGTACCTAAGACGTAAGCCACAACTTGCGTTCAGCTGCTGCTATAATATTTAATTTTGAAGGAGTCTACACAGATGCCCCAACAGAACTCTGCACAACCTGGACATAGTTGGGAAGCAGCGCTCGCAAAATATGATGAACACAACGCTCCCAATAGCAGTCCAGGCTTGTCCGGAAGACAGCTTGGTTTTAGAGAGGGTCACTTTACAATTCAAGGAAAATCGTATTGCTGAAGTCGCTCATCTAATCTAGAGCTACACTTGGCAAGTTGTAAGGTCTTGAGAATTTCTTCAAATAAGTCTTGCAAATACCCGCTAGTCTTATGTGTAGACGACGGATCTCTTTACAAATGGACTTCCACTCTCTGCTTAAAAAAAAGACTAAAATTTGAAACCAGTTCTTCTTTGAAAGCCGACGACAGTACGATGCCTACGTTCTCTTCCGGCAGAGCTCTTGTTACAATGACCAGAGGTCTTTCTACTATTAGCAGTCGCAGTTGTATTAACCCAAGGGAAGGCTTTGCATGTCTTAGCATTCAGAACTTTTAAAGGTTACACCAGATCTCCAAAATCTTCTTTTTAATCTTCTTTGTTTAATCAGCCCCGGAATGGCTTGCCAATACGTAGGGCTTCACCGCTTGTCATAGTGTGAGGCTCATAAGCCCCAAGGGTATCACAATTTACCTAACCTAACCTAACATTCCCCAAAACAAAATCGTGATCGCTGATCGCATCGATGGCACGATCTCTAAGCGGTGTCAGGTGTCTCGCTGTCGCTACAAGGTTTTAAGGTTTTACAGGAATCCTGAGAAGGCTCATCGTACGTCTGCTGAGCGGAAAATCTCTCTGAGGGTCTTCAAGTCATGAAAACAGATATCACTCACGCGCCTATATTTTCCATCTCCAAACAATTACTCCAATCAATAGTCATGCTACCATTGACCTTCTCAAATTTTGTTCGCTATAGTTTCCCGACTGATTTAGAATGATTACGCATTACCCCTATTCAATTAACTGAAGCTAATGAAGCATCTTGCCTTTTGCCGGTTCGAACTTATACAAGTACGAGTACATATAACTACACGGGTTAATAGGACAAGCGAACGCACATCATTCCAACGTAGACCATCAGTATATTGTATACCCCTTACTTACAATTAGGAGCACATGTCTGCCTAATTATATCCCCAAGGTGAATGGAGCGCAAACAATCTGGAGCACTTCCAGCATTTCTGCTCCACGAAAACTATACCATCCCATGTTGCCGGCTCTTCCATCTGCGTGCCAATGATGACGACGATGGTGTGTTGTGTGTGTTGTGTGTTCTTGTGCTAGAGTGTGCGTGTTTCCTCTTATATCGCCGCTCTTCCCCCACCGACAATTTCGAAACAAAGATACGAACAAAAAAAAAAACTCGTAAAAATAACGAAGCAGCAATTGCTCGCTCGCATTCGCTGTATTCGACGTATCCTCCCTTCATCAACAATTTGCGCAGCTCTTTTTATCGCAATTAATTAACTAGCAAATTAGTTTGATTGATTATTTGAGAGCTGTTTGTGAATAAGGAATTTCATTAAATTTTAATAAGCTCGTTAGAGGCATTAGCGAACAAGTTATAGGTCCCATCATGAAGAGGTTATGCGTGGTGCAAAGGACGACCAACAGCCGCCATCTATATTGTGTAGCTGGTGTAGCTGGTAGGACGGGTATTTAATTATCACGCAGATATACATACATATAAATTCATAGTGTTTGAATTAGCTAATTAATTTACGTATTAATGATGAAATTTGCTTGTACAAGTCGGTGTTCGTAGATTTAATCAAAATGCCTTGAGTGCCGTAGTTTCGCTTGTATGCGCATCGCAAGATAAGCATTCCGCTCTTGATGCCATTTCATGTATAGAGAAAGGGGTTGCTGATCAATATTCGGACAAGGATTTGTGGCCACGCACAAGTTGTTATTAATTATAGAAAATATACAGTTGATTTACTAGGATTTGCAATCCAGTGGAGTGGTGGCAATGGACCTCAAATTGGATGACTTTGATCTGTGCGATATTTGGATGTTTAATTATTTATTTTAAATAAATGCTTAAGCAGTTTCCCCAAAAGCGAAATATGTACAAGTATATTGATTTGGGTAGGTTGCAGCTAATTTTTTATTCTCTTTCAAAGTGGAAACAAAATTCCAAAATTTAAAGTCGAAACTAAAGTGTTTATTGGTAGGGCTTTTATGGAACTATTGAAGGAGATTAGTTTGATACGCATCACGCACTTTGTTAAGTGACTTTAATTGCACGAATAAATTAAATTATCGCAAAAACTTAAGTGAGAGTAGAACAGCTTATCAGAGCACATCAAAGTATACATATCTCAGCAAATACAGTTTACCCAATGAGTTGAATGCTATTCGAACAAACTGCTGCATAATCACAGCACATAACGAAAGGTCCCATTTTTGTCAGGAGGGATTTCGGATTAATTTAACCACCTTCTAGGCCATAAGTACCTACATAACGTATCTGTTCCAAACTGCACCAACTATTTTTTGATTATTTATTTACTCAATTGGAGCTATTTCATGGCAACAAGACCCGAGCAGAGACTTGTAGAGATGAACAAGGAAACCTTGTATCGGAATCAAAGTCGGTGCTGAGGGAAACCCATTTTTGTTAAACGTCGAAGAAGAAATTCCGCTTTCAGACAGAATGAACCATTCAACCTTTGCGATGAAAGCCAAGACTTCCGTGCACCTGACCAAAATGTAGTGAGGATAGCAATATGTAAGGATACTGGACAAGACGGCTTACCTGCCCAGCTTTTCATTGCAGAGGGAGATGGCTCGGTAGAGAGCATTCACCAACTCATCTCCCAGATATGGTCAGAGGAAAGTATGCCTGCATTCATCAGGCCGCAGCATTGTTTGTCCGATCCCCAAGAAACGAGACCTTCAAAACTGACCTGTGAACGCCTGAAATCGTTCCTGATTGAACCCTATCACTAAGGTTTAAGGCCCGGTAAGTTCGCAACTGACCCGATTTTTACACTGCAGCAGATCATGAAAAAAACCCAAGAAGTCCAAGTCGATACATACCACCTGTTTAACGATGTTAAAACCGCCTACGACGGCATTTGCATGGACGCGAGCTATATACAGAGCTCGATACATAAATCCATTATGGGACATATTTGTAATGGACTTTTGTCCTACCGAAGTGGGCAGAGGTCCATTGAAAACATTTATGGAATTATATCCCTTCCCCTTCTTACGTGTCTTCACAGAAGTGCCTTGCCAGACTCGACTCTTAACCATCCAACGGCGCCAATGTAGTTTGGCCCATGGTATTTTGGACTAGGTATTTTGTGAATTTAAAATTTGGGATATTTTTCATATCGAATAATCGCCCAAATTGCTATGGCGATCTTTTATTTTATCGAATTTTCTGAAGCTTAGTCAAAAAGTTATTTGAGAAAATAAACTGAGTCTATTTTGTTCTTCCTTTTCCTTAACATAAACCTTAAATTTTTAATGACAATAATGTTATAAGGTGGGTGTTGTGGCGGTCCCAAATGGAAGTAATGCGAAATAAGCTTTCAAGTATTCGAAAACTTTTATTTCCTAATATAAAATATTACAAATTCAATTATTTAAATTACAAGGAAATTCCTATCTCCTATAAAAAATTATAGAACATTTTCAAATACGCGCAAAACTTCTCCGAGCAATTCAGATCAGACAAGTGAAGACTATACCCAAATCTGTTTATTGCTTCGCGAGATAAACGAGAACTTGAAGACAACATACTTTGGATACTGCTTCAAGATCCTGTCTGTGAAATAATGATTGGACTCATCTACAGATGAACACCATATCTGAAGAAGTCAATATATGACTAATTGCTTTTCCGAACCTTACAAATTTTCTGTCACAAAGTAAATGTGCATCATTAATACGAATCTTTGATCACAGATAAAAGAAACAAAAATTTTACTTCTAAAGGAAATTTTATAACAATCGGCGAAGTCATTCCAAAGCTTTCACCTTAAATATATTCCTTAGAAAGCAGCTTAGAGCTGCGAGCTTCCAGACAGCAGGTAACGATAAAACGTATCCTATCTCTAAATCTCGACATTTTTCAGTGCAAACGTGACAACCGCAGTCAATTCCGTGCAGTAGTTTTTAAATCTATTCCGGACCAACACCTTACAGTCGTATAAAAAGTTACAGCGTCATTATAGTAAGGATTATGAATCATATTTTGATACCTAGTAAGAGGTGTAATAGATTTTTTTTATAATAACATGACACTGGTCTCCTTAGCTGTCGGTTAAATTTAGAATTTAAATTATTCACCCATAATGCGTCAAAAGAAGACCTACCAGCTTAGAAAACACAGCTCACAACATCCAAGCCTGTCGTTACCTAAGAAAGCTGAAAATATCTTTAGCAAAGGCAACTTCAAGTGACGTTACATGGGCGCTAAAATTAGTTTCGCACAAATAACGTAGCAGACAGAACGAGGAGTTTACTCATAACCTTTTCGCAAGGAATATGCAAAACACATATAAATACAAACTCAAGGTACTGCACTTTATGACGTGTTTTCGTGAACTCAACTCTCAACTGCCAACCACCTTGTAACCTTTCCGATTGTGCGTCAATGTTGTGTTTTAACATTCCACCTACCCATACAACCGATACAAAGGTCGCTTCGTTCCATTTTAAAATAATACCGCAATTCATTCGAGTGAATAGAAAACAAAATTCCATTGACAATATATGTTTAAATGCGCATAAGAAACACCCCCTTCATTAGACGGAAGCAATCGTCTTCCAATTTAGTTTCCATTCATTCGCAGCTCTCCTAAAATGGGTTTGGGTATTTGATGTATAACTCTGTTACCTATAGAGCATTACCCACCGCACGCACACATCACACACTGATACTGAATCCATTACCACGCAGTGCACATGCCAGTCAGCCTCAGCACAGTCAGCTCTTCTTCTGGTAGGGATGGCCCATCAGTCCTACAAGCTACAAGCTACAACCTACAACTAAACAAATACAAGCACTCGTACAGCAGTGAATTTCTATTGAATAATACGCTCATCGAGAGAACAATATTTTCCTAATTAACCACATTACATTTGTGCCATTAACCGGTGTCGGTACCTACAGACCTACCATCCTGTGCAATCACCTCTTTTACTGGGCTGGTGCTGATGCTGGTGCTGGTGCTGGTGGTCTCCATCCCAGCACTGAGAAGTGAGAACCTGTAACCTGGGTCGCGTCTGTTGCTGTATATGTGCGGTAGGTACGATGGGTGATGCCGAGATTATGACGATGGTTGCTGATGACTGTCCCTCCCTTCTGTGCCACACTACTACAGACTGTATGTCTCCTGAACTTTGGGCTTGGATCCATGAATCAGTTCCCAATGCTGACGATGATGATGATGCGGGGAGGACTGCGTCAATGTTGATGCTGCTCCTGATGCCGATGCTGATGATGGTGGGAATATCATTTATATGGAGCGCAGAACAAACGTCTCATCATGAGGCTACACGTGAAACGTTCGTAACGAGGTTTGAATCGGCAAATTACAGCTTCTGATTGTGCCAAAACGAAATTTTGTACTCAGCTCCAACCGTGCGTCGTCGGTCGGTCGTCGTTGTCAGCACCGTACGTCCAAATTGAATGGCATAGGAATACATCGGGCCCCTAGGCGTATGCACGTCGAATTCAAGGCCTTTGGGTGTATACTCGCACACATATACACAATTTTTGAGGTGAACTATAGCGACATCCCTTAGCCACCATGAGCTCTGAATGGAAAGTAAATTCGGAGGCCACGTGAAAATTTGTTCATTATTATATAAATTGTGTCCCTTTGTGTGGAGGCTCAAGGCGGTCTTTCAGCACGAAACAGAGTTATAGACTATGAATTAATTGAAGTGTATGGTTTACCTTACTTTTCTATGCTCTGTTATGGGTCTACTTGAGAGGTAGGGATGAAGATAAAGATGGACAGACCTCTGATAGAGGCTTCCACAATTTGGTTAAGCTCATTAGTTGTATACCACTCTTCTTTTTTTTTTGATTGTAGAGAGCGAACTTGATGACGAGAGGAGTTTCTGTCGCACTTCCAATTAGGGACTCTAGGATAGGAGCAATGGCAATTAACAAATCGGGGCATAGAACTGTGAAACAGCGGATTGCGGCTCCCTTCTAGAACACTTTGAAATTGTAAACATAAGTGCCATTAAACGAAGACAGACAACAGATGTTAGCCAGTCCTCGGGAGACTTTTTAGGGTTAATTTAGAGGCCCTAGCGTAAATATTTCTGCAGTTTGTGACTACGATTTTTTTTCTCCCACCAACCCTGCATTAATATGACCGATCTTTCCCTTTTTTTCATATTTTTCGTCGGGTTAATAAACACTTCACTGAAGACTCAGACGCAACTGGTCAGTTTAACTTCAAGGAAGTAATTCCCAGTATCACCCATTTTACCGGAATTTCCTCGACTTCCATAGAAAACTGTGAACGCGCTTCATCGATAAGGAGCTTACTGTATTCAGCGCTGTCGACATCAGCACCGAAGATATGCCACTTGATCAAATGCAGGACGAAAGCAAAGGTGCGCGAGATGTCACTACAACCTGCCACACCATTTATGCTGACAGACAGCGAGGATGTCGCTAATTTCTGAAAGACGTTCGGGAGCATAGGTAACCGGCATCCTAGAGAGTCATGCAATACGCACTCAATTGTGTTCATGAGAGACCCAATTGTCCTGACCGAGGAAGCAGAAAAATCTAGCACAGTTTCGGATCCTGAAAAAACATCCTCTGAGTCTTTCTTAGCAATGACATCGGAGATCTCAATCCTGGCAGGGGTACTGCAATCCCTGTGCTATACCGGATTACTACCGCTATGCAAGGCCCTAAACGCGGTCTCACTTTCACTACTGACGCAAACACTCCCACCCTGCCACTAATTCCGAACAATAAAGTCGGCAGATAGTATGGGATAGTACAGATCTCCACAGAGGCGTGCTTGCCAAGCGAGTAGTGAAGTCTAGTCTTGTTTATTCCCACGAAGACACCAGCACCGGAGCCTGACTAGTACCAGAGCAATCCGTTAAGATTGGACTTCTTTCCAATCCAGGCTCAGACTCCATCTGAAGTCAGTCCTAAATGCAAGAAAAGGTGACTCTAAATTTGCTCACCAGCCGAACTTCCGGTGTCATTGGACCAAACAGCATATTATATCCATGACATCAGGGTCGTAGGATAAGTTTCGCGCAAGAATCCAATGTGGATGATCAGTGTTGCCACTTTAGGACTATTTCTTCGCAGTAAAAAATGTAGTAGATTGATATTTTTTTTTCCAGTAGATATATTTTTTCAGACAGAACCGAGGTAAATAACAAAAACTAACCCAAAAAAAAATAATATTGCAAAATTAAAATGGATCGAACGAAACTTTCTCGTCAAAAGTTTGTTTGGTTGTCTGAGAACCGACGTTGGATATAATAAAAGAAACGGTTCATGCAAAATACGAATATCAAGTGTTAAATAAAATCCACTTTTGGGTTAGGAATTCATCTGATACGGCAGTAGCTACGAGTATATATATCAAATAACAATGTGAGTTTTTATAAGTTGAAGCTTTCAGTAACAGGCAAATGTCGCATGTTCTGGTTAGGGAGTTGCAAGTGCCTACTCCTCTACTTTATAACATTTTTGAGTGCGAGGACAAGCGTAGTAGGAGTTGATCTGTTGGGGCAAGTTATTATTATTGACTGGAATATATACGTAACGCTGGTTTAAGGTGTCTATATGATTGGAAGTAGGCTTGGATCGATATCTTTCCATAGATATACATGTAAGATTTAAGGGATTTGTTCATGAATTTGCATTAGCAGTTTCTAACTGTGTAAGACTCCAACTTGTTGGAATTATTTTAAGGTGCACATGGTAATTGCATTTTAATTGGCAGTAGGGTGTTATACAAAAATTTGTAAATTTTTGAGAAATAATTAAAAAGCGGATTTATTAGATTTTTTTAAGAAAAACTAAGTATGAAATCCTATTTAGAATACTTTTATAATTTTTAATATGTATTTTGATCAAAATCGTTAGAGCGGTTTTAGTTAAATTTGGCAGACAAAGCAGTACAAAAAATTGCAATGTTTAATTTGAAAAATACTATTGCTTAACTTTTTAAAAAATTAAGTTTTCGAGGTATGAGCAGTTTTTAAAATTAGCATTTTTGGTGCTTCGAATTCGAAAATTAAGGACGCAAACATTTTGAAAACATCAATTTGACTCTAAGTTTGCATTTTGGTCAAAATCGTTGTTGCCGTTTTCAGGTAAACTAGAACAAAATTTTTAAAACATGACTAAATTCAAAAATCCATTGTACGATGATATAGAGAAAAAAGTTGTAAATGACCACATTACCTTAGAAAGGATTTTTTTTTTACAATCGTGTGAACCGTTTTCGAGACTTCGAAATTTCAAAAGTACCGTTTTAAGAGTTTTTAGTTTTTAGTCATGGTTACTTCACCTACTTAAACTTAAATATCAATTTTGGTTGAAATCGTTACAGCCGTTTTCGATCAAATAAAACTGGTAAAAAAAAATTGCAGGGGAAGTACCATTAATATGAGGTTACCTTGCAAAAACAAAAAAAAAAATCGAACTGTAAGCCAACAAACTCCAAATCCATAGTTTCACCATTAACAGCCAATCCATGTCACAAATAAATATAAAATCTTATAACCCTTTTGCAACATACTCGTATGAAACGTTCCAGGAGAACATTCTACCACAACCCAATTTTTTTCTTTCAATGGATTTTTATGAAGGGGTTTGATCTTTTTTCTTGTCAAATTTGTTCATTTGACATATTTATCAGTACATTATCAGTCGGTTAAAATTTTCAGAGCTGTTTCGAGCTAAGAGAGCAACTACTCGTTACTCGTTATTTTGCTATTTTTCTTTTTTTTTCTGTCACTTTTTATGAGATCGTTTATAGACTTTGTGCGATTGCGATCGATTTATATCGGTTGCGTTCGATTTCAACCGCGTACGCGATTAACATAATAAAGAAAGACTCTGAAAAAAACTACATAAATCACGACTTAATATACCACATTTGATTGTCATTCGAATCCTTTATAAAAATATGAAAAGGCAACAATTCCATTCTCAGCAATAAGTCCCGCGATCTATAAAATTGTTATCCAACTTGTCGATTTGATTAAAGGTCAATTTAGGAAATAAATTCGCTGTGCTAGAGAAAGTTTCGTGCGACTTTGTCGTGCACTCTTTTTTTTAAGTACATATACGCAGCTTTTATTGTTCTACTAAAAGAAACTCCGTCTGAAGCGTCGGTGCGGAGAACAATTGTAAGTAAGTTCCTTTTACTAGGAGCATGTTTAAAATCATGCCTTATGCCCCCATTACTTAATAGGAAGTTTATTCTTAAATAGTTCGGTCTGACTCGAAGCATTTTTAGCTCTGTTCTTGCACAGCTCAGAAGTTTATGTCTGACAGATGACAGTACAACTGTAAAGACGGTAAAGGAATTCTTTCCTATGGAATTGAAAAAAAACGCCTCTTCGACCACATTACTTTTTTCTCCCTTTTGCTAATGGAAATAAATAACCAAATGTAAAACTTAATTTAAAATTAAAAGACGTCAACGCCAGCATGAGTTTGTGTGCACGAACCCACACCAAAATAAAAGTCGCCCCCCTTCTGCTGCACACCCTTTCAACGAAATCCTCCACAACCACTACTGTATTAATGTTCAACAAATTCTGTCCAACTCATCCAATTTCTCGTCGATGCAATTATCCCCTTTTGTTTCATTGAAATCAACTCCCCATCCTCATGCGAACAGGGCTCTGTGGACTACAACTAGTGTATATAGTACAACCCACTGCACACACCCAATCTTGACTTGAAGCTACACGAACGCGCAAGGACTCATGTAAAGGTACCGTATTTGGTAGAACGGTAGCATGCCGGGTGGGGGTGGTCGGGTGGTATACATCCTTCATGCTCTACTCATTAATCTGCTCTAAGTGAATTAACGTCAAATACACTAATTACGTCTTTCACTCAGTTACCCTCATTTCAGGTTTCAATTGTGGGAATAAGATGAGGTTAAATTGAAATTGCCACGTCATAATGAGTGTGTGTGTGTGTTGGTAGGTTGAGTGCGAGAGGGCGAGCACTAAGCACTGTGCAAGGGGATGTTTATATCAGAGGGGATGTGGATATGTATTAGGAAAGAGGGGCTCGCTGCTGCAATGCATAATGAATTCGATGGTATGTGTGCAGTGAGATTGTGTACATTACAGATATAAATGCATTCCTAATTAATTTCTTTTAAGCTTAAGCGATTTTCATTTGAAGATGTGCTGGTTGGTTCGAATTAAGGTCGATGAATGGGGTACGCTTGGGATTACAGTTTCAACTTGGAATCGCATAGCAAATAATTGGTAAGCTTGGTGGTAGGTACATATGTAATTGTTTCAAATATCCGCATGTGTTAGACCATTTATTGGGTTTAATTTTTTTGTAACCGCAATCAAGTCCAGCTACCCTTGGACGTACACACACAGCAGTCTTGGCTATTATGCAATTATGAACCCTATTTGCTTAGCTTGATGCATTGGACTTATGTGTATGTGTACCTAGCTAATTATGCATGATGCAGATATTTTTCAAAGTCGCTGCCAAGTCTAATGCTGACGCCGATGCCGCCGCAACTGCCATAGCCATTGCCATCATCGTTGCTATTGTTGTCGTGTGCGGAGTGCGGGAAAAAAAGGGCTAATTAGTTGTTGAATAATTTCTCTCAAGTGCGAGAAGGCTATGTACGAATGCTGTGTGGCGTCTCATTCAATTAGGTCTGCGAGGACTGGAGTGCGGCGGAAAATTTGCCAATTAAAACACGAAAATCGTGTTTTGCAAAAACCACCCCGGGGAGTTGCCGTATACCCAGCACAGAATTGTTATGCCAACATATGGTTGCAGGTTTAGGACTGCAGAACTGAACGAGATGGATTAAGTCAAGTGGTACGATTCATCACAGTAAAAGGTTTTCGTTTTATTTTCTTACTGTCTTTTTTTTTCTGAGTAGTTTTGGAACGTGGTGTCGAAAATTTGTGGTGAATAATAATTGGTATATATCTTACAAAAAGGAATTTAATTTCCTGTAGGCATAGGCGCGGATGGGCGCAGTGGCTCAGAGGTAAGTGTGCTG
Organism: Cheilosia grossa; assembly: GCA_963082955.1. Taxonomy (NCBI): domain Eukaryota; kingdom Metazoa; phylum Arthropoda; class Insecta; order Diptera; family Syrphidae; genus Cheilosia; species Cheilosia grossa. The sequence goes on along the minus strand of OY720147.1, from coordinate 22,169,715 downwards.
GGCTACGGAGCTAGAGGGGTCTCAGGTTCGATTGTGAGAAGCTGGAGCTTTTGCAATAACTCATTTTTTTAAACATAGACTCGGTCCATTAGGAATGCAATTAAGGGACGACCCGGACTTATTGGCCGACATATTTACCACCTGTCTTCTGTAGGCATTTTTCCTGAAGCTCGGAAGATCCAAATGCTATTTTTTTACTATAGCGAAAGGAATGGCGAATCCAAACGAACATTTCTCTTATCTTGCTAAATCGGATCGTAAGATCTAATAGTGGAAATTGTACCATAGATAACAACCACCAATTGAAAATTCATTAGGTTTCTCGAAATAACAATATGGTGTTGGCAACTTGGATCTATCGTACATATGTCACGCCGTTACAACGAGAGGAGATGTCGAACTCGACCTTTTTGAGACAGAGGCTACTAAACGTAGGTGATTAGTAAGTAAACGCCAATTTTCCAAGTGCAGATCATAAAACTGAAAGAGAGCTTTTTTCTGAAATACATAAGACTCATTTTAGCTCTACCACCTTTAGCCTGTAGGTTGTAGGATGCAATTAAGGCACGAAATTCTCCACATCTCTTGAAGCCAGCGGGCTATTCATTTGAGGGATGCTTCTGCAGAAACAATGATTGGAGTTCCAACTAAGTTTATAATGTTCTTAACAAGTATCTACGGTAGTAGAGCTGGAGCAGACGACTCGTCTAAGGATACACAAACTTGTCCGCAAACTTTTACCGAAACAAAATGTACCTCATTGGTATGGAACCTCAATATCGTGTGTCATCTATATAGAAAAATAATTTTCCTTGATATCTCATATGAGATCCTGTCGACTACACTACTGTGTGAACGCCTAAACGTTTCGTTACTACCTTTTCCGGCAGATCATGGAATTTTTAATGGATGTGCGCTGTTTTTGGTTAACTATTTGGCGCTTTCTTTAACTTCTGAGCTTCATTCCTTTTCCTTCCGTTCAGTTTACATAGCTGAGCCGTCTTAGATTCCAATAAGTTTGTCGTTGTACAGCTTGTAGAGTTCGCTGCTAAGTCTTTATATCCAAAGCTTTTAATTGCAAACTGAACGGAAAATAACTTCAAGAATATCACGTTCACCATCGCTAACGTCAGAACTTCAAAGGTCACTTAACTTTTGAGACGAATATCGTCGAAACGATAAACCTCCGAAACTAGCAACCAAATGCGAAAAGTAATACCTTAAGAGCTTCATCTTGTTCATTCTTCAAAAATATTAAGAAAACAATAAAAGAAATCGGCCTGGACACAACGTATTTCGATCATTAAAATTTCCGAAAAGATATCGTCAAGACGATCCACGCCATTAGTGAACTGCCCCTAGGACTTTTATGATAACGTCAAAGAATAGAGTCTGAATGGAATTTTTCGAAAAGTCCTTACAAGTCAAAGTCCATACGATAAAATTTTGCAAACGTTTTTTACCTGCTTTCTAGTTACTTACAGACTTATTTATAGACCCAACGTAGTCTGCTTATCACTACGCGCCCTCTAAAATGCCCTTACGTAGGAAAATGTGATTTATAAAGATTTTTCGAACGTTTCTTTATCGAACGTTTCTTTATAGCTGTCTAAGTTAAACGCGAATATTTGCGTATAGAGCGTAGAGTTAACGTTAATATGTTTTTGCATCAAATGTCATTTGATCGTAAACAAAACCAATAAGTTAAACTAATTTTTGTTTGTGCACGACAAATGGATATGTGATTGCAGGTTGATATTTCAGCAGTCCCGCCAGACAGTTTGACTTTTTGTTGTGTAATATGATTATACTTACAAAGCTAAGCAGAGCTGGTGTGGGTTTCGGAGCTAAAAGTAATAGATTTCATTGATTTCTGTAATAGTTTATCGAAATGCTTACCATTTTAGACACAAACCTCGTTTATTAAAGTTATACCACGAAAAAATGTCCTGCGTAAATCTTAACGCGATCGTAGAGGCGTCGTAAGGAAATCTGAAAAATACGGCCGTTAATGTTTTCCTTGTTCTATTAAGCGAGATGTCAAATATATGTTTAGATTTATAAAACCATTAGCGCTAGAGCTCTAACCATTTGTCCGTGGTGTTTAATATTTTCTTATGAAGCTTGAGACAAGTTGGACGTGTCACTATAGTCATCGGTCTTTGTCCGAAGAACAGTCACTGACATTTTAACATTTGAAAGAAACAGAGTGGCCTTAGTTGGAAGCTTTTCTTAATGAGCTTAATGTTTCAATATGTGGTCCACGTAAATAAAAAACATGTAGCCGACTCTTCGTAGTGCCGCCTATGTCTTGAAGAAGAGGAAATAACTGAGCAAATCCTGCTCAGTTTCAGTTTCTCCAGGTTTCAGATCTCAAGCCCGTATGAATATCAACAAATTAGCATGCGCAATGTGTCAACTAAAACCCTCCACCTAGCATTTCACAACTATTTGTTTGTCTGAGTACGTCAATTAGAAGTGACCCTCAAATCTTAGTCGTTCAAATCTAAGAAATGTTCCTATATCCATTGTACTTTCGTCAAATGTTTGCGAAAGGTTGGGTATAGTGAAGAAAGTTTGTGTGAAAGACCTGTTAGTAAGAGACTCCCTCCGCAATTGGGTTGGACACTAGCACTTATCCAAAAAGCCCACCGTCATATCTGTTACTTTTTAATCGACGGAAGGTTGAGGCTTTACCTATACAAAAAATAAGTCAACTTAATATTATGGGTAACAGTAAAATTACTTCTACTGTTTATCGCATCTAAGTTGATGAGGACAAAGTGAACTTCTCCCAGAAAGCGAATGGCTTTGGTTGTCATCCAAACGATACGATAATGTGGCGTGGTTCTATTCTTCCCTTTCGAATGAGTTTCCTCAAAGTCCGATATCCGTATACGGGATGTGATTACCAATTGATTTTTTCCTTTCCCTCTATACCCCTTTTGCGTGTCCACACACACTCGCACACTTGCCCGGAATCGCTGGTGAGCGCAATGAGCTCATCTAATGGGAGTGATCTGCCGTAATGTGACAACTTTGTGAGCAGGGTTACATAACGAAATAACAATCATGTAACCGATTTTAGTAATTTAGTGCAATTAGCGAATTGAAAGGTTCATATTCTGCTGGGGGGGGGGGGGAACTTCTTCGGGTATGTATTATATGGTTACCTCACCCAGCACGCACAGGACCTATATAATAGAACAGCACATCAGTTGGGTGGGATTGGCCCCATCAGGCGACTTGTATGGAATGCGCTCGGTGTAGCTTGAATGGGATTTTCGTTATTAATTTGTTAATTGAATTAAAGTTTGTGTATGGGAGGAGAGGGCGACATTTCGGGCGGGCATATTGTACACTCAAGCAGATTGAATGGCCAAGTTGGGGGTATATTGCGAGACGGACTTTTCGGGTGTGGGAAAGTCATTCAATGTGCTTGCAAATGTTGACGATTAGGTGTGATTGGAAGTAACTTCTGTAATTAAATTGGGTTGCGAGCTTGCCTGACGGGTGCGGGCGTATTGTTAATGTAATTAAAGGGCACAATTTGTCATATTAGAGCGCGGGGGATGGACCTGAGTGTTGTGTTTGTGTGCGCGCTGGAGTTCGCTGTAGTAATTTATGATACAAGTTTGAAAGTGTCAAGAATGCGTACGTTTGTTCATTTAAATGAAAGTGCGAGGATAGTTCATGATTTATTGTCCGTGTTTGGAGTTTGGGTGTAGCTATTTATTAAGATAAAAGAAAGAAGTAAAGATTGTGATCGGAATTGAAATGGGGGTGGTAGATGTTCGTATAATTTGAAATGTTGGTGTTTGGCTATTTGACACGTGAAGAAAGATAGATAGATTATAGATAAAGTGTACCTATCCAAGCATAATGACACACATTCGGGTGTGGTTAAAAACACACGAAGGACACTCAAAATTCTGTAGAAAAATATGCTTCCCAAAGTTTTTATCCGGTTGACGATATACTACAAAGTGATTTGATTTGGTGTGTCACAAGATATAACGTAGAAACATATTCTGTGTTCATACCTGAGAACATCTTCGGAAAACGTGGCGGTAGCTCAAAATTAAGGGCAAAGTCATGCTGAAAATTTCCTTAAAAAAAATCATCCAAAAATACTACCAAACCAAACTGCGTTCAAAATGGTATCAGAAAGAGATTTACGGAAGTAAAGCATACGATCGGATGAAAAGCAACTCGAAAACCTTCTTTAAAACTTTTCAGAACATTGTTCTACGAAAATGTTTCCTATGTCAATTTAAAGACTAAATATCAAAGTTTCAAACAATGTCTTAAGCTTTCTTAGAAAAATTCTGTTCTCAGCTTAATTTAATGTCATATGGACTTTTACAATGTCTTTTAAAATAGGTCGCCCTATTTTCGGCTCAAAAAAAAAGTATGCAGTCGTTTTAATGTAGGTTCTTAAGATAAGGTTTTTTTTTTTGAAATTAAGCAACTTTATAAAACAACCCTTTTGTATAATGTATGTACAAAAATTGTAGATTGTGCTCTCGAAAATTTGGGTAGAAGTTTTCATTAAATTCGTTAAAACCGTTTTAGAGATATGGGAAATTGTATTGAAAACGTTACTAATTCACATTAACACTGTTCTTCTGACTTCAAGTTGCTAACTTTTGTTATTGTAAGTTTAGGAGAGCTGTTTGAAAAATACTGAAAAGAGTTACTCGTCCTCTTGTATTTATTTCAAACATATTTAGGGACCCTTTTTAAAAGTCATTCAGAAACAAATGCATTTTCCTTAATTTTTTAAGGTAATATTCCGCGTTTTAAGGTTATTTTTGTGTATCGATCCATGGTAATTTGCGAATCCCAGACATTCTTAGCTCTATCGTACATACCGTACTAGATCAAATGCGCTAGAAAAAATATTTCTATTTTTTATTTTTTTGCAGTAAGCCTACAAAATGTAGGCGCAGTGGCTTAGTGGTCAGTGTGTTGGACTACTAAGCGAGGGGTCCCAGGTCCCTCTCGCGAACGTCTGACAAAACATCCGAGAGTATAACTGTCTTTAGATCTTCTCAATTAGCCGTTTGGAATCGGCATAAAATTGTAGATCCCTTCCGTTCGTTCCAAAAATAAAACTCACACAAAACGAATGGTTGCGAGAAGCTAGGCCTTGGGTCCCTACGGACCTGTTGCGCCAACTAAAGCCTACAAAATAATTTTGAAATGGGCGCACGAATGAATAAAACGCAGTTTGTCATACCTAAACGCAGTTTGTCCTACTAATTGTTATCATCTTCCAAGCTCTGAGTTCCGATTTTGGATTTCTTTGTAGTTTTCAAGATAATTAACTGCTCTCTTAGGTATTTCCGGTGACACCAGATTTATAAGCGAAGTGCGGTTATGTAATAAGTAACAAGACAATATAACTTTGACAAGTGATTTGTTTTTCGTACAAAATACAGAACTATATCGAATGCAATTCCCTTAACATAAAGATAACGGCCTAATGTTTGAAAAAGTTCAAAAAGGTTGTGAGCTGGGAGATTTCTGCTTACGCAGTCTCGATTTGTTTTTCCTTTTCATAGGCTGAATTTGCTACCGCATTGTGTTGCTTTTTTTTTTGCAGGTACTTAGTTGCAGTCTTGGAGATCTATCGTTGAACGTCTGAAACGTTACGGAATGGGTGCCCACTTCTCATTATCATCATTTACGTGGCAGCTGCTTTCTGAATGGCAAATGTGTAGATACCATTTAATTTTCCTAAATGACACTTTGAACAAAAAATTTAGTAAGTTTGTAAAATTGATTTTTATTGTTTAAAATTAATTTTTTAAAACATTTACATATATGCTCAATGACTGTCTTAAAAACATTTTCACGAAACGAATTTTCTTTTCTAAGCCATTAGGTAACCACATTCGATCTGGTTGTTTGAGATTGCTGGAAAGGGGATTTAAGGTCCATCGTGGGGAGTTCAAAAAGGTTATCAGTTCCCGCAATTACGGCAAAAATAGCTCAGAGGAAAAATGTTTTTGTGGAGACTAATTTTTATGAAAAGATACAAATTCACCTATCAGCTCTAATAGTTTCCGATAATTTGCATTACATTATTTACTTAGATCTATAAAAAAATTGTTCGTGAATAACTTCTGCGATCGTATTGGTACTTAGGTATTTTTAAAGCTTTTTTGTAAGGTCTCTTCCCATGTAGGTTCCTAGAGCCATTTTTTCACTCCAGAGGCATTCAGGAAGACAAGGATCTTCTCTGGGTGTAGGTCAGCAAGAGTTGCTGGATCGACAATCTCATTCCCTAGGATGTTTTTCCTTAGGCCACATAGAGCCGGATTCATCACTCTCAAGACAGGGTCTGCAGATAGGATCCGGTGAGACGCCAATGCGGTGGAGGTGTTTGGTGTTTTTTCATGTGGCCACTGATTATTCCTGTAAGGATCCTCAGATTATTTTTGTCCAGATTAATCAGGAAGAGTGATTTTCTGGGGGAGAATTTAGGGAAAAAATTTTCTGGTGCAGATCTGCCCAGCTGTATTTTTCCAAATCTCGTTCGACTCGATGCGAGATAGTTTCTTAATGTAGTTCCTGAAATGGTTTTTGCTGACTCCGAAGAAGGGTTCAGGTCCGATGAGTGGAGTGGTAGCTCCGATTTTAGCCAGTGAGTCAGCTGTTTCGTTACCTTCAAATCCTCTGTGGGCTGGGACCCAATGGAGGATGACTAGGTTTTTCTTAGAAAGTTCGCGGATGGCTAAGAATGTTTCTAAGATAAGTTTTGATTTTATGACAGATGAGTCAAGAGCTTTGAGAGATGCTTGGCTGTCTGAGAAGTTAAATATGGTTTTTCCCCGTTTGTTAGAACTTAGATTTATTCTAGCACAATGGTAAACTGCAAGGATTTCAGCCTGGAGTACCATCCTGACTCCATCTTGGAACCGTCTGTGTACCAGATGATATCAAGTCGTGATGGATTGGGTTTATATTTTTCCCATTCTTCCCTAGGGGGGATGATTATGGACAAGTTTTTATGGAAGCCATATTCCGGTAGGATGTCATCAAGAGACATGCTGAATGGGCTCCATGGTGCCGAGTAAGGACAGATGACCTCCCTGATAGCAATAGGGGTCAAAGTTATTCGAATGGAAAAGACGGTGAATACTTAGTCTAGCCTCCATTTGAATGTGCGTTTGAAGAGGTGTTAGACCTAGAATGACATTGAGTGCCATGATCGGAGTGGAGCGTAAACAGCCCGTCATACAGTTTCCGGCTATACGATGAACTCGTTCTAGCTTTTTGACTGTGGTGACTTCGTTAGCCTTCGTCCACCAGACCACGGCAGCATAGGTGACCGCAGGTCTTACGACGAGCGAATAAAGCTAGTATATCATCCGGGGTCTAAGAAGCCAGTTTTTACCGCAGACGTGACGACAGATCCATAAAGATCTGGTGGCTCTGTTAACGGCACGTTCAATCTGCTGATTCCATGATAGTTTGCTGTCAAGGATGACTCCCAGGTATTTGGCTTCCAGAGAGAATTCAATGGTTTCGCCGAACATGGTAGGGCTAATAAGGAGATCTAGTTTCCTCCGTTTTGTAAAGGGGACTATCGTTGTCTTCTTTGGATTTATAGAAAGACCTTCTTTATTACACAATCTCTGAACAGCAGATAAGGCGAATCGCAGTATTTCTGAGACCGTGCTTTCGAATTTGCCGCTGACAACGAAATGGGCATATACTAAGTTAGGTTTATTTTTACGAAAAGAAACAATTTCTTAATTGAAATTTGTATATCCCATGCCAATTTCATTTGACTCAATATTTTATTATTTAAGACGGACTCATGCCTTAATCGTTTGAATAAAAAATACTTTTTTAGTCTTATTAGGAAATCATTTGAAAAATCCGCAACAATTACAAAATTTGAAAAAGTGACTAAGTCAATATAATTTATATTAAATATTAAAATAGAATTTAGTTAAACTTAATACATAAAACAACTGAAGAAAAATAATTGCCCTGAATTAAGACAATGTTCCGAATATACACTTAAGTCGCTTTGAAAATAGTCTTTCAGGATCGGTATAAACAAACCGAAGATCAAACCGAATTGCAGCTACTTACTTTTCCTCTTTTTGAAAATGAAATAAACCAACTTTTGGCTTGAATCCACTTAACTCACTTCACCTCGTTTGTAAATATTAATATAAATGTATGTGCTTCACCCTTAATGGGGGCGCACTGTTACGTCCACTGTTGTCACTTCATCTTACGGGGCATATTTACAGCTTCCACTACACACAACTTCATTAAGACTTCATTGGAGAATCTTATATTTTGCAGACAGTCAGGACGAAAAAAAAAAAAAAACTTTTTCAATATAACAGATCCACTTCCAGATACTTTCGGAACAACATCGAAGAAACTAATCTCTTATCTCCCTCTTCGAATACACTCGTATGTAACAGTGCTCCTTGTCAATAAAAATTTCATTTTAATGAAATTTATGTGCCAGCAACTTGCTACGACACAATTGCATGAGTTATCTCTGAGATGAGAATCCCAGCAATATTCGTGATTAATTTTTGCGAGTCCAGGAATTAGCAATCAACTAAATGGCATCACTCTGTGCCGCCACCACCACCAACGGCCGGTCACACTCCTTCCTTGCCAATGATCGATATGCTGTGTCGAAGCTTTCCTTATTTTTTTTTTTTTTTTTCAGTTCTGTACTGGAAACGAGCCCTTATAGATCCGCACACTTGTCTGAATTTATTTTTATTCCAGCATCCGGCAATCTCTCTAATAGCATTCTTTATAGCACATATGCTCATAGAATGTTATAAATACGTCATATAACTATGAAAAGAAGGCTATTTGGATTGTCATCCAAATATTGGCGGCATCTTTCTGTTGGCCTATGTCCTTGGCATCCTTGAGGGATGTTCCCTAATGTGCACTCGTTTACATTACAGACCGAAGGTAATCGAATAATTGGTGTTAGGGGAGGCCTTCCATCGCCCAGGCCTCCCCATATCCCAATCCTATATGATATGCCGCAGTCAAAAGTTGAGTTAGGTTCAGTTTTCGTAAAGCAATTCGCATATTATCGATTTGTCAGGGTAATGTTTAAGCCGCTCCATCTGCGATGGTGTCAACATGTCGAGCGGCTACAGATTGAATTTTCATTCATCCCTTCATCGTTGAGAGTGGGTAGGGTATTCGTAACGTGGTGTGTTTTTTCTCTCTGTTGCATTGTGTGTATAGTCGTCGTGCATGTTGGTAGTTGATTCCTTTTCCTTTCATCCAAAGCACTCATGGCAATGACAATGACGACGACGACAACGACGCTGCTGCTCGTGCTCCTCCGCCTCGTTTTCTATTCCTACACAGCGGCTAGATTGGAGTTGGAATAATGGAAATGTATGCGATAATGTAATTGCTTTGTTTCATCCCCCGAGAAAAGGCAGCGGCGAAGTTGTTCGCTCTCGCAGATAAAACACAAAAAAAAAAAAACACAAAACGAAACAGAAAATGAAAGAAGAGAGGGAACAAAAATTGAATTAGATTTAATGAATGAATTACAGTTTGGATGGATAAAAAGGATTGGTTATTGATTTTTATCCCGCCAGGATAAAATATTACTCCATAAGTGATATGAATTGATTTGGAGTAAAAGGCTTCCTTACCCTTTCCCCCTTCTTTTACTCCATGTGTGGCAGGCACTGGGATTTCCTGTGGGACGCGAATGTTGCAGCAGGAATTTCGTTCTCGAAAAGTGGATATACAAATGAATGATAGATATGCATTTGAAGTGATTGGAGTGAAATGGAAATTGGTCTGAGATGATGTTTTGGTACTAAATGGGAATTTCAAAATATTGATCTTACTTCGGGCAAGTACTGGCAAAGATCAAGGCAGAATTACAACACAGGCCTCAAATTCATATTTGACATCGTTTATCACTTAGAGCTGTGTATGGAGATGGCCGAGTTTGTGTTCTGCGACAGAACTGATCTAACTCTTTCGCATGGCTCTGAAAATACGGTTTGCTAATATTCGAAACTATTCCAAATACCCATCGGACTTTGAAATGGTGATGCATCATTTTGTTCATGACTTTTTCAAACGCGTTCGGTGCATAAACGAAACTCCTAAGTTGGGGTTCCTTTTCCTTCGGAGCCAAAGAGGGGTGCACACGCGCAATATCGACATTATCATTTGCCTTAAATGTGGGGACGTTCGCAGCGATTGAAAGTATGGCGAAATTAGTAAGTACAAGAATCAGTATATTCGATTATCAAATAAGCAAACATCTGTTTACCATTTTGGATATTGATAGCAGCAACTTCTAGGTAACTTCTCCCTTCTCTTCAAACGATTACCAGCCCCATGGAGATTTGGCGAAGAGCACGATTAGCCCCTGCAAGGGTGGTTTTAACGGACACTCTACAGAACCAACTCTTGATCGCGTTCAGCCTAGCTTGGCGCTCTGAGCTGGACAAGCAAGAAGGGTAATCTGGTCCCGGGCTACTTTGAAAAAAACTAAATTTTGCGAGTCTCTGGTCCTTTAAGCATTAGGGCGAATGGAATGCAACAGCCGTAAATTTGGTCAAAAATTTGTCAAAACACGTCTTCGACGCTGACTTCCGGATGGCCAATAGATCACCAGCCAAGCGGATCTTTGAGTATCAATGCCAAGGTTAGAGACCAAACCTTCGTTTTAAAGACCACTGAGCTATTGGTCGAGAAAATGTTTTGTTAAAATGTGGCAGTTGAAGAAAAACCTCACGCAGAAAAATCACGTATTTAAAAAGAACCAACTTTCGATTAAAAACTACCAAGTACAACTGTTAATATAACTCAGAGTTAGCGAATTAAAAATAAACGAGTCCGCTTGTTCGAGGAAACTCGGTTAAAAATAATCAATTTATTAATTTCCTCTCCAAGTATTTTCACGGTCGTAAAAGCGAAATCTAGAAACTTGGTCAATAATATATAAAATGTGTTTTTGTTTTAATAGTATGCATTTAACCTTTTTATCTCGGTACGTTTAACATCGAATACAATTTTTTTGAGCTGAGACTTGGTTGATTTTAACCCATTAGAGCCAATTTTCGAGCCTGCTTTATGTGCAATCTGGTTTTAATCTGAGAGTCGAGAGACCTCGCCCAGAAGATCAACGTAAAGAAACTGCGCCCCCCAAAATCAGGGAATACCAATCAAAATATAAATAAAGGTTACCTTAAATATGAGAACAAAATGTCGAAAATAACATAAATGAATTTTTTTCTTCATTTGGAAAGTCAAAAGCGTGTCCAGAAGAGTTATAGAGATATGTTTCTCCACAAGTAACATCTCTGTGAATATCAAAAGGCGATCTTCAACGAAGTGCTATTTAGGTAGTTACGTTGTCTATCGAAACGCAGATAAGCTTAGACCAAAACGATCGCAAAGCCAATGAATACATACATAAGTGTTTCGGAGTAAAGTAAGTTAATGGTCGTCAAATCATAAATATTGTCATTGAAAAAGAGTCCGAGGAAGAACTCTTTGAATTCAGTCATTACCGCAGTATGATTTCATCCCTACAGCTATAGAAGTCTATACAGAAGTCGCTGCTAGGTAGATATAACCTTTTGGTTCTCCTTTTATATGACACCAAGAATGATGCTGATTGTGGGATCTGCTGAGCGAAAGTGCAGCCCTCGATCTTCTTGGATAAAAATGTTATTCAGACTTGCTTGGAGATGACACAGCATGAGAGCTGCCGCTTGGCATTTACGTTTTATTTAAATGGTCGCATACTTCTTCCTTGGTGGAATTATACAGTTTGGAGTGAACCTCAGCTAACTAACTCCATAGTTGCGCACTTCAACTTGTGGTCAGATTTTATAAGGTTGAAATGTTTTCGTGTGCACGAATGAGTTGCAGAACTGAAACCTTACAGATCTCAGGGGAGATCTTTCTCCATAATTCATTCATCTAAGTTGGATTCGAGGACTCTATACGCTGATCTCATCTAGCTTCCATTTTAATTTGAAGGTAGGAATTGGAAAATTCACTAATGGGGATGGTAACGGGTGATTTTTTAAGAGGCTTAGAACTTTTTTTAAAAAAAAAACACAAAGAATTCGAAAAAATGAATGAAATATTTATTTGAATCGATAGTTTGAACCTTGCAATTTAATGTTTAAAGATAATTTCATGCAAATGTTGACCGCGGCTGCGTCTCAGGTAGCCCATCCGCTGAGTCCAATTTTGGCATACTCTTTCACACATATCGGCCGGTATCTCACGAATGAATGCATGGATGTTGGCTTCCAGTGCGTCAATCGAAGCGGGCTTGTCCCTATACACATTAGCCTTGACATACCCCCACAAAAAATAATCTAATGGAGTCAAATCGCACGATCTAGGCGGCCAATTGACCGGCCCGAAACGTGAAATTAACTGTTCACCAAACTCGCCTCGCAATTGCGCCATTGTTTCGCGTGCTGTGTGGCATGTGGCACCGTCTTGTTGAAACCACATATCATGCAAGTCAAGAACTTCCATTTCGGGCAAAAAAAAGTTTGTTATCATCGCTCGGTAGCGTTCATCATTGACAGTAACGCTGCGATTCGCATCATCTTTGAAGAAATATGGCCCAATAATGCCGCCGGGCCATAAACCGCACCAAACAGTGGCTTTTTCGGGATGCATTGGTAGCTGTTGCAATGCTTCTGGCTGATCTTCACTCCAAAGCGGCAATTTTTCTTATTTACGTACCCATTTAACTGAGCCTCACCGCTGAACACAATTTTTCGATAAAAAAGCGGATCCTCGGCCAGCTTTCCAAGAGCCCATTCACCAAAAATTCGGCGTTGTGGTAGGTCGGCTGGCTTTAGTTCTTGCACCAGCTGTATCTTAAAAGGCTTTACGCCCAAATCCTTCCGCAAAATTTTCCACGTAGTGCTGTAACAAAGGCCTAACTGCTGGGAACGGCGCCGAATCGACATTTCGCGTTCTTCTGTCACACTAGCTGATACGGCCGCAATATTTTCTTCACTTTTTCTTTGGTCACAATCTTACGAATAGACTGCTCAGAAGGTCGAGAATGCCGATCATAAAATGGAAGCAGCGCGCGATGAACATTTCGAACCGAGCACGAATTTTGATAGTAAAATTCAATAATTTGCAAGCGTTGTTCATTTGTAAGATGATCCATGGTTAAATTGCAAACCAAACTGAAGCTGTCTGACAGTGACACAAGGTACTAAACACACGTCAGCTGTCAAAACCAGTGTTGCCAAGACCAAACCAGCTAAAAAATCACCCTTTAGTGTTTAGTATCGGGTCTGCAATTCCCCAAAATGTCCCTAAATGATATCTGACTTTAATTTTGAAGAAAATACTTCCACCGACCCTACCCGCGGTTTTAAAATAATAATAATAATAAAAAGGAGTGCTCGTTTCTGACAGCATAATTTGTTTTCACAAAGTGGTTTTAGAAACAAACTTTGTAACGCAGGTAGTGGTTCTAGGATCGTACAATGAATAGTACGATCACCTGGCCCGGTCGACTTCCAGCCTATAAACTGTACTGGCAAAATTTTCTTTCCAAGGGCTGCATTTCGGCTGACTTTGAGAACTACGCTTTTGAAAATTCATCTGGCAGCTTCTTGCGCAACAGGTAGGTCTTTTTTTAAATCTGCTCAATAACTCCAGGTAACGAAAAAGTTAAAAAAATTGGGTAACACTTACTTAACTTATTAACCGCTTATTACATATATCTAACCCCCCCTGGATGACGTTGAAGAACTGTACCTACCTCCATGTTGTATACAAAATCGTGAAAAAGATCGTAAGCACGTGCCATTTTTCGGTGGTCACTCGTGTGTCTTTCGTGAGGGTGATCTGCTACAGCCCGCTTTACCAGACGCTAGACAGGCGACCACGCGTAGTGACAAATTTAAGACAAATGCTTACATCATAATGACGTCGGCATGTCAAAATTTGATCTGAAAACTAGCATTCGTACAATTTTTAAACATCAGCCGACTGAACGAAACTCAACATCGCCATAAGGAGTACAATCTTTCGAAAGCCAGCTATCAGTTGGACTTTCTAAATGTTATGAGAAGACCTTCAAACCTTCAAATCAATTCAAACCTTTCTGCATGGAACTTTCCGTGGATGAGTTGGAATGCGGCTACATCATTTGGATAAGAGAGAGTCCCTCCACTGGAACCACACCGGTCAAGCCATCATCAAAACTACACAACAGACAGACGCAGTTATTTCTCCCACGGACAAGCTCTCAAATAGAAGTCAATTAATTGCTACTGACATCAGCTCTATTTTCTTCAGCAATTGTTTATTCAAATTTAAAACAAACGCCGTACACTGATACCACTTGATCTTGTTTCCAATTAAGTGTCCAATGCAGCAGCAGCAATACGAATTATACAAAAAATTAACAAACCCATACACCAGTGACTGTGCTCGAGAGAAGATATACCTGCAGCATAAATCTTTCGGAGCATTTTACAATCAAATTTCGGCAGGAAATGGCCCATAAAGCTTTTGTGTTCATTTATTGTTTGTGACAGCTCTTATATTGAATTAGTTAACTTAAAAGGACCCTCAGGGTGTTTCACCAGAAATTATACGTGCCACAATCCAGGTCATCATACGCACACACACAGGCTGCAAAAGATTTCGTCCAGCTGCGCTGACATCAAGCCTAATAGCCGGTGAGTGCGCATCAAAGACACGGACATGGACATGAACATGGACACAGAGTATGGACAGGATTATGCAGAAATTATGAAATTTTCAGAGTTTTGCACTCCTAGTTTAAGGGCGACCTAACACAAACAAGGCATACAATTATTAATATTTCGATCTAACAAAAACACTGAAAGGACACCCAGAGAGGTAAGTTCAAACTGCGTGCACAAATACCCCAATCTGCTGGCAAAACACACACAATGGCAACACAAGGCCTATTGATGGCCCACTGTTATTGTGCGTATGGTAGTGTAGTGAGAGGGGGCAATGACTGGTTGTGATAGGCATGGGGGAGATGTTGTGGCATCCCTTTGAGCGTTTATGTGAGGCTGTTATCAATTACACAAGGTAATTAATTTTGAAACAAGCTCTTTTGAGCTATAATCATGTAATTTCGTGTGTAAAGTGCACAAGGGATGTGCGCGGGAAGAAGCTGATGGTGGACGGGACGGTGGTGTGTGGCGTAGTTGTTTCACTTTGTGAATTTCATTTAAGATGAGTTTAAATGTACACGCGAGCCTAGTGATGAAGAAGGAGCCAACCAACCACTCACTGGCAATGCCAACCACCGCATCTGAGTTGGGAAGCGTTTTGCGAGTGCCACCCTATGTTGATCCTGGTGCTCTCTTCGGGTGAATTATGTTGCTGGCGCAGATGTAAAAAGTGTGCGTTCGGGTGAAGTGGTATACCTCTGGCAGGTAATTTAATTAAACTTTCCTTTGATTAATCATTTAGTTATGTCGGTTGCTATTTTGTGTGTGGGTGGTAGCTGGGTAGGTATATATATTATGGCATGAGATAAGTGATTGGTGCGGGCAGGTAGGGGCACGCTGTGTAAGATGATACATTATTGTGTTTTGTTTTAGTTTCTTGTCGCGTGCCGAAGGCTGGGCACGGGGAAGCTTTATTAAATAACTTGTAGCCATAAGCATGTAATTAGCAGAGCTGGCTTCAGGCAATTTTTTTAATCTTTCCGCTCGATTGCGAAAGTAATTAACTTTCTATTTGAACTATCCTTCGTAAGATAAAGGCGGGGGATGATTTCGTATTTCATCGGAGGCGTTTCTTCGAATTTGCGTTGCTAAAAGAAAGGTTGTGGAAGATTTGCTGCAGAAAATCATTCATTTGATACACTTTGCGGATTTGTTGCAGGAATGGGCACATTTATGGAAAAATAGATTCTACCATAGTTTGATTGGACAAATAAGTTGTTTGAGATGAGGGATGGGAAGTTGTCAAACATGCGGGGGGGATAACAAGAAGCCCAGGTGTAGGATGAGTATAGGAAAATTTGGTTTAAAGACTATATACAGAGGTACCTGGTACCTATACCTAGGCCCTTATAAAATCCTCACACAAAATTCTCTTGGCTTCGGGTCATTCTCGGCCAAGTACAGCGAAGCAAAAGAGGATGGTATCCAGATTTTTCTTCTTTCTCAAACTGAAGTTATCCTAATACAAAACGACTATCTGGGAAATATAGTCAGGCGGCGACCAATGCAATATAAACAGATACATATCTTCCTAAAGTTTGCAGGGGAGAGTTGAGCTTGAAATACCTCTTACGACTAAATTTTAAGCTGCTCTTAAGATTTTGCAAATACATATACACAAAATTCACCAAAAGATAAACGCATAGCTAAAAAAAACAACCGAAACTGTTTTCCTTCCATGTGAAAAGCGATACCAAAAATACAAACAAAAAAAGTTGCAAACCATCCAATTTTCCTGTACTCACACATTACGGCTCCAACCTCCAACTGGCGATCAATACAAAACTTAAGTAGACACCTCGTTTGCCTTTTTTGAGACGAGCATTTTTCTCTTTCACTCGACTCTGACCCCGTCTTCCACTACGCAAAAGACCGCCTTTCTGCAAACAAGCTATGGCAAGAATGAAGTCAACTCTGGTGGCAACTAAAACTTTGCTGAAACAAACATTAAATTTTCCTATCTGGAAAATGACTTTTGAGACTTGAAGACTGTTTCACATTCTAAACGTAATCCAATTCAAAGAAGCACGTCTTTGTATTAATCATCAGCTTTTTTCAGGACAAGGAAAACTAAACGCATTTCAATGGACCAAACGTTTTATACCCCATTTCGAACCTAATAGAACCCACATCCCTGTTGTCTACCGCCGTTTACCCTTAACCTCGAATACTAGTCCTTTGTGTCTCTTATAGAACAACCCTATTAGGGAAGCTGTAGTCAGCCATCTTGTCATAATGCCTGTATGGCTAACTAACTCTTCACGTGTGCTCATAGCCACCATGATCTTTAACGAAGATTGTCTTTACAGGGCAGTGGCGTGGCGTGAATGTTTTAAAATGGGAAGTCGAAGCAAAATTAATCACTTATAAATATAAGAAACCTTACACCTGTGTACCTTGAAAGAAAATCATTCATTGTACATTTGCAAATTGGGTTCACATTACTAAATTCACTTAGTAATGCACTGCAATCTGCCAACTGAATTTGTAAACCAAAACACTTACACCTACCTCAACATACTACCTGCAATTATCCTCACAATCAGACAAGCAGAAGTAGAATAAATCGAATAACTCGAAGAAAAGCGTGTTATTTTGTTCATTTCATAACCAAACAAACACATACGACATACCCAAAACACAACCCAGTGGCCATGGCCAGTACCAGTAACAAGCTCTGGCTCTGGGAAGAAAAAAAGAGATACAAACAAATGTTCACTCAGTACTCAGCAGTCAAAATGAACTTTGTGAGAACCGCGAATAACTCGAAGAAAAGCGGGTTATTTTCTACAATGGGTGTTGAACAAAGAGGTGTCAGAGTCAGACAAAGTACTCAGGGAAGAAAAAAAGAGATAACAAGCAAATTTTCTCTCAAAATGAACTATAAAGTGAGAACTTTAATAACCCGGCTTATTTTGGGTTACCTTCGCTTTGTCGCCACGAGACGATGACGACGTTGTATGAAAATGGATCACACACGATTTTTATATGAGTGCTTTTGTGTGTGTACCATTTGGTGAGTATTCACATTCATTTGGTAGTGTTTCATGTATATTCGGTTTTTGGTAGATAGATAGTGTTACCTGGTGGAGATTTCAAAAGGTAACTCGGTAGGAATCGAGTTATATGGACGCCACGCCACTGTTACAGGGCTTGAATCGAAGCTTGGTATAATGGCTGTCTTTTCTATGTACCGACACCATTATGCGAGGTCTTTTATTGGTTTGTCCTTTAATTCAGAAACATTATATTGATAGTCAATTTGGACATCTGAAAAATAATTTGTTATTGTGAAAACACATACTCTATAGGCTAGAAGCTTGCAACTAACCACGCTCTACGTCCAACATACAGCCGACACAATCTTCTCTCTGGGTCAGTCTCAGTCGTGGTTCGTTATTTGAAAAGACGTGGGTTATCCGTATTTTTGCAAATATTCATCCAGAGACACCGTTTAATATTTTAGCATTATTAGTGTGAAGCGTTATTTGTAGTTTGTTGAGGGGCACACAATTGACTCCGATCGCCGTCGTACAAAGCAATTGAAGTAGTTCCAAACGCTTTAAGGAACACTTTGTGGGAAGATCTTTCAGTGATCTTTTTTAATTGATGCTCAAACCTCTATCCTTTACCAGCAAAACCCGGCTGATTTTAATAATACAAGAAACTCTAGTATTATGAACTTAAAACTTTTCGAATTGATAGAGAAATTAAGAAAAATATCAATTTGTCGTTTTTCCAAATGACCCCTCTATTCCCTTTTTTTATGGGGCGCGATATTAAATTTTATATTAAGTGTCCAGGCGGACGTCGAAAAATGAAACTCAGCTTTTCCGAAGCCCCAACCTCAATGGAGGCAAGACATTAACATTTTATAGACCATTTTTGATGGGGACTTGAAGGATTCTACACATTGGTAGATTAACTAAACTTTTTAAGAGCTGTTTTGAGGTTTCTTCAAAATTACCCTATATGTCTTTTAGATTGCAATCAAAAAAAAAATTGCTACTTTTTTTTGGTGGGGCATGAGACTTAAATTTGTTGTCAAATACATTGGAATTTTTCCCAGCTCTGAACTGTTGGGATAAAAGCTTAGAAGCAGTCTTCGATAAGTCATATTATATGTAGATATTGAAGACTGTTGCAATATTCGAAAGTGATATATTTTTTTTTTTTAATTTATAGCAACGACGTAATAAATTTACAAAATCTGCTTAAATTTATTTTATAATTATTGTAGAGTAGGTGTCTGAAAAAATTGGTCATATGTATAGTCAAATCCAGGTCTCCCGCTCGTACAGACTATATAGCGAGAGTCCCTCTCTCCGATTAGCTATATATATGATGATTGCTAAGAAAATCCCAGCTAATTAGATGCAAACCACAAAACTATACCCGACCTTATTCTCTCACCACTGTTTCGAAGCGATAATCGGTGAAACCGATTTATCCGCATAAGATACTTTCATTCACACAAAATCCACTATTCTCCTGCAAAAAGTGAACACCTCTAACAAACTGTCGCCCCACCCCACCTCAAATTACAATGTTTTCATTTCAGTAAGCAATTTATGCTTCAACCCTTTCGTCTCTGAACTCAACCGCCCACCGGCACTGCGCCCTATGGATGCCGGTTCGAGCAAACAACAAAAACCCCAGTTAAACACCAAATGCGAAACAACGCAGCAACACAGAGTAAAAGAAACCTGAAACAGGATTTCCACAAAGTTGAGAGTATAGCGCACTATACTTCTTGTGGGGTGTGATGGTGATGGTATAGTATCCTGGTACCTCCAGCACAGCCACCAAATTACAGTGGGGGTTTCTTTTAGGTTTCATTTATAATATCAACGGGCTTTTTCATTGCCCCCTCTTTTGGCGGAGCGAGTGTGATCTATTGCATACCCAGTTAAGGCCGAGCAAGTAAGACTTTGCCTTCTATGCCCAAAAATCGATGGTGCACATAGGAGTTGGAATGGAAGTCTCCTCTATGCTGCTTGTTTGGCTTCGGCTGCGGAATTCTACCGAATTTACATCCCCCCCGCCCCAACACACAGCACAGGACAGAGCCTGTGCCTGTGCCTGGGCCCCTGACTCTGATGGTTTATTGTTCTAGTGAACGTTCGCCTTTCCCGTTCACTCGTCGCTTGTTATTTAGTTAAAATTTTAATTGGCTCTCTAATTAATTTGCTTTATCTTTTGAGCAAATAAAAGTTTCCATGTAAATGGAGGAGAGATAATTAATTCGGGGATCTGAAAATGTTTTCTAACACAAATTAAACATCCTTCCCTTGGTGTGTGTGTATGCATGTGCGGTGGGGGTGGATGTGTGAGGTGTATGCCGTATACGATACCAATATTTGGAGCACAAAAGCGCTTGTTGTTAAACTTGGTACTTGAGGCATTTTTGATTAGGCGTATACACAAGTACACCAGGAATCACATTCACCATATCGGTAGTTCCATGCTAATACCAGGAAGGCTTATGAGGGCAGTGCTAGCTCTGTAGTGAGCAGAGTGCTGGTGCCTCGCATGTAGTGGAATCAAGTTGACGAGCAAGTATGTTGAGAGTGTCAGGATGGTGAACGTGCTCAATTAAGTACGTTATATCAGAGGGATGCAACTTCAAATGTAATATAGGGTTAAAAAGGTGGACGATTTTTGGCCGGAAAACGTTAATACAATTTAAAAAATTCTGCGTTCTTCCAATAGGTAGGTACTCCTTTTTCTTCGCTTAGTCCATACTATGTGCTGCGTTCTCTTCAGGTTCAAGGTCCGTACTTTTCCGTATGTGCAAGTCTAAATCGGTCAGCATCTTTCCTAATTAGAAAGTGTCCTCCTGATTAGATGCAAAGTGCCTTCAACACTTACCTGCAAGATAAGTCTATCTTAGATCGCAAAAATATTTTTGAGATGTGATCTATCATAACTGACCCTTACTTAAAATCCAGACCCTCGTTACTTAAGAGTTCATCCAGTTGTAGAAGTTCTACCATAATAGTGAACTAGTTTATACAAACATATTTGAATACAAATTACAAACAGAACTGCGCATCTCCGCACAACATAAGGAATATCTTGTGTTTAAGGCAGTTTTAAGTGGTTTTTAACTATCGATCAGAATGGCAGACATTTTCGACGAAAGAGCTTGATGCATAACTCTGGCCAAATCCGTTTGAATATTCACTTTTTTGACAGATGAATAGCATAAATTTTCTCCGCGAAATAAAAACCCATAAGGCAGAAAAATGCGCAGTTAAAACAAAAACCACAAAATTGTCTAAATTTGGGGTGACATTTCAGTTTTGGGGACCTTATTTCATGTTTTCTATTGGGGCCCTAGTTTCATAATGAAGTAAGACCCCATTGAATAATTAAGACCCGAACATTATTTTTGGGGCCCAATTCAATTTTTATTTAAAAAATATCATATAGCTGAAAAAATTGCAGAACAGAATAGCTGAATAACGCGATTTTATCAGCGCTGATAACTTTCCAAGCGAGGCTTACATTTTACGTTATTATAGGCGACTAAAAGAATAGCTGAACAAGTCAAGTGACTCATTTAAATTTTGTAAGCCTGGCTTTTAAAACCATCACTGACAACGAGTAGCAGAATAGATGAACATATCGCACGGTTTTCAAAGCGAGGCTTACATTTTACATTAATGTAAGTGCGTATTAAATTAACTGAAAGAACCGAGCGTTGAAAACCATTTACTAAAAATATAAACTTCATTTCATTGGGGCTTAATTTCTATTTAAAAATGGGGCATCATTTCATTACGAAAATCTATCGCAATTTTGGAATTTATTTTATTTATTTTTGGGGCCTCATTTCATTTCATAGATGGGTAAAAATTTCTATTTTGAAATTGGAGTATAATTTCATTATGAAAATATATCCCAATTTTGGTCCTTAATTTCATTTTATCTTTAGAGGGATCTTATTTCTCGAAGAACCATAAATTCACCTATCGGAGTCACGAAAACTGTACTTTCGATCATTGAAGAGCAGTTTCAGTGATCCAAGACTTTTTTAAACGCATGTTTTTTTAGGTATTTACATGCCCTAGGAGACATAAGTGCTTAAGTCTGTAATATGCGGAAGAGAGATAGATTTGTTGTTTTGTTTTGTTTCGGACTACGAAAATATGAAAACAATAATTGTCAGGATTTGTTCATTATAGGCGTTTTTCTTTTCTAGTTCAGACTTCAGAGCAGAACCTGAACTGTTATACAAAAAGTTCGTGTTTCTTTTTTAGCTCAGATACATCAGACCGTTATTCCATGAATGACTTTAATTTATATGAGATCCATACAAATATGTTTCGGAAATAAATAAAGTTGAATAAAGTGTTCTTTAGCAGTAACTTTGAATGGGTTAATACAACAATCTCGAAAGGAACGTTGCAAAATCGCCAGTTTATTTACATTTCTAGGTTCTAGAAAAACAAACACATTACTTGTTTTTAAAACAAAACAACTATTTGATAGATCGCCATTTTTTAATGCGACGCCTATTGTTAATAATTAATGGACCAGCCTAAAAAGTTGACTGCTACCGACAGCTGATTAGCTTAGTAGCTACATTTTTTTTTAACAAAATACGAAAGGTTTGAACTGCCTGGGATATTGGAAGCGCCTGTTTTGGAATAAATGAATATTTTAGCTTGTTGAGCATATTTTAATAATAAATGCTTATTTTTTGTGCAGATTTAAAAAAAATAAGCTTTAAACAATTGGAAAATTGATTTCGGCGATATGAAAACGAGCCTTAAGGATTCTATCTTCCATCTGTAAAAAAAGCTATTGATAACTTTGCAGCACTGTAAACAGCTAGCTATCTCATACCAATGAAATTGGGAATAAAACACTGTTTTTTTTATTTCAATGTTCTTTCATTTACTTTTTGAATATTTTTCCAGCATGTTTCGGATTTTTTGTGGCATATTTTATATTTCTTATATCACATTTAGTAATTTTATGTGCATAGTTTAGGCGCACATTTCATGTGTTTTAAGAGCATCAAAATCCCTGGGACTATAAATTCGATATGCTTACGGTATTGGGAGTTGTTTGCGTACGGTTAAAAGTTTTTAGTTTTATTTGCTGGTTGGCGAAAACTTACTTTCAATATTTCGTACATAAAACTCCGAGAAGGCTCTAGGTGACCTAGAAGAAAGCAATTTCAACAAAATTTTCAAGTATTCAATTAATTATTTCATTTCAATAGAACAGTTTTCTGTTTTTTTTTTTTTACCAAGCTAACTATATTTCTAGTTTATGACTCCACTGCCCTTAACTTTTTATTACTCATATCATTCTTAATCCATACAACAAAAATATTCCTTAGAATAAAGAGTATATAAGAATTTCCGTCGTTAGCTATTACTTCATTTCACAAGAAAATGATTCAAAGCGTGGCTTACTTGTTTTTAGGGACGTCCAAGACTTACAGTGAATGACTTTGTTACACTAAAAACCATAAAGGATTCTCAATTGAATTGACCGAAAAGGTCCGATTCTAGGTCTACCCATCTACCAATCGAATTAGAGCACAAATGCTGGGTTGTATAATTTTTAGCTCATACCTCATTGTCTTATATGACCATCAGCATAGTTGAGGTGATTGAGTTCAGATGTGCATAGAACTCTGTATTTAATGAATACTCGTATTTGGGTAGGTATAGGGTGTTTAAATTACCAAACCACTCTTACACTCTTTTGAGTGACATTCAAAGCTGGAATGGCAAAGCCCTTGTCATTAAGTGTCAGGATTAATATCACATGTTCCACTGGCAAAAGTATTCCTTCCATTGAAAGATTGATACAAAAGATGCATTCAGTAGACTTTTGAAAACTCTTAGCTTGCTGTCATATCTCCGTATAGTAACTAAAGCCTCGGCGAATATTGTTTTATACATATGCTCATGGTGATTGGTGTAAAAGTTTGCAAAGTTTGGTTGGGAAATTGCATATCTTGATTACACTATATACAAGCGTGCCAAGTTTTAATAATTTCAAGTTAATTTCCCCTCACACGTCTGCACTAATTAACAGCGCACAGTTAATGGACACGAAACACCCTATACACCCATCGGCTACTGGATCGCGAGCTCAACCATATCCAATTTAATATATCCCCAAAACTCCATGCAACAATCCAGTTTATTGCTTTTATCGGCAAAGGCAATCTCCTTCATTCAATTTAATTTAACTTTCATCCCTTTGTCGGCAGACAGTCTTCCTTCGGTGGTTCGCATGACTTTTCCACTTTGGCCATCGTTGTCGTAAATGAAAGAAAAATCAATCGCGGGAAAAACCCTCATCCCTGCCGCGCCACCGGCGGCAGCGGAGAAATCTCTAAGCTCGTTGCGCTCCACACATGTCCGTTTTGAGGAAAATTCAATTTGCAAACAGACATATCAAACTATTTCCATCGCCCCCGCCTCGCATGAGCCATGCATAGTTATATACTCGTACATACTGCTGAGTATATAGGTATGCGGAGACCGCCAGCTTGGAAACAAAGAAAGCAATTTTGACTGCTTTGTAGCGACTCTGGCTAACATTTATTTTTAATTTAAAATCCAATTTGCTGAAACAACTAACTACTAGTCAGAGGATGGCTAGGACTATGCCCTACTCTCGGGCTCGACTGCGATGACGCTAGTTTGATTTACACCTGCGATGGATGCACGGGTACATCGTATAGGTGCAAAAACGACGACAATAAAGCGGCACACTGTGGGGCCATGGTGTGGGCGCTTCCAAGAGGATCTTTCAGCTTACAGATGCTGTCGGCTGGCAGTAGCAGCGGATGTTTCTGTGATTGCAATTCGGGGGTGTAAGGCGTAGCAAAAAAAAAAATGAAAAATCTGACCAAGAATTCCAAAGCCGAATCAAAATCTGAAAATTGAGATACAAATCACCTATGAGCTTTCGCATTAGAGCCGAGGCCCAATGTGTGCAATCGAGTTGGGCTATAGCGCCGCGCAAACCATACATCGATGCTCATGGATATGTTCTCTGAATATAAAGAGTGGGAAAGAATCGATTGGGTATGAGTTGTGCGTGCAAATAGTGGACCAAATTAGACGTATCAATGAATGGTGAGACGGAAGGATATAAAGGGTGTTATTTTGGTATTCAAAGAAAAATGTCATTTTTTTGAGATAAATGATCGGATGTTTATTTCATAATAAAGATGAAGGTATGCCGTTAATAATGAAAAACAACATCAGTGAGCACGCATACAGGACCATATTCTTTTCATTAAATTTTCCATAACCAAATCGCAAAGTGGCTGCCCTATGTCCTCGATAGCCTCACGAACTTTATCTTTGAGGTCTTGAATCGACGCTGGGCTGTTGGCGTCGTTGATGATCGGCCGGCTTGAGTTCTTGTGTTAACTGAACCTTAAGACCCAAGTCGTTATGCAAAATACGGTGTAATGACGTTCGTGGAATGCCCAATTCCAAAGAACGACGAGGAATGGACAAACCTTGGTTTTATTCAACACTTTGGGCTACAGCAGCAATATTCTCAGTTGTTCTTGAGTGACGTGCACGGGTTTTATTCTTCACATCACTAACTTGTCCCAACAGCTCGAATTTTTCCACCAATTTCTGTATTGCGGTCCGACAAGGTGCTTCAGGACGACCAAAAAATGCTTTAGTTTTGCGAACAGTGACTGACAGATTTTCACCATTTTTGTCGTGAATTTTAGTAATTCGTTCCGTTTTTAGTAATAGCGTAGTTTCTACTTGTCAAATGTCAAAGAATAAAAGCTGCAAAAGTGACAGCTACCGAAATAGCGGATCATTCACAATAGCACCTCTTTACATTTATCTGTGAGACATGCATGGGGAGTGAATTGGCAGCACTGTGTCTCAGCTTAGAAATCGGATGCAGTTAAAAAACCCTTCGAATAAATGGAAAACATTTGATTCACCAAACCATCGTTAGTGTTTTTGTGCAAGAGACAAGGGACAAGGCCCAAAAAATCGTTTGATAGTTTTTCTCAATTGAAAATGACCTTTGGTAAGAACACTCTGTGTTAATTCAGTTATTCCTTGGACAACTTCGCAGTTGCACTGATTAATGGCGTCCACTTTTACAGTTGCTAGGTTCAGAGTATATATGCAAGCAAAGCTCAGTATTTGATTCAATACTGAGCGATAGGTGGGAGGTTCAACCTCTGGAAAATACAAATTACACCTGACAGTTGCATGTATGTTTTAAGTACGCGAATAGACCTATTCGGATACACAAAATTCTTAGGAAGACGTTCGATGGGCTGATTTTTGGTTTCCATATTAAGGATGAACATTTCATTGAAATTTTATTGTAATGAAAATGCGTTTTAATTTTACTTGACTTTTGAGTTTCACAGAGATTTTCGATTTGGAAACACATAGTTCGTGTTGAGACCTTTCTGGTAGATGGACCTGTTAATCAGTTTACCTTTACCTAGTGGGCACTAGGAGAACAGAGAATCAAAAGAAAGAAAAAAAGCCGAGACATTCACTAAAATAACACACAATCTACAGACACTTGTAAAAGATAATGGAACCGGTCTATCTTTGATGTGTCAACACCACAGCCAATTATATTCTTGCGCTGATGTAAGGACAAAATCGAAAGAATAAATTAGGTACATGCAAATTAGATTTTGCAAAACATCACAAATGCTATATGCCCTGAGCATACACATGTGTACTTCAGCTCGTTTAATATTAGTCACATCCTCCGTTAATTATTATAACCATACCTATTGCCGTTTAAAATTTAATTAGCTCACCAAATATTCCAAAGTTATTTAGTAAACTAATTAAAAAAGTATACTACTCACCGTGTCTGCATGAGAGTCGTCCTTCCATGCGGTGGTTATACCAGACCCAGATTCAATTCGTACACCAAACATACACAGATTCAGCCGGCAGGAAGCGCGCGATTAAACCAACACTACCAACAATATCATTATGGATGTGATATTATTAAGTTGAACAAAAGAGAAAAAAATAAACCTGCCAGTGATTAAAATCCTCCGCAGGGACTCAATTACGGCATGAAAGTTCATATAATTAATAATTAATTATCACAAAGCGTTTAATTGGAAGAAGGATTTATTTACCTCCCCCCCCCCCCCCCTGAACGGACACCATTCCCCCCGGCTCTGGACACAGCCACAACAGTGGCAATTGCATCGTATATATATAAATTAAATGTGTCAAACAGCTTTACGCTACCCAGTGTATGGTTGACACTGTTTTTTCTGTTACTTTCTGTTACCTTCACTGTAGTTGGTGTCGTGTTTTTTTGCATTTCCATTTCAGTTTGGTAACACCGTATTAAGTTTATGTTTTTTTAAGTTTAAGAGGATTTAATCGTTTTATTACATCGTGTCGTGTAACAGTGGGGATTGTTCTTTTTTTTGCATTTCTTTAAGTGCGAAATAAAACCCTTTGTGGATGTGGTCATTCTCCAACTAAGAACAGCAGTTCAGTTTGTGGCACGTAACTCAGAGATTGAGTATTAAATGACCCATCCACAGAAAGACGGCTGCAACTGAAGGGTCATAGCAAAAGTGATTTGCATAGGTTGCTTTCAGCGGTTAATAAAAGCGAGGGTCTTTCTTTCGCACTGACTTGTAGACAGCGTGAACTTAAAAGTTGGTTAGAAATCAGATTTGTGGTGAATTTAGCAACAGAGACATTTACTGTGCATGTATGTAGATTTTAGAGGGCAACTTAAGTTAAGCGAAATTAAGTTAAGCTGAGAGGCTCTAAGTACACAGAACTACAATAAGCTCTAAACCAGAGGTTTCCAAATGTTATTTTCTCGTAGACCACTTTCAAAATGAACCTGATTTCCCTGCTGTTACATTTATACCATATTCCCAAAACTCGTCAAAAAATGTGAAGATTAGACTTAACGATGGAAATTTGCATCGCGGTAGATTGCAACCCTAAATTCGAAGTCGTAAAAATAAAAAAAACGGAGAGAGTATACTTTCTTATGTTCTAATTAAAAAAAAAACGATTACAGACTTCATAGAACTAAAATTAAACATTAATAATGCAATTAAAAGAAATAATGACAGCAAATTATCAATATTTAGGTTTTGTAAGGAATAACCGCAAATCTCCCCGTTCTGTGATGTTCATTCTGGTCCTTTTTCTTTGTAAATAAGTTTGTAACAAGCCAGTGTCTTGATTTAGTGCAGTTTTCTTCCGCAATGTCGCTAGGGAACGTTTCGAATTCGATTTGAATGTGTAAGTGAGCCGTGCGTTGTGACCAGCGTGACCGTTGTGCGACAATTTGGTACTTTTTTCGACGACCCTGATACAATTTGTTATGCTACTTTGTCGTTGTCCTTTTTTTAGTTGGAAGCACTTATTTTTAAATAAATAACATTAAAATGTAATGCCGTTGCCTATCTCAACGCTATTAAAGTGTTGAGTGAGCCCATACTTGTTAAAAGTCGAGAAATAGTTCTAAATTTCCAGAGTAGCTTTAGGAATTAAACTTTTTCTAGGCGGAGCGCTCTGTCCCAGGTGACGACTTGATCTTTATAATGTAGGTTTGGTCTTGATTGTGACTTCTTTGAATTTGTACTGGAATGTCCTTTTGGATAGTGCTAGTGTTGTTGCCGTTGTTTGTCTTTTTGGACTACACTCACAATTTGCAGCGTTCACGGTCAAACTATACTTCATTAGCCTTTAACTGCGAAAAATCTGCTTGAATTGATCTACTATTCATTGCCCTTCACCAACAAGGGTTTCTACTCTATTTTAAGGAGCCTGCGTTCTTGTCTTGGGTTACTTTGATTTCTTCTGAAACGTCCTTAATCTTCGATCTTGCTTCAATCTTTCCGTACAAATTCTTTTTCTCCACCTTTCTTCTGGCTCGACAGCAACGTTGCGCTGTAAATTTCTTTCCGCGGAACACTTTTATTATATAATGATGCCACAGCCATTTTTTCTTTACGGTGGCTGGCAAAGCTTACACTAGTTTTAGCTACCTCTTTAATTGTGTCGCGGGAACCCTGGCAGATGATGTGCAATCACAATCAATCAAGAATTTCTCTTTTAAGCCGCTCTTCGTAGACGCTGGCTTCTTCTTCCACACTGCATGGAATTATTCAGTTTCATGGAAATCACAACAGATCGGCAAACCTGTTATCTATTTTAAGGTCTTAAAGTATTTCTCAATTGAATGGGTTACTTACAGATCCCGACCTCTAGCCATCAGCAACCTCTACGAACCATTTGCGGAATTCGTATATATAGAAATTCGTATTCCATTTTATCCAGCAAATTATTTAATAGTCTTCCTGTAGATATAAATAAATAAATTTAAGTAAAAAAAAAAATTTTTTTAACTAGCTAATAAACAAAAGCTCTTGTCCCACCCCTCCAGCAAAAGTTCCAATTCACCAATCAACTCATCCACTTCCAGTAGATTACACATTTCAATTCCATAATTATTATTGCATTTTGTACATGCAAGAGTCAAATCAAATATGTTATTATAAGCGGTAGAGCCTGCGGCTTATGTGTAATACATTGTTACTAAATAGTTTACGGTTCAATTTAAAGGTTGGAAAAAATTTAGTTGACATAATGAATTCGATTATGCGGTTTCCATTATGCCATTAATTGGCTGCTTGTTAAACAAAGAGCAAACTTAATTAGGGTCGATTGCAATGATTAGTTGCCTCAGGCTTGTAATTGGATGAACGTTTTACGCTTTCGACTTGGTTTGCTTTGGTATATGCTGTACACAATATTTCCCATGTAGCTACATATACACACGCGTACAGGATCTGTATTCTATACTATACGCGAGTCGCTGTCGTTGTAATAATGCTCCCAATTAGCAAGGAAAATGTATGTGAATGTGAATAATGATACCATGTGCTATGGTAAGGCCTATGTCGGCAATGAAATTGGACGAATGAAGAGATGAAAGTTATTTTTAATTAAAACGAAATAAAAACAAAATAAATTTACTAGCTTTACTTTTCTGTTTGGGACATATCAACTTACAGTTGGCTTATTTTCATGGCCAATTAGTTGGACTGCACATTGAGGCCCGTTTGCTGATACTACTCATAGCGATTTAAGTTCCACCCACTTCTCCTTTTTTGCAACCATACTGAATACAACTTAAAATAAATTACTCCTTCTTGGAGATTACACATATACACAATCAAAAACTGACACTTCATTTGCACCCCCACACACGTCTATCGGCATATTCAGTTTGTAAAAAAGTTAATTTAAACCCAATTTTTTCTTAACGGAGCAAAAATGGGATTCGGTTTGAGGCAATTTTCGGTAATCTTGATCTGTGCCGATGACCGGATGAAAAATGTCGAACAGGACGATTTAACGCACCTTAATAGAAATGGGTTGTAAAAATAAATCAGGAAATTCTTGCGATTGTACCTTTTCAAAAGCTATGCAAGATTTTCATCATGTGTACTCCCGAAGGACTTTTACTTCTCGCTTAAAGATCGTCAGAACTTAACCAATTCACAAAATGGGTAGCCAATGCTTGTCACAAAATTAAACCTCCTCTTAACTGAGTTTTATCGAGCTTTGCATAGAACCTCTGAAATATTAAGCATCTTATTGAATGCTGCGAACGTTGCAGCGCCTTCTTTTGAATAGATGGGTTTAAGTTGGAGTACGTAGCAGTTTCCCAAGGATTTAGACTTCCCGTCTTCCATTTTTTTTCCCCTATAATACTATTGACTTGACGAATAACACCGTCTTAAGCTTAGCTTCCTAAAGAACTTTTATAACTTTATTCTTGGCAAGGGTGCTTTTGAACGCAAATTTAGTCAGATATTCGATAAGTTCACTAAAGAACGATTTGACCAAAATTATGTGGCGAAAAGAAAACCCGGTTGCATTTACAACAATTTCAAAGAATAATATTTGGAATGCGCAACAAATTAAACACTACCATTCCAAGGAATCCATGCCCCTCTTTGGGAAAACAAACGACAGCTTTTTACAAAATATCGCAACATAAACGTCTTCAAAAGTGATTAACGTACTTAGAGCTTAGAGGTACTTAAGCCCGAAGCATGGCCACCTTTTTTTTATAGAGCGTACATGTTAGACTTCAGCTTGAGTGCTGCTCAAATATTTGTACCTTTAACTTTACTTTACCTACTTAAGCTTACAGTGACGACAAGTTTGACTTCGAGAAGGTTTCAGCTTAGTAAAATAAAATTTAATTTATAAACAAACAAATGATGATGTCATGCGATCTACAGTGTCGCCATATTACAAATGAATGTTTTACGGCCAAACTTCTTCTTCTTCTTTTAGGCGACGTCGATTTGTTGATACCAAAAGTGTCCACTTTCTGATTGTAGTAGATTTCACTGCGCTTTCAAAATAGAGAGTACAAAACGTGATTCTCCCAACCGTGAAGAGTCATTTAATTTTCATTTTAAATTCATTTTTATTTGTATCCTTAATTAAACTTATGTACTAAACAAAAACGATTAAATCTAATTTTAAACTAACATTTATCTTATTCTAGCTTACTGGCTCTTAGCGAGCGCTCTTAACTTAACAATATCCTTAAAATTATTGCCTTTCGGACTTAAATCTATTGATCGATAATTTGTTTTGTTTTTTCAATTTCCAAGAAACTTTAGAAAACTTGAATTCTTTATTATTTGTTTTATTTAATTACAACTTAAAACTACCTGAAGTACTAATGCATCCAATGAGTCTTAGACGCACTCAAAGTCGATCAGTCAGCAATATTTGTTGTCGTACTTATAGTTCGAATAAGAGGATAGTTTTCGTAACTCTACCTTCATGATACATTATTTCATAGCACTTGTTGTTTTGTGTCACAGTCCCTAGTAGTCCTAGACCCATTAAAGTTTATAAAGTCAGGGCATTGCTGTTTACAAAATTAACACAAAGTTCTTAGCAAATACCAAAACCTTTGCTATACCCCCTTGAACTGCCCCCAAAAAGACTGATCTGCTGCTATATCTCCGGCTGCATTTTGCAATCTTTAAATCAATTTACCAAAAGATATCCCCAAGGCCTCATAAGTTCTAAACTTCATTGGAAAACTTTCGCATAAAAAGTTTTCACTCGAAATATGCGGTGAAAAATATCTATATATATATATTAGCATATAAAAAGTCGAAGGGGTTGAAGGAAATCCAAAACTCTCACGAAGCATATATATCGAACCGACTAATAAGCCATATGCGTGATGGGTGGCGGAGAGGGCGTATCGTATATAAGCAATATATCCAATACATTGTGGCAAGTTTCCCTTGCACAATCTCATCGAAGTAACGCAAAACAATCCCCGGTGGCATTTTTCATCAATCAATCGGAAGACAGAACTACCAAGTGGAAAAACGTTACGATTTTTTCGGCGACTTGAAATCGCGTCCAACCCGACAACGACGACACACATCCCCATATGTATGTATGTAGTATGCATCCCCCGCTCCTCTGTGCGGTCCGCCTTTTTCTAGTTTTCTGCTTAAAAGTTATCCGTTACGATTCCTATTCCACCACTCCATATACGCCAATTGGGATAATGCACTCACTGCTGTGCTGATAGATATGCTCCGCAGGA
Organism: Cheilosia grossa; assembly: GCA_963082955.1. Lineage (NCBI taxonomy): Eukaryota > Metazoa > Arthropoda > Insecta > Diptera > Syrphidae > Cheilosia > Cheilosia grossa. The sequence goes on along the minus strand of OY720147.1, from coordinate 22,137,319 downwards.
AGAACATGCTGATGGTGGCACTGGGCGGCGAGCTAGATCAGAAATTGAATCATATGATGAAGTTGGCGAAGCGAGTATCATCAACAATAACAGCACCGACTAGCAAAAAGCACAAAATTCACCAACAAAAATGGACCCCGTCAGGAGCGGGGCACGATGAAAAATCGCTATACATGGGCGAACGAAAATGTTTTAGCAAAATTGAAAAGACACACGAACTGTCAATGCCGGGGAAATGTTTGATTATTATTGTATCTAAAAAGTATCCCCAATAAATGTTAAATTGATGGTTATCCGTTTTTTTTTCTCGAGAAATGGCAGTTTAGCTCTCAGTTTGAGCTGAAAAGATTTTCCGCAACCTCAACGATGAATTTCGTATTCCAAATGATGACGCTTTTCGTTGTTCCTGCTGAGGATCCCCATCGAATTTAGTAAGACACACAAATATATTTGCTCCTTTTCGAATTGAAAGCAATTGCGAGGCGGGGAATTTTTGTGGAAAGCAAAAATTTCACATCATCATCATCAGCAGTCGGTATATGGAATGTAGTACTTTAGTTCAGCTGGGGTTGATGTTGTTGTCGATGCTGATGATGATGATGGTTGATGGTTGATGGTGGTGCGGAGCTCTGCTGGGCGGCGCCAGTTTAAATCGAAACAGATAAAATGTTACAAGCCGAGCATTGGATGTAAACAAAAAATAAAAAGCGCTACTAAGTGAATTTTCGAAATTAAGTTGATACGGTTTTGGTGGGTAGAGCTTGGATTCGGATGGAAGGGTGCGTCTTAGGTGACATTAAATCAAGCAAGGGACTGATTGGCAGTGTTGGCGTTTTGTCGGGGGTGGACATGTTTTAGCGGTGCCTATACTGATGCATATTTCGTTGGTCTTCTGTAGTCACGGAATATTATATTTTCGATGGTTCCGCTAGGCGGATCATTTGGCACCACCATTTGAGTGGGACTGCTGCAAGACTCTGAGGTGTCGAGGAATGTACACAACTAAATCTTACGCAACTTTACTCACGACATCAATTGAAGCAACTACAGGGTCCGCCAAATAACTTTTTTTTTTTTGAAAATGCTATAAAAAAAACTACTGAATATTTTCTCAAATTTCTTTTTTCATTTGAAAGTACAATCCTTCCGGTTAATAATGGAAAATAATTTCATTCAAATGGCTGCCTCGGCTGGCCATGCAGTAGCCTACACGATCGGTCCAATTTTTAAGCACATTATCGATTGCGTGCAGCTGTATTTCACCAATGGCTTCACGAATATTGTCCTTTAAAGCGTCAATTGTCTCTGGCTTGTCGACGTAATACTAATCTTTTACGACACCCCACAAATAATAGTCCAACGGTGTCAAATCGCAGCTCCGAGGTGGCCAAACGACATCAGCTCTGCGGCTGATAATGCGATCTTCAAAAACGGGGCGCAAAACATCGAGTGTAGCTTCGGCTGGGTGGCACGTAGCGCCGTCCTGTTGAAACCAAATGTTGCCAATATCCTCCTCTTCAATTTTTGTGAACAAGAATTCGTTGCAAGAATGTGCCAAAAAGGGACGTAACGATTTGATCAATTATGCAGGCGATCGCATTGAGTCGCGTTTTGCAGTTCCATTTCGCCGAGCACATGTCTAATGACTCTACTTCGACTTGGATTTGTTAATTTATCCGGATTAAAACCTCTGATTCCACTCATATCAAAATCTCATACATAACAACCGACTTAATGGAGCAGCAATAAGTTCTTACTTCATACCAATAGGTCCAAGAAAGTTGCGTGTCCACTTATTTTCTAAAGCTCGTATAGGTGGTAAAGCATTTTCTCACCAGCTTTAAGGACTTTGATAGCTTTTATTAAGTTGAGCTATTCAAAGACTTTATTCCAAACTCATTAGCTTATGAATTATGTGACTTTTGCTGCTCCAAAAGGGCCATATAAACAACACCAAAGGTCTCGGACAATGTAAAACCTAGCATGGGCCTTACTAATAATAATTTTTAACCCTCACCGTTTATATTTTGAAGTTCACAACATGCAATTTTTTGGATACCTCAAATGATTATTGGTATCGCGGATTGAATTAAACTAGTAGAGATGTAAATGGTGCATTTGTGAATCTTGAAGTAGACGGCACAATGTAGGGTCTAGTGGTAAATAAAGAGCAATATAAGTTATATAGGAAAGGATTTACGAAGTCATCGCCTTGGACAAAAAGTGTAACCTTATTCAAACCCAGATTAAGTCACATCGGTGAATAGCACAATCTTTTTAATGTAAACCTAATACGAAGCCAGTTGTCTTTCTTATCTTTGATTACAACCTGCTTACAGTCACGTAATATTGTAGCTTGTCGTCGAATGATTTAAAAGCAGTACGGACCTGCTGCTACAGCCTTCCTGTTATTTTTTTATTTTTCCAAATTTTTCCAATGAGAATCTTGCTCACGAGGCCAATTAGTAGTCCGAACCAACCCGGCTTTGCTAAGTTTATCAGTGATAGGAAGCTAGCTCTTCGCTGTCATGAAAAGATATGACTTCACTTCAGATTCTGTCTCAAATTGAAACTGAACATCAAGTCAACTTGTTCTGTTTTGCGTGTCAAATATTTTGAATTCATTTAAATTTCATTCCGTTTCCTTACAAATCAATTTTATTTAGTTTCTTTCTTTTTATTTATTTATTTGTATGCATTTTATATTCATGGCTCCTACTAAGGTGGCCACAAGGAACGTGGTGTCTTTCATTGAACTGAGGAAGCGATGTCCCAAGAATCAAATCCAACAGTTGGACAAAATGCAGGCCAAACACAAGCAGTACCAAGAGTTTGTCAAATCGGGACTTGCACAAATATCTGCAGAGGTGACTAATATTCTCCTACTTTAGCCGTTTAAATTCGATGAAAACTGGTCCGCCACCCATCGATTGGGAGTACTATAAGCGGAATGTTCGCTCAGAGGCTGTTTCCATAGTGGAGAAGTTCGAGAAAAAATATGAGAACCTCACTATTCCGTATCCTGAAGACAAGTACTCGAAACAGATTGATGATCTAAAGGCTGAGGTTCAGGTATATGACAAAACGAACTTCGTTTCAACTTGTTACGCCACTTGAATAATTTCAGAACGAGGTAAATGAGTTTATCGCCAAGTCCAACGAGCGCATTGCGGCTTACGAGAAGGAAATTGAAAGGATACGGTCCATGATAGCATTCGACCAAATGACATGGGAAGACTATTGTTTGTTGTATCCGGAAAGGGCACCGGATTTTTTAAATCGCCCAACATTTTGGCCACACAATGAGGAGGAGCAAATCGGTTATATTGAACCAAACTTTGATCAAAAGGGAAAGTTGAAATTGGAAAAGAAATGATCAAATAAAATGCGCACACATTTTTATTTGTTCCCTAATGCTATAGGTCTGTATTCGAGCAGCGCTTTTTATGCAAGAAAAGATAACGCGCCATTAGGAAGTGTCCTAAAGTGGCAAATACTTAGAGACAGCACTAAAAATATTGGAAATACAGGACCCTTTGCTAAACAAAGTTGATGGTGTGGTGTCGCAGTCTATTTCGTCCTCGTCATAGTCCTGGGGGAAATAAAGTAAACACCCTTCTGACCGAACCACCGCACGTCATTGCCCTCATGAGTCATTGAGGTGTTTGGCCAACTCCGGCATAAGTGGCACGGACTAAATTACTGAGTTGCTCCATCTCACCACACAGCCAGATAAAAGATATGGTTGCAGGAAAGGATGAGCTTGACAACTCCCTCAGAGAAATTCTTATTTTAAGAAAAGGTTAAGCAATCCCAAAACATGAAATTAGCCTTTGTGTGTGTGGCAAAGTCAAACAAAGCCGAATTTACCCTTTAACACAGGCTCCTCCGATTGGAAGCATTGTTCAAATGCCCACATGCACACTATATATAGGTTTGCGTCCTCGTTTTGAATGGTCTTACCTAACCAATTCTCGGATGGATGCATCTTAAAATGAGACTGCTCAACTCTAAAAGAGATTCCCCAAAATAACACAAACAAACATCGAAGCAAAATCTAAACAACACATGTTAAATCAAAATCCTCTTTCCGATTCAACATGCGGAAATTTACTCCTAATTTGGTCCTTGTCATTTGCTCAACTCTTACAGAAGGAAGTACAAGCATTATAAGGTTTCTTTGGTAGAAAACCGCATCCGACAGGCGGCACAATGTTACACTGTTTACGTTACGAATTCGAATTGAATGAGCAAATTAAGAATATCACAAAGAGCTCATGTCCTTCATTGAAACATTCATGTATACCGTGAAGTATACATAGAGAGAGAGAGAGAGTGCGACTGTGTGTTTAACAGTGTCTTTGTGGAAAATTACTTAACACCGTATGATATATAGTTGGGGACTTTTGCTGCACAGCAGTTGCTTGAGACGACGAAGTGTTGTTCTTTGAGCAAATTGCAAATTAGAAGGACCTTCCAATTGCTGTGCAAATAGCTGCACCACATTAAATGCTTAAGAATGGCGAACGGGACGAACTAGACTTTCCATGGATAGGTACGAATATACTTGTTTTTGGTATAAGCAGCAATATTGCGCATGCATCATTGATTCACTTAAGCTGTCTTCTCTCTACTCAGTTGAGTGTTTTAAAGTTACCATGGACCTTGTGTGGAGCTCTTGCTGGGATGCAGAAGTAATCTAGAATTTTGTTTAGGAAAAAACTCTAAAAAACGTTTGTTTATTCGGATATGCATTTTTTTTTGTGTTATTAGAAGATTTTAACAGGAGCCGAAAATCAAAATAGAAATCCAGCCAAAAAATCAATAATCTCGCACCCCGAGCACACTGTTAGACCCTTTTCACACTCAGCCGAAAACCGTGTTTTGGTCGAAAAATCGTGGATGCAACGAGCACCAACTAGTTTTTGTTGGAGGTTTTCAAGTCGTGAAATTTGGTTACAAATCGCCATAATTTACAAATAAAATGAAACCTGATCATTTAAAAATAATATCAGCCCATCAGTTAAGTGTGGAAAATGATTTTAAGTTGTAGGTTGTGACATTGTTCGGTTAGCTGTTCTGCTGAATTTTCGGAATTCTGCAAAAGGTGGGGAAGTCGTTTTCGTGGAAAAACGACTTTAAACGACTCGTTTTGAAAACTGAGATATGTATGGTAAAACTACTGTTTTCGAAGAAGTTTTCGAGTCTTTTCGCGAAATCCCGGTTTTCGGCTCGGTGTGAACAGGGTATTACGCTTGGAACCAGTCCCGACGTAATTATTGACCTATTTTACTGTGTCTATTCGGTTAAGGTTGTTGTTCTGGAAACAAAATTTAAATACCTACTGCCACCCCAAATTGTTGACCAAAATATTGCCGCCTCATCTTTCGTTAGTGATTTTCTCATTTGGTAAAACCAGGTTGATTTTTCATTTAGTCAAAGGCCTTTAAACAAAAAAAAAAACTGTTCTGACTACTAGCTATATTATGGTTGAAGAAACAAATATAATTATGGTTTTTATATACTGTTTCTGTAAAAAAAATGGTGAAAGGCCAAAACGCAGACAGAAATTTACTTGCCGGACTTTTTGGACACGGGGAACAAATTTCCAAATTTCATTGACTGTTAATTTGCTATAACTAGTAAAAAATGTTTGGAAAGCTTCAAACGGAAAAGATTCTTTTTTAAAAAAGTAGAAGCTGTATTTCAAAAGCAGAGATGATCCAAACTAGATGGTCAACTGAGAGCAGAAACGGTACATTTGCCTACAAGCTGCCTGTCAGCAGCGTTGTGCTGAAGTACTCAATTGGGAAATTTTGCTCAAGTATTTTAGCTTTGGCACAATGTTCCGAGCCAAAGAGTAATGACTAACATTGAATGAATCAAATTGGAAAATAAAAAAACCTTACTTATCCGGAAATGAAAATTTACTCGACTGAACGCCGCCACAAAAACAATAGCTGGTTACAAGATTTTGCATTTTTTCTCTTGGGAAATTAAGGAAAAACCCCCTCCACCTTTTCATTTAACTAATATGGCTCAAACTTGTGTGGAATGGCTCGGAAAGTGGCTCAACTCCAAAATTTCTACGGAATAATGCTGCACAGGAACTCCGATGTATTCGTGCCTGTACAAATCAAAGGAGCGTAATTTCTGCCGAACGCGCACTTAGAAAATCCTGTGCTGGTAGTTAAGGTCAATCGGGAGGCCTTTTTTTTTGGCGGGATTTCAAGTGGAGGCGACGGTGTTTGGCATATTTTTTTCCCATTAGTTACACGGTGTTCACATCGCTGTTCAGTTTAAGGGTTTTGAAAGTTTAGAAAATTGTTGGCATCAAATGGAATTCCTGATGCAATTTCTTCAAAATGCCAAATAGCTTAGTATAATATATAGCAGAAATCCATCTCATGATATTTATTAGAGAAAAATTGACTAATGCGGTTTTTTTGCACTTTTGGTAAAAGAGATTTTGTAAGCTTTTATTGTACATTTTAAAGAAAATGCACTTTTTGGTTAGTTAACCTGAGAAATCGATAACCAGCCGATTTTGCGCGGCTAACGAGACTTTCTCGAATCCCGTTTATTCAAGGTTTATTTCGTTTTGTAAGGACTTCGTAGGTATTCATTCGGACGTTTCTGCTATACAGCAACATTTTATAGAATATTGTGAGCAATCGTGTGGAAAAAATTGCAACTACAAAATACGAAATACAATAAATAAACTCATATACAACACAAGATGGAGCGAAGGCCCTAACTAATAAAATCGGCTTCGGCGTCGAAGATGTTTACAACTGACAGTTGAATAGAATACACTGCAGTCTATGAAAGGTGAGGGTGCATGCAGGTCCCCAACTTCAGCCGGATGAAGTAGGATAACTGTCAACATATTTGTCCGTTCACAGTTCTTATAAATTGAGGAAACATTGGCAAAATGAGAATAAATTGAGATGTGTCCCAAAAATTGGTTAACCATTTTTTTTGGTTGTGGACTGATTCGGTTCTGAGCTTAGATATGATTCCTCTGTTTTTCTTTTTTTACATTCCTGTATCATTAGATTTTGACATTTTTTTACTTATCAGTGGAAACATATTCAATAATAAATTACATAGACTAATTGCTTATTAAAAAAACTCTGACACAGACAAAAAATCTGACCATATAATCGACTAATCACTGCATTGACAAATGAACTGGAAAAAATGGAACGATTTGTCGTAAATCTATTTGGTGACCGAAGTGAAAATACGGTCAACAGACACTCATTATGGTTGTCACTGATTTGTAATCATGTGTTAACTTAAATCGATGATAACCTAACCAAGGATTTAACTACACAAAAACAGACCGGCCCTCAGAATTGTAAAATAACGTTTTGCTCTCTTTTTGTATTATAAAAACAGAGTGCACTTGTTTTTGCTCATTCATAATTTGGAGGGGCTTATAAACAAATCAGTTGACATTTCAAAATACGTTGTTATAAGATTATAAAAGAATATAAATAGAAAACGTATTGAACCATGCGAATGCAAAACAATTAACAAAACAATTTGGATTCTTACGTTCGATTGAATACTTCTGAAATCGACAATCGAATCACAGAAATCCTATCAAATACCGATATTAATAGGTTTTTTTTCTTAAATATGAGTAGCATCTGCGTTTTTACTGTTCATAAGTAACATCATTCAAAACTATTCAGTGTTACTAAACTACAAAATTTCCAATCGTATTTTGATTTTGTACAAATGTGGTGCTAAATAAACGAATTTAAAAACATAAACCAAGCCTAATAGAAATTTATTCAATCTTCGGGAATATTTTCATAGATTCGCTTATGCCTTAGTGGAAACATGGGCTTAACTTGCAAGTTTTTAACACGTTTTTGGAACGCACCCAGGGCTTTAGGCAGTTTCATGAATTCTGCTGTCAAAATTTTAATCCTGCAAAAAAAAATATAAAAAAAAACCTGAAAATTGAATTGATGAACAGTTAAAACTACTAAAAAAAACATACCTACTCAAAAAATTTTGTTTTATTTTTATTAATTTATTTACAAATTTTTACAAATTTATAAGACGTGTAGACCAGGAACACAGACAGGAAAAATAAGAGTGCACGAGGGAGGATTTTCGTTCAAAATTTGGCGGGGAAAAGCGGTGCACGGAAGCTGATCGTCTAATTTAGATAATTTTTTGTTTTAATAACAACAGTCTTGAACTTGTCTTGATCTCGTCCTACACATTGGCTAAGATTTAGATTCACTTAACACTGTGTTGAGGGTTAGATTCTTGAATCTTCTGTTCATTTCTTGGGAATTTGTAATTCAAACCAAGGCTTACTTGCAATGCATGTTTCCGCTCACAAAACAAAATTCTCTGTTGAAGAAACCGAATTTGAATTTACCCCAAAATCCCCATGACGTATCGATGGTGCACCTCCATACTCCGCATATTCCAAATCTATAGGAAAACCTCACACCTAATTTACATTCATAACACGAACACCTCGCCAAGCCCATTAGGCAGCAGCGAAAATTGAGAGTCGGTCGAAGAATGGTCCGCGGTAGTCCGCAACCCTTTCCAATACTCTGCGTAACCTCCATTAGCCGGTTACGATCGACCACGGCTTAGTTGAATTCCATTCAATTCATACGTGCCGCGTCGCACTGAACCGAGTCCACATGAACCAAATCATCCCTTAATTATCTCACACAGTACCGTGTGTGTGGCGGTTAATAATCCGTAACTGGTAATAGATGATTTAAACAAGCATTTCCCATCCAAAGCTATGAAAACTTATTAAAATATCCCCGTATGGCACGGCTCCCACCTCCGCACACACTCTTCATATATGTGTAGGTAGTGTTGCTTATTACACACTCAACGTCTGAGTGATGTCTATTTATTCTTTCTCCTCGATATCCTAGGTTCCGTTCGCAGAATTAGATGCTGCACTACTGCATCGTCATTAGTGCGCCATGCCATCATTCTCGTCATTACCATCGCCACCAACACACTCGACGGCAGCGTCGTCCCTTCTATATCATCAGGATGGGTCCTTATCATTAACAGCGGCGGCAGCTGCATCAGTATTAGCACTAGCAGCATTAGCAGGATCAACATGGCAGCTGAAACGAACGAAATGTTTAATTACCTAACCTCAGATAGCACTCAACTCCATATGAAAAGTTGTTAACTCTTCCACTCGGCTAAGAGGGCTTTCCCCTGTGTATACCGCCGCGTGATGTGTTTTATTTTTCCAGTTCCTCCCTTCTGTCCGCCTTTTTTAATTTTACAACTCCTACCAGCAATCCAACTACGTTTGCTAATAGCCCATACACATACAAGTGACGGCTTAGGTTTCCAAATAGCGCTGTGCATGAAGTTGGCCCGTATATACCTTCTCTCCGTTGGTGGTACATTGCGCGTCATGTCAATCCGTCTGATAGCTCCATCTACTTCGTATCGTATAAGGTAAGCCCATCACCGCCACCGACGAGAGACGTATTAGCACGACATCAACCACGACGGCGGATGACTCCGACGACGATGAGTAGTCGTCGTCGTCGTCATCCTCGTCCTCGTCCGCATACTCGCAACTCGCAACTCCCTTCTCGAATCATCCTAGAACGGTTGGAACACTCGAAACGCTCGGAACGAGTGATTTTTCATTTCGACTAATGTCCAATTACACTAATGCATAAAAGCTTTTTCACATATCCCTCCAACTCGTCAATTTATACTAATGAACGGGAATTTTTAGCTCAGCTTAGGAAAGTGGAAGCATGAGTAAGTAAGGCCAGACACCATTTCACCCATCTCCGATGTGGTGGTCGAAGCATCCTAAACAGACGCAAAAAAAAAGAAAAAAAAAATACGAAAATCACTCCGGATAAACTTCGTTTTGATGTCTGTTGCCCTATGAACGGAGCTCGGATGATTTCTGGTCGCCATTAGAACTGGAATTGGGGTGAGTTTGGCGATGGACTCGTATATGGCATGGCCCACATGTCCTGCTGGCCATACATAACCAAATGCACTTATATATTGCCAATGATTCAATATTTGAAGTTTCTACTTGGGTTTTAATGTTCAACCATTAGATGACGGAGATGAATGAATCGATGTCGATGCTAAGTGATTTTTCCTCGTTGGCGCATCTCACGTGAAATTTGTCCTTCGGACGTGGACATGGACAGTTCGATAGGTCGTTGTGGAAACGTTTTTTTTATTGATTGGCAAAATGAGAGTGTGTGTGTTACGGTTTGTTGCTTGTTCTGAAATTGTGTTTAAATAAAATAGTTGACTGGGAAAATTTAATTTAGTAGGAAACGTCCCTAACCTATATAGTAAGTGATTTATTGATTACACTTAATTTGAGAGTCCATCCTAAATGGGCAAGCTGGTTTCGTAGAATTTCCTTAAATTAAACTATCTGCATTAAAAGCGTGTTTTAAACGTTTTCAAGCGCTTGCTTATTTCGAAGCGCTTATGTTCACTGAACGCGCAGCCTCCGAACTGCGAGTCTCACTTCTTTGCCTACGGGCCCAAAGATTTGCTTTCGCCGGAATAATTAGGTTCGATAGTGTAGCAATAATAAATGCTTAATGGAAAATCGCATTTTTAAATGACCCAAAACGTCACAAATTGACTCTCACCTTCTCCACAGTCCAACAAAATAACAGGACAAATGACAAAATAACAACAACGCACTTAATAATTACTAAAAAAATTATAATGGCTGAAAGCATTGAAGGCAACAATCATGGATCCCAAACAAAAACGGGATTGGAAATTACCACAAAAAGCAAAGTGGACGAATTGGTCCAAAATGAGATAGGTCAGTAGCTCACAATATGAAATCGTTCAATCCAAATTTCATAAGCGCTTAATCAAAGCGCTTTTTCTCGCTGATCGCACACATTCTGCTGTACTGACTAGAGTCGATCGGAAATGCAATATTTCTCTATACCTAAGCAGTTTAGTTGAATTTTTTAAAATTGTCACTGACTAAATAGAAGTGACAGTTCAATGTCTACTGGGAGCTCGATTAAGAAATGCTCTGCCAGACTTGTCTGTAGATACATGTTAACTGAAGAACTGGTCTGGGAAGCAATCTAAGCAACAACTTTAATAAAATGTCAACTGTCAGACTTTGTAAACTAGTGCTGCTCTGAGCGTAGGAACCTATTAACAGTTGTAGCTTTGATCGATATTTCGGTATAATCAGTAGACGTATAATTACAACTTCTTTCCATCGTAAGCCTGTTATATTTCAGTAATTCACTCTGAGGCAGTAACCATGAGCAAATAGCTTTTATTGTGTGCGAGTTTATATTAGACAGGCCAATAGAAAGTTACTGTAAAGTCGTGCGCAGATGCGCGCCTGGCTTGAATCAATTGACTTTATCGGATATTGATTGTTTAGCTAAAAGGTTCGCTTCTCAACAGAAGTCCTACATTAAGCAATGAAATCAGTCTCTGAGGGAGACTTAAAAGCTTGTTAAAATTAATAGAAAGACTGTATAACAAGAGTATCGACCATTGGGAAAGCGTTATCCAGAGCGTCTATAGCACAAATATATCTCGGAACAAAAGCCAGCAGTACCCAGTCTTCCAAATTTTTTGTTTGCCATAGAAAAGACCAAAAGTATCTTCCGTCTTTGAAAAGTCTTCTTCGTTCTAAGATAGGACCTTATTTCTGTGTACAATGTAAGCCTCTTCTATTCCAGTACTAGCAAAACCCGCTGGTGGCAGTCCGACAAGTCTTGTCAATTATGTGGATATCGTTAACCTACCCAAGATGCATATGATCTCGTTTAGAGGGAGCGTAACCTCTCGCTATCATCAAAAAATAGTTTGAGCAACAGGTCCGTAAGTAGATGGCTTATGAAATGCCAAACCATTATAGGCTTAGTAAAACAAAAATACAATTTTTTTCAAGATAAAAAAAAAAAATAATAATAATATAGGACGGTAGCAGCGCTCCTTTCATCAAGTGTCAGGACCCGTTGCCCCCACTTTGGCAAGTAAGATTTGGAAATGGAAAAAAGTGTTTTTTTGTTTGTAATGATAAATTTGTTCTTTTTTTAAATACCTACTTTTAGCTGTTTCTTTTTTTTGCTATATTATAATGTTTTATGTTGGTCGCCTTTTTATTTGGTTCGGTCTTCTTTTTATTCGCCTTTTTAAACATTTTCAGAGGCAGCGCTAGTCCGTGGGGCCTTAAGTATAGCTTCCAAGTTGCAACTATTGGTTTTGAGTGAATTTTCATTTTCGAGAGTATTGTAAGTGACAGTGGGGGTTTTTTCATGATGTTTGTCGGGATGTTGTTTCATATTTTTCCATGGATCAAACCTGATACCGCTCAATCAGCAGTACACTAACGAGTGAGCTACTGCGATTCCTTCGTTGTATTTCTGACATGACTCGCAGAGATCACATAAAATGCACCGGAACGGTCCATGTTTCGGCCACTAGGTAGACCCCGGATGAGATGGTAAGATCAAGTCCAAAGTCTCTCCTCTATTCGTATGGAAATCGCCTAGATGACCTTAAGTCGCTGGTGAAAGGTAAGAGGGACCTACAATTTTGTAGCGTATCCAAACGGGTTTTATCAGAAAGTCTTCTCCAGACGTTTATACTATTTAGTTTGTTAGGTGTTTGTGGGAGCCTTTAAGGTATCCAAAACTGAGACGATTTGTGGGAGAGAGAGCCCTTAGAGAGCGTCACGGACGTTTGGCAAGCAGCCGATATGTCTGTGACAAAAATAACTTTGTAATTCGGCAATTAAAAAATGTTCCCCTGCCAACTTAAAATTTTACCAAAAACAAAATCGTAGTAGTGGAAACAATCCTACGGATCCTATAAGAAGTGGTGTAGCAATTATATTTTTTAAAAATATGAAGCAATAACAAAAAAAAATATCCAACAACTTGTAGCCAACGATTTCGTCTTCTTGCTCCAACTACCTAGCATTGTTCAACATAAGACCCCACCCAAAAATCCAGCAAACTGGTTGACCATCTAATTACAATTATTATTGTCTCATATCAAAAGCGCTCATCCGAATAAATATACGCTAACGCCCCTTCCAAAACCTAACCCTATAAAACAATCCAATACATTAAGCCCCGCCGCTCATACACGCTCGGCAAATATGCGCCGCGTTGAGTTTAATTTTACTAATTAAAGCCCATACTCATTAGCGAAATGGATGTAGGATTGTATCCTGAAACTCATCAACGTCGCAGCGTCTGCCAACACCAACACCAACACCATCATCCGACAACAAACCCCACTGAATGCCATCACAATGAGATACTGTGCGCTTCTCGCTCTAAAGCTAATTATGGTTTCCCAAACATAATTATATACCTCGCCCAAAAATTATTTAATTAAAAAAGAAAAAAGGGAGTAGGACGATCGGATGTGTCCTCCCGCTTTAAGAAATTCGTTTCGGTTTTTCCATTTCTGGCGTCGTTTATTTTTTGTTGAGGACATGAAAATTCATCAATCATGTGAAGAAGTCTCGCCGATGGCGCAAGTGGTGCAAATGGGGTGGGTGCGATTCGGATATTTTTGACCTCCCTCACACACGAAAGGTGCCAGATGATATGAAATTCGAGACTCGAGGCTTCAGTATTTAATTCCACTTTTGGGCAATTCGTTTCAGTCGATATATACACAGAGTTAATTAGTGCGTAGGTAGGGATAAGGATACGCTATACACTTGCACCAATGTTTGCCTCTAAGTGAGTTATTCATGGATGAGTGGGGATTGTCGGGATTCTCTGTATTGTTTTTTTCCACACACACATACGTACCTATACAATTATGGCATCCAGTAGTAGACAGGTACTTAAGCACCTGCAAAATGAAATGAAACAGGATATCGCCGCTCGACCAGTAACCAGCAGCACCACCACCATCACCACTACCGTCATCATCATCATTATAAGAAGGAGTAGGTAGCTTTGCAATCATCATCATCATCGTAGCCAGAGAACATCCCCCTCATCGCACCGCTTTTGCCAATTAACCAAGAAAACCCAACTAAATCCTTAAGCATCCTTATTCACATCCCGCCACCATCGCATTCATTCATCCGTCTACAGTCTCCACTTCTCACAACCTCAGAGCTCAGACCCAGTCCCCATTGCGCGCCCCGACTTGGACCACTACTAGTCATAAACCAAATGTTGCTGTACTGGCAACAACTGCTCCGCTACTGCTACTGGTTCTGCAGATGCTGAGGGTGGGAAGGGGGGGCGCGCCGCTCAGAGAGTGAGGTCGAGTTAAAGGGTGCTGCTGGTGGTGGAGACGCTCTCAGACCACTTTACTCTACTTTTAATTAACGGAAAGTGGTTCATTAGAGCTTATTCATTAAAGCTTGGAGTAATTAGTGAGCTCTAATGAATGCTTCCATATAATAATATCTGGAAACAGAAATGGTGTGCTAAACACAAATGCGCATATATGTATAGAGAGAGAGAGTAACTATGTATATAGGTGAGTTCGTACCTTTACAAAAGGCAGTATATACGGTGAAAGGGACGAGCAAGCTGGAATGAATGCAGAAACATTTGCAGATGTTTAATTTTATTTAGTTTTACATGGCTGAGAGTAAAAAAAAAATACAAATACTAACGAGCAAAAAAGAAAGAAGAACCTTTCCCGTGCTCACTGCTTAAAAATTGCAATAGCCACAAAAGAGCTGCATTCGAAGGGAAGCCGCTGTTGGACAATCGTAATGTAGGAAACTTCGTTGTTTATTTGGCGGAGCGACGCGACGTTGCAATATGTCAAACTTTAAACTAAACACCGAACTCTTGGTGTCAGGAAATGGGGACAATAAACGCATTGTGTAAATCCGTCACTCGAAAGTCCACCTCGGCCAATATCGCCCTTCCGAGAATGAGCTGACGGTAAATTTGCCCACTTATTGCTCGTTCAGGAATGACGAACTAAATATCGTTTTACAAGTGTGAAGGTTAAAATCGATCATTAGTAAGGCCCAATGACTTGTCTTAAATTTTTGTATTTGATGTGTAGAATCAAATAACAGATTGCATAGGATTAATCCAGCTTAAGCCAACAAACTTGTACGTTGAAACTGTATACCTTGACATGAAAATATTAATCATTGCCAGTACATTTACATTTGCGTCAGCTTTTGACACTAGCTTAAGTTTAGATTTTCTTATGCCCAGTCCTTTGACGCCTTTCAAATGGAATTGCCGCAGTTCAAATGACAGACATTTTGTCAAATGCTTTGTATTTTGAAAAACCTTATGAGGTCGATGAATGCGTTTAGAAGATCGGATTAGTGTTTTTTTGACAGGCCATATTATGAGAAATTATAATATATACCTTCTGTGATTGTGTATACTAAAATCAGTTTCTGACACCGATTTGATATCAATATTTAGGACAGCTTG
Organism: Cheilosia grossa; assembly: GCA_963082955.1. Taxonomy (NCBI): domain Eukaryota; kingdom Metazoa; phylum Arthropoda; class Insecta; order Diptera; family Syrphidae; genus Cheilosia; species Cheilosia grossa. The sequence continues at coordinate 22,121,876 of OY720147.1, read as the reverse complement.
TATTTGAAAAATACGAAAAAACTTAATGCAGGAATCGACGATTTAACATGTCAAACAAGCAAAGATTTTTGACATATTGCGCGATACTAATATTCATATTTAGTTCCCAGGCTAGATTTTACGAAATCACAATATTAACCATTGCGACCCACAAAATACTTAGTGTGGAGGTTAAAAGTGATTTTTAACGTTCCCTCGGATTAGTCGATCTTGTTCATGACTCAACTAATTTTTCCCGCTCCTTTTCCAATATTTGCAAACGGGCCAGTGACAGCTGGTTGAATTATTCCGTCGGTGTCAATAGGTCTGTTCCTTTTTAAATCTTACGAACTCTTACAATTTTTTTTCACGCGTTTTTTAATTCCGTTCGTTAAGCAGAAAAAAATCGTAGAAGAGATTATCATCTAATGTTTACTCAACAAATTGACTGTTGCCAGATTATTTGAAATTTGCTGTGCTATTTGGCATATTTGGGTACCTGCAATTCTTAGTAGATTAGATTAGACTTTTCGTAAATGCCTCTCTGAAAGAGAATTTATACCCAACACTTTCATTTTGACAGTCTTTGCCATTTTTACTACAAAAGTAAAGGAACAAACCTAATATCTGCATCAGCTGATGTAAATAATGGTCGCAGGCGTTTGGGAAAAGGTTCCCCTGGCATTGGCTTGCGTGTGCAGCAAAGCCTTTTCAAGTATGCTGTCATATTGACTTAATCCTATATTGACATCAAATACTTTGGTAAAATCAATTTTTTATCACCATAATCAGAGGGTTGCTGTGACTCTTTATAGCTCTTGCCGAAACTCTACTTTATAGCCTTAGAGTCGGTAAAAAGGTGAGGAGTCTTTTGCCTTTTACTGAAAAAACTCTGAAGTCTTAATTATTAGTATAATGTAACAAAGAGATAGTCTAGGACCTGAAGAAGAACTAAGCCTAGTTTGGTAAAAATTCGTCGAAATGGCGTGGCAATAGCAACAAATCAAAAAAACCACGGGGCCTATTGAACTCAAATTTTTCGACAGTATTTTTGTGAAGTATGGCGAATCCGAGAGGGGAGGGGCCGAGTTAAGAAACTTTCGCAGTATCTTTTTCTGACAGTTATGAAGTCTGTCAGACCTTCGCGTGAGGTGTTAAACCCGAAACCTATCACTCAGTATTCCAGTGCACATATCAGTGAGCCAGTTAGCAAAATCAGTGCAAACCTCAAAATGCAATTTTTCGTGGGTTTTGCATAGGAGCTCGTAGAAATATTCTTTGGTTACGTCGTTCTTAGAGCGTAGGTAACATATAAGGCGTCTGTTATCGAATTTGACCGCATTATCATGAGACGTTCGCTTGCGTGTGGGAAGCTTAAAACGTCTCGTGCTGTTTCTGTTCCCTTATAGAAGTTACCAGGCCTACACGCAGAAAAATCGCTTATTTAAAAACAACCGACTTTCGGTTAAAAACTACCAAGTGATACTGTTAATATAGCTCCTACAGAGTTAGTTGATTAAAATAAACCGAGTCAACTTGTTTAACGAAACTCTGTTAAAAATAACCGATTTATCAATTTCCCCTCCAAATTTGCTCGGTCGTAAATAACAAACTAACTTGGTATAATTTAACCAAATTACTCTGTTGTTATTAGCCAACCCAATGGTTGAATTAAACCATGTTACTCTGTTGTTATTAGCTAATACACATGGTTGAATTTAACCAAGTTACTCTGTTGTTATAAGCGAACCCACTTGGTTGAATTTAACCACGTAACTGTGTTGTTATTATCCAACTCACTTGATTGAAATTAGCCAACCTACTTGGTTGTATTTAACCAACTAACTTGTTAGAATTTGACCTACTTAGTCTGTTGCTATTAGCCGACTCACTTGGTAGAATTCAACATATTCAATCTGTTGTTATTAGCCAACCCACTTGGCTGAATTCAACCAAGTTACTCTGTTGTTATTAGCCAATACACATGGTTGAATTCAACCATGTTACTCTGTTGTTACTAACCAACCGACTTGGTTGGATTTAACCATGTTACTCTGTTGTTACTAACCAACCGACTTGGTTGGATTTAACCATGTTACTCTGTTGTTACTAACCAACCGACTTGGTTGGATTTAACCATGTTACTCTGTTGTTACTAACCAACCGACTTGGTTGAATTTAACCATGTTACTCTGTTGTTAGTAACCAACCTACTTGGTTGGATTTAACCATGTTACTCTGTTGTTACTAACCAACCGACTTGGTTGGATTTAACCATGTTACTCTGTTGTTACTAACCAACCGACTTGGTTGGATTTAACCATGCTACTCTGTTGTTACTAACCAACCGACTTGGTTGGATTTAACCATGTTACTCTGTTGTTACTAACCAACCTACTTGGTTGGATTTAACCATGTTACTCTGTTGTTACTAACCAACCGACTTGGTTGGATTTAACCATGTTACTCTGTTGTTACTAACCAACCTACTTGGTTGGATTTAACCATGCTACTCTGTTGTTACTAACCAACCTACTTGGTTGGATTTAACCATGTTACTCTGTTGTTACCAACCAACCTACTTGGTTGGATTTAACCATGTTACTCTGTTGATACCAACCAACCTACTTGGTTGCATTTAACAATTCCAATTGGTTAAAATTAGCCAACTTTCTTGGTAGCATTTAACCAACTAAAAGTTAAATTTACGTAACTTACTCGGTTGGAATTAGCACATCTACTTGGTTGAATTTAACCAAACTACTTACTTCTTATTAGCCAGTCCATGTGGTACCAATTTACCAGTTTACTTGGTTGAACTTGAGTGCACCTGAAAATTGAACCATCTAAAAGGGATAATTTTATCGTAAAATAAAAAAAAAATCTTTTTCATATTAAGTACATAGATTTTTTATTATAATATCGTTTGTAATGTATTTTTGAATACAAAATATATGTTTTCTGTTTATTACATGTTTTTATTAATTTTAATGCAAAACTTAATTTTACTTAAAATATATGGGTCATAAATTTCATCATTTAAAAAGAAATGTGCAAAATTGTGTATTTTTATAAATTAATTTACATAATATTATTTTAATTAGCATATTTATGAAATCTGCAGTGTTAAAGCGAAATCATTTACATTTATAATTTAATCTATTTTTTATTTATAGTGGACTTCTTAAAATAACGTACTGCTTGGAGTTAGATAAAATATTTAAAGTGTTAGGAATTGGCGATAGAAAAAATTCAAGTGGAATAACAATTTGTTGAGGTATTAATGGAACTTCTACCTCATATGCATAGTAGTGTTCATCGAAACATTTAGTTTTAAGTACTATACCAACAAAAATCAATTGACTTGAGTCATACAAATATATTTTTTCCAATACAAAAAAGTCGTACAAATAACAATCTGAACTAAGACTTTTTACTAAGACGGATCCCTTTTTATAATGTACAGAAGACATGGTCGCCCAACTGACCATAGTCAACGTTTTATTAGGGTCCAGTGATAGCTGTGATCGTATATTATCAAGTTCAAATAACATGCCATATTTTTTGGGTCCAACGTCAAGTAGATTAGAAAGTTTTCCCCTTAAAAACATTTCATTAAGTTGAAGTTGATGTTTCATTGCTAAGGTTAAAGTGATATTCATTCGGTTACATGATGATCTAGCCGACATTTTGGATTGCCTATGCTTAGCTTCGAACCTCATTGACCACAAAGATGTTAATGGGCCGTATTTTTTAAAAGCGGTATGGTAGTGAATGAGATTGTGGAACTTTGGCTTAAGACAGTCCTCGGTAAGTGTAGTATATTGTTCATTAAGTTCAGCTATTAATACTTGCAAGAAATCTTCTGTTCCAACAGAAACATTTATACTAAGAAGTATGTCAACAATTTGTCTTAATTTTATATACATTTCCCAAATAATATTACCCCTCGGCACAAAGTCACCTATAAGTAAACCCAAAAACCGCAAAAGAGTAAGCGTTTCTCCTGAAGATAAACGCACATTTCCCCGCCTAAGATGTTCTCTTTCGATAGGGCAAGGTTTGTTTTTAGTATCAGGGCCATATGAGAAAGCTAATAGCTTATCATTGAAAATTGTTAAAGAAAAAAATTTGTTTTTTTCGGTATACTCTGAAAGTATAAAACTCAAAATGTATTTGGCAACACCCTCTAGCATATCATGCATAATATCGACGCCCACCTGTTGAAACAAGTCGAAGTTGTTTATGCCCAGAAAAACGCACTTTTCCTTAATGCCGGTTAAAGATAAATTATTTAAAGCCAGATCTGCTTCATAGCTTGCCATTGTTCGAAGAAGTGTTGTATCTTCGTAAAGTTGCTTTTTCAATACATCTTTTGTAACTTTGCACACTCTACAAGAAAAATTTGCTGAAAAGCTCTCTACGAACCCAATCAGAGAGTGTATTCCTAAATTGTCACCAAGAATCAGAGCTAGTTCAAAAAATAAAGATCCCTTGAAAGATGGAATATCTATTTCTATGCCCACTTCGCTTAAAAAATTAAACTCATCAATAATTGGTTGAAATATAACATTATTACCAAAAGATACTCTGTCGGATGAATGAAATAATAAAATAAGGAATATGTTGGACAGAACTGAGGAGCGCCAAGGTGGAAGACATGGAACTGAGACGTACACAGCTCCTAGTTTGTGAACACCAGCATGACTTCCTAGAACGTTTCCGATTTCATAATCATCGAAGTACATAAATAGAGGTAACACAATGCGATTTGAATGGTGCTTAAGTCTTTCTTTCCAATGTGAACCTTGAATAAAATTTTCCATTCCATCTTTATTTCGAAGACTGTCCATATATTCAAAAGTTTCCGAAAGTACGTTCTCGAGGGAGAAAAATCTTTGCAATATATCTCTTAAAGATATAAAATGTTCTTGGCACGGAATAGGTTCCATACGTGTTATTCCACCTTTTTTGACATAATCGAACCTTTGGCCGATTATTATTCCCTTAGGCTCAATGTATGATTTTTGTTTTGTGAAATAAGAAATTCTTTTTTGTTCTGTTCGGAAACATTCTAAGGGGGAGGTGATTGAAGGAACAAGTGCTTGCATTAATTGATTTGAAACATCATTAGATAGAGAATGCTCAATACATATATTGTCTACACAGTTCTGCAAATTTGAACTTAATGAACCGAAATATTCTGCTAAGCCATCAATCACTTTTTGCACTACGTTTCTAGGCAAGATCACATTTGCATAAAGGGATGCTATAAAAAGTGATAGTGATTTATCAAGTGACAGGGTTTCTGTATTTTCAGTTTTATTGGTTTGTTCTAATTGTTTTTCTGCAACAACACTTTCATTAAGTATATCCGCATTCTTCTCAGAATTTGTTGGATTATTTGAACATTGAAAATCGTGTTTTTTTTTAAAGTGTCTTCTAAAGGAATTGAAAATTGGAAACGATCGCTTACAATCTCCTTCGCGACATTTATAAGTTGTGAAGTTATGGTCACTGTGATTGAAATCAAAGTGGTGCCTTAGAACTTTGAGATCCTTTAAGTAGGATCTGCATAAGAAACAAACAACCATTGTAAGAAAATGAATTGGAAGGGGAAAACTCTAACTTTCCTTGACACCTAACTCTCCCAACAAGGTATTGGCCGCGGTAGATTCCTTATCGAACTCTGTCTTAATTTTAAAAAATGCTTTTTGAATAAACAGCCAAGAACATCTACTCTCTGGCGGATATTCAGCATTAATAATAAAAATTAGTTTGAAACAAACATCTACTGCCTCTAAAATGGTAGGTAGTAAATATTTAGTTTCATCTACAACTACAAAATAGGACCCAATAGCATCGATTGAGTTACCTACTACTATAATGAAGGGCTGTAATGTAAGGCCAATACCTTGTAGTTTTTCTCGCCTGCTGGTAATTGCTGCATCTATCTCTGCATCCGTTGCAACTCTCGTTATGAATCCATCCCTTGCTTCCGCCTTAGAGGGTCGCCAAATTTTCTGCTTCGATCCTTTGACCTTAACGTTTGATGTGGTCAACAATGAAGGGATTAGCAGGAATGCCGCGAGGTTGCTGATCTCTTCAGAAACTGAGAAAATATAAAATAATAAAACAATTATAAGTCATATGCGTCCAATTAATTTTTCTACACAAAATGTGTGCAAATCTGATTCGAAGAATTATACCTATATAGAGAATGCGCTAAAAAATATAGAGAAAATATGATGCAGATTTGTTTTTTTCTTCTAAAGAAAACATAATGGTCAAAACAAAAACAAATTTTTCGGAACAATCTAGTAAAGCTAAAATATCCACGCTTTTTCTGAAATTCGATCGAATCGGAAATTCTTCGATTTATTTCGATTAGCAGGTTATGTATTTATTAACAAATGACGTTTTCTTACGATTTTCCCGAGTCAGCAGGTGAGCGAAGTATTTATCCTTTCCTCTTACTCCTTTTCCCTTGCTTCTAGCAAGTTGGAAAATGTCCTTTTTTAATTTTGGAAAATTTTCAACCAGTCCGTTGCAGTTGTCGCTGTATATTTTATCGAAATCCCTTACCAGCTGTAGAGAAAAGAAGAATTACATAATATTATATGTAAAGAAAAGCCTGAACTATATCCAAATAAAAAGAAAAGATCGAAACTCATAGATAACGCAAGCATTTATGTGACAACTATGAGTAAAATCTGAACTAATAAATATAAGAGCTTTTACTTGTGAAACTGTAGTTCACGTTAAAGACTAAATATATGTATAATGTATTTCTGATATAATTATACTTCTATGAAATATTACCAGTTTAAATCCCAATGGTTTTTTTAAGGCCGGATATTCCTCAAAATACTCGGATATGCTCATATCCTTTAAATGGTGAAGTCGGGCATGGGTCGTTTTCTCCCATTTGTCCTCGGTTGTTTCCCATGGATGGCTAGAATTTTTTAGCCATTGGAGATCTTCTTGGAATTGTCCTTCGAAGTCTTCGAAATTGGCAGCTGTTGCTAGGCGCTTTATAGGATGTGATACTGATGCGGGAGAGGATACTCGACTGGAGGAAGGTGACGACGTCGCAGAAGCGGAAAACGAACGCTTCCTTTTAGTGATAACACCACTTTCCCGGTATTTTCGTTTTAGATTGTGGATGTGATCTGGCAATTTTCCAGCCAATCTGTTTACAACCCCACGACTCGAATTTATCAGCTTGTTGTGAAAATATACCGATCTATTCTCGGTAGGGAACAAATGAACAATCTGATTTGTCCAGTGCCCATAAATTTGAGCTGTGATATTTTTTTCCGGGTTTTTCTTTAAAATGTTGGTGCAGACAATACGCACCAATCGCAGTCGAGCAACGTTATCCAGCGGTCGAGTTTTATCCAGCGACAGTAGACCGGTTCCTTCCAGTGAGCTTTCGAGCAGCTTGTTAAGTTCCTAGTAACAAAATATTTTAATGTGCATATAAATATAAAAAATTAGTGAAATATATTAATAATTAATAAAATAAGTGAAAAAAAAACCCTTTGTACTATCGGCTAAAGCTATTAGTGGCAATCACCTATTATAATCACCTTCTCTTAGTTGATTATAAATGCAGTGTTTTTTACTCAAACTGATAGATAAGTCAATTTATTCTGATTGATCTCTGAATGCATAAAGAAACGCAAATTGAAAGCAGAGACCATCAATCAACACTAATCACCTTTCCGATTTAAACCCTGTACTTACATCTAAACTTTCGCTGAATTGATCATCAGCAACAACGCTTGAAGGGGAATCTAGTGCATCCCCTCTGTCGCTAACAGCGAAATTTGGCAGAATCTCACTAAAAGAGAAATTAAGGCAGTCGTTTTGTTCTTGTGTGTTTGTAGCAAGAGATAATTCTGAAGTTTCAAAAGTCTGAAAAATAAAAAGACTTTATTTCTACCATTTCAAATGGTTAAATAATATGAACCAACCAAAGTCGTGGACGCATTAGGGTGCATAGCTTTCCGCCATTCTTCGAAATTCCGTGTAAACAGAACCCGATGCCCTATAACTGGGATCATTTCCTTTATCTCTCTGGCACCAAGCAGCGCCAAAGACATTGAAGTTATAGCATTTTCTGTTATAAATGAAAATTAACCAATGTCACGTAGTTAATCACTTGCAAAGTATAGGTTTTTATCAGATATACAAAATGGCGCAAATTTAATCACCCTTTCGGAAGATTTTATAATTTTTGCAAATAGCTTCGTACGTCAATCAAATTAATTTAGCAAAAAAGTAATTCAAAAACAAAATTGGAGGATTAATTTTGCACCACCTTGCATAAGAAAGTCGCGTATAAGAAAGAATCGTCTGTGAAAAACACAAGCTTCTAAAAAGCTTTTCAAGCGCAAAAGAATTTTCGTGCCGTAAGGAATCGAAATCAAAAATGCAAAACACATGTGTAGCAAAAATACTTTAAGCAAATTACAACTTTCTTATATGCGAATAATATTGTATAAATTTACGTTTTGGTATATAAACGAACCTTTAAAAATGTCTACGTAGGCTTCCAGGCCCCACTCCTTTAGTAAGGTTGACACTTCTTCATCCATTTTAGATAACTGTGAAGCACGTGTTAATATGAGCATGTGCATATCAAAATACGATCATTTAATTACTAAATTACTACTGACAGAAACATTGAGAACTAAGGCTATGCCTGGTTTTAAGACGATGTTCGCCATTTATTGGTGACAAACGATTCGAAATGATGAAAACATAGACAGAAATCATTTTAAATAGTTCGTCCCAGAAAAGTTGCGAACATCGCCATAAAAGAAAAAAAAAGCCCAAGAAAAACAAAACTAATGCACTCGCTAATGAAGAACCTGAATCCCAGAAGAAAAAAACATGTCAAAACACGATACCAGACTGAAAGGGTTGATATTAACCGAGTGTTTCTCAACTCGGCAATTATTAACCGAGTACTAGGTTGAAATTCTTTGCTTTGGTTCTATTTTTTTTTCACTTGAATATCACCAAAATTGACAATAAATTGTTTAAAACTCGAGAAAAACAACATAGTTAATGCACTCGCTAATAAAGAACCTGAATCCCAGAAGAAAAAAACATGTCAAAACACGATACCAGACTGAAAGGGTTGATATTAACCGAGTGTTTCTCAACTCGGCAATTATTAACCGAGTACTAGGTTGAAATTCTTTGCTTTGGTTCTATTTTTTTTTCACTTGAATATCACCAAAATTGACAATAAATTGTTTAAAACTCGAGAAAAACAACATAGTTAATGCACTCGCTAATAAAGAACCTGAATCCCAGAAGAAAAAAACATGTCAAAACACGATACCAGACTGAAAGGGTTGATATTAACCGAGTGTTTCTCAACTCGGCAATTATTAACCGAGTACTAGGTTGAAATTCTTTGCTTTGGTTCTATTTTTTTTTCACTTGAATATCACCAAAATTGACAATAAATTGTTTAAAACTCGAGAAAAACAACATAGTTAATGCACTCGCTAATAAAGAACCTGAATCCCAGAAGAAAAAAACATGTCAAAACACGATACCAGACTGAAAGGGTTGATATTAACCGAGTGTTTCTCAACTCGGCAATTATTAACCGAGTACTAGGTTGAAATTCTTTGCTTTGGTTCTATTTTTTTTTCACTTGAATATCACCAAAATTGACAATAAATTGTTTAAAACTCGAGAAAAACAACATAGTTAATGCACTCGCTAATAAAGAACCTGAATCCCAGAAGAAAAAAACATGTCAAAACACGATACCAGACTGAAAGGGTTGATATTAACCGAGTGTTTCTCAACTCGGCAATTATTAACCGAGTACTACGTTGAAATTCGTTGCTTTAGTTCTATTTCTTTTTTCACATAAAAACCACCAAAATTGACAATAATTTGTTTTAAACAAGAGGAAAACAAGATAATAATATTATGTACTCACCAATAAATATGAATTTTTTATTTTTCCTTGTCTTTTTTGTTTTTTTTATTTTCACTTATCACAGATTTCACACCACCAGCCACTACAAAGGTTCAACACTTAATGACTCAATTACTAGTCGCGAGCAGCGTGCGTCGTTCATAATTCGCGATAGTATGCGTATGCGTATAACACGATGTATGTGTTAAAATCAACCGAGACACACTGTTTTACAGATGAACGAGAAGCCTTGTGTTTGTAGATATTAACCGAGTTGACTGTATCTGCAGCCACACACATATTTCTACCTACCAGGAATGTAAAACGAGTTTTTGGTATTGTACCCAAATGTTTTCCATTGTTCGTGAATGATCTGTATCAACAGCCACACACATATTTTCTACCAGGGATGACAAAACTGATTTTTTAGGTGCTGTACCGAAATGGGTTCAATTGTGCGTGAATAATTTGTGATCGCAAAGGCCTAGCAAAGGCAGCACAGCAATGAAAAAGACGATTTATTCAAGGCTGCTCCTGGAAGTCGAGATTGGTTACCAATACTTCCTTGGTTTCTTCAAATTCTCCTAACTGTGCTTTACAAGATGGTATATATAATTTTCTGTTTGTATCTTTATTTTAAAATGTGTATGTACCAATTGCATTATGAGTTTAGTTATTATCAACTCTCACAAAACGCATAGTTCAAAACAAGTCTGGTACTAACAAATTTTGAAATAAAGTGATAAATGCAGGACTATATATACCATATTGTAGAGCACAATTAGATGAAATCTCAGAATCTATCTTTTTGATTCCGGACTCTGCCGGACGCTTCTTTTTGCCGCGTGGAAAACGATATAAGTTTTATTATTATCATCTCTCACCAACGCATAGGTCGAAACGAGTTTGGTACTTACAAATTTTGAAGTAAAGGGCTAAACTAAAGACTATACCATTTTGTTCAGCATGTGCAAAAGTGTAGCTTTTTTCATTAGCTTGGTTCTCAAAATGATTGAATCGCAGAGTGAAAAATTACTTAATTTTACTTCATTATATCTACAGAAACAGATTAGATTAATATTGCGTTAAGGCCATTATGTCAATTGGACTCAATAAAAAGCTAATATTTATTTTGCATTAAATTTGTACCTTTGGCAAATTTTCTTACAATTAGATACCTATCTTAAATTAGTTTTCAAGTGCCTAGCTACAATTAAGAGTAAAAGCCATATTTTATCAGACAAAAATGTAAAAAAAAAATTGTTGCTTTGGCCATTTTTGTCTGTGTTCTTTTTTTCCTATTGCAAGCCAAAAAAGTAGTAGAGAAAACTTTGTTTTTAAGGCTGTATTAGCCTGTTTAGAATTTAGTTTGTTCGTGAAATGTGAATGTACTAAATTCGGAAGGAATGTCGGAACGTATTTTCAGAAGTAGAATATATTCATCAAAGTTCTGAATTTGGGCAAATCGTACTTGTATATATCTTTAAATCAACTGTGTCGATAAAAGTACAATTGCGATTATTTTTTCATCCCTGGTTTCTGCGTTTTGAAAAAGCAGCGTCGTAATTCGTGGTGTGCGTATAACTTGTTAAGAAACAACAGTATGTGTTTGTTGAAATTTACCAAGTTGAATGATAAAATTAACAGATACACAATTTCTACGTATAACAAATATCAGATAGGTACATATTTCGATGAAAATGTTTTATAGAATTGTTTTATGGAAAAATGGAATGTAAAATAAATCGAGGAGAATTCTCTTTTTTTGAACAGAATGTTACTTTATTTTTGGGAAATTCTCACGAGTAAAAGGGTTAAAAACAAACAAGTCATTGGTTGTATTTAAGCAACGTTTATTGGTTGTTTTCAACAGAGAGCTTGTTAGATTTTAACACACATTCGCTTGGTTAAATTCTCACGAGTAAAAGGGTTAAAAACAAACAAGTCATTGGTTGTATTTAAGCAACGTTTATTGGTTGTTTTCAACAGAGAGCTTGTTAGATTTTAACACACATTCGCTTGGTTAAATTCTCACGAGTAAAAGGGTTAAAAACAAACAAGTCATTGGTTGTATTTAAGCAACGTTTATTGGTTGTTTTCAACAGAGAGCTTGTTAGATTTTAACACACATTCGCTTGGTTAAATTCTCACGAGTAAAAGGGTTAAAAACAAGCAAGTCATTGGTTGTATTTAAGCAACGTTTATTGGTTGTTTTCAACAGAGAGCTTGTTAGATTTTAACACACATTCGCTTGGTTAAATTCTCACGAGTAAAAGGGTTAAAAACAAACAAGTCATTGGTTGTATTTAAGCAACGTTTATTGGTTGTTTTCAACAGAGAGCTTGTTAGATTTTAACACACATTCGCTTGGTTAAATTCTCACGAGTAAAAGGGTTAAAAACAAACAAGTCATTGGTTGTATTTAAGCAACGTTTATTGGTTGTTTTCAACAGAGAGCTTGTTAGATTTTAACACACATTCGCTTGGTTAAATTCTCACGAGTAAAAGGGTTAAAAACAAACAAGTCATTGGTTGTATTTAAGCAACGTTTATTGGTTGTTTTCAACAGAGAGCTTGTTAGATTTTAACACACATTCGCTTGGTTAAATTCTCACGAGTAAAAGGGTTAAAAACAAACAAGTCATTGGTTGTATTTAAGCAACGTTTATTGGTTGTTTTCAACAGAGAGCTTGTTAGATTTTAACACACATTCGCTTGGTTAAATTCTCACGAGTAAAAGGGTTAAAAACAAACAAGTCATTGGTTGTATTTAAGCAACGTTTATTGGTTGTTTTCAACAGAGAGCTTGTTAGATTTTAACACACATTCGCTTGGTTAAATTCTCACGAGTAAAAGGGTTAAAAACAAACAAGTCATTGGTTGTATTTAAGCAACGTTTATTGGTTGTTTTCAACAGAGAGCTTGTTAGATTTTAACACACATTCGCTTGGTTAAATTCTCACGAGTAAAAGGGTTAAAAACAAACAAGTCATTGGTTGTATTTAAGCAACGTTTATTGGTTGTTTTCAACAGAGAGCTTGTTAGATTTTAACACACATTCGCTTGGTTAAATTCTCACGAGTAAAAGGGTTAAAAACAAACAAGTCATTGGTTGTATTTAAGCAACGTTTATTGGTTGTTTTCAACAGAGAGCTTGTTAGATTTTAACACACATTCGCTTGGTTAAATTCTCACGAGTAAAAGGGTTAAAAACAAACAAGTCATTGGTTGTATTTAAGCAACGTTTATTGGTTGTTTTCAACAGAGAGCTTGTTAGATTTTAACACACATTCGCTTGGTTAAATTCTCACGAGTAAAAGGGTTAAAAACAAACAAGTCATTGGTTGTATTTAAGCAACGTTTATTGGTTGTTTTCAACAGAGAGCTTGTTAGATTTTAACACACATTCGCTTGGTTAAATTCTCACGAGTAAAAGGGTTAAAAACAAACAAGTCATTGGTTGTATTTAAGCAACGTTTATTGGTTGTTTTCAACAGAGAGCTTGTTAGATTTTAACACACATTCGCTTGGTTAAATTCTCACGAGTAAAAGGGTTAAAAACAAACAAGTCATTGGTTGTATTTAAGCAACGTTTATTGGTTGTTTTCAACAGAGAGCTTGTTAGATTTTAACACACATTCGCTTGGTTAAATTCTCACGAGTAAAAGGGTTAAAAACAAACAAGTCATTGGTTGTATTTAAGCAACGTTTATTGGTTGTTTTCAACAGAGAGCTTGTTAGATTTTAACACACATTCGCTTGGTTAAATTCTCACGAGTAAAAGGGTTAAAAACAAACAAGTCATTGGTTGTATTTAAGCAACGTTTATTGGTTGTTTTCAACAGAGAGCTTGTTAGATTTTAACACACATTCGCTTGGTTAAATTCTCACGAGTAAAAGGGTTAAAAACAAACAAGTCATTGGTTGTATTTAAGCAACGTTTATTGGTTGTTTTCAACAGAGAGCTTGTTAGATTTTAACACACATTCGCTTGGTTAAATTCTCACGAGTAAAAGGGTTAAAAACAAACAAGTCATTGGTTGTATTTAAGCAACGTTTATTGGTTGTTTTCAACAGAGAGCTTGTTAGATTTTAACACACATTCGCTTGGTTAAATTCTCACGAGTAAAAGGGTTAAAAACAAACAAGTCATTGGTTGTATTTAAGCAACGTTTATTGGTTGTTTTCAACAGAGAGCTTGTTAGATTTTAACACACATTCGCTTGGTTAAATTCTCACGAGTAAAAGGGTTAAAAACAAACAAGTCATTGGTTGTATTTAAGCAACGTTTATTGGTTGTTTTCAACAGAGAGCTTGTTAGATTTTAACACACATTCGCTTGGTTAAATTCTCACGAGTAAAAGGGTTAAAAACAAACAAGTCATTGGTTGCATTGAGCGAAAATTCCACTCGGTTAAGGTCAATTTTTCTGCGTGTAGGTTCTCATGGAGGACTAGTTGCCTTTTATGCCACTAAATTGAGGGACCGGAATTTCCAGGGTCAGTAGACCGCTTCATGGGTATAAGCGCTGCAGTCGGCCTTTGAAGGGTTCATGAGCCGCCAACCCCTTTCTAACACTCACACATTGCGCAAGCTAAGTTAAGTAGTTCAAGCACCCTCTGTAGGCCCTACAACTTTTTTTTAAAACAGAAAGTGTCTGAAAACTCAAATGGAAATAATCCGACCCAAATTTGTTTTTATTCGGCTGCTCTTGTCTGTAGTCGCCCTAGACACAGTCGGTTTGGAAAGTGACGACAACAGTGAACAGAATATTGACATCTACACGTACTTGTGATAATACCTTCGTAATAAGCACGCTGGTACCATGCAGACGATGAAATGACAAAACCTTGCATTGTCTGGCAGCGCAACCGCTGCATTGTTCCATCGCTCGTCGTCTAGGCAACCGCCAGCAAAATCATTTCGCTTAACTTCTGAATGTGTCCTTATTAATGATTTACACTTCAGCGACAACAATACGCCTGACATCCAATTAAAAGTTTTGCGCCAAAAATGATGCGCCATTCCATTGCCGATTATTCACACAACTCGAACTCGAACAACACCTTCGTACGAGGACACAAGAATGTATCTGCGCCGTCAATTGTTTACGTTTTTATTCGCCTGAACGTGGAATCCATGCAAGCAATCGCTGAAAGCAAATTAAATACGAAAAAGATCGACACAAAAAAACATCAAACCTCCAACTCAATGGCAGTACAAATCCATCGCATCACAGATGGCTCCACTGATGTATGTGCTCGTCCATGTTCTCGTAATTCGTCAAGAATTTTGATTGCTTTCCGAGAATGGATTCTGCTCCCCAATTGTTGGAATTCCTTGCACGTATCCGGTAATATTGTCCAATTTCGATTGCATATGCGGGCTAGCGTCAACAATGTCACACTGTGTCACCACGAAATTCAATCGTATACGGACAAACGCACGCACACCCTGCCACAAAACATATAATTTCTATTGTAAAAATGGGAAGCCTGCTCCCCCGACATTTAACAATCCGCCCATCTTCGAACAACTAGCTATACTGCAACGGAGCATTATATGCACATCACATACCCATACATCAGCCATCCCGTACGTAGAGAATTTTCGGAGACTCCTCAATCCGATTTCCGCCCTTTCCTCAGCCATGTAGCGACAGTTGGAAATATTTGCAACAAACTAGGTACCGACTGGTAATTTCCAAATACGGGGTTCGATTTGCCAAATTGCTTGTTCATCTTCGAAAATTCTCATCGCACTCATTGTTGTGACGTGCTTCTGATTTCGCTCCGGTGGTGGTATCCTCGAGTAATTGTCTACAATTTAGGTCCTATCGAAGCGTAATAATAAATTTTCAATCTCGTCCTGGGGTTATTTTCTTTATTTCTTGTGCATCCAACCACCGGAAAGGTGTGGGCTGAACGCGATTGGAATTTCAAAACGGAATTTTGAATACAAGCCATTTTTGGAAATCACAGTGTTGACGAAAATCGTTGCCAGTACGTGGTTCGTTTTATTTACTTACTCTGATTGGAGGACACGAGTTAAATTAGCACTGTCATTTGCACTTCGTGCTGGCAGCGAGCTTGAGGTCTGCTTAGATTAGGTACACCGAGTTTGTTGCTTTGGAAACGCATACGAAGTCGAGTAAGACGGGGATGCCATCTTCTGCATTAGAAACATCAGATATTTTTTTAAAACAAAGTGCACAAGGAGCGAGTAATGACCAAGAAATGGTGTTTTGATACAGTGACACCAACATCGGGAAGACGTATGCAGTTCAGTATGGCAACGCCTCAAACTTGGATCAGACGTGTCAAAAAACTGATCATATTGTGATCGACGCCATAAATGCCTTCGATGAGTGAAACCCATTCGTGAATATCTTTTTAATTCTCGTCCAACACCAAAAGGAAAATTTTAGGAAAAACTTTTCGACACGATTTTGAACGGGTTTTTAGACACTTTTTTGACGAATTTTTCCATTAAATTTTGAACTCATTTGAATGCGTTTTTCATTGCATATCTAAATGAATTTTCGACGGGCTTTTTTACGCAATTTGGGACATGTGTTTGACCCTTTTGAAGCGGTTCTCGACGCCTTTTCTACTAATTTATGAGCTCAAAATTGGGTCGCTTTTGAGGCTTTCTTTTCTCTTATTTGTTTTTCGCCGAGTTGAATGATTCGGTTCATTCTAACACGTTTATAGACGCGTTTTTGCTTTTCATCTTTATGCGATTTTGGATGCTTTTTGACGAGTCTTTCCAAAGCGATTCTCGACTAATTTTTGACGGTTTCTCAAGCATTTTTAGACGCATTGATAAAGACGTTTCCTTAGGTTAGGTTAGGTTAATGGGTGGGTACGGCAAAAGCGAGTCCTGTCGCACCCCACTTAGGTCCATGTGGACCCATTGTGATGCCCTTAATTGGGGTTAGCCGATGTTGTTGGCGTTAGCGTTGTTCCCTCTCGGTTACTCGACCTTGTCCAGCCATCCTGATGTATTTATGAACCTGTAAAGATTGGATAAAGATACATCTGAGAGTTCTTGTATGTCATGGAAGTAATATCTTCCAAGTGTTCTATTCCTCAAGTGACAGAGACTAGGGCATTGACAGAGGAAGTGAGGTGTGTCCTCGTGTACCTCCTCGTCTCCGCAACCCCTACATATATCGTCATTCTTGAGTTTCATTTTCATTGTGTGGTATCTTAGGAAGTTGTGACCCATTAGGGCCCCTACCAGTTTATACATAGACGTTCTATCAAACCGCATAAGCTTGATAGTCCGACTTGGATTATATTCCGGCCATAGCTTCCGTGATATTTCGCAGGTAGTTAATTCTTTCCACCTGTTGTTGGCTTTCATCCGGGTTTTGTTTTCCACTCTCGCTCTAAGATTGCAGAGTGGTGGTTTGATTGAATCAATCGCCCGGTTTTGATCCATAGCAGAACCATTTCTTGCCAGTTCGTCAGCCATCTCATTGCCGGTTTTGTCCCTGTGTCCAGGGACCCAGCAGAGACGCGTGATGTGCTGCGAGCAGAGAACCTTGAGCTCTTCGCGGCAGCGGCGAACCAGCTTCGATTTTATTTCAATAGCAGATACTGCTTTTATAGCTGCCTGGTTGTCTATAAATATGGTAATATCATTGTTTGGTATTGCTAAAATTGACACCATATGGGCAGCTTCGGCGATTGACGTTTTCTTACATTTTTCTTAAATTGTTTTCTAAAC
Organism: Cheilosia grossa; assembly: GCA_963082955.1. Lineage (NCBI taxonomy): Eukaryota > Metazoa > Arthropoda > Insecta > Diptera > Syrphidae > Cheilosia > Cheilosia grossa. Next base: position 22,104,211 of record OY720147.1, on the reverse strand, counting down.
GTTTTTGGGCACGATTTTGCACGCCCTTTTCAAGGCGTTTTTGACTGATTTTTAGAAGGTAACCAAAAATCGGAGGCAATCTAAGACGTTTTCCATTAAACGTTTTGGAACACACTTTTGATGTGTTTCTTACCTGTTTTTGACATATTTTTCGAGGCATTTTTGAGTGAACTTAGACGGGTTTATCTACGCGGCTTACGACACGTTTACGTCGCGTTTGTGGAAGCGTTCTCTACCTGTTGTTGCAGGCAATTTTGGACGGTTATTTTAAGCATTTTAAGACACGCATTTGACGTGTTTCTTCAAGTGCTATTTGACACATTTTTCGATGTGCTTTGGAGTGAATTTACACGGGTTTTTCTATGCGTTTTAGAACCCGATTTCTAAGCGTTTGTTGAAAACGTTCGTCGACGAGTTCATGACGCTTTTTTTTTGGGTTGCTTGTTGGGGCTTTTAATCTCCTGCTGATTAGTCTTTGAAGGCGTTCTTTGATGCTTTTTTTGCCCGTGTTCGTCGAAGCGTTTTAAATTCCTTTCTGAATGCTTTTTGACCCTTTTATGGACGATTTCGTTTTTTGAACTAATCTATGTGACCCTTTTTGGATGAATTTTTCACCAGATTTCTGAAAAAATTATACTTCGAAAAGGAAAAGGTTTAATGCTCCTAAACGCATTCAAACGTCGTGCCCCCAACACCTTCATGTAGGTCATTCAATAATGTGTACCTTGTACCAGCTCGTTTCAACAGTCGACATTATTTATGTGCAGACGAGTCCCAAGCCTACTTTGAAAATGCATTCAACATTCGGTATGTATTCAAATACATTCCCAAAATTGTCAACCTATATTGCAATTAGTGTCCTCGGCATTGCCATATCATATTAATCCTATTCAATTAAAATGTTTCGCATGACAGCTCCCATCGTCATTCCGACAGTAGAAACTGTCATTCTTATATACGGTCAGGGTATTAGCAGAAGCTGAAACAAAACACACTTTATCATCATATTTCATGGAACAGAGTGCTCCAGTTGAACTCTGTACCTATACCCCGTAGCTGGGTACTCAGTCTGTACGTATCTAGGCACAGCCATCGTCAACAACCAATAGGAAACAAAATTTAATTGCTAGAGTTCTCTAGTTGAAAAACGGATCCATCAGAACTCTCTAACAAGCAATTAGATGGCAGTTTATGAATGCACAACTTTTCCATTTTTATTAGGCATGCCACATTTTGCACCTAATTGACCACAAGCTCGGCCCAACCATCTCGTCCATGTCAATTTGCCATTTGCTGCATCTGCTTCGGTTCTGCATGCGCTGTGCTGCCTCATTCCCACTAAATCTCTGAGATAGTATCCCTCGTATATGTACCTAACGTAACGATACTTTTGTTAGCGTTTCTCCGCATGGATGTGATGGGGTTAGTGTGGCTGTTGTCGTCCTCCTCCGTCCCGCCGGAGTGACATCCGGTTTCAGCATCCTAATGACATCTTGTTATTTAGTTAGTTTCCAAATGTGGGCGAATGAAATTGTTGTATGATGAAATTTGATGAAGTCTCTTAGGGGATTCAAGATATAACTTGCAGCTGGATAGAGTTATAATATAATTATCTAGATCAAATCATATCCTGCTTTGAGGTGTGTCAACAGAAAAGGTGGTGGCAGAAGGTGTTCGCTCTCAAATTTTAACCGAGAAACATATTTTTTTTTTTAAATATTTTTCGAGGTTTCTAGTGCCAAGTGTCGCCTCCTTACAAGTAAAAGCTTCGAAAAAGTACAATTGGTTGCATAAGAGTTGCGTTAAGTTTGTGAGTATTAACTAACGTCTACTGTCTAACTAACAACAAACGTCAACTGGCTTACTATAAGGGGCGCAGTGACTCAGTGGTTAGTCCGCTGGCCTACAAAGGCATGGGTATCAGATTCGCTCGATGGTAAAATAACGAATTAGATCTTTAGGTTTCTTTCCACTAAACGATCTCTCATAAACGCCTGACAAACATGTGCACGGGAGTATATATAACCTACTGGGAAAAGCTTCTCAATTCAGTTGTTCCGACTCGTTACAAAATTGTAGGTCCCCTCCATTCATTCGAAATCAACCAAAATCCAGTCTCCTTTAATATTTGCAAGCCCTCTCACTCTGTCATCCCCTTTGCTGAAGCCTACAAATGCCTTTTGACAAATTTCCAACCGCTTTTGATATTTCAGGTTACCCCCCGCTTTGTAGCCAGAATTTTTCCGTCGCCTCAACATCATAAAAAAAAGAAATATAAAACATTACCCAAACAGAAACTTTTCGTATCCACGTTTGGGTTTGGTAGAGGTCAATTAGATCGCGATTGACTCCAATTCCAATTCCCGAATAAACACATTCATTGTGTAATTAAAAACTTGGCCTCGGCGCTAAATATTTTCCACTGGTTATCCCCTTCTGCTGATACTCAAACACATTCCATTGGACATTCTCCATCTCATTAGCAGGGAATGAGCAAAGTTGCCCACTACCCCCCGTTGTATTGGAAAATATTAGACTGTAGAGCTGGGCGGTATTCCGTATATTATGTGCAGAAGTGTTGGGAAATTCCTATACCCATACAGTGAAGCGTGGGTCGCATCTCAAATCCCGGATGAGCTTGATTAATCGGAATGTGTCTGACCCGTTGCTCGCTGAAAGTAAACTATGGAATTAATTAGACGCATGTTATTCACCATACCATTTACCCATTTACCGCGTGCACACTATCGAACGCTAAGATACAAAGTCCATTCCACCCCTCGCTACCACTACCACCACCACCACCACGAACAAACGCTCATCTAACGACCCAGCACAGTAGTTGAGGGCTGCACCCTTTCATCACCCGTAGATATAGAGGGGCAGTTCAAGTGGGTGCTCGTATACTTATACTATACACATTCGAACGGTATGGCGAACTATACGTTGTATTTCGCAAATTGAATGTAAAGCAGTTGATATGGAACACAATGGCTAATTAAAGCGAATGTTATACACAATTAATTAAGCTAATTAGTGGAGAAACCATAGTTTCGCACAACACAATGCTCCCGTACATTAGTTCGCATGAATTGCGATGGTGCTTCATATTGGCTGTAAGTCAGTGTGTGTGTGTGTGCGCGTGCATATTCTTTTATATGAAAATTAAAGAATAAAGAACCACAAATCAGATTCTTCTGCATCAGAGATAAGCTAATGAGGCAGAGTTGCCTGCTGCAATTTGTGCTCTGATAGTGGAGCGGACCGTGTCTAGGAATGTGTTCCTTAAATATTGAGTGAACATCATTAATCTGCGATGCCAATGGTGGAAGGAACTCTTGTGGCTCGTATCTGCTCTGTCTTCGGCCTATGCCGACGGAGCATCATGAAGCTGCATTTCTGATCACACTCTAGTTAAGAATTTTTACCATTATCTCCATCTATCGCGGCTTTCTTGCAGAAGTCAGATGGCAAACTGTCGAAGATTTTAGCAACATCTGGACATAATCGAAGATTGGTGTACCAGGAATGTTTTTCTTAGAGCCGAGAGGGGTCTTTTCACGAGAAGCTGAATATAATAAGGTCTTCTGGAATGTAAGTTTATTTGGACTAGAAAAGTTGAAGGCAAAAATCTAAGCCGATGACAGTTCAAGTGTCACTAAAAGGCAATCCTCGTATAGATATGCGTCAGATGGTTGATGGAACAGACTTTTGCAGGTACCTTACTATAGATTTTGTGAAACTTATGGCTGCAAAAGGGCTATACCTAGTAAACGCCTGTTCGTACTGTAGGATGCTGCTGAATTTTGTTGTTTTTGTGTAGGAAATCACTTTTCCCAAGCTTTTGCCACAAACAAACTTTGGGATTCGCCATCTGTAGATATATTTTCAGAGAACTACAGCATAAAACAATTTAGGTGTAGATCTAACACATACCTCCAAGCCTCCTGGGTCTCTACGGAAACACTAAAGACCTTCTCCAGAAGTTCGGGCACTTCGGCTACGACGTAGTTTCAAAATCCACCTGCTTAGGACTGATATCGGCCAAGTGGTGGATGAATTCGTTTTTTTCCGGATGCTTTTAATCCAGACTTTTACCCTTATAAGACTGGAAGGTCTAGCTGTATATCGCAAAGACCGACTTAAGTACATGCAATCCAAATAGCTTTGCCGGTGGTTGGATGTTGTATATACAGAAGATAAACTCGGACTGGCTTCAACCTGGCGATAGCACTGCAACTGTCTCACTCCAGTCAGTTATGATTATTATTATTTTTTTCCGTACTGGCCTTGTCCATCCGGACTTTACTGTCCAATATGAAGAATATAGCAACACTGTGGAATCTGTCAGAAATGACTGACATGATAAGTATCAAAATACTGACACAAAAAACACAATAAGCCCGATATGAGTGAAGCTGTATCTTGCCACCTGAATCTAACACGATCCGCTCAGAAGGAGGACCTACATAGGCTTTAATCAAGTAAAATTTGCCGCTCATATATGGCGAATGTATTTTTTGAATGGTTTGCGTTAAAAGGTACCATAACTTGAGCTATTCCGACATCTTTGAAGCTGGCTTTAGTGATGGGTTTTTGAGGACAAGACAGGGTGCTGGAAAACAAATGATATCATTATCGAACTGCTACCGAAATAACCGAACTCTAATCGACCTGACGGTTCTATAATTTCACATCTTTTAAGATTGATGAAATATATTTCAAATTCTTTTTTTTTTTAGTTGATAGTTCTCCCTTGGACCACTGAAGATGGCTTAGACCAATTGTCGTTTTCCCGTTTCTGTCTTAAAAGTCCTTGAAAGGCTAATCAACACCGAGATACAAAAATAATGGCGGAACCGTGACTTGTTATGCACTGGGTCAGAGGGGCAGCTGAAACCATTATGGTCCATTGTGATTTCATCAATCAGGATTTAATCCAAAAACACTACTCTTTAAACATCATTAAAGACAGACAAGTTATTGACTCCGAAAATTTAACTTTTTAGGTGCTTCCAATGCATTTTAGACGGTCAACCAAACTACCCTATTTAATTTCCTTCCAATAAATTAGTAAAGTTATTAACTACAGATTTTAGCAACCTCCTCTGAAACTCAGTTCTAGCATTTAAGCAGAGGAATCTCACAAGGTTCAAGATTGGGACCGCTGTTGCTCTCCATGTATGTAAATGACTTACCTACCCATCCGTCTGCAAGACTTTCAAGCTAATATGCATGCTGACGATGTTTAGATAGGGAAAGCTTTTCTCCTGATGGGTCTTGTCAAAAACTTCAACATAATTCCTAATTGGTCACAGCAAAAAGCACTCTGTGCAAACTCAAAAACAAACATGACTGTCACCAGATCATTAAGCCAATCCATCAAGTTACGATCGACCTAAGGCAGTTTTAAACTCTGATTTTCGGTTCCGGTAGGTTTGACAGGCTTTGAAAGACGGGACTTAATAGAGAACTCTTAGAGCTGTAATTGCATTGGCCTAGTTAGAAATGTTTCAAACAGTCATATAAGATGGTTTTCGTGAATGGACATCAAGGCTTCGGTGCAAGGAGTCGTCGATTGCAACTCAGATCTCAACTGCGGAAGACCTTACCTTAGATATGACACGAATGTTGTATTGGCAGGCGTGTAGCCAAATACTGCCTCTAGTGAGCCTCTAGTGCGCAGGTCCATGTCCACCCGGACTGTAGCGTCACTTAGGTTGGGAAAAAACGCAGGCTGATTTAAAATCACATAGCTTTGCAACTTTAGTTCCAACTGGTCGATGTTATTTGAAAGAACAGCTTTAAACAAGAAGAAATGGTGTGCAAAAAGACTGCCTCTTAGCGCCCTGTCATTCGTATATTAATCTTGACTTAATTTTGAAATAATTTCGAGAAGTTGAGATGTCAGAGCTCTGCCTTTTAAGTAAGTTCACTATGCGTACATGCTGACGATACGTCCTTCCTGTTATGAGTTATTTCAGAAGACCATACAAAGCAAACAACACAATTTTATTCCAAATGTCCCCCTTTTATTAGAAGCGACGTATTGTACTCATTAAAATGAGGAATACTCACTTAACACCGCCACTAATTAGGACATAAAAATGCAAATTAATTCCAGTCCTCAAGATCACCCGGTATGACTGACAGCCGCAAGCCACTCGACCATAAATTCCTTCAACAGTAAGAAACCACCCCAACTGCTCCTGCCAAATCCAAGTAGTCGTACAGAGGTGTACCGTGTACCTGATGCACCCCCAAAGTAATGCAGTAACACTCGTACACCACCGCGCGACGTCAGATTCAAGGAAGAGCAAAACTAATTTCAAGATCTATAAGGGCCCGCTTTTGTTAAAGCAAGTTGTTCCACTGGGCTTCTACTTCAATATTAGGTATGTTTGTATATACAGCAGGGCCAGCGAAATTGGTTGACGCATTTCGTCCGCTCACCCCCAGAAAAATATATGCGCCACCAAAGTGGGCGAGCGAACAATCCCAAGTGGACAGATTCCTTGAAGTAGCCGGGTGTAGAAGATCAGCGCGCTGTACACTTGCCTTGGATCGGTTTTAGGCTGCCAGAATAAAAGGGGGACGCGCAACTTATTCATTTGGACCGACGACAGCGATGAGGGGGAGCACGACAATTTCCCTCAATGACTCTTAGTCAACAGGAGAGACCATGTTTTAATTAATATCTTGTATCAAGTTTTAATTAACTCGCCTTCTGGTGTTTCATGAGAGAGGAGCCAAGCAACCCTCAACTATGCAACGCCCACCACAGCCAGCCAACACCATATCGCGAGCAGGTATACCTACACTCGCTTCTAGCTCCTTCGTCCAAAGTTCTTTCGCTGGGGTTTTTGCTTTTGTTCGCGTCTCGTTGTGTCACTAATTATATTACAAGGAGGCGCGCCAACCAAGGGGTAAAGGATGTTTTATTTGTGTGCCTGCATAATGCGAGCAAAAGTACCAAAGTCTTTGCGAGACACACAGAGAAGTCGCTATATAACAAGGACTCAGTTTCAGGATATTTTCTGTGAAGCAACTCCTACCGCTGCGTTTAGCTTATGATACTTTTATTCGCCGTCAGTGAATCCGCTTTTGTCACATAGACGGTGCTTTGAATAATTGGATATGACGCTGGTGGTGGGTTGGTTTGGGGTGGCGGGTGGCGGGTGGCTGACATCGCGCTTTTCAATATTCCGCGCAGGGACGATGTGCGGTCGTAATTATTAAGCACACTTGAGTGGGGCTGACGTCGGTTGCTAATTGAATTCTGGTTAAAATGTAACCAATCGGGGGTTGATTTGATATACCGTTCGATAGTCTCTATATTGCTTAGTAATTAAGTTCGGAAGTGTTGTGCCAGTTCAATTCACATGGAAAGATTATTGAAAAGTTAGTCTGAGCAGTTCTCTCGCACAAATGATGTTCACAAAAAGCGTTTGCTGAGCAGTTCTTGGCGGATTTTTTTAAATGTTTTTGAAAGATGTGTCAAATGTGACTATTTTCACGGAAATTCCGAGACTCATTTTGAATAGTTTTGGACATTTTCAACAGATGATTTTCTGACCCAAATGTCGTTTTTTTAAGTTCTCTTCGGGGAATATCGGAACTTTCCAAGAACTGATTCTTAAACATTTTCGAAAGTATTTTGAAATATTTTGTGTTGGGTTTTTGTTGAGGCTGTGGGTCTGTTTTATGACATTGTCGTGAATTATTGAGACAATTTCAGAATTCGTAAAAATGGGAGTCAAGAGTTTAGACGACTTTTAGCTCGATTTGTCAGACGAGTTTTTTATGAGATTTTTACCAGTTTTCGATGTAATCCTTGTTCTTGTCCTAAGATCACGTATTTGGAAAGACAATTTTTGTGGCGCTTCCTGAAATTTTGTCTCCACATATTTTGTTCCCCCCATAGCTCTTGGAAACAGTTTTCAATTTTTAAGATAATTTTTGAGCAATGGAGGATTTTTTAAGCCCTGAACTTGTGGAACTATCAAAAACGTAAATCAGAATGGTACTTTTGTTAAAAGTAACCGCAAGGAGCCACAAAATGTTTGCTGTTCTTGATGTAGAAAGTCCTCTCGACAGTTTAGACAAAAGATTTAATGGTTCGAATCAAATCAATACTTGAAAGTCGAAGATAAAATGCTTCGTCAAGGCTGACTTCAATCTCAGCCCGCCCGCAAGGAGCAGGATTTTCAATACTATTACTTTATTTCAATATTGACCGCCTGCTTTCTGTAAGCTTAGCAATTAAAGTTTCAATACAATTGGTTGCGCTAAAGACTCGCTTATCATTATTAGGGTTATAAAGTATTAAAGAGTTCGCTAGTTCATTCACCCTTGACTTCAATGCATAATCCTTGGACGGTCGTTTTGAAACGATTTCTTGGAGTTCCAATGAATTTTTGAGCCAATAGCCGCTTTCTAGATAGTGACTTTCAACACTTTTTAAGCTCCAATTTAGAAAGGCCTTTGTCTATATATAGGAGGTTTATTTTTTTTGATCTTCTTCAGTAAGTGATTGGGAAGTTCTTAGACGACTTTGAGGATTGTTGATAATTTTTGCTCCTCCAAATTTTTGAAACAAACAAATTAGATTTGCGGGGCAATTTTCTTTCAGATATTACAACAATTTTCGAAGCGGCCATTAAAGACGGACATCTTTGTGGTTATTTCCATGTATTTATTTATACGCAGCTCTTTTAATTGCTTTTCTTGCGTGTCTTCACTGATTTTAGTTTCGCATTTTGTAGTGATTTATGAGAACGTTTTCTAATTTGATTATTGAACGCCCTTTGAAATGTTACTTTGGGAATTTTTGGAGTTACTTTTTGAACGATTTTTCAGCCTTTTACAGGGTGTATCTCTGAATAGTTTCAAGGAATTTGTAAGGCCAATGAATTTTGTAAAACATTTTTCAAGGCAATTTGTGTACAATTTTTCGAGTTACCATTAGCAGCAAATTTCTGAAAAGTCGCAAAACAGGGACAGTGAGAAAAAAATGTACCATTTCTGAAGCTATTCTGCAAATTTAGATTTTTTGAACGATTCAACAAGCATTGTACGTTTTAACACTTTAATAGTGCATGGAATAGGCAACTGCCCTACATTTTATTTGGAAATAAAAGCGTTTGAAACATTTTTGAAGCTCCTTCTCCAAATAAATGGGAAGCGCGGAGTTACATGTTTTCAGATGAGAAGTTGCCACTGCCATTTTTAATCTGACTATATCCGTTTAAAATTGATTGCCAATTTTGAGACGCTTTGACTTGAAAAAATTGGCACAGTGTATCGGGTCAAAGCGAGCAAATTTGTATTCACTGTTGTTTATTTTTGGTCAGACGTTTGGTTATTTTTGACTAGACGCTCTAGAGCCTCTGTTTGGTTTCCAACATGAGGGAGAGGGAGGGAGAGAGGTGTAGTATAATTTACTTAGCTGGGCTGAAGATTCTAAGTGAACCGATGCCTTAATCAGCGAGAAGCCTCTTTAGTTAGTGTCAGTCCTTAGCTAATTGTCTCCAGTTGCGTTCTTAAAGTCGGTTAAGGTCCATTTCTGCTTGTGCACGCCACCTAATACGAGGACTGCATTGCCCCTTTGGGTTAGACTCCACTACTGATGTGCACTTTTTGCCTGATATCGCTTTACAAACAGTTGGTAAATCTCTTTCTCTGAAGCCCGTCAACGGAAAAAATGTTTACCTAGTTCTCCCAATTTGGGAAGTCCTGGATTCGGATTACATAGTTCAGCTGTTGCGACTTGGCTTGTCACATTATCGCCTGTTGATAGCGTCTTTCACACTCTGAACCACTTCAACACAGCTGTTTTTACGAAAGTTACCCAAACCGCAGAGCTGCAAAGCTTAGAACAGGTCCTCTGGTCGTTTCGATAACGTGACTCCAACCATTCGTACTCATACTTCAATAAGACAGAGGTATCATATGTACCCTTGTACCCCCTTCAACAATTATGTAAAACACCGAAATTAATGCAGCTCAGCGTAGAGCATTCGGTACACCACGTATCCACCATTATGCCGCATCCAACATCTGGCTGCCGTGTAATTAATTTATTTAACTGGCACACATCAATCAAATGATACGAGAGATGAGACCCTACACTCCCCACTGGACTGCACACTCAGCCGGAATATGGTACGGGCCTCCACCCGCATAGCGTAACAACTTTAGTGTCTCCGAACCTTGCCTATATTTGCTCTCAATACCGTGGGACATTATGCTGGCGTCACTTCATATGCGGAGACCACCCGCCTTCATCATCCGTCTGCGGCCCTTATCGTCGTTCCAATGCGTGGTGCGCAGTGTCCATCACAGCAGATTCATGATCCATCCCAGGCGCCCTCTTCCGCATCCTACAGCTCTATCTGTGCGGTACAGCGTCATGATGTGAGCCAAACTTTACTTATAATGGAAAAAGGTTTTTTAATTAAATTTCGCGGGTTATTTATTGCTTTATATTGTTACCCCTCGTCCTATACCTATGCCGGGTTGGTTCTCTCTCTTTCTCTCTCTCTCTCTCTCTCGCCCTCTCACAAGGGGGAGCGTTTAATGGAAGAACAGTTGTAGGTTGTACCTCCGTATACGCCGCGGAAGATGGACGGAGCATCAGCAGGAAAAAAAAAGTTAGCCCCGCAAAACAATTCATTCAACATTCATCTCGCTCTTCTGAAGTGAATTTAGTATGTCCTGTCCTGAGTAGACAACGGGAAATGAGTTCCGGACAGCCAGACATTGTGTGTGTAATTGCATATCCCGGTGACCATAATAATAAGAACAATTTTTGAATTAGACTACTTTTAGCCGCATGGCCGTCTGTTTAAGGACATAATCGCAGCAGTATACGGCGGTTTTGTAAACATCCTCGTCAACTTTTCATTTTCACAGAGATGCCATTCTGTCTCCTCGCATGCATGTGCGTGCGAATATAAAGCGTCGCCGTGCGGATGTCACCGCGAGCTACACATACACAAACAATCACACAAATACGGGCACACTAAAAGCTGCAGAGCACAAATGGATTTCCCTTACGGCAGCTAAAATGCAATTAAAATTTTCATTAATTTATCTGCTTTTTGTGCGATAGCACTTTATTTGTTTAATTAAATTTTAATTAGCCTCCTTCTCTCCGTCTCTATCATCATCGTTCACGTTGTCGCTGGCGCGCAGCATCTTGATAGTGATGTGTTGGCGTGGGTAGGGGTTGGTGGCAGTTCACTCTTCTTTTTTTTTGGGGACAGGACAGCACGGAGTAAGATTAGACGTGGGCCGGGGGTGGGGGTGAAAATGGGTTATGTTGGGGTGGGCTGTTTGTCCTGTCTTCTGCGGAATGATGCACGCAAAGGGGATAGGTTAGTGTATATACATTTTAATAACGCGGTATTGTATGGAGCTAAACAGTTGCGAGGACCAAAATAGGTAGTAGGTGTTCGCAAGGGTTTCTTGTCGCTGATGCATGTAAAGCGAATTTGTTGCTGCATGCACAAACAACGCTGACCGGTTTGAATTTCAGTCCAACTACAAAGTAGACTATGTGTGGGAGTTATTAGTGCATAATCAGAAAAATTAACTAACTCTGAAATAAAAGATCTAAAATCGACAGCTTTAGAAAAGTCTCCTCAGGGTCAAGGTGTGTAAAGACAGTTGTTCAAATTTGCTTCTTCTATTTGTATTTCGCTTATGATAATATTCTGCCAACTGGAAGTTGCACATTATAATATTGGCTTCGAGTTCCCCGGAAGACGATTGTCGCTCACTAGCTTGTATGAAGATTCAATGAAATACATAATCTAAGTTTCATTTGCAAAGAATTGAGTCGCAGTGACTGTCATAACATTCGCGGGGGAACAAAATGCGAACGATTTTTTTTAGAGCTCTCTGATTAATAGGAATCACAGAATCATACATTCATGCTAGGTTTTCTTACAATTGGAAACGATACTTCATTTACAACGGAAGAGGTAAATTATAAGTAATATTTCTTCTTGTCCTTCTCGGCTTTTAATATAATATTCCATAAAAGCTGAATAAGGGTTAATTCGATCTCAAAAAAGAACAACGAGCAATCTTTCCGCATAATAAATATCATATGCAAAACGATTTTGATTAGTAGGTCCCATCCACTTGTGCCAACAAAAAACTCGCACACGACTGGCTGCGATGGAAGCAAATAGACTGTGGGACCTGTTGCGCCACTCACATTGAATTGCATTACCCAAATGCAAAACCCCTTAAAAAAAAGAAGTGTAATCCGAAGTGAAGGAACTACCAAAAAAAGATAAAGAAAAAAAAAAAAGGACAAACAATCGTGCAACTTACCATTACCTTTGAGAATGTGAGCGAAAACAAGACAACAGAGGGAATACAAGAAGTAGAAACACATTAAGTAGAATCCTTTCATAAATAACACTGCGACACCATTAACGTAAGCTGCAGCGTGCACATTGCAATCAATTATGATGATGGGGCTTTATTGAAGATTTATTTCAATTAAAAAGCTTTTAAGTATTTATCCGATTGACTAACGTTCTCGAAGCACTTAAGTGGACTCCTTCAAAGATCCGATGGCCAGACGAGGTACGAGGGGCACGGGTTGCTGGTGGCATTGCGAAGAAAGTGAAAGATGGAAAAATTGAAAAGAAAAATTCGACGGGGGACAAAAAAATCAACCCAAAGTGGCTACAACACTCTGTGTAATCTGTTCGTTGCGAGTGCGGATCGATAGTTTCATCCTTCTTTCCTTTTCTTGTTGTTTTTTTGTTTTTGCTTTTTGTTGTCGTCCTTGTAAAGGACTAAACATGGTTCCTCGCTGTTCGTCGTAAATGTTTATGGAAATTTTGATTTTTAATTGGAGAAGAAAAGCACTCAACACTAGGAGGAGCACTTATAGGTCGGATAGATGAAGCTGATTTTCCAAGTTCATTCTCTAAAGAGCTGTAAGTCGCTTCGAGGATTATCTAATTGAAGGACTAATCCCTTTTATTTATTTATTTTTGTACAATGGGAATAGGATAATACCTCCGTAGTGTGGTGGATGACTAACAACTATAATAACAACTATATGTAGAGTGGCGGATAGATAAATAATTCATGCTGACGGTGGGGATGAGCTGCGAGAGCTTACACAACTTTGGTATTAAAATCAAGGCCTAGTTGGTATTGGTACAATACGAAGAACTAAAATTTAGGGGAAATGAAAGAAAGCGGAACAATATTTTATGGGTAATATTTTATAGGTAAATGGTAAATTGTATAATGTATCGTTTAAAACCCAATAGCTAGCAGCTCCTGAGGTGAGAAAGAACGTTTAAAGTATACAAGACCGAACGTTTTGTATACGGTTAAACTAAGTAGAAATATTTTCTTTACAGCTTGTGCTTCCCTGCAACATGTGAGCTTATAACCTCATTGACAAACTCTCACCAATCGTTTCGGTTTCGGATCTGTGCAAGTTCTACTCATGGGCCATTTTTATTCTTTTATTTTGAAGTTGCTTTAAAAAGATGGCTCAAGACTGTCATTTAGTTGAGTCTGACACGGTCCTTATAACAAACGGAGGTTACCTACACTCTGATGTGGTATTATTTTAGAACTTTTGTAGGATCATGAGAAGAGTTGCCAATTTGATCTTGCCAAAATATTTTTTCGGATTGATTGCAGTCCCGTGCGAACTTGGGGATTTAATAAAGGTGATCAGCTGTATTATGGCCTGTATGCGGTTTTATCTACAGGCATTATACCTTCTGCGACGACTGCGTTTTGCTGCCCTATACCTTAACGGTCCTGATTCTAATTCGAAAACCGTTTTTATGACGGTTTGATTGTGCTGGCACAATCAGAAGGTTAAGCTTAGGGCCCTTTGTTTTTATCTGCGACAAATCTAGTGAAATCATTTTTGCCGTTTACCTAACCCTTATATTATGCAACCTTATTATTTAATATCTTCCTCGATCTTCGAGATTTCCTTTAAGATCATCAATACCTAAAATCGAAAAAAATAACTACTCTCTGAAGCCATCCCCCTGTGGCCTTAACATTCTTTTGCAAGCTTCCACAAACCCAATTTATGACCGACTTTTCTAACATTTTTGAATTGTTGGGGCAGTGCCTTTTTTAATTAGGGTTCTGCTTCTTAAATGTCTTCACTGCTAACACCTTAAAAATCACTTGAGCTTATGTTTTGCGGTTTCGGTATCGGCAGACTTGTCATATCAGTGGATCGATATTGTGTCATATTGTGGAAAACTTCTTAATCCAGTTGTCCGGAATCAATCCATAATTTTAGATCTCTTCTATTCGCCTCCAAAATAAGCAGCTTAGAAGGAGAAAAAGAAGGCTAACGACTCTTATTACCCAGTTCTTTTTTCTTAATAGGTAATAATGATAAAGTACTTTATAATAAGACTATAGTTTCAACTTTGAAGTTTGTAGGCAAAGAACTGTCGTATTGTCGTTCCTCTCGAAGTTGGCGGTTTCAGCTTCCTTTGGGTCAATTTTCTTACAGTTTACGCGTTGGTAGGTATGTAGTCGTTGTGTCGCAACCAAGATCTGTCGTCCAGAAAACGTGTACTGTTAACCATCTTCTTGGAGCTTTGAGTGTAGTCCATGTTTCAATGGATAAAATCGAACTCGTCTGTGATCTTACAGATAAATGCAGCCACTCAGGTATCTATCCCATCGAAAGATTTAATTTTAGTTACCAAATATAGTAAATAAGAACACAAACCCATATTTATTTGCAATTATCAGGAAATTTTTATTCGGCAATAATTGTTCACTTTTTTTTGCTTTTTTTTAGTTTTTTTTTATGTTGTTCATTTTTGTTTCCTCTGCGTTTCTCATCATTTGTAACCTTAAACTTACTTAATAGATTAATAATATAATTAAAGTAATAACTATTTATTGCTATTTACATTTTATATACACTGGCCACGATTTGTGAATAAAAATAAAACAGGGAAAAAGTAAAAATAATATTAAAAGGGCCGAAAACAATATCTCAAGAAGCTAAATAAGTTTTGTAAAAAAAAAAAACAAAGAAAATAGTTAAAATCTAGTAGGCTTTTAGAACACATCGATACGATAACAAAAAGATTGTTTACTAACATAATTTTCCATCACATGCGATTATTGTGTGTCAATTTGTTTGTTTTTTTTCCATATTAATTTTCATTTAATAATATAATAATAATATTAAGTAACATAACTACTCTGCAGAAGTTATTTTATTATCACTTTATGTTTTAACTTAGTAAACTATAATTTAATTTCTAAATTTTTAGATTTCTTTTCTTGTTGGTTGGTTGTTTTCATTTCTTCAATTTATGTTTTATTTTTACAATAGTTTACAGTAGTTTGTTTGTTTTATTATTTCAATAATTTCGTTGATTTAACATTGTCATTGGGTGAATGTGATTTGTTTTTTTTTTCTTTTTTTATGATATAAAAAGCGTGTTGTACAAGTTACATAAATAGAAAAATAATAGATGTGAAAGGGGCACGATTGAATGTTGTTTTTGAAAAAGGGAACTTGTCTGTCGGATACTTAAGTCCTCATGCACACCAGAGCCGATTGGCTGTTGACCAAAAGATGTTTATATTGAACAACAGAGGGACTGAAGATGACATTGGGTTTTGCATATTATTGGCATACCTTGGAGCAAAAGTCGTCATGAAAACAGTATTAGGAAATGTTTATTTTAAAATGGTTAACTTCAAGGTGGATAGACGTGAATCTGAGTCACATGAGAGCGCCATAGCCATAGCAGTATCAAACGTCCTCATATGAGGTAGGTAGGTATTTTTATTCGAAATCAAAAATGCACCTCCAAGCTGCATTTCCATTGTGGAAGTTTGTATCAGCAGAAACAAACATTTTGTACTAAGCCCTTGGAAATTCTTACGGTAGGGAAACAGGCATTAAAATAGCATTAACAGCTCAAAGGCAAAATAACATAGTCACAATAGATCAGTCCTACAATAGTCAAGTTACTTTTGTTGGCAATGGTATTTAGCTTTACCACTGTTTCTTATCGTGTTCAAGACAAAATATTTTAAGAAGCCATTTTCATAGCAAGTCCTTTGCTGATTTTATTCTTTATGATCTGTATATTGCTGTTCAAGACAGGGGGTTGAAAGTTACTCCGATCGGATCACAGGTAAACACTGTAAGCAATGGTTACCGAATAGTTAGTTTCGATGGCATGCCTCCAATTTGTAAGTTATGACTTTTAAAAAGAAAAAAGACTACAGTCGAACTTTAGACTCACAACTATTGGAAAACGATTACTGATCAGGCTCTCAGTCAGCTCTTGTAGACCAATGAACTAAACCATGCCCACCGACCATATAGTCGTATTTTGTCCATTTGCGAAAGGTAGACTGAATCAAAGTCTACAAGGTAAAATCTGCTCTTCTTAATATTATATTTTAGCAGGTGCACTATTTTTTTCCAAGCTCCAGCTATACTCAAGTTCAAACAAAAAAATTACGAGCGACAATCGTTCGAATAGTGGGCACACAAATATATCAAAATTGCGCAAAGAAATGTATACACACAGCACCATTATCGAAGTCAGTTGCAATTGTCCTTGATAATTATTAATACCCTTACTTTATTTGGTTTTGTGGTAGGACTGCAGAACTCAAAAACGTTGTAACGAAGCACACGAGTTTCTACATTTGACAGAAAACTCAGTACGCTCGACTATGCAGAAACGAATTTCGCTGCCTGATTCCTGAAAAGGCTTGACAGCGAGAATTGCACTATGTGATGGTACAGTCCACGCCGAATATAAGAAAGCTTTAAAGTGCAAAGAACAACGTTTCTTAATTCGACTGGTTCTTATATGCGAACAAAATCACACGGTCTTCTCTCTTGAATGAAAAAAATATGTCACTATGAAATGCGAACAGTTCACAATAAATAGTACATAACAACTATGATCGACTCGTTTCATATTCCAATTTATTTTGATGCTCAGTAATCGCATAGAATCTCCGATGCAAAGCTAAAAGCCCAAGTGGCGCAAATTTCAGTACAAAACACGCCACGTATTTATGTATTGATTTTTGACGGCCTTTCTTCTTGCGCACTTGTGCAGAAGGTAAAACAGTTGAACCCCAACTGATATCGTATTGTAACTTTTCAAACCTCAACTAAATCTGACAATTTTCGCTCCCAATCTGACTATCACCAGTGATGTCAGAATTTTTTTTTCCTAAAACACCATTCTCGCCATTCTTGTACTAGTACATTTTTGTATCAATTAAAATTCAAAGGCAAGCCAATAATAAAACAATACAAATAAAAGAGGTAACAACAAAATTAATGTACAACTAAACACAAATCGTTTAAAAATAATACAAACAAAAGTAGTTCCATTCATAATGTTAAAACTTAAAATAAATTCAAATAGGTACAAAGAATTTGTTTGTTCCACGTTTTCTTTCTCTTCAAGGTATTGGTTGGTTGGTTGTGTGTTATATTTTTTTTTTGCAATAATTTAATGTTCTTAATTAATATTACTAAAAAGTTTATTAGTTTAGTTTAGTGTTTCATTTTTCCTTCTTATATTTTCTCTCATGTCGTGAATGTCCTTAGCTTATTCTGTTTTTTTTCTTTTTTTTTTCTTTTTCGTTTGTCTATTATTGAGGATTTTGCATTTAAATTGTTATCCGATTGTTCCACAGGCTTTATTATGATTTTGTTTGAGAATCAAAGGACGGGAGTGAGTAATAAAAGTGTAAACATAGTGTACACTAGGGTACACGTCATTTGTTGTAACAATTTGTGACGCAAAACTAATGCAGGGTGGCGCGATTGTTTCTCCATCGTAAGCGTAGAGAGCGTTTATGTTTGTTTTTTCTTTTTCACAACACCATTTTTATTTATTTTATTTTTATGTACAAAACGACTAGAGATATACTATTTAAGTTTAGATCAGGATTTTAGAATAGCATTTGTTTTTGTATGTTTTAATTTATTTCTTAATTTTCGATGTTAGCAGATCACAGATTCCGCACCTGATCCATTGGGGTAGTCAAGTTAACAACAACAACAAAAAAGATAAAAAAAAATAAAAATTTAAATTAAAATAAAAAAAATCTGTTAGTTTTGTTTGCTTTTGTGAGTGTGTGTGGATGTGTTTGTGTGTGTGATTGGGGTAGTAAAATTCCTTTTCTTTTTTACAAGTAGTTTTGAAAGTTGTTTTTACTCTTTGGTACGTCTAGGTCTTCCGACTTTACCCTTTCGAACGGCTGGTGTTGTGCCATTTGTCGTTGTTGTATTTTTAATTATTTTATGCCAGTCCTGTTCGCATACTAAACTACCCGCCAGCATTGTATATCTGAAAGAAAAGGATATATTAATGTTGTGCGCGATGTTAGGTGGTGAAAAAAGCAATTAATGATGGGAATAAGTACATTTTATTACACCGGGTAGTTTGTTGGCAAGTAATTAACGCGCTGAGCAGCTTAGTGACTTAACCGCGGAGCGGAATACGTGGGCAATTTAAATTGCAATAGCAGGTGACGAGCTGTATGTGATGGTACGTTCTCAGTTCAGGCGTTACCAACAAATACATTAAACATGTGTTGACATGTTGTGTTACTTCTTGTCGAGCTTGACTTGCAATTAGCGTGACTGTGAATAGTATAGGGGCGGGAAAAAGCAAACCGACATCGGACATCTCCGTAGATACAATCGGAATATGGGTTCGTTCATAAGGGAATTTAAGCGTCCCATACACAATTCAAATACTTGAGTTATGAGTGAATGTTGCAATAAGCGTCGCAGTCTATCATCTACCACTCAGACGTGATACACTTTATTTTGCTTATCCTTGATTTGACGATTTTCCACTGTCTGAAAAGTGATGGTGTCCCACAGGACTCTATCCTTACACCGCTAGTTTTTCTTACATTTATTCATACATCTGGTCAATTGGTTTAATTCGCTTAGTAAGGCGTTCCTTTTGGTCGATTGCGATTCCACTTTGACCAGTCCACCATGACGGTCAAAAGCTGAACAAAATGCCAAAAATCAACCAATACGTTTAGAAGACCCCGCAATCTTAAAATATGACTGTCGCCACTTAGCGTGGTTGACGGATTTGTTGATGCGATTGGGGTAGAGAAATTTAACTTGGTTAGGCCCATTCTGATACCACTGAAAGACCGATAAAGACCCAAGTTCCTCTTGAAATCAGAATCAAATCAAAAAAAAACATAACAAATTTTTATCTGGTTTATCATGCTGGTAGTGTCAAGGTTATTTAGATCTTTGCAAGGTACACAAAGTGTGCAGAACTTTTTTTGGAAGCACAGCAGTGCCTAATTTTGCCTTCTTAAAGCGTCTTTCGACACGTCGGGGTCGAGTGTCGGTCAGATAAGTTTTTCGGAATAGATAGAGAAATAGGCTGACTACAAGGAACTTATGGTGTCCTACCAAGGGCGGGTTTTCTATAAATTTATTTGGCAAATTTCGGACCAGCGAGCTTTTACAGAAACTTTCTTTTATAGGGTGTTGTGGCGCTTGGCAAATTTTCTGATAACGGGTTCTCCAATAAGAGGTGTTATTTTGGTATTCGAAGGAAAATGCCATTTTTTGAGATAAATGATCGGATGTTTATTTCATAATAAAGAGGAAGGTATGCCGTTGATAATGAAAAACAACATCAGCCAAATGGCCACCACGAGCAGGCATACAGGACCATATCCTTTTCATGAAATTTTCCATGACCAAATCGCAAAGTGGCTGCTTTATGTCCTCGATAGCCTCACGAATTTTATCTTTGAGGTCTTGAATCGACGCTATGTTGTTGGCGTAAACCTTATCTTTCACGTGGCCCCAAAGGAAGAAGTCGCAAGGTGTTAAATCACAAGATCTCTGTGGCCAATTGTGATAACCTCTTCGAGGGATAACACGGTCCGGAAACTTTTCCCGTAAAAGATCAATGCTTTCGTTGCTTGCGTGGCACGTAGCGCCGTCTTGTTGAAAGTAAACGTTGTCCAGATCACTACCATCCAACTGCAACCATAAAAAATCATTAATCATGCCCAATTCCAAAGAAAGACGAGGAATGGACAAACCTCGGTTTTCTTCAACTCTTTGGGCTACAGCAGCAATATTTTCAGTTGTTCTTGAGCGATGTGCACGGGGTTTATTCTTCACATCGCTAACTTGTCCCAACAGCTCGAATTTTCCCACCAATTTCTGTATTGCGGTCTGACAAGGTGCTTCACGACGACCAAAAAATGCTTTAGTTTTGCGAACTGTGACTGCAAGATTTTCACCATATTTGTAGTGAATTTTAATAATTTCAATGCGTTGTTGGAGCGTGTATCGTTCCATTTTTAGTAATGGATATGTTTCTTCTTGTCAAATGTCAAAGAATAAAAGCTTCAAAAGTGACAGCTACCGAAATAGCGGGCCATTCACAATAACACCTCTTATTGGAGCTTAATTATTGACTTATTAGTTTGGAGGATAAAATCGACTAAGCATGTCAAAGCTGAATGTCTGTTATCACATGGTTTTGACAGTGCATAATTTGTAACGTGCGCTAGAGTCGTATATAAAATATGGGGGCCACCTTTTTGTTAACTACCTCCTACTAGACACTTATCAGTCCATTTTTCATAATAAAAACTCCCGCAAACGGTCGTGAGTCCCATATATATCGACGTGGACAGCACTTCTCAAAAAATTGGCCAATCAGTGCCAAATCAAATTACCAAGACTAACCGTTGTAAACAATAACATTCCCACTACACACAGCGAGCGATTCCTAAGATAAATACAGCATTGACATGCGCGTTTAAATAGTCTTACCTATCTCCAGGTCTCAGGTGTGCACCACATTTCGTACATGAGAAACATTTCAAATGAAACACAAACAAATTGTTTGGACTATTTTTTTGGTTATCTAAGTTCGTTGTCTGTTGATTGATTGGTGTCATCGCTTTAGCTACCAATTCACTGGGTGGTATTGTTTGTCCGCATCCCGAGCATGTACCCGAACATCCGAACATACTGCAAGAAAGAGAACAAAAACGAATCAAATTAATTAATTTCTGCAAAGTTTTTAATTTCGTAAATCGATTAAATTCCATCAACAAGCAGAAGATATTATTGCAAAGTGGTCCCTGCCGCGCCGCGCCAAACAACACGACCGACGACAATGGCGATGGGTCGTGGGTGGTTGGGTGAATGGGATTATAAACATAGACTATGCTAAGGATATAGAAAACAAAAAATAAATAAAAAAAAAGAAAGACGACATTACGCCGCCATCCACCAACATTCATTTTGTTATATCATCTGTATAGCAGACCCACAACCACCCCAATATTGTATCGTCCCACGCATACACAATTAAAAGAGTGGTTTCCATCAACCCCCGTAAAGTCTGATACACAGACACACATTCGCGCAAGATACAAACACAAATAACAAAAGGATTCAATTTAATTATCTCATTTAATTATCGTATGCGAGAGAGGAAGAGCCAGAAGAGGCGCACCCCCTCGACATAATGAATTTAATTTGATAAATGGACACAAGGGTAGCCATCCACCCTTGTAGCAGCAATATATAAAGGGAGAAATACAACCCGGCGACTTTCACTCCCAAGCCCAACAGCCACTGGCAGTTTAGAAATAACTGTATGCCGGAGGTAGCCGTCATTTAAAACAGGCAATAATTCAAAGGAGGACTTTTGTCTAAAACAGAGGTATTAGTGTCATATCCAGGACATTGGTTTTGGATACCTGTGTTCCAGTGCGATCGATAAAACTTTTGGCACCGTATTCTGTACAGTACTGCTACTTGAGTGTTTTCGTATTCTCCGATAAAGACCTGATGTATGTTTTCATTTAAAAATTTCAAGTCTAAGTTGGGTCTTCGAAGAAATGCTTTATTGTTCGACCCATACGTGGTTCTCGGATCAACAAAACTTGAATACTTTTGCCAAATGGGAATTTCTTGAAGTGGTCAGCACCGAGTTAAACCAGCAGAAAATTACTCAGGGACCTTAACCCACACTCACGTGCGATAACTATAAAATTAGCAATCGTTTTTTAGGGAGCTTTTTTTTTTAAAAAATATGTATTTGGATAGCACATATTTTGTACAAGGGCGTTTAGGATATATTCAAACTACATGTAATTCTTTATAAGCGGAGTTAACCGGACTGCTCATCGCATTTAAATAACTCAATTTGAAGTGTAGGAACTTCCTGAATTAGCCAGCACTGACTGCCTGACCGCAAACTAATTGAGATACAATAACGCACACCCACGTGCGTTAACTTTATAACTAACAGCAAATTTTCCAAGTTGTAAAATGGGTGATTGTAAAACAACAAAAAAACAGTTGAAAAGGAGTAATAATTTCATGGAGGGCAATTTTTTAAATCAAATTCTTCGAGAAAATACTTTCTTGAACCTTAAGTGATTCTCCATACGTGGGGTTACCAAAAAAGCAGCTGGAAACAAAACTGCTAATCGAATTTAAATTGGGACTGAACATTTTTCAAACAAAAACGTCTATCAGTAGCCCGCGCTAACTAAACCTGGCGTAAAAGGATGGAGTCACCATATCGCACACTCGTGTGCGTAAGCTCGACAAGTACTAGATACGTTTTAACTAGTAATTTTATTGCGTTAAAAAAGCCATTATGAGTTTGGAAATCAAGTTCATTACAGCAGCGCACATTTTTTAGACCACAAAAGCCACAGAAATATTTACTGAATTTCTCGAACTATTTGTAAGCAGGAATATGGAGGCAAAATTCTTCGTCGCTTTTAAAGAGGAGTGGAATATATTTCAAATCTAAATAAATTACAGTGGCCAGCAATACAAAAAATATTGGATAAATGGCTGAAGCACGGCTGAGCGCACACTCATGTGCGTAACAGATTAAAAATCATTTTTGAGCAGTGAAATTAGTTTTATTTTTAAATAAAAAAAAAAAAAATATGCGAAGGGATAAAATAATGTCAATATCATTTGTGACGGTCACATTTTTGTTATTTATTAAGCGCACACGAGCGTACTTTTTTATCAATGTAATCACGCCTGTAATTGAATACCAATTTTTCTTGTTATACTTGCAATAAACTGATATCAGTGTACCAGCGTTAACAAAAGCCCATGGTGGCCCAAGAGTTGTCTTCTGTAGCCCTTTCTATCCAGTGACTTTTTACAGATGCCATGTGAACGATTCTTCAAATATTTTGACACGCGTTTAGCTAGTTGGGTACGATTGACTACGGTTTAGAAGACTCTGCTAATGCCTGTTTCTAGGTCTAGAAAAGCTATGTATACCTGGTCTATACCTGGTGAAAACTTTTGAGATGGCTTGTGCACGTCACGTACAGCTTATGGAAAACACCAGCGCGTCGAGTCAACCTTGGTTAAACAACGCAACAGAGAATTTCGTTGCGCACACCATTACAAAAGCCATACCTAATTCGGTGTGCGTTTAGCTGAATGCAGCTAAATATAGCTGTTTTGTCTAGGGCCGTGACCAACCATGGGCTCAAAGACAACCTGACATTCTCTGGAAAAGAATAGATCCGTCCTCGGGCCGAATAAACAGCTGAGCTAAAAAGTGGTCGCATTTCGAAGGAGACTGAACACACTTAAAAATGTAAGATGCCAAGCTCCCAAAAGGTGAATGGTTTGTCAACAGTACTCTTGGCATGAGGTTTAGGCAATAAAACAGTTTGGGCAGCCCTGGCAAAAGTCAGACCGCCGCAAAGGAAATTAATAACAACGCTATAGAACAGATCTCCTAGAGGTCAGTCGGCAAAGACCACAAACATGACCAATTGGACAATGCCTGGTCTTAAATGACCTTTCGACATTTGTAAGCACCCGCCATTTTTAGTCCCTCATTCAACAACAACAGCTTATCGATTTTAAACACATACCAGCGCTGGATGACATCATGTACTCTCTGCCACAAGGCGAAGGCTGCCATATCTAATATCATAGAAAGCAAACATCAGGCTACACGCCAAAACTTTAACTAATTAATTTAATTGAATTGCTAAGAAGAAAAGCAATTAATTATTTCATTACGATAAGATTAGACTTCTTGAATGGAACACAAACATACGACGACGGAGAGAGAGGCAGGCGAGAGAGTTACTGTACACACCGACAAAACCAGAGTCACATTAAACACAAAGCCAACCGGGAAAAAATGTGTTAATTGAATTTGTAATTAATGAATTCATTAAATTAATTTATTTAATTGAATTACCAAAAGGGAAGACGCGGGAAGGAGAGCTTCGGCAGTTCAAGGAGGCGACGTCTGCCAGGCTTACACTATACATACACTACAATCCAACTCTATCTCCCCGGCGCATGATGGGAAAGAGTCACCAGAAGAGGACAAAGGAGGCGAAGGCAACAAAAAAAAAAAATATATATATATATATACAAAAACCATCGTCGTAATAAAGGATTGGCCTACACGGAAAGTTTGTTTTTCTTTTTCGTTAATTAAAGCCAAATTGGAAGTTGTTAATTTTGCAGTGCGTCACATGGTGAACACCCCGTCTCCTTTGTATGTGTGTATGTGCTTCCCCGAGCGGAGGTGTCTGCATGTGTGAGTGTGCTTGTTGTTGCTGGTTGCTGCCTGCCTGGCTGGTTTGATTGCACAATCCATCCGAGAAAACCCATTATAATGGGAGCGAGTACAGAAGCTCGTAAAAATCCGATGTTATTTGCCATATTCTGGCCAATTAGTGAACGAATGAAACGAGCGTAGTTTTGGCAGCGTGTTCCACTATACACTAAGGAGCGCAGAGCCACTCCACTCGCTCACCCATTACTCTCACTGACTAATAACTGAAATGTCAAGAACCTAAAAACGAACTGCTGCTATACTGCTGCGGTGGTGGTTCACTGCCTGTAACTGGGCTAATTAGTGACAAGACTTTTTGACTTTGACTTTTTCATTTGTGTATATGCGGAGTGTGTAAAGTGTAGTTGGCGAGATGTGAGCTGCCGCCAGACCAATACTATCTGCAGCATCCCCCGTCTTGTTTTTTTTTTTGGTTTGTTTTGTTTTTCCCCGCCGATTTCTGTTTTCTCCTGTAAGTTTATTCTTTTCTTCTTGTGTTTCTTTGTTCCTACCTATCTATGTTTCAAGTTGAATCCGGCAGCAATTGTGCGGTGCGGCTGTGGCGACGACGATGACTGTCTGTTTGGTTGGTAGGCAAATGTGGGGGCGGATTTGATGGATGACAGAAGTTGAGGAACCAGTAATTTATGCTGTAATCTCGTTCACTTTGTCTTACACTTCAATGGGAGTTTTATGGACTGGCAAACTCTAATTGGCGGCAGTGATTTAAGCAGCAGATACTTTTCTTTTTCTTTTTCTTTTTTCTTTTTTTTCTTCCTTCAATTTACTTTTGTTTCTCTTTTTCTGTTTCTCTTCAGATTGAGGCAGTTGGTAGTAGTTCATTGGAAAATTTGAACCTGATTTCCATTCGGTTTGACTCTTTGTGTGAATGTCTCTAATTAGTGGGGGCTTTGTATACATTTTCCGGTTCAAGTCGCAAAGGGAGGAACACGTGTTTGTCGGATAGACTTGTACAACCACTGAATTATGATAATTTCAAACTTTAAAGTTCGTTACCGTTGACATGGTAATCGAAAATCGAGACTACTAAATGACTGTGGCACACAGAGGTCATTAGCATACAAATGAGGGTATTTGAATGTGTATTCGTATGTGCATATCATTTCACGGAGGTCGATCGCCAGGCACTTTTAAGTGTCGACCTCTGGGAATTGTTCTTTTCGTTGGGGTCATTTGAGGTAGCGTGACTCGGGACAGGTACCTATATAACTTTCCTTCAGTTGCTGTTAACTACGAAGTAGCAAAACAAAGTGTTAAACGCTGAGAGGTAAATGTACTTAGGGTGGTGTTTGAAATACATGCTTCTCCTGTAAAACTGATATTGGTCTTTATGGCTGATACCTATTAGAAATTGTTTCGGTTAGAAATAGGTAATAGCGAGAGACTTCCTTGGTCTAAAATAGAGATAAATCAAGCAGGGTTTTGATGGTAAACGTACGTCTCCCCAATTAAGAGTTCTGCCTTCAATGCTCTTCAATTTAGTTTCCAAAGAGCTTTTGAAACATAACTCTCCCCAAGAGATCACATTCAAACTTCACACTGGCCGGACGACTTATAAAACCTAATGAAGTTGGTGCTGGAGATTTCTTAGATCTAATGTACGGGAGATCGGGGCTAGTTGGCATCAGCGGCAAGTTGACTCAATGCCATTTATTTTAAAGAGTAGAGTTGAGGTGAATTGCATGTCCTTTCCTGTTTTTACATTCAGATACCTGTTTAGTGCTTTTTTTGTATCTCGTCGTGAACGCATGGCATCCAAGAAATTTGGAAAAAAGATTTTTTGCTACCGTGATCCCTGAGTGCCTTTTCTCCTATTATTTTCCTCCTTCCGACCGGTCTTGAGCGTCTGGCACAGATTTTTTTAGTTGCAATATACTGTACATATGTATTAGTTATCCATGCATGGGTTTTACTTTTAGTTAATTTCGGTTTTTGCTCCTGAAAAATGTTGTTCTTTGCCAAATGGTCGAGCGGGGTTAGCTGACTAATTTTTTTCGGTACTAGTTCACTCAATATTTTTTCGGGGTTTACAAGAAATCAAACCTATAAAGATGTGCACAAAAGCTTCAAAATAAAAAGGAAGAAAATCCCATTAGTGAATTAAGTGAATACAAAATTGGGTTTTTCAAAGACTAGGCCAATGTTTTCTGACACCCAAGAGCAATGTTTAGTTGAATATATTTCAAAACAACCAACAATCTGTAAAATCTTTTTTTGTAAGAAATCAGTATCGCACGACATGGGTCAACTTGCCTCATGACGTAAGTCAACTTGGGGTGTTCTAGTAAAATTAAGAAAAAAATTCCCTCATGTTTTTTTTTTAAATTAAATAACTTTGTTTAGAAAGACCCTAGGATGCTTTTTGTTTGGTAATGTTTGAGCTGTTTTCAAAGAATCACGTGTTACATAAAACGAAATGTAAGCACTCGCACTGAACTCGGGTTGATCAACCCCACCTATACAGTCAACGCAAGCAAGGTTCAGTTAAGTTTGCTCAATCCAGTTTCAAATAAACTCGCGGCTTTAACATAGAGTTCAACCCCAGTTGGAATATCCTTTCCCACAGACAAAAAGTACCAAGACATTCTGGAGTATATTGATTGATTGTCAAGCCGAATAACGCAGTGTGACTAGACTTGCACCTAACTGCAGCATTCATTCGAACTTCAAAACACCTTCGAAAACCTTTTTCTCAAACAAATCGCGAATTAGTACGACAAAAACATCAGCAAACAGATCCCATTCCACACAAGAAAACCGTTCCTCTAATCCTTATAACAAGTTCTTAGTACAAATCCCTTTAAATATATGTAGGTATGTACCCAATAAGATACACGCTTTGATTCCCATCGCCACATATACGGACAACCCAAGTCTGAAAGTATTCTATATTTACATTGGCCGTCTCATGTTACGATCTTAACCAAAAAAATCCAATGTAAAACAACACCACAGGACACAGACAACAGGGAAAAAAAATCAATTTTCCAAATCCACCATCACCACGCCGACAATTTATTTCAATTTCAATTCAGCCAAGGCGAGCGTAGTAAATGTATTGCAAACACGCATTTTCGTCCTGAAATTACTTCAATTCAATCCTTACCAAGCAAATAAAACTGTCGGGCGGCAGCAAACAATCATGTCACCAGCAGCAACAACAACAACGGCAGCAGCAGCAGAAAAAGGACAACAAAATCAGGAAAAGCAATGTGTCTTATAATATTTCATTATAGACCCAATATGATTGTCCTCTTGAGTGCTGTGAGTTGAGCACTCGAATGGGCTCACGCCCAAGCGCTAGGGCCCATTCCTAGCACCACTTCGTTTAACATGCGACGACAATCAAGCGCATATAAATTGACAATTGACACGAAAATTAACCAGCCGCCATCGAAAATACTTTCACTGTCACAAGTGAGAGTCTATCGGAGAGAGTGTACCGTTCCTGTATGGAGGAATCCCCCCCGACCAAATTGTTATTACGTTAACAGTAATTCTATTATGACAACGTATTTTTTGATTGCCTTGTTAATAGTCAGGACGACGACGCGACGTAAGCAGGTCTTGGCGGACGTGATGTGTCATATGAAGAAATTGAAGAAAAACGCCAAACCTGATGGCAAGGGTGGATTATTCCAATAAACTGTCAATCAGTTATGAGGGGGTGGCAAGTATTGTCACACAAACAAACATACGGGTATGTAGGTAGCAGCGGGCTGATGGCAGGAAAGTGGTAATGATTTGTTTGATGCGAGTAGGAGTGTATTGAATAATGGTATGCAGTTTAGTGTTTGGTGGTGGTAAACAATGTTGTGGCTGATTTGAATTTGAAATTCAGAAACAAGAGGTAATCAAAAATAAAAGCCAGGTAATGGGGGCGTTGTGTGCAGAGTGAGATAGGTGATTTTTTTTGATTAGCATCGTAACTTTTAAGCGAAATAATCGTCTCGTGTTATATGATGAAACTTGAAGTGGATTCGGTTGAACACTTGAAAGGATGGATGGGCTTTCAAAAACCAAAAACAACTGCGAATAGCTCATTTTAGTAGTCTCGCAGAGTAAAAATCACTTTATCCTTATAGATATTATCACAGGCAGTATAGATGTCGCTACTACTTGATCTACCTACTCAGCCAGTATAGATGTTGGTACCACTTGATCTACCTTCTCTACTTATACTTATAGTGAAATCAATTTAAAGACAGAGGCTAGCAACAAACTGAAGATCACTTCAAAAGATTGTTAGTATGATCGCGGATAAGTGTCAGTGCCAACCCAAGTCTAAAGGTATATAAGACTTCAGATTCTGTTACTTCACTGGACATCTCAAAATTGCGCAAATTGTACAAAGAAGTGCTTTAAGCTGATCATAAAAGTTTGTTTTATTGGACATGTACGTGTACGTATCTGAGCAAAGTTTAAAATAGACACTAGAAAATAAAATCAATCATTTAACAGGGACGAATCAGCCTCATTTGTGAGAAAGACCTTTAAGCTGTTTTATGAAACAGTAGTCGATTGTCTACTGATCAAAAATTAAAACAAACATAATTCTTATTTGGAAGAAAGTACTACAGATAACTGACACATTCGATGCGGTATCTAGCAGATATCTGATAGCAACTAAATTAGCAGTTTCTTAAAGGTTTAAACGTGACATTTGATGCAGTAGTGTAATCACTCTTCTAAGGCGTTGTTTCTTTATAATATACCCGGCGAACTTCGTTCCGCCCAAATTTGTTATTATCGTATAATGAATATAATAATTCCGAGCATGCGCAATTCAAATGCTACTTTATCTTATTCGGTCAATTCGAATTCTGTATTCAAAAGTTATATTAAATACAATAGAACTAAAGTATAGCAAAATCGATGTGTTTCAATCAAACGCGATCCGTTCAAAAGTTTCGGTGGATTTTGGTTGCTCAACGAAATTATAACTGAGCCGACGAAACGTCCAAAGAATTTAAAAATTAAACAATTGAAATAAGTTTCGTGGTATTGGAAGTGACGTTACCCGTTTTACTATCCAGTAAAATTTGTTCAAAGTGCGGTTCCCCATACAAAGTTTTATTCCCAATCTCATTCCCTTAAACTTATATTTTCACGACAAAAAGTAGCATGAGTCGTTCCTTGGGCAAATACGAACCCACCAAGCCTAAAGTCGTAAAAATCGAACGACCCATTCTCGAGTTATGAGTACACACAGGGACGTCGGTCTCTTTTATATATAGCTGTACCCGCCCAGTTTTGACCGTGCCTTTCGTTTGGAAATATCTGTTCTAAAACTGTCTTTTAAGCTGGAACCAACAATACCCATGCACAAAATTTCATTGAAATCGGTCGAGTGGTTTCAAAGATCACCCTATCGGATGGACCGTCAGCTCCCGCGCACCTACCCACTTCCTCCGCAAATTTTGCAATAAAATTCTCTCTTAGATTTCGTAACGTGTGAAGAGAAGAGTCATGTATTCAGAAATCAGATTCACTACTTTTATGAGTATGTTATGACTGTAACTCTCTTCGGCCGTCGACACTCTTTAGTATCGTCGTTTGCATGAAGAATGAAAGCAAAGTATTCCTTGGAATCATAGTTTGTACACAACTGCGTAGTTGAAATTTAATATAGTAAAGTTCAACTCTTCAATTGTTTTAAAAAAAGGAAAATGCAAAAATAAGCACCCAGAAAATGTCCTTTTATTCACATTTCATTTGTTAAAATTGGTTCAGCGTTTGAACCGCAAGAGGAACACTGTGGAAACTACAAAAATAATATAGAGTGGATGGATGGATGGAATGGATGGGTATAGCTTTTATCACGTAAGCTGCTTCGCAGTGTTTCATTCACGTAGTGCAGGAAATCAAAAAAATGGAAAATCAAAAAAATAAAGTAACCTATCGCAATATACTCTATCCCGTAGCTTTCTATTAGTGAACGATTTTTTTTAATCGGTTCAGTAGTTCTGGAGATTACCTCTTACAAACAAACATTACATCTTTATATTATAGTGTGACAAGTTGAATAAACAAATTTGTAATTCGAAACTTTATCCAGTAGATAACTTGAAGATGTCTTCGTATTTCTGCTTTAAAAATAAATAAGTTAATGAAAAGTTGGCGCAACAGGTCCGTAGGAACCCTAGGCCTTGCTTCTCCCAACCATTTGTTTTGTGTGAGTTTTAAATTTTTGGGACGAATTGAAAGAATCTACCAAACGGCTAATTGAGAAGCTCTTTCATGACAGTTATATTCGCGGATCTTTGTCAGACGTTCGCGAGAGGTGGCGCAGTGGAAAAAAACCACAAGATGGAATTTTGATTTCTTTTTAGAAATCCAGCCTGGGACCCCTCGCTGTCCAACGCTAACGGCTAAGCCACTGCGGCTACTGTTCTCTATGTTTTACAAATTTGAATAGAAACTGTGCAATATTTTGAACAATTATTGAAGAAATAGCGATATTGATTTGTGGATTTGAAAGTTTTATGAATACAAATGTCATTACAAACCATTTGAATAATAAATGTCATATTCGCGAGCGATAAACAGAGGTAGCCTTATGTTTTTCTTAAACTTTATTCAGCAGATAGCTCGTGTGTATCTATAGGAAACAATTCCATTAGCCTTGCTATAACTCTTCGGTATCTATACAGGAACCGACTACCGTTGTACTGCTATTTTTGAAACTTTATCCAGCAGATGACTAGTGGGTATCAATAGGAAACCGCATCCTTTGTCTTCCTATTCTTTAAGACTTTATCGAGCAAATAACTCTACAGAAACCACCTTCATTCGTGTTGCTATGACTCTTTCATATCTATACAGCTAACAGCTACCTATTTGCTATTTTTGAAACTTTATCCAGCAGATAACCCATAGGTGCCTATCTAGCAAACATATTGTCGCATGTTTGAAGATTTAAAAACAAGGTTGCTTTGTGTATCTCCAATCAAGCAGAGTACCAAGTTTACATTTCCGACTTATTGGACACTTTATCCGTATAGATAAAGCACCACAATCTCTGCAAATGATCCAAAAATTTCTATCACATTTCCCTCATAAATCTTACACCATTCACTTTTCGGTGTGTTCCCTACAAGCCCATGGAAATCTCTGTACAATCTTCCCATGCAATGTAAACAATTCTTGCACCATCCATTGAAAGGCATACAACTTTTCATGGACCATTACTCTGAAAAAGTTTTAACACCAACAACGATAAAACCTACCAGACCCATTAAATCGGGATTATTCCATTAAGACGTACATACGAGTATATGCGTCGAAGCAATTGTGCAAGTACCTAGATGTTTACTACCTTCAATCGATCCCTACACAGCCAGAGACAGCAACCTTCCATCACTACACAATTTAGTACATTTATCACTTCTACTAAATAAACAAAATTCGAACAATGTCCAACTTTGGGAAAACTTATAAACAAGTACGACCAATTTCACGCCTTTGCATCGTCTCATGGAGTATGGAGGACCATGTCAGTCAGACACACACTTGCACATTCATTTGGCCAAGACAGCTCAACAGAAGTAAGTTAAATTGCTCAATTAATTAAATAAATGTGCGAGCAGTGAACGGATGTAGTATGGCTCGCCCCCAAAGGCCTTGGACTTCGAACTATCCGACGAGAAGCTCTAATCAAATATATATAGATGTCCATGCACGACCTTATCCGTCTTGAGGAAGTGCTGGCGATATATCGTCTCCCTGTTTATGTAGAAATATACTGAATTTTGGGAGGAAAACCTGCACAGTGCAGATGTGTGCATTTGTAAAGACATTTGAATTCAATTTTATTAACAGCCCACCCTCTCGACATGTTCGCAATCGCAACCGCACACTGCAATTGTGCAAT
The DNA here is from genome assembly GCA_963082955.1 of Cheilosia grossa. NCBI lineage: Eukaryota > Metazoa > Arthropoda > Insecta > Diptera > Syrphidae > Cheilosia > Cheilosia grossa. The sequence goes on along the minus strand of OY720147.1, from coordinate 22,071,652 downwards.
ATTTGACGTCTACGAAGGGGGTACGGGGGGTGGGGAATGGTGTTGCGAAATCACTAGAGAGCCTTCAATCCCTTGTATCAACACAATCACCTTGATTGCGGAATAACGAACAAGGATATGTACACAGAGGTGTATATCAAATGAAAAGGGTGCGCAAATTGCATGCTCTACACTTGTGAAGTTTGAAATAAACCTTCCTTCGTGTGTGTGTTTGTGTATATATATATAAAACCGTCAAATTGGGGAGTCGAATATACTTTTCTCCAGATGCAACCGTTATAATAATCAATAAAATGAATATTAAAACCGAGCGGCTTGCTATCAGCTACCACACGACAACAGCACAGCTGCTGTCGCTGATCTATCCCCAAATATCGTTCTCGTTAATGACCATCCACGAAAGTCAACAACGGGTACCCCGCACCGCACCCATTATTCCATTTTCATCCTGAGGATAATGGGGTATTGAGCAAAACCTGAAAGACCATAGAAGGGCTACTAATGCTGGTCGTTTCCTTTGCAATGAATTTACGTAATGTTTGCATATTATAAAAGGACGAATCAAAGGGTGTTTGGCATAGTGGAAGTGGTGCTCCTGATGGTGTGCAAATGCTCGTGTCGTCGTCGTCGCTGTCGTCGCCGTCGGATCGGAACAGAGTGTGGTTGCAATAAGATAAGCACATATAGAGCTCCATTCTCTCACAAGGACTGTTAGACCACCGCTTCTATATCCAGAGGCTGAGAAAACCCTGATTCAATTAAATGTGTACACATCACCGAAAATGTCGCATTCTCTCTCACGTGTATATACAGGGCTCTCCTCGCCGCCCACCTCACAAACAAACTGCGAAAACAAGATAGCGACGAAAGGGTGCTGCCAGCTACAGCAGGATAGTAACCATGACAAAAAGAAAACGATGGCACGGAAGAGTATACGACTATACATGTGTTTGGGTGTGGGTGTGGGTGCTTGTGCGGTGGTCCTGAATATCGATGCAATTTGCCCACCTGTCTATCCAAAAGTTAGTCCAGTTTCGTTTTAGCATTTGTCCTTGGTGTAGGCCCAAGGCTGGTATTATCCACAACACGTTTACCTTAATATCCATTTAACCGTAGACTTGGTTGCTTTATGGGTTCCGATATAGACCCCCGCACCTTTTCACGACCGACATATACATATATATAGAGAGTTTCATCTTCAAATTGAAACTGCTGAGAGTACACAACAATTTAGCGTAGCGGTATAGATACGGTTCAACATATACGAGTATCAGTATATAGGCATCGGAAGGATGGCTGGCAGGAGCCCAACATTTTGGTCGAGTTTTTCAGTTTGTTTTAGGTTGATCAAATCGCCGTTGTTCTAATTGGATTCATTAATCAAGAGTTTTGAGAGAACACAACTGCGGGCAGCGATGCATTGATCAGTTGATTTGGGGTTTGGTTTCCTTACAAATTTGATGTCCGTTCTGGGCCGTTTCTTGACAGAAATTTTGTTTAGGTCATCAATCGGCAAGGTCGTCGCAAAGATGACCTAAAGGGATTTGACTTCGACGGAAATAGAATATGCTGAGGGAGTAAAGAACTTTTACCTGCATCTAGCTCAATAAACTATCAACAATTTGAATTTTGTTAGTTAGATAGGATAGTAATAAAAAATCCAAATATCGGACAAAAAAGACTATTAAAGCTTTTTCTTGTGCGTTTCTACCTTTCTTCACCCAAAAGTTTAAAGAAAGTAAAGTGTAAGTGACGTCGTTATTATAAATACATTATTAATAGTCTACGAGGGAGACTATAAACCTTCAAGTCCACACTCGAAACAGTCAAAAAAAAAAACCTCTAAGCTCTGCAAAAAGTCCTAAGAAATATCAAGTTCACTTATCAAGTACATAGCTTGACTCTAAAGCTTTCAAGACAGATTTGCTCAGGTTCTTAAGATTAGGATAAACGTAACCTATTTAAGAGATGGTTGATGGTTTCTTTCAAACTAAAAAAAAAACAAAAAACACACAAGCTTTGGTCTAAAAAAGGTTATCTACCGGAAAAGAACTTTTAAAAAATCGTTTGGATGAGTTTTCATGGAAGGTTTATCAAGGAGGTTATGATCTTTGAAGTTCAAGACATCCGTTAAACAGTGCAAGAAATACGTTTTAACCGCTTAAGATAAAAAAAAAAAAAACAAACTTCTTGTAAAGTCTTTCCATTTGCATTAAGACATAGGTTATACAGGGTCCGGCAAATAACTTTTTTTTTTTGAAAATGCTATAAAAAAAAAAAATACTGAATATTTTCTCAAATTTCTTTTTTTATTTGAAAGTACAATCCTTCCGGTTAATAATGGAAAATAATTTCATTCAAATGGCTGCCTCGGCTGGCCATGCAGTAGCCTACACGATCGGTCCAATTTTTAAGCACATTATCGATTGTGTGCAGCTGTATTTCACCAATGGCTTCACGAATATTGTCCTTTAAAGCGTCAATTGTCTCTGGCTTGTCGGCGCAAGACTTTTTTTTACGGCACCCCACAAAAAATAGTCCAACGGTGTCAAATCGCAGCTCCGAGGTGGCCAAACGACATCAGCTCTGCGGCTGATAATGCGATCTTCAAAAACAGGGCGCAAAACATCGAGTGTAGCTTCGGCTGTGTGGCACGTAGCGCCGTCCTGTTGAAACCAAATGTTGCCAATATCCTCCTCTTCAATTTTTGTGAACAAAAATTCGTTCAATATGGCCCGATAACGATCGCCATTGACTGTAACGGCCACTCCTTGCTCATTTTCGAAGAAAAATGGTCCAATTAGTCCTCTGGACCAAATTCCGCACCAAACAGTGACTCGTTTGGGTATATCGGCTTTTCAATGTATGCGTGCGGGTTTTCTGTGCCCCAAATGCGACATTTTTGTTTTTTTACATACCCGCCAAGATGAAAATGAGCTTCATCTGAAAAGATGATTTTTTTTGGCGAAATCGGCATCTTCTCTAAGTCGATCGCAGGCCCACTTAGCAAAGCGAAAACGCATTGGATGGTCATTTCATCAAGCGTATACAAAACCATATTCGTTCAGCGGAAGGATAAAACTATTTATCTGTCAAATCAGACATGAGCTAAGTGTTACCATTCGCGAAATAAGCACTAGTTGAAAAAAAAAAGTTAGATGGCGGACCCTTTAGTATAACAACAGAAAACGGAAAATTTTCGGATTTAACTTGTTGTATGGTGGATGGTTACGAAGTTGGTGATATCGTCCATTCTTTAATGGGTTTCTATCACTTCTTTTACATGTAGACTTCAAACCTTCAAAATTGTTAAAGTTAAAAGTTCTTTGAGACAGCTTGAATTATATACTGTAAAAGAGTTTGAAGTCATCAGATGGGATATACGAAGAACTTGATCCGTAGGCAAAGACTTTTGGGCTTGTTGGAAGTTTTTCTTTGTTGCAGTGAGACATATCTTCGGTATCATTTCTTATGCCTCTCCAGAGAGAGAGAGAGAGAGAGAGAGAGCGTTTGTAAGAAATCTGCGGTCTTTCTGCGGTCTCTCAACAGAAGACTGCAGGTAACTTAGATGTAGTTCATGTGCTGGACTACTGAGCGTGGGGTCTCCTGTTCGATCTACGGAAAAGAGACATATATCATCTTGAAGTTTTGTTTAACTGCTTGAAGTTCTTACAAAATATTCGAGACTGCTCTGGAAAAACTTCTCAATTCAGACGCATAAAATTCTACGTCCCTTCCATTAGTCCCGAAAAAATAAATAACCACTCAAAACTAAAGGTTGTGAGGAGCTAGGCCTAGGGTACTTTTTTCTTTTTTTATCATTTTGATTTTATAAGACTTTAATTTTTTCTAAAATCCGAGCCTTAAATTTTTAGAATTTTTAGGTTTGTGTAAGTTTTATTGTTTTATATCCAAATAGGGCTGACAGTTTTTTGGAGCTTTCTCCGGGTAGTCATACTTCTGGCTATTTTATTTTACCAGCGGGTTCAACCTATAGAACTTCCCACTCAGTAGTCGAGTAACCCTGGTCCCTATGGACCTGTGGCGTTAACTATTACTTGATTTTTAGCCGAGTATACAAGCCACTAGCGTAGATACAGTATGGAATGTTTCAAAGGAGCAAAGTGAATGACTTGTGACGGTTTCAGAATCGACAAATGCAGCTGTACATGGCCCACTTAAAGAAACAATATGTCTATGCTGACAGATCCTCTAATTCAGTCCCGGAAATTAAGAAAACCATTCGAAAGCGAGTACAAGTATCCTTGACTGACTTGAAAACTATTCCGAATCCAATTGAACCCTGCCTAGGACTTTCCTTGACAACTATTTGCACATCATTTGAATTGGATTTGATTCAGAGAAAACACCTTCCGCAATAAAAACAACCCAACTTATCATACAAAGGATATTCATCTATACCGGTGAGCCAAACATAATCACATTGCTTCGCACACAGACACACTCAATTGACATGCAATATCCAAATGGCAGCAGGCGGCAATCTTGTGCATTGCATCAGCACACCACCCACATCCCGCCTTGACTTGCGACTAGACCCGCACACACATTTTCACAAAGTATCTCAATTATAGCGAATGTGCAATATAGCCTTCGAGGAAGTCTCATCCATTCGCCTCCCCTACCACACACATGCTTCATCTTTTATCACCGGATGAAAATTTTCGGGGGAGCGGGTGTCAGTCGCTGGAAGAGAAGTTATAAATTTTAAAAGCTTCACGAAATCAGTTCAATGAGGAAGTTTTCAATCTGGAAATTAGTTTTCGGGTGAAATACACTCTCCGTGCTGTAGATGGGTATGTGGGTGGAAGGAATTTCATTTTTTTTTCCTTCCCGCACTCGTCCTTATTTTTTGTAATAAAATAATAGTAATACTACCTAGGATAGGTATGTGTGCGGTACGGTCGTGTTGTAGTCAAATTTTGAGGGTGGCGAGGGGAAGGAAGCGAAACTAAATCCATTAAAGGCAAACAGGAGACGGAGAGTCCTATACACAAGTCGTATATGAAGGGAGGGAAGCCTGATGAAAGAGTTTGGCAGGGCAGCCATCATAATATGAACAGGCACACCTGGCACTTGGGTTTCTTGCCACCTCTACACACTTAACTTAAGAAGGATGGCAAGCTTTCGTGTAGATGAGGACTGATGATCATAATAACGACGATGTTGATGATGATGATGGGAAGTGGAAGTGGAAGTGCTGGCACACACTAACCTCGCCATGTATACATCAAAGACGGAATGCGTAATGAAGTCAGGTAATTAATATCGATTCTTGATGAGTTTTGAAATATTAAAATGCGACTAAAATATCCTTGACTGGGTTCGGGTTCGGTTCGGTATCGCTCGTGGGTGCAATGCATCGTGTGTCTGACGTTCTTATAGGTATACAATATATACTGATGAGGAGGATGACGAAAAATCAAATTACTTTCGGTGCAGCTATAGAGAACGGAAGGGGCGCAGGTGGTGTATTGTTAACTTAATTGGCTTCGGGAAGGCGGCGCGGCGGCAGGAGAATGCGGTAAAATGTATTGCGGAAATTAGTTCTTCTTTGATGCACTCATTCTCCGCATTCGTATAACAGCAAAACCGTTGAAGGTGTATAGTGTATGCCGTATACACCATCACTCCTCTCCTCTTCTCTGGGTGCTGCCCACATATACCTACAGCACTTTCATTTGCAGTATGGAATTTCGTATCCACCTAGCTAGGGGTAGCTGCTGTTCGTGTTGGGTGATTGGATGAAAAATTAATTAAGGATGAAAGTTTGTTGTAAGGTTTTTGTTTCCGCACCAACTACCGTCGTGTATCCCCGTTTACTTTTTTTTCTTTTTCTGTTTTTTTGCTTTTCTGTGGGAATTTAATCATTTAACGTTTAATTAGCTGCCAGAGGTATATGTGTCTGGTTGGATGGAAAATCGAAGGAATTGCACATCCAGGTGAGGATAATTCCACATGGCACAGCAATGCGATAAAACATGCGTAAAATCGTTTGACAAATTAATCGAATCAAACGGAGAAATGACTGTGGTGACGCCGACGACGATGATGACGAGGATGATGATGACGAAGACGACGACGACAAGGAAGTGGAAAACATCAAAAAGCCATTCGAATTCGTAAGCTCACAAGTAATTTCATTAGCAGCAGCGTTGTGAGGAGACAAGCCAAATAGTAACGCCGACGACGTCTGTGTCGTCACATTCATGTTCATCATCGCTCTGACTCTGATGGTGGCAATGACATTTTCACACCCCAAAAGACACACACAACTTCACATGACACAGTGCAGAGGCACACACAATCGCAGCTAATTTGATATGTTTTCTCAGACGTGGTTAAAGGCGCAATTGAATGAACGAACAAGCTGCCAAAGTTGGGCGGGGACTGGTGTAAATTGATGGAAAAATATTTGGCAATAGATGAGCACACTTACCTTGTGTAATCCTTTTTGCATAGTATAAGACCCCGTCGTGTAAAACAACTTGAACCCATATCCGCTAGATTTGCACCACAGCAATGGCATTTTAGGCACGAATTGTGCCAGTATCTGTCTAAGGCGTGCAGCAGAAATCGATCGGCAATTTTTTCTGCAAATAAAGAGAGAAAAAGTTCAAATAGATTAGCGAGTGCGAAACGCATGTGAAGTAGAAATTATTCTACATAAGTATACATGTAGCAAGTCAGTAATTGGGAAAGCTAGTTCGAGATTTGGTTAAGTAAAGGGTTTTTCAATTGGGACGGGTCGATGTTTAGCAGCCTGTGGCGACCATGTCAATTTAGTATAGCGTCTGCCTTATCTGGTGTTTATTATTCAGTCGCGAGATGCCAAGTCACAAGTCACAAGTTTGAGTATAACGTTCAAATGACATAACTTTAATGAAAAATTGATTACTTGTCAGTGTGATCGTTGCGCGCACTTTACGAAGACATTCGTAGCAAACATTTTCCCCTTCGACGGATAGTTCTTTCGGGGTTCGAAACAAAATTTTGAATACGACGGATCCTGTGATATACGTGATAAACAATTGATTAAAGTATTTGTATTTGAGTACAGGGTCTTATTTAGAATACTGATATTATTTTTGATATGTATTTCGATCAATATCGTTAGAGCGGTTTTTGTAAGTTAATGCATTCAAAATAGTAACAAATGTTTAGTATAAAAATTACTATTGCTTAACTATTTAGCTGATAACTGAGCATTAGATATAGGTACTATTCGAAAATGTGATTTTCGAGATATGAGCTGTTTTTAAAATTAGCGTTTTCATTGATTCGAATTGAAAGTTAAAGACGTAAGAATTTTGAAAACATCAATTTTACTCTAACTATGCATTTTGGTAAAAATCCTTGGTAAAGTTTTCGGGTAAACTAATAAACTAAAGAAAACTATTTTTCTTTTCCAAAATCCATTGTACGATAATTACGATAATATAGAAAACTGGGTCTGCTATTAAGTTAGAAATGACCTATCACCTTAGAAATTAATTCTTGTTACAATCGTATGAACCGTTTTCGAGATATGACCAAATTTCAAAAGTACCGTTATTCGATTTTAAGCGAAAAAATAAGTACGCAGTCATGTTAACCTCACCTACTTCAGCTCAAATATCAATTTTTGTTGAAATCGTTTGAGCCGTGTTCGAGCCAATCAGACTGATATGAACATTTTATATGAGACAGGCAGACATCGTGATGTCAGAATTGATAACATCTCGAGTGAGTTCGAGATTTTGTACGAATCCAATATCTTTCTTTTACTACGTAATCGAGAAAGTTGAAAAAGAATTTCGTTAATACCTTACACAGCTTGTTTTGTTGCATTTCAACATCGACCCGTCCAAATCGAAAAACCCTTTGGTGGTACCACTTTCTTTGATTACGTACAATTCGATCGATCTGGCGATGATCTTAAACTAACTAATGAGCAGCGTTGTGCAGAAGTACCCAATTGGGTAATTTGGCTCAAGTAGCTTAGCTTTGGCTCAATGCTCCGAGCCAAAGAGAAATGGCTCACGCAGTTGTCTCAAAACTTGAACATCACTTCCTTAAAAAAAAAAAAAAATTAAAAAATAAAACAACTACGAATCAGGAAATGACAATTTACTCGACTGAACGCCGTTAAAAAAACAATAGCTGGTTAAAAGATTCACCAAGCGAACGCACCCACAACTTTTGCATTTATTTTTTTTGGAAATTACAAAAAATCCCTCCTCGTTTTCGTTTAACTAATGTGGCTCAAACTTGTGTGGAATGGCTCGGAAAATGGCTCAACTCGAACAACAATGCTGCTAATGACGAGGCTCTTGTTTGGGTCAACACTCATTGAAGTGAGACTGGTTGATTTAGCTGTCAAACAAACGCGTTCGACCGGTATAAATTTGGTGAGCTCACAATTCACAGATTGTAAAGCCTTATGAGTTACGAATTTTAGGTTTATTGCTGCAGGGAACATGTTCTTAAAATTGTTGCTGCTTATAATAAGCAGTGAATCCAAACCCAACCCAAACATTGGAACTTAAGTCCACTGTCGCACATGAATGTACTCTTGTCATGCACGTGTCATACGACCTCCTGTGTATTGCTACACTCACTCTCACTCAAACTGTTCTGTTCTTGGTGCATTTTTACTCCAGTGCCACAGTGCACCAACAAAGATGGAGATTGATCATAAGTGACAGACAGTGATTGAGATTTCTCTACAACAACTATTTAACTAAAGTGCGAATGTTCTTCTTCTTTCAAATATTTAAATTAGCCCTCTCGGGCTTGCAAAAATTGCCGTAGCGGACGGTATTTCACGTCCTCATGGCGGGGTATTGGTTAAAGTTTTCAACTAGCAATAATCGCACCTCGGTAGGACCTCATTGGTTACGATATCGCCTCTGCGCAAAGCTGACTATTTGGATCACAACCCTGGCACTTATGTTATCCGCAACAGAAAGAGAGTGTGAATTTTTCAAACGAATGAAAATAAAAACAAATTCGCTTTCGTTGTTGCCTCCTCTTTTCTTCTGCTGCTGGTTGGTTCTTTTTTCTCCAAACTGTTTGTATTCGTAATGAAGTACCTGACCTGAAAATTAAAATGTATGTACATGGTACACGCAACGCATACCTATTTTTGCTCGAAAAGAAAAAATCTCATTGATCGCGAAAAAGAAAACGATATTTAGGTAGGTAACGAAACTATACCCTCACGTCCAGGTGTTCGCAATAAAAAGATGCTGTTTGGCTTGGGGAGGATTTCTTTTGTACTACAAGGATTCTTCTTAACAAGCCAAATGTGTTCAGAGGTCTGACACATCCCTATACAATTGTTGATGAATCCTTTGTTCCAACGTGCACCACGGTAAATAATCGTATGCCTAGCATATGTTGGGAAAGGAAGCAAAAGGGAAGACATAATTTCTTGATTTCGGAAACGTCAAAGGTAAAAATATAGGAATCATCGTAATTTCCGACTAGAAGTGGTTTTTGAGTCCTGTGGCCATTACTAAAGTGGTCCTTATGATTGGATTTAAATTACAGAAAATTATGTGTGTGTTCTTTAGGGGTCAGCAATTATGATAAGTGGACAGCTGTTGTGAGTTGTGACACGATCAATTAGGAAAGTACAATATTTTGTTCTTACTTGGAGGTTTTATTTAATCAATTTATAACTACACTCGCATAATGGAAGAGGGAGTTCCATTAATTTAGGATCAGGTAGATTTGTAAAATCAAGTCTAAGTTTAAGAATGCCAACTATTAATAATGCGGCGTACTAATAACAAATTTTACTGTCGACTTTAAATTTACGGAAGCGAATTTTGTATGGAAAATATAGCCACTGTGAACTATTTACTAAAATTAAGAGTTGAAACTAAAAATGATTATGGTAAGGCCCAATGTTTCGAACCGCATTACCATGGAGTGTGTAAAATTAAGTCGTTATTAAAATTCGCTATCATTGATATAGCAAGATGAATGGCAATCAACATGTCAATGCCCTACACTGCTAAGTATTTGTTGTTAAATAGTTACATAATATTTTAATGACGCTTTTGGCTTTGGGGTTTAACTCCCTAAAATAGAATTCTTTTTTATCATTCACCTTGCCGTACATACTGTACTGATCTTGTAAATGCACTTAAATTTTTATAAAAATTTCCAAGTTCCATTAGCGATTGTTGCGGAAAAAAATTCATCCACAGCATATCAATTTTTGGGCTAGAGTCATCGGATCAGTCCTCTTTAAAAATGCCCCTGAACAGCAATAAAAGTTGAGGGAGAAACAACAGGATGAGACATTTTCCGTTGTTGTGATTTCCCGTTTTGGTGATCATTGATCATAATTGGAAGTACAGATCTTACGGCGTTGGACTTTAAGATTTTCGTAGGTCATTTAGCCAAAACCTTAAAGGGGCATATTGAGTACCTATCAAAGAAAGACAGCAACGTTTCTGCAGAAACTATATAAAAATAATGAATGAATAATTTGTAAACATTCTACAAAAAATAACGCGTAGAGTTACCGTTGTGCAGAACTGAGAAATCGTTATTTATTTTTACAAGGTTACAGAGACCTGGGGTTTGTTTGTGCGTTTGATGGTGCGAAAATATACCCCAGAAGCGGTAAAATGTTGCCAATACTTATTTTATTATTTATCTCCTAACTGACTCTTTTTTCAAATCAGAACAGATCATTTTTAGTTTGAATAAGGTAGGTAGGTTTGATCTTTGGGCTTAGAGGTACGGGGACCATCCGTTCATTATAAAAATGAACAGTTCTGTATTTAAAGACGATGTTCATTCTGAATTGGTTTGTAGGCAAAACATAAAATGTTCTTTATTTTAGAAGTTGTTCATTATTTGTTTTGTATTTCATTTAAGTTCTTAAAAGGAATACCGAAAACATTATACATAAAACTAAATATCCAAGAACAAAATGATAGTGCTAACGTGCCCTAGTTTGTTGAATGAGCAAGCAAGTAGTCTAGTACTTAAAAATGGTTTCTTTATTTAAGGTTTTTTTTTTTCACATTTATGTACAGTACTTTTCTCAAATATAAAAAGAATTGAAAAGTTGATTCTTTTGTATTCCTCATTATTTGGAGTGGAGTTCTAAAATATGCTCACTGTACTTATAAGGCTAAGGGAAATAGCCAAAATTGGGGACTAATTTCTTTGTGAAAATGAAGAACCCCTCAAACGCAGTTCGTTATATTTAAATAAAACCAGTTAACAATTTCAAAATCAAGCAAAAAATACAAGTGAAAAACCTCGCACCTCGTTTGGAAGTCAGCGAAATCGATGCTATGTTTCCCAATCTTCTGACTTCAGTATTCTAGTAGAAGTCGATGATATGAGTCCGAGAGCCCATCCGCAGAGGCGGGCCCTCTGTTGTTTCTCAGCCTATAGAGCTGAATAAAGTTTTAAATAGATTGTGGTTATATTTGTCTCTGTTTTACAGTGATATCATCTTAAATCACTTTCTGAAACAGACTGAACACAAATCGACAACTGTGTAAATAGCACCAGCCAAAGACTCAAACTATATTTACTTTCATACTTGCGGAACAAGACAGTGTTTCACTCAAGAAAGATTCAATCATTGTAAACAAATTTTGTCCATGTAGGCCAACTTTTTTCTTTTACCATGTACTCAGACTTTGGTTGACTTTTGTGGCACATTTTACACTACACCATGAACTGTCAGATTGTTAACCTCCATAAACCGCTTTCAAACGGTTTAACTTTACACCAAATTCATGTTGCTGTCATTTTCTAATGTTTGACAAATAAAAAATGTCGATAAAACTGTTTGACACGGTTGGCAAATGAAATGTGACAAATATTGTCATCTTTTCGTCATCTAATCTAATCGACATTTACGAATATAAAAGTAACGATGAAGTGCGAAGTTGCTACCAGTTGAAGCTAAAAAATGTTTGCATATCGGGCTGCACGATTTTGAGAATCTGTCATTGTTCTTGTGTTTTTTTTTTTTCACTCACAAAAAATAGGTATGGAGAATATATTGTTCTTATGCTGAATATTTTATTCTTGAAAACTTGAAAACGATTTCTTGTTACTAATAGTATTGGTTAAAGCGAGAAATTTTAGTTTTAAATTTTTAAAAAATCTCACAATTCATCGCCTTAAATTTTTCTTTTTTTCTGTGTGTTTATAAGTCGTCAGATTTAGAGAAGAAGGCAGAAAAGGGCTTAGTGTTAAGAGTACATACAGAAATATGGAGTGCAGGTTCAATCCTAGCCTCAGGTGCAAACTATTTGTAAGAAACATAAATCAGAAGTAGGTATATGAGAATTTTGTAACGATCGGAAAAGTACAAATTACAGTTTTCTTTTTAAACTGCGTTGCTTTTCACCATCACTTGGCAAACATCCGAGTGTATAACGAACAAATAGTTGTGAGAAGCTATAACTATAGCTGCAGTAGCGTACTCAGGATTTTTCTTATGGGGGCTGAGACTTAACTTCGTGATAAAATGTTTGCCAATGGAGTCCATCAAAGAGTTTTTCACAGCTCTCTGCGCCTTGGAGCTAGAAGTTTGGGCGAACACAAGCCCCTGAGCCGACCCTGCGTACGTCACTGCCTAGCTGTAGGTTCAGCTGTTGTTAAATTACACTGAATTAATTAGGTCTTCAAAAATGGTAAGAGATTTTAGCAAACGTCGTAAAATCCATTAAATACGAGTACCACTGAAGACCATTTAAATGTTTTATGGCATTCAAACTTCAATGTCAGATGATCTGATGGTCTTAACAATACAGCAAGTCAGGGCTTGAATAACCGCCGCCTTCGTGAATGCGAGCTATACGTTCACGGAACGCACGAAAATAAAAGAATTCCCATCAAGTTTTGTTCGTTGACGGGTCTGCCAATTCACCCCATAGCATTGGCACACTCCACCGATTGTTTTATGAATTGTATAAGCATTTCTCTTAGGCGCATATTAACCACATTTACTGACGGTCGCAAAGTGACAATCCTTAAGAGAAGTCCACGTTGACTTTGACCGCACAACACCTAAACTCGTAGGAACACTGGCAGACTTAACTCCGATTCAGAGCCAATATTTACAGCGACAGACGGAAGTCATTCTCCCGCCCAAAGTCACACTTTAAGGAAAACTGTTTACACGAGGGAAAAAAGAAAAAGTAAATATTATCCACTCACCCCCACAACCGGCGCACAACTTTATCGGATTGTTGTTGTTGGTGATCTGCTGGTGATGGTGATGATGATGATGATGGTGATGATGGAAATCCGGTGATACATCGTCCATTGGTGTCAATTGTGGTGTATGTACTCCGCCGCCGCCGCCGCCTCCTCCGCCACCACCACCGCCACCACCCCCACTATGACCATTATGATATCCACCAGGCATTGGCGGATAATTATTATTATCCGGACTTGGCGGATGGTGTGGCGGCGTTATATCCGAATACGGATGATAGGGGGTGTTCATTGCTACGGTAGCCGCCAGTTTGACGTTTTTATTATAAGGCAAAAAATCAGACGATTCTAGATCTGACGATGAGTATGAGTCTGTCATGCGATTTGTAGACTCGCGTTTATTCTAATTCTGACCTTTCTTGAGATACAAATTTGTCGCAATGTTGTTGCTGTTTTTTTCTTCTTTTTTTTCTCAGGACAATGTTCTTAATGCGTTTCTTCCTTCTCCGTGCGGCTTATATGTGTGTTGGAAATGGAATTATTATTCGTGGTCTTTATGTTTATTGGCAATTTGTTTTGTGCAGCTCCTTCGTGGCACACCGGGCGGTTGGCCCTTTTTTTTTTTGTTTTTGTTTTTGTACTGTAGTCAACCGTTTCTGTGTGTTTTTCTTAGTATTCTCGGCTGATCCAACAGGTTGCACCAGCTATATACATGTGGATAGAGGAGGCAGGTATGTGTATATGTGCTCACGAGATTTCTCCTTGGAAAGTGGAGACTGGAGAGGTGTAGTACTTCAACTTATTGTGATGATGCTGTACTCTTGCATGCATCCGAAAGGATGTTGATACTTCTCCGATGGTGGTTGGTGATGGTGTATTTATACCTCCTTCTCATTCGCTTTCGTTTGCCATCATCAGTCTAGTTCTTTCAAGATGCGGGATGGAGAGAGAGAACGAAACGGCAACTAAACCAGATTTGTGAGTTAATAAAACTCATGGATGCGGTGCTTGAGTTGTGTTCTTTTTTTTATTTATCTGCTTCTGCTCTGATGCCTGATGCGGTCGATGTCGCTATGTTTCCGATAATTATGTTGATGACGACCACAACGATGTTGATGATGACGGTTATTATTGGTATTAGTGTTGTGCTATCTGAAATTAATTAAAGGGGAAGAGAACAAAGATAAGAATGATTATTGTGAATCGGGTGTATTACTAGAATAGAGTTAATTTATTTCAGTTACAAGATTATTAAGCGATTTTGATTTAATGTTTTTTTTTTTGTATATTTTTTTATATGGCTATCAATTATAATCAATTAGAATGCGGCCAACATAGATTTCACTAATTTGGTAGATGGGTGTGTGACAGCGTGTATGTAACTACACAGTGGGGACGAGTTTTTCTCTATATTGATGGGAGTGTGTGCGTGCTAAGTAATGGGTTGAGGATTTGAGTGAGTGTTGGTCAGCCCAGTGCACTTTATGAGTTTATGACACAATGATTCTTGGAAATTGAGGCGATTGCAGATGTTTTGGCCGCAGCTATACGGAATGGTATCTACCAAACATTTTAATTTTGTAGGCTTTAAGGGTAAGGACTTGGTTAGTTAGTACAGATGGACGAGTAACTGGTTGAAGTGCGCATAGGACGTTTCTTTTTAGAAATGGTATATAAATGTGAGATACCCGGACCACCGTTTGGGCCATCTTTTGTCTTGTAATAATGGTTACGCCTTAAATTTCGTCAAAGATCCTACTGCGATTCGCTTTGTTAGCCTCAGGATTGGTCTAAAGGTTACCCGGTTTTTCACCATTTTTGACCCGAAAACCTAAACCGTCGTTTGTGACGGTTGTGATAAGTTTTCGGATAGTAAACGTGCCGACGCCGTCAAAGCTTAGTTTGCAGACGTGAGGCGTCATCTTCTAGAAGGGAAATATTCTTATGGTCAGTGTTCTTCGCTTCATGCTTAGAACTCTTCGCTGGGGATATATTTACATACTGGTTTTTTAACCGCCCCCATTTCTTCGGATTGTGACCATTTTTCTCTTCGAACCACAATGTCTGATAATCATTGTTTCTGGCAAGGAAGCAAGACCTTTCCAGGTCGACGCCTTTTGCGCAAGAGTGTCCGCCCAAAAGTGGTTCACCCAAGAAAAGCATCGAAAGGAATTAAAAAGTCAGACACTCTTGAACACTATGAGCCGCACATTTGTAAACAGGTAGGTACCTACAACTACATACCTATTCCAAATTCGGGGATAGGTACATACTTTGATTTTAATGTTCGCATGCTTCATATGTTTGAGCATCGTCTTCTTGGCATTTTGGACCTAGTCCGATGTACGTAAAGTGTATTGGGTTAACCTATAGTGCCACGAAAAATTCGAACCCACCCTATATCTAATACAATTTTAAATATTTAAGCAATGTATTGAAAAGTAAGATTCAATTCTGAAATAGAATACTGGATTTATTCGCCTGTTGATAGTGGGAGAATAATTTTTCTTTGAATAACTAAGGTTTTGAAAAATGCTTATTTTTTTTCGTAGAAGCACCCTGTAGGGATAGCTCAAAATATGTCTACACCATTGTCCGATTACATTTTTAACCATCCTGACTTTTGTTCAATCATTTTTTTGTTGACACCCTTTATCTACCATTTTATGAAATGTTCTTATGCCACAAGGAAACGAGAATGTTTAGTTGGCCCAAGAGGTACATAGCAACGTATGGAACCATAAGAGTAGCTTCAAACAAGCATTCGTTCTTGAGAGATTTTTATTGTAGCTTTCTAGGATAATTTAATTGACAATTCGATTTTAAATGACAGGAATATTCTACAAACGGTCGCGAGAGGGAGATTTTGAATTCAATCAAATATTTAGAAAAAGGAAATACAAATTTCTCTTATTGACACCCTGTATTTATAATACAAAATCTTTACAAATACGACTGTATTACATACCAAGAGGTATAAGCGTACACCTACCTCATCGATGATCAAAAGCAAAGGGTGATGGACTAAAAGAGTTAATTTAAAAAACAAACAAAAAAAGATGTAAACAAGTCACGTTCAAGTATAACTAATTGACTATCGGAGGTAATCTACGAACTAACAAAAATATGAGTTGCCTTTGTGGTAGAAAGCAAAACAGCAAAAATACAACCAACACAATAACCACCCTGTGGTTTAAAATTTATGCATTATTCATAAAGATGTGTAATATGTTACACTGCAAATCTTAGCCTCCCAAAAGTATTGAAAATTTAAGACAAGCTTTCTGCCAATGATCTATTGTTACTAGATGACACCCTGTAACTTATTTTTTGATCGCATTACTTGATAATTCATTCATTAATTACAAGAAATTACAATTGAGCAGCGGTTTGGAAACATTACAATCTAAGTTTTCTTTTTTTGTGTCACCCTGTGTCATAAAAAACAGCACATTTCACGCTCTTGTCGACGGGAATAAAAACAAAAACAGCCTATATGTAACTTAGCCTAGATGTGTTCCTAGTAAGCGCCATAGGCATGGACTCATATACACATATTTTTAAAAGAAGTGGGTTATCTTCAACTTACTACTTCAGATTCTTATAACAGTCACTGAATCACAGAATGATTTGTTTTGTGCGGACGTAATGCTCACATGGGTTTGATGATTGTCCAACAGATTATGACTTTCTTATCGCTTTGTTGAGTCTAATATAGAAACGTCGTCTACGAGTTATCAGTTCGATTTGACTGTTGTCATCTATTTCTGGCCTACAGGTAGTTGCAAGCGTGATCATGGGTCTTATGGATTTGACAGAATTTCTGATTTGTCTAGGATTTGGTACGAAAGCCGTGGCTTCCGAGGGTTGTAGAATTTGACAGTTTGTACTCTAGGTACCTATTGTCAACTATATACGCAGTCTTAGCGAAATTGGAGGTATATCTCGAAATAATCGTGATCTGCGACATCTGATCTAGATCATGAAAATTGATATAGAAAAAGAAAAAAATATCATTGCTCTTACTATACCTATAGCAAGGGTTGACATTAAACTGTCAAAATATAAATTTGTCAATGAGGCCGAAGGCCGAATCATATTAAAGCCTCCGCCGCTACTTTCAATATAGCTTGAGACGACTTTCAATTTGATTTTTCAAAACTTTTGCCATTTTTTGTAAGGCAATCCTAATTGTCTTAGCCTATGTCCGCTTGAAATGCTTTTAATTTTCAAAGGAATGATGAACCCCCCTCTAGCTGACATCCAACCCCTTAACTATTCTAGTCCAGCAGCAATAGCTTCCTTTCAAATTGAAGCTGATACGAAAGGTAATAAATCAAATAAAATAAGTCCGCCTCTGCAAGTATCCACAAAAAATACAATCGTCTGTATTCAAACAGAATAATTAATTAATGTCGCCCTTCCCTAACCACATGACTCATAAAATAATTCAACTTTCCTGCCAACCCAAATGTAATCAGTTTTGATTTTTATCACTTCACTCACAGTCCATTCTTGTGCATTTAATTGACACTTTGATTAGATATAGGACATCAAGTTGGCATATATACCTGTGTACATGTGCACCACTTCAAGATCCCTCGACGGTTCAGTACTGATAAAGTGTTTAAACTCCGAAAATTAATTGGACTAAGTTAACCTTATACAAACATTAAAATGTACACATTCGGCCTAATCGCGCACACGTTCGACGAACAAGACTGAATGCTGATAAAAAAAAACCTACAAACAAAATGACCAGTCCAGTGTGCTGATAGTAAATATATTTAGAAGTGTTGTAGTTGATAATTAAGGTAGGTGGAAAATAACTTGTCATACAGACTGTTTTCTTTCATTGTAACATATTTTGCACAGTGCTTATAATCGCATACGAAAGAATACGCTGATCGGGAATGGAGTTCGTTCCACAATCAAAATGAAGTACACTCAAAACTAGCAGCAAAGTTGACAAACTTTTAAATGTTGACACACATGAGTCAGGGGTTTTTGGTTTTTGATAGGTTGCCCTTAAATGTCCAAAAAAGTCAAATCGCTTCAAACCTACTTGAACGTACACTTAGAAAGGTAGGTGACAAGCCACCAAGCCTTTACGTTAAAAATGCGATATGGCATGATTAAGGTCTCGTCGAAAAAGGCCCGTTAAGTAGAGGACATTCAGGAATATTTGCATTTTTTAAAAGCCCCATGTAAATGTTCTATTGATTCTGTTGTTACCGTTGACCGCCTTCAAGTTGTACACAAAAATTTACATAATATGTTACAAATTTAGCTAAAAATGGTTGGAGTTTGGACCGGTATTTTTAAGACAATTGTACCTCTCAATAGGCTACGGGGGCAAATCAATCAAAATCAAAGGATATTTAAGACGACACTGAACTGATTGGTTCCCTCAACTGGCAACTTAAGCACTCCTTTTAGATTTTCTAAAGAAGCGGGCTGTTCATTTTCGGTTCAAAATTCCTCCGAGATCTTACCTCGTTTAAAGGGACCGGTCTCTTCGTTTCTGATAAAGCTATCGATATCTGCGTCTAGGGCAACATATTAAACGGGAGACTCAACGTAAAAAAAACTTTTAAGAAAAACCACTGTTGGTTTCTAGCTTTAAGGTACGTATCTTAGGAGGTTCACCATTCTAGACTTCTAATAAATGACGCGAAGTGTCGAGTGCTTGTAGCTCTTTAAAGATTGTACAAAGACATGTCTTTTGGATTATGTCTGGCTGGATGGTGTTACTGCACTGGAAATGGTTTTTTCAAAGAAGCTCATGAGTACGAAAAGCTGTATCTTCATAAGTGAAACGCTCAGAATAACGTCTAATGCGAAGCTATTTTTTTCTACCACTCTACTTCGTTGTCAAATATGGTAGCCGGTTCCAGCTTTTAGACTAAATACCTCATCTCAATGGTCAAGTTATCGCGTTATCGAGATTCTTTCACCAAAATCTCCTGATCTTTCCAGTCCTGTCTCAAAGAAGAATGCTTGGCCTTCACCCTTGACGATTTGGCAATTACCAAACGCAAGCATAACGTGAACCGATCGGTTATATGACCTTATCAACTCGCAGAGACTGGGATTGTCACTGGTTCAGGCTAAAGTCAGCTTTGTTCCAGTTTGAAGTAATAAAACAAGCGACCGGCATAATATGATCGCCACCTTAGGTAACAACCCAGCGTTATAACTTACACTGATATCAGGTTGCAAATGGCAGTCATGTGGCTTCAATTCACCAATTAAATCGTATAAGGCTTAGAGCTGAAGTCATTTGACAGGCTTTCAACAAAGTAGAAGGAGATATGCCCATTTCCTGTGCACGGTGTCGATTGGATAGGCATGAAATCTTAGCGGCAGAATCCTAAGAACCTTCCGTTGCAATATTTGCTTTAAAACGCACAGTTTCCGATCTGGTTTATGAATGGATATGCCATTAAATGGTCGCAAGACTCATCACTGATGCGTCGAATTGCGCAGCTCGTGTTCAGCTTATTACTATATAACTTACGAACCGCCTCGTAAAATTGTGTAATCCAACACCTAATCTGAGAATAGTTCGCCGCAAATCGAAAGCGTTGTTTCAGTGCAAGGCCAGAGAGTAGGACGACCTCAAATACCTCCATCGCTCACATTTGACGGAAACACCCTTCAAGTGAGATTCACCTATTTTTCACTTGATATTTTCCTAACAAAACTGCTTAAACAAGAGGACACAAATCATTGACTTTAATTCAAAGGTTCATCGTAAAGCGTAATGATACCCACTGTCCCAAGCGGAACAGCTGAATGTAACCTCTCCTCCTTTTGAAATAAAAATCCCCCTTATCATATGGACCGTCCTGCCGAAATAGTCCAACGTCCTCAAAGAAAATTAAACAAAAATTTAAAAAAAAATCCATCTCTTGTCCGCACTTTTATTATAATTGGCTTTGACAGCTAACTATTCCCCCTTGTCATTTAACAGACACAAAGCAAACAGAAAACCTCACACTCGCACAGGGAAACCGATTGCATATTGCGGTTAATTATAATGATGTTGGATGATGAGTCCCCAAACATCAATCATAATTAGTATCAAATTTCGCAATAAAAAGTACAAAGCAGCACGCACACTCCCATCGGGCACACACAAACCATAATGAAACCAGGAATTTCAATAAAGCAAAATTTGAATTATATAAAAAAAAAACAATCACCAGGCTCATCCATATTTAAAGGGGAGCGGCGGTGGTGCTCCTGCCGTTCATGCCACAGCACTCGGCAATGTGCAACGGATAACACAACTGTCAGGTCGTATTAAGTTACGATGACACTTCTCAGTGTCATGCCGGAGCATAACAATAATTACTTGTTGTTGATTATATATGCCTACACGATGCGACAATAGTGACAATGTCAACAGCAACACAACTTTTACTCATACAACAGCAAAGAGCAACAGAAACAACGCAAAACAACAACAGCAAGCAACATCCAGCAAAGACAAACGGAACAATAATGATTATGATACCCGGCGACGACAACGAGATGAAGACGACGATGACGAGGATGGAGTTGATGAAGAGGATCCACCAGCACCACCACCACTACCCCCATCAACCGGTATGAATACGATGCCGAGCCGACTATAATATATACATGAACAACGACCACCATTGAGGAGAACAAGTGTGAGAAAGAGAGTGAATGGATCTGTGATTGTGGATAATTATCCGGTGTGCATTTTATTTCACTCAAGCCGCCTACGTCCCTCTCTCGGTGGTATGCAAAAAAAAAAAAAAAAAAACAAGAAGAAAGAAAAACGCGCGCGCCAAAGGAGCTACACTCCACTCCACCACGACGAAGTGGGAGGTTAGCCGAGCCTGCAGCCCGGGCGAAGTAGGACCCCCTCGGTGGGGTACGAAATCAACGAATCAACTACGTGTACCAGTGCAATGCGAGAGGCCTATCAAGCAGAATGGAAATAATAACAACAAGCGAACCTATAACCAACCACCACACCACCATGTGGATGATGATGCTGATGACGACGGCGACAACGACTACGACGACAAAGTCTGAAAGATTTATTAATTAATTAAAACGACAGGCTATAATATCACTCTTTTAATTAAGTTCATTATTTTTAATTGGATGCGGTTTGTTCTTTCGCCGACTTTCATTAAAACGACAACGCGGCCGACTATATACGAATACGATACGACGACGACGATGATGAAGACACAACGCCAACGACGACGACGACGAGCGAGTGTCCATCCCAAAGTTGTGCGGTCGCTACTACCACCACCACTATCACTCCTTCCTCGGCCTTTTTTGCTTAACTGGCCCATCAAGTAGGTGAATACACACATACTTGAGTCAAATTTTTGCGAGTTAACTCTGAAGAGCCTGTGTCGCAGCCACAACAAAAAGTCCAAAATGACACGGCTTTAATGAAATGTGGCTATCAGCTCATTGGTGGTGGTTAACAACAGCAGACGTGAACGAAAAAAAAAAAATTATTATTAATACATCAGCAATTATTAACGTAAAATCGCGAGCGAGGGATATTCCTGCACTCTCCGATGACAGATCTTCCATTATC
Organism: Cheilosia grossa; assembly: GCA_963082955.1. Lineage (NCBI taxonomy): Eukaryota > Metazoa > Arthropoda > Insecta > Diptera > Syrphidae > Cheilosia > Cheilosia grossa. The sequence goes on along the minus strand of OY720147.1, from coordinate 22,049,844 downwards.
GGCTCTCGCACTGCACCGCAGATGATGAGCGGCAAGTTTATGCTTTTGGCGTTGCAGCGGGTGATGCCACAGCCTCAGAGCTCTGCCGGATTTATGTTCTTGTCGAAGAGAATGACGAAAATGATGCACAGCCTGGCACGCACATAAACCACCACACCTATACCAGCCAGAGCAACCAACTCAGAACCAGCGACAACAACAACAACAACAGCGGCAATGGGTGAATGGAAATTATTTTTAATTGGGCGAAATGCTTGTTAACGGTGTTGTTGAAGTGTCAAATATTATTTAATATCGATGGTGGGCATTTATCTCAGAGAAGCATTCGGTTGGTTTTTCTGTTTTTCGGTTCCGCGATCCTGGCGCGAGTTAAGTATCCATAGCAAAACATATTGAGAAAAAAGATAACATTATTTGTATTCAATGATATCTTTAGTCTCTAGTACAGTCTTGCACACAACGCTACAATGATAACATATGTAAAAGAGATAATATCGTTTGTATACAATGTTGGAATATTATCTCTTCTTCATTATCAAGCAAGACGATTGTACGCTTGGGTCTCCTTGTAGATAGATAAGAAAAGTATATAAATACGACTGTATGATGAATTTATCAACAGTCTTATTGTAACTACATAGTAGCCTTAAGCTCCTTTTAGAATTAGTAAAAAGTATTTCAATAATAAAGGACATAGTTCCAAATAAATATTGTTTAATTTTAAAAGTAAGAAACAAGTGTTTTAATTGGCGATCCTGCCAGGAGGTTAAATATACTTTTTAACTTCAATCGAGCGGACCTCGGGAACAAGTAGTGAAATCTAGTATAAACAGAACACTCGCGTTACCGGTTACAAGAATTACCTAGCATAGCAGGTACAAATATAGCTTCTTCGTACGAAGCAGCAAAGCAATTCAGTGAAAGTGTATATGTGGAGAAAAAAAACACACAAATTCGACGACAACAGACACGAGTTCAAAATGGAACAACTCGCAGTATTAATGGCAAGATTAGAAGCTTTAGAAACCAGGAGCAACACAGTAACACAAACCCTAGAGCACACACGCACAGAGAATGCAAGGTTAGCAGCAATAATAACTAACCAAAATCAAATAAACACTAATTTAGAAACAAAACTAAATGAAGTAAAATCTGGATTAGGCATAGTACCAAACATACCTGTGCTAGAGGAAATAAGAACCACATATACAGATGGTAGTGAAATACAGTTAGACGCATTTAAAAGCCTACCTATTTTCAACGGCGATCAATCAAATTATCGGTCGTGGCGCGAAGAAGCATCCAGATTAATGGACAGCATTAAAAACTTCAAAACACACAGTAAGTACGCAGCAGCATTGACTATAGTGAAAAGTAAAATACAGGGTGCAGCCGCGAATGTGTTAACTAATTATAACACAATTTTTAATTTTGAGGCGATACGTAACAGATTAGATTATACGTACTCTAATCAAGAACCTCTATACGTGCTACAAGACATGATGAAAGCCATCACGCAAAAAAGAAGCACACTGTCTGAATACCACGACGAGATAAATAAAAATCTCAATTTAATAATATCAAAAATCACTATGTCAGGTGATCCGCCGAATATAATCGACAGACTAATTAAAAATGCTAACGACGACGCAGTTCGTATATTCATTGATGGTATGAGTGACAACTTTACAAGAGGATCATTATATTCAGCTACAATAAATGATCTAGAACACGCATTCGCAATTGCTCGCAGAATAGAACATGATAATGTGCACAGGCATTTACATCTCACTCAGGATAAGCACCACAAAAATATGCCACATGAACGCAGAAACGAAAGAAGACCAAATTATTCGAGCCAAACAACGAATTATCAACCCCAGAAGCAATACGATAATATGCAGCAACACAATCAAGGACCACAGCCGATGGAGATAAACTCGAGACAAATTGTACATGCACAGCGACAAAATTGGAATCAATACAAACCCGATGTATATAATCCACCAGCGAAACGTGAACACAGCGGGAGTTTCAACACACACAACAGACCGCAACGATCTTATCAGCAGAACTTCAAGCAGCAGAGAGTAAATAACTCCCGACAACAACGCAGAGACGATGTCAGCAGTACATATGCAGAAGCAGATGAAACGGAATGTATGGTAAATAATAACATAAGAATAGATCATTTAAACTAGTAGACGGGTTGCCCTGCTTAAATTTAACTAGTACTATTTCTAAGAAAATTTATAAAATTCTTATTGATACTGGTGCAACCCATAATTACATTAATAGAAAATGCGATTCTAGCAAAAAAATTAAAATTAAACCTATAAAAATAAAAACAATGCATGGTTATTCTATGGTAGATACAAAGAAAGTAGTTAGGATATTAAAGAAAAATATAACATTTTTTGAATTAGAGGATATTCAGTCTTTTGATATGATATTAGGATATGAAGGACTTAAAGTTCTAAACGCGGAAATAAATTTCAGTAATATGACTCTAACTACCATAAGCAGTGTCGAATCTATTCAGAAAATTAATTACATAATTGGGGAAAATAATATTTATAAAGCAGACATAGATAGACTGATGAAGATTAATAACAGCATAGGACCGTTACCCTTTACAGATACTATAGAAGCAAGCATTAGGACGACCAATGATAATCCGGTTTATGTTAAACAATATCCATATCCCATAGCAGATAACGAATTCGTAAACAAAGAAATACAGAAACTCTTACATGACGATATAATAGAAAAAAGCCATAGTCCTTATAACAGTCCCATATGGACAGTACCTAAAAAAGGTTTGGACGAAAAAGGAAAACCAAAACGGCGCATGGTTGTTGATTTCCAAAAACTTAACGCTCACACTGTAACAGACAGATACCCCATTCCGGATGTCAACATGACAATTCAAAATTTAGGTAAAGCCAAGTACTTTACAACATTAGATTTGGAGTCAGGTTTCCACCAAATTAAAATCAAAACAGATGATAAAGAAAAAACAGCTTTTGCTATAAATGGCGCAAAATATCATTTTAAACGAATGCCTTTCGGGCTCAAAAATGCACCAAGCATATTTCAGAGATGCGTGGACGACATTTTGAGAGACTTTGTAGGTAAATTCGTACACGTTTACATTGATGACGTATTGATATATTCTTCATCTGAGGAAGAACATATACAGCACATAAGTCAAGTATTCGACGTACTCAATAAAGCCACATTAAAAATATCTGATGAGAAAAGTAAGTTTTTTCAAGAAGAAGTAGAATACTTAGGTCACATAATCAGACATGGTAGAATCACTACGAACCCTGAGAAAATAGCAGCTATAGAAAATTTTCCAGTCCCACAAACGGTAAAGGATTTGAGAGGATTTTTAGGTCTTACAGGTTACTATCGTAAGTTTATAAAAGGATACGCAAGCATAGCCAAGCCCCTGACATTATATTTACGAGGAGATAACGGTAAAGTAAACAAAAAACAAAGTAAAAATATTAAGTTAAATCTGAATGATTCAGCATTAGAAGCGATTAGAATTTTAAAAAATTATTTGAAAGAACAAGTCGAACTTTTTCAACCGGATTATAGTAAACCATTCGAGCTTACTACTGATGCATCCAACATAGCTATTGGAGCCGTACTAAGTCAGAATAAGCAACCTATACACTTCTTGTCAAGAACACTGAGTAAGACAGAAGAGAACTATAGCACAAACGAGAAAGAGCTATTAGCGATCATATGGTCCTTACAAAAACTCAGAAACTACATATATGGTATAGCAGACTTAACCATATATACCGATCACCAGAGCCTTATATATTCTGTATCAGAAAAAAATCCCAACACAAAGCTGAAACGTTGGAAGGGAATCATTGAAGACTTTGGAGCAAAATTAGTTTATAAACCAGGAAACCTAAATCTTGTAGCTGACGCATTATCACGTCAACGCATAAATACTTCTACCATAGAAACAGCACATTCAGCTGAAAGTTCTTCTAATGATATAATAAAAACTGTGAATCAGCCTTTTAATGCATACACTGCACAGTTCGAACTTATTGAAGATATAACAAATAATATCGAAACACAAATCTATTTTAGTAACAAAATAAGACTCATAATAAAGTTTAAGGACAAAGACTCTTTACTAAGGCAGATGAAAGAAGTTATACAACCCCAAAAGATTGTAGCTTTGCATACGAAATTTGAAAACATATACAAATATGGTGAAAACATAAAAAAAGAATTCCCACTAGTAAGATTTATATTCACACCAAGAAAACTTCAAGACGTGACAAATTTGGAGGAACAACTAAAACTTGTAAGGGTAACTCACGAAAGAGCACACCGAGGGTTACGTAACAATATACAAGAAATCTCAGAGAAATATTACTGGCCCGATCTAAATAAACAAGCAAAGAGTTTCAACAGAAAATGCATAGCATGTCTATTTGGAAAATATGAAAGAAAACCTATCAGAGAACCTCTGAATAATTCAGAAATACCAACACATGTGGGAACACACATTCATATGGACATATACTTCAACGACAAGTATACTTTCCTTGTAACAGTAGATAAGTATTCTAAATATACAATCCTTCGGGAAATCGAAACTCGAAACAGACTGTACGACGTTATGGAAGAGGTCTTATCTAATTATTTCCCAAAATGTGAACGACTCATGACAGATAACGAGAAGGGATTCAAAACAGAAATGGTGAACCAAATGTGTTTGAAATACAACATAACTAAAGTAGAAACTCCAGTATACAGATCGACAGCGAACGGTCAGGTAGAACGTGTAAACGGTACAATAACTGAACTGTCTAGAATATTCACAATTCAGAATAAAACAAGACTTATCGAAGAAATATTTAGAACAGTGCGTGAATTAAATAATTCTATACACTCAGTTACCGGTTTGAAACCTAGAGACATTTTCTTTAATCAAAATAAATATAGCAATAGTGAAATTATAATAAATAAACTAAACTCAGCATCCAAAAAAGTGATCGAACGTCTAAATAAAGGAACTCGACACAGAGAGTATAAAAAAGGAGATAAGATAATGGTAAGAATCACAGGTCTTAGAAAGAAATCTAACGCCAGATACATAACAAGAATAGTAGAAGAAGATAAAGGAGACACTGTAATCTCTAAAGAAGGAATAAAAATTCACAAGGATAACATAAAGAATTATCATTTTTCAGATGACGAAAATATTAATATTCCTAACATTACTAGGAATTGTACAGAGTCAAGAAGGGCAAGGAAACGTTCAAATAACTGAGTTACTAAACAAGAAGTTTATACTTACGCAAACAGATGACGTGTATTTATTCAAAGAACAAACTTATTTGTTACATGCCACCAACCTGACTTCGATATTTCAACCTTACGTAAATATCGTAACTAGTAAATATCAACCTACACAAGAAGAAAAAATTTGGTTAAGTAAAATTAAGAATTTAGCAGACCAATTACAAGAACATACTAGGCATACTAGATCAATTAACTTTTTAGGAACAGCTTTCAAATATGTGTTTGGTAATCCTGACCATTATGACTTAGTTAACATAGAAACGAGTATAAATAATCTCATAGAAAACAATAATAAACAAAAAACTATAAATTCTAGATTTGAACAAATTTTGCAACAATTCGAAGGTCAGAGCCTTAAAGAACATTTAGTAATAGAACAAGTGTACGAACAATTATTATTATTGACCAGAACAATTAATGCAGCAAAAAATAATGAATATTTATCAGAAAGCCTAGACTTAGATGACATTAAAAATATTATTCAACATGAAATAATTCAAGTACCCATAATAAATATACTTGAGTACTCTAAAATATTATTAGCTAGAACTGATGAATTCTTCATCACAATATATAAATATCCAGTTCTAATTAAATCATGTAAATTGTATAAAGTAACACCTTTAAATTCAAAACATGGAAAAATCATTACAGATAAAACAATTGCCTCATATAACAAAACTTATGAAAGAGAAATGTTAAAAATAGCGTCGAAAAATCGGGACGATTTCGTTTAACAAGGGGGGGAGTTAAGTATCCATAGCAAAACATATTGAGAAAAAAGATAACATTATTTGTATTCAATGATATCTTTAGTCTCTAGTACAGTCTTGCACACAACGCTACAATGATAACATATGTAAAAGAGATAATATCGTTTGTATACAATGTTGGAATATTATCTCTTCTTCATTATCAAGCAAGACGATTGTACGCTTGGGTCTCCTTGTAGATAGATAAGAAAAGTATATAAATACGACTGTATGATGAATTTATCAACAGTCTTATTGTAACTACATAGTAGCCTTAAGCTCCTTTTAGAATTAGTAAAAAGTATTTCAATAATAAAGGACATAGTTCCAAATAAATATTGTTTAATTTTAAAAGTAAGAAACAAGTGTTTTAATTCGCGCCTTTATGGCTTTCACTTGTAATTTGTTTTAATTAATTTTGGTTGCATGGGCTTCTTTTTTTTTGTGACAATACTATCAGCCGGTTCGTTTGTGGTGAGAAGATATTTCTTAATTAAGTTTCAAATGGAGGAAAAAACGGATTCTTTCGAGTGGAGGAACAAACACATGTGCGGTTGGTAAATAATGGGGTCAGGAGTTGAGTGATGGCGATGATGGGAGAACTATGTAACTGATCTGGCATTTGAGTGGAGGAATATTCCTCGCTCGCGAAGTGGGGATCAATAGGCGCGAAGATCAGTCTGAGGGGCCAAATGGTTCCTTTTTGAGCCTCACGACGCGTGGTCTGACTTTTTTTTTGTTTTAAATGATCCAAATGGACCCTTTTTCAGTTCAAGTGAGATTTTATTCTTTATTTTGTTTTTGTTAAATGCTTTTTGCTGCTGATTTTTTATTGCCCTTCTTGAAATTTTTCAGTGGCACCACTGCTCCCAATACTTAGATAATGATAGATCGGTCAGTGTAAAGTATTGACAACGATGATGATTGTTACGATCAGTTGATCTTAGGTCATGTCCATTTCAATAGAGGAATAATTTCGCTGATCGTGCAAATTTTAGCGGATATATAAGATCTGAAATTAAAACACAAACTCACTCACTCAATATGAATATTAACTACAGCAGGTATGAGAGGAAAGTTAGTCCATATTCGATCAATATACTGCAACAGATATATGCAGGATCAATATGAGTGCTATCTTGTGAAGATCACCTTAAAAACTTACAAATCTAGATCAGTATAGTGACAGGTCGATCTCACAATGCTTATATAGGAACGTTACTCCTTATTTGATCAATGTTTAATGTGCGCCGTCTCGGATGATCACGTAAACACTTCAAAATCTAGGTCAGTAATGACAGTTCGATCATTACGATGTTATAACAGGAACGTTACTTCTTATTTGATCAATGAGGAAGGTCTGTCTTGAAAGATCACGCCAAATACTTTAAAATCTAGATCAGGAATTACAGCTCGAGATTTGCTATCGCAGTACTAGAATAAGGAAAATCAACCTGTCTATTTGTGACCAAATACAGGGATGTCATTTGCGATCTTCTTTTTCTATCGGAAATCGTGTTCGGGTATATGTATTAATGAGGATCAATAGGCACATGAATTAAAAGCGAAGATCACTTCAAATACTTGGACTTGGATATCATTAATCCCAGATCGACCAACGCCATGGTGTAACGAGAATGATGATCATTACATCCCATATGCAGAGAGCACTGAATCAATTGATCGCGAAAGTCCACAGGTAAATTTAAGACCTAAGGTGGAATTACAGGGATGTTATTCACCGTTTTTAATGTGGGACGACACTTGCGTTGCGAGTCTTTTCTTTAAGAAAGTGAAGTCAGAAAAAACGAAGATCAGAAGGCCTCAACCACGAATTAATCAATCAGAAATGAGGGTTAACGTACAACGGCTATAGTGAGAGATACGATCAGTTTATATAAAACGATACCCATTTCCAGAGAGGAAACGTTTTACTGATCGTGCAAATTGATTGGTTCTGACAGATAAAGAAAGAAATGCACCATAAACACTGACCAACAGGATGATCGAACAACGACTTGTTGATAACGATTTATACATTCTTTTGCCAAATTCTGTGCGGCCAGCAAGATTATCTGATTTAGGTAGATCAGTTTCAGTTTTTATTCTCAGCGGTTATTAATTGAAAATATTTTCAAAAAATATTATGTAGGCACACCTACAACCTACATATAATCGGTATCTAAAAGTTATTAGTGAACGATCCACACCGATCTTCTGATCTACACCAAAAAATTGATAAAATTGAATGCTTACAGCAAGCAGCACTAGTTAAAGCAAGGCTTATGTGATGACAAGACTGTTCTGATGATAGCTTTATATTCCAAAAAGCTTCCGAATAATTCGACTAAAAATATAACAAGTTTTTGAAATTGGAATTTCAATCGCTTAGAAGACCCTGAGGTTTGTTTTTATATTTAGTGCCATAGGTAAAGTAAGAGGTTTCCTAACCATCTTTCAAAACAGTGGACTTATAAGATCAGTTTTATCAGTTTTAAGTAAGTTTGCGATCGTGGACAAAGCTGAGTTATCGAGCTGCAAGTAGGGAGAGATGGAAGGACCTGCTTGACGGCCTATGTTCCAGGCGGAGTTAAAGTGTTGGTGCCAACAGCAGTTACCGGAACAGAAGAAGAGACGAATATCGGTGGTTTCTTTAAGTTCAATTTTCACAAGTAGTCTGAATCGTACTGATTGCATTTAGGTCCAGAAGACTACTGGATAAAATAGAGTAAGTAAGGAATCGCTTCATCACAACTTGAGCCGTTTTATCGAAGGCCTTCACTTTATCTATATCCTATAATGTTGATGAATCTATAGCTGCCTTTACATTACATTGCATTTGCTTTTATTAAACTTTGTGTATATACAATTTGACTTAAGGCTATGTAACAAAAAAAATGGTGGTGAGTAATAAATATTTAAATGGGTTGGCTCAACAACAGGGGCCCAGCGGTATACAATGTTTGTTTTCTTAATCTATTTTATATAAATTGTGGCTGTCTTCTCGGATTCATACTCGTAGTATGCATGGTTGTCTGGTTTGACCTCAGGGTGTTCAAGTCCGGGTGTTGACATAGCTATAAACTTGGATAGAGCTGGCTGAAGAGAGATGTTGGTTACAGTACAGGCCCGCCCGGCCTTTCATAATACGCACTTTCTAACTATCGTCTGATGGCGTCTCGTTATAGCATATTCAAACGTTTCTATACCGTTTTTTTGCTAGTTTTGTATGCCTTTTATATAAACCTTGCTTTTCTGAAAAAGTTGTGCAGATTTGATGTTCATTTTTAATTGGAAGGTACTACACTTTCGAATATAGCTAGGCTTTGGACGGTACACTTCTCCATGGTTGCGTATATGCGGCGTTTGAAGAAAGATTATTTGGAGACGTTTTTATTCAGTTTACAAAAGTGTTATCTGTTATGGTACAAGATTGTAACGAGTTTCCCCAAATTATGAAGATATTTCCTTAGTTTAGAAGTCTAAGACTCAATCGACATGCATGTGGAAATATTTATATTTTTTTGCAGCTTCTCCTGTCTTCGAATGTAAGACATCACTTCGGCTAGTGATCTGGTCTTTAGTTCTTTAAGGTACCTGTTAGCTGGGAGATCGCCAAAAGTATTTCGAAACGGCAAATTCCAAACCCTCGTAAAATTTGCATCACCCACTGCTAGGACCACAATCCATGATCCGCATTGAGGCAAAATTGATATACATGTCCTAATCTACCGACATGCGCAGATGTTTCGTCATGTTATAAGCCTTTCACTTCGAATTCAACCAAATGTGTAGAAATGGGCGAAACATATACAAGCCGTTGTCGTTAAGGCCAACGTAAGTGTTAAGGCAAACCTCATTTTGACGATCGTTTTGTTCCCCGAACTCAAAGTCCACCACACCTCACGTTGCACTACGCACTTATGTAACCGTATACATCGAAAACGATACAAAAGCGTGATAGTGAGCAGTTAAATTATCTCATTTCCAACATGCGCATGATTGCACTCTTAGCACTTAGCGCTGCATGGCGATGTTGTGAATTAAGCAATTTTCATTTGCGGATACTACCAGTACCAATTTGTAATCGAGCGACTACTTAATTGACCAGTCCCCTAATCAATCTTTTTAATTAGCTCACATTCCCGGGCTGAGAATATATATTTTTGAATTTATTTTCGACGTACAAACATTTTGGTATACAGATACGAATGTGTTTCTCAAAACTGTCCACTCTCAAGATTAATGATTATTGCATTTGGCAAGAGCAGAATATGTCTCTAGACTGTTTGTTTTCATTATTGTCTGGTTTCGTCTTCAAATTAAATTGTGGTCAATTAGAAATATAGTTTTTAGTTAAAAATATATAGAGAGCTAAGAGAAATTTCATGTTTTGGGTCGCCACAAGAATTATTACTTTGCCTAATTGGAATGGAGATGGGGTGACATTAACCAGGAGAGGGTGACACTTTGAAGACGGTCTATTGGTCGAGTAGTTTTTTAACAACAACGACAGGACTAGAGTTTGAATTAAAAATCTTGATTCAATATGAAGAATGGAAATAATTTTGGCTGTTTTAAACCATTTCATTGGTCCACTCTTTGGAACATTTGGGGCTTTAATCCTACAAAAAAAGGGTAAAGTATCGTGTTTCAAGGAGTGAATACTTTGCTTGAATATCCAGCATACACTTAAGACTTTGCATAGTCCAGGGGAAAGTAATAAGTGGTGCCAACTCTACAGATCTTGGTGGCCAATTCAATACATCAGTACGCAAAGTAATAATAGTTGGCGCAGCGGGTCCGTAAGGGACCCCAGGCCCAGCTTCTCACAACCATTCGTTTTGTGTGAGTTTTTCATTTTTGGGACGAATGGAAGGGATACACAAGCTTATGCAGAGTCCAAACGGGTAATTGAGAAGCTCATTTATGGCAGTTATAATCTCGGATGTTTGTCAGATGTTGGTTAGAAAAACCTTAGGATGTAATTTCTGTTTGATACGTTTGTGGTACGGATGGGTACATAAAAGTACCTAAGCCTATACAATTTGTTTGAATGGTATAAATGACATACCATAGATCACGTGGCGAAGACCTATACCTACCAAACATGCAATTTAATTCCATCATCACAAATGCTTACAGGCTGTCGGGTTGATTGATCCTGGTTCAGAAAAAGTGCCTCGCAATTGTTTAATTCAACAGTCCTATAACCCTGTCGTTCAATCGAGCTTGCAATAAGTTAAAAGCGTCATCCTGATGGAGCCAAATTATGTCGGATAAATGTTATTCATATTTTCCTAAGCTATCGTTGTCCGTTGGCAAATTGCTCACAAACGTATTCGACATATTGGATTGCATTTTTCGCCACACTGTCACCAACAGTTTCTACTTAGTTCTCATTACGTCAAAAGGTTTTTGGGTTTGCGGCAAGTGGAGTGTGTGTCGTACGAAATTCATCCACATAACGACGGCTAACGATCTCAGTTCGCCGAATATGTGGACCAGAAAGATCACGTCTTCTTCTATAAATTACGCACATTGTAGACCATTTTCTAAATAATTTTTACTAAATCAAAATCGTTTTTCTAGTGAAAGTCAATTTACGTAGTTTGCCAAGTTAAAAAATACTGAATTGAACGAGTGTCAAAAATCGCAGTATGTTGTGAAGTTTGTCCCTATTGAAAGATCTATTAGTTTAAAGAAATAAACCCGTCTTTAGGAATTAAAAAAAAACAATAAGTTCGTGTAAACTAGATAAGTGAACAAAGTTTGACAGTTTGATATGTGGGAGATATTTCATTGCATATCTACCGGCGATTTTATATATTTATCTTTAGCGCTGTTTGAATCGCACAACCAAACTTATTGGGTCGCTTTCCATCTCGCTACCAGTATCCATCTTATGACTATCTGGATTTTTTCACAGTTCTTTTCTAAGTTCGAGTTTTTGTCGATAGCACCTGTTTGTAGGGTATCTGTTTCATTTCAAGTCAAGTTAAGACCTAAGATCTTCACTCATGTGCCAGCTAGTGTCAGGCATCTAAGCAGCATATGTGCCATTAGTCCTATTTTCCATAGTTATGCCGTCTAGATAACACTACTACCCGCTTCAAAGTTCCTCGGGTCAATGAAAATGTTGGTTTTTCTTTCAACTTAAACGCAGGCACAGTGTTTCAGGGGTAAGTGCGAGCGAAGGATCTCAGGTTCAGCCACAGAAAATACACAAATTACAACTTTAGGTGGTTTCCACTGCGCTACCTTTCGCGCTACCGGGGAACGCTTCTTAATTGAACCGTTCGTATTCAAACTTGTTGCGCAAATTATATAGTTTCCTTTTAATTAAATACTCAAAGCGGTGTCCTCTACTTGTGTCTCATATTGTTTGATTCATTTCTCTGTGAGTTTTGGGTATTTCTGGTGGAGATAATTTTTCTCCAAAGAAGTAGGTTGCGTTTCCTTATATAGCTTACAATAAGCTGACAGTGGCCCTTGGTATAGGTACGTAAGGAAACTCACAAGTTCCTATTCTCTTCGTTTACTGTGGACTGGCCTTCTAACTTCGCCTGTCAAAGTCTTGGATGTTTTTTCAGTTGATTTTCAGTACATTATGGTGTTTAAGCTCTTGACTCTTAATTGTTGTTTCCTCTGCTAAATTTAGTATACAGCAGAAAGGTTATGAGACAGAGAAAACTTTGGCCGACCCTTTTTTGGCAGTAAATTTTGTTTCCTTCAATCAACGACCTCATACACTCTCACCCACCACAGTTTTACTTTATTCTTTAAAGCAGTCAGTGATTGATTTCATGTTGAAGTTTGGAGTCCTAAGTGGTCATGAAAATTGAAACAACTTGTATGCCAAATTTTACAACGATTATCGCATATTTATGAAGAGCATGGCGATCATCTCAAAAGGTGCTGTATCTTTTTCCCATTGGCTTCGCCACTTGGGTGTTGAATTCATATATTCCTTCTGCTACTCAGGTGCTCATCTAAGATTCATGCTTATAACATTTGGGTTTCTAAATAATCACTACTGGTCTAGAGGTGAACGTTCGATTCCAACAATCGTTAGCATATTAACAACCTTTCTACGGTTAAGCGATTTTTAGTTTTACCTCTTTTTCACCAGAACTTTCTGAGAGCAATAAATCACTGTTTGACATTAACGGGTAAAAGAGTTTGAAAGCAAATATCAAAAAAGTATGAACTAGCACCTGTCACAAAATTCGTCGTAAAACGCATAGTGCCTAAAATGGCGATATTTTATTTAATTTTTTACCTTTTTCTATTCGCAAGCAACACTGACATCTGGCGAACTGTCAAAAGGAAAAGGGTACACTTTACTCTGTTGCATTTTTCCGTTGCAATAGGATCAGGGTAGCACTAATACGAAGGAAGCTGCATCGGATCGTGGAAACCCCTCATATAATGTGCATTAAATAACCAGCACATTTAATGTCAATCCCATCTTCCTTATTCGACCCAAATCAAGTGCATTTTGACCACCACTGTCATTCGCCTCCAACTGTCATATTTTAAAATGAAAAAAAAAAAACGAATTCAGCAGTTCAGCACCAAAAAATATCTGCACTCATCTTTTCACTCAAATCCAATGTGACTCAACAACAGATGGTCTGTGCTCAGCTCAGACTGCGAAGCGACACCACCAAACAAAAGCGGCACGTTGACCAAATATATGGTAGGTTAGGTACTTGAACTTGTGCACATGAATGCGGTTTCACTTAAGGGAAGTGATCGTTTGTTCTATAATTAAAAATGATAAACAAAAACAAATCATTTTAATTAAAAAGTGGAGTAACCCAGCAAAGCCATTTTGACAGATTAAATAATAAAACCGCTCCTCGCACACACACGCACGCACACATAATTGCTTTTATTTAATTAAATTCAGAACTCATCTTACACTTCTTTTTAATCAAGTTTAACTCCAACGCAGATGCCTCATGTAATCCACAGCCACACTGTTCAGGGTACGAAATTGACGTTTAACCGCAGAACTACAAAAACAGAACAGAAACAGGAAAAAAAAACACCACAACAGTAGAGATGGAAAAATGACAGCACAATCTACTAATTCTCCCTTTTGAATATTCCTTCTCCTTTTTATTTTCTTTTTTGATTTGATTTTCTTTTATATAATTCACAAGCACTGTATTTTGTTTAAAAAACAAATTTTTATTTCTATTTTGCACTTAACTTTTCTTTTTTTTTTGTTTAGCACCCACACTCGCATAAATTAGTCGCGCGTTGAATTACTTCTTTTTCACCGTGGACACGCGAATAATAAAATTGAGACAAACAGAAAATAAATCGAAAATTCGTAAGACGAGGATTCGCGACGCGTAATCCAAAAACACAACGATCACACTCGTAGGACAAAGTTCGACTGTCGCTTGCAAGACTTTCCACGCGGGAGCAAGCAGAGTCGAAAAACAGCACCACTACCACCAAGCAAAGCTAACCGTCGTCGTTCACACAGATTCAGTGACAGAGAGTGTGCTCAGCTTGAATTGCCTGCTGATGGCTGGCTGGCACAACAACGGCGTTGGCGGGGACGACACGACCGTGAGTATTTATTTTTCATTTGATGCTTTTTAATTACTGTACTTCTGTGTTCCAGTATCACCGCTAATTGGCACATACAAACTTCTTGAATTTCAATTAAATTTTATATCTCTTCTATGTGTTTGCGCGCAACGGCCGTGTAAAATGTCTAGTGTGTACCAGTGGCTGCCATGCCACACCAAAACGCGAGTAGAAGAGCCGCGCCACAATTGAATGTATGCGAGCGAGAAACACGTGTGTGTATCGTGTGTGTGCAATGAGTTTTCTTTCAATCCACAGGCAAAGTCGCTCACTGAACTATACCGCTGGCTGTCACTGTGTTTGACATTTCGCTTTCGCAGTGGCTGTTCTGTTATGCTCAGCTTGCTCTCTTTTTGTTCATTGAACTCTTCATTTTTACTGTTCTGTCTTTCTGTTTTGTATGTTGCTGTTGCTGTTCTCTTTAGAACGCTCTTCGCTGGCAGTCCTCGGATGAAAATAAAACACCCACGTTCCCACCTGGTGTCAGTGTAGTGGTAGTGAGACAGCGGATTAATTCCGGCATTCATGGTCAAATACGTTTTGCTCTCTCATTCTTGTGCTAAAAAATCCAAGTAAGAATCGAGAAGAACAAGAAACTCAACTGTCGACTGTGGTTGTTGCTACAACTCGGCATTGGCACGGCACTCATTCGGTAACGGTGAAAGAGAGAAGAAAACAAATAATAAAGGCAATCGCAGCACCCATACATCGAACAATGCAAAGCTAACCCCCCAACACAATAAAACAAAAATTGACAGGCGAGAGCGAAGAAACACCCAAAGGAGAGAACAAAAATCCAATTATCACACAACGCACACATTGCCGTACATCCGGCATGCAATGCAACACATCGAAAAAAGAAATTAATTGCTTTCTGGTGTCAGAGTGAGATGGCACAACAACAAGATGCTGTTTATGCTGTGTGTGGTGTTCTGTTGTGTACTATTACTACGGGGTAAAGTCGCACATGCAGCATAATTAAGAAGGAGAAAATGTAATTAGTGCGAGCAAAGCAAAGCAAAAAAAAATCGACGAAGAAAAAGTAGTAATGGCTCGGCCCAAATTAATTCTGGGGAATTTTACATAAATTCATACGAATTATTTGCAATGATTTTCGGAGTGGTTGTCTGCCAGGCAGACGTTTCAGACTTAAGAGATTTTACTCGCAGGTTGTTTGGGTTCTTTGATGCTCGGAGAACGTGCGGAATTAGTGTTTCTTTTCTTCTTCTTCTTTTTTTTGTGTTGTTTGGTTCAGCTGTCAAAGAATTCGGAGGGAGTGTTTGTCATCAATCAAATTCTGTTGCTCTGGCGATGGATATATAGTGACAGTGGTGCTCAAAACTTTCATACTTTGAGCAATAAATACATTTTTATTTCTCACGGAGAGGCACTTCAGATGGGTGAAGTTAAATGATGATCAATTACTGAAGAGTACTATAGGTAAATGATTTGTTAACAGATTTTATCGTTTCAGTTTCTAGGAACAAGAATAAGTCGAGCATTTCTCAATAAAACGAATCAATTTTGAAGTGGATCGCCACGTCGATCCAGACTTAGACCAACCCATTTTTTAATATAGGAACATGATCAGGATCAGTCTTCCCACACCGCAGGTGATTGTGAAGAACTTTTAGACAAACAGAACTATGGAACACTATCTTGTTGAGTTGGTGCAGTGGTTTAGTCGTTAGTATGTTGGACTACTGAGCGAGGGGTCCCAGGTTCGATCCCCGGAAAAAGTCAAATTACATCTTAACGAAAGTCTAACAAACAGACGAGGGTATACCAAACTGTCATGAAAGACCTTCTTAATTACCCGTTTTGACTTGGCGTAAATTGTAATAGGTACCTTCCGTTCGTCGCAAAAAAAAAAACGAATGGTTTTGAGGAGCTAGACCTAGACGGAACTGTTGCGCTATTTATTTGTCTAGAATAATCTAGACTTTCAATCGGATTTCAGATGTAGGTATTTCAGAAATTGCAGATAATATCGGCTGACTGCACTTAAGACGGCCAATAAATTTTGTTAGAACAGTGGAATTGAACGTGCGTTGAGAAACGATTTTGGGGCCTACATAAAGGTCAACTTCTGATGGCGCGCCTTGGAGTCGAAATTCGTGACATTCGTTCAACGTGATCCAAGCTTCTTGTGAACTTATACGATCTCTGCAAGTCACCCTGGCATTAGAACTAAGGAATTTCATATCGATCACTTGTATTCACTGTACAATAATATTTGGCTTGAAATCAAAAGCCATGACAAACCGAACAGATTTCGAAAACACATCGAAAGTATGCCAAGTGGGTTACCATTAAATCGGACTCATTTGTGATGTCTCTCTGGATTTATCTACACTTGTACACAGAACTTAATAGCCCCGTAGACTTGCACAAAACCTGTCCTAAGTTTACATGTAAGAAATTTGTCCAGTTTTAATGGATTAAACAAATTCTCAGAACCTTCGAAGCCCAATGCACCTAAAATGTAATAAAACTAGTCCCTCGCACTCACCACACTAAAGAAAAAAGGTTTAACATTGTTAATTAACTTAGATCACAATAAAATTGATTTTACAGTCTTTAATTCTTACAATCTGTTGAATGATTGCGATGCTAATTAGTTAAATAGAAGATTTGTTGACATTCTGTTGGTAAAAATGATTTAAAATAAATCAATTCCTTTCACTAATTGGCTCCGCTGTTACAATAAATAAATAAGAATAAAAGGTTAACGATTAATACCTACTACATAAGTAATTAATTGGGGACAAGATAACAGGCATAGAGGGTTTAAGTGGATCGTAAAACGTATTAGCTGGTCTGTGCGTTTTACTACCCAACCATGGGTTCAAGGTTAGAAATCTAGAAATTGTAACAAAGTGCGGACTGGGGCCTAAAACTGTGTCAGGGTCTAACTGAATGATAAATACAAATTTTGGCAGCACGAAAAAAAGCGGTTGCATTTTGTGATCGACTTTATGGCGAGTGGTGCGAAATATCACTTTTTTCTAAAGCTTCGTGAATTTAAGGACAAACTGGTTGAAAGTACCTATACTGACAAAAAATCTGTAGTTTATTTTACACGAGAACTTTCGGTAGATATATTTGAGAATCTCAAAATATGGCGCCACTATCAAGCAGACCGAAAATAGATCACTAGTCTTCGGGAAATGTTTTCAGGGCAAATAGTCAGGCACTGATCACACTGACCACGTTCTTCAAGTCTAAGAGCTCAGAATTCTTCATATAGGGTTACCTAAATGGAGTGGCTAAGAAAAATTACCTTCAGTCTTATGCAAACCTTTAAAATAATATCAAGTCATATATTTTGGCATTGAATTGAATTCTTTCTAATGTCAAAGACTGGAGTGTTTGCGAAACCAAAACGATGGCCAGTGGATACTTTTTCATCATACTTACATTATAGCTTTAACTACTTTAGTACTTGTTAATGAATTACAAATGTAACCGAAAGTTATTAAATTTTAAACCTACTTGTGATTGGGCAAACTCGTGTTTTTCGAGACCTGAAGCTTTCAGTATGATACTTGACACGATTTCCATATGTATCTGATATTATTTAGACTAATTCACACCGAGCCGAAAACCAGGTTTTTGCGAAAACACTCGAAATCTTCATCGAAAACAGCATTTTTCCCATACATATTTCAGTTTTCAAAACGAGTCGTTTAAAGTCGTTTTCAACGAAAAGACCACGAAAGCGGCTTCCAATCGTTCGGGTGCTGAAACAAACACACCTTTTGCAATATTCAGCAAATTTAGATGAACTGAGTATTCTGAATACCAAATGTCAATTTAGAGTCCAAGTACCTCACAAATATTTGTCGGGAAGCTCCTAGCTAATAACTGTTACATTCACATCTTACACGTTGACAAATAAAGCGCATTCTAGAATCTTGAAAGTAAGTTTGCAAACGTAAGCCCACTTAACGGTGAAATATAGCAAACCAAAATGAGCAGAAATCACCCGTCTAATGAGTTGCAACAACCCCAGCTGCATCAAACTTTGCTAAAGTTTCGGGAACACCTAAATGAAAGCTGACTTTATTAGAGGTACTTTGAATACGCACCTAAAGACAACATTTCGAAAAGAAACTTCGGACAATTTTACGGATGCAAACGGTAACATTAAGATTCAACATTTTTCATATAAGTCTTTTATGCTAAAAAGTATTAAAGGCCGCTTCAAAATCGAGTTAAACCTTCCAATTGACTTGAATATTGAACGATTTATATTAATGAGTTTGCCAAATCGGAGCACTTGATGAAAGTCACTTATGTGCTCCAAAGTACGTAGGTATCTGGATAAACATCTTTGACATCTGATCCAGATCACACAATAGAGAACTAACTTTTTGCCATATAATTAAAGGTTTTGGGAGAACATTCGACCACCACCGAGTTTTATTTATTTTCGCAGATTTTATTTTTGTTTGCAACTGATTCTTAAGAAGAATTTTGAATTTGTTTCTTGTCAACTTTGCGGATTTGACATATTTATCAGTAGTTGCCGGTTGAAACTGAAATTCTCTGAGCTGTTTCAAGCCAAGAGAGGAATTGTTCGCTACTCGTTGTTCTGTGAATTTTCTCTTTTTCCGTCATTTTTGATGAGAACGTGTATTGACTGTGTGCGCCATTGCGCTCGATTTAAATTGATTGCGCTCCATTTAAACCGCCTACGCACACGAACCTACTATGTTATAGCCTCTAAAAGCCTAAATTAATATAATTTGTTGTTCTTCTAACGACGAAGCGATTTCAACGTCCCTAATGTACCGACACCGAGTACCTACAAATATATATCTGGAAGTTCCCCAAAGACACTCTTGGTGTTTTGATAAAACTTGATCACCTGTAACGTACTGTATTCGATGAATGTAATTTGTGTTCGCATCTTGTACTCCTATTCGATAAATCGATGTTTAAGTGGTCATTATATACGAAGCGTAAAAAACGCATTAGCCTTTACGATCTTCAACCTATTATTAATTTATCATTTTGCCTACTTTAAGCCTTGGCAAGATTGATTGATATTTACCTACGCCACGGGGAGTATTATGGAAGCTGCCTTGCTTTCCCTGGTTGATTCAATAATGATCATTTAGCGTTGGAGAGTACACCGTACCGTTTTTTTTTTTTTTTTTTTCAATGACACAACGGCGGGTATTTTTTACGCTTTCAAAGATTTGATTGTATCCATTAAGACCAACTTTTGGGGGAAGTGGGTCACTGGTTTGTATATTGTGGTACACATGGCTTCGCCCTTTCTATCAATGCATTTTACACCGGCCAATATAATATAGTCCTATCAAATCAAGAAAGAGCTAGCTTGCAAAGTGTGATAATTACAGTCTACATTAAGTAAGTGTTGAGGATTTAAGTAAACTTCCTCAAAAATACTATCGTTTTCTTTTTGTGGAATGGCTTTCTAACAGCGGTATCCCCACAAAACTTGATCTATGCAGCATTTTTCCCATAGGGTCTATAGGACGCCATGCTTGGACACCTAAAATTTTGGAACGTGTTCCAAAAACTGAGTTTGAAAAGCAGTTCTTACATGCCATCAAATATTAATGCTGGGTCCCGGGGCATAGAGACATCTAAGGAAACATAAAATTAGTTTAGCTATTTTACCATACCTGTATGAATAGCCTAGGTACAAGAACAGACTTCACAATATTTGAATCGTTTTAAGAGTTTGACTCCCCTCGGCAAAATGCACACCATCAGATACAAAAAATGACACAGTTGGCGTTTTAAAACGATTTTGTAAAAGTTGTAAGGACTATAGCTCTGTATGTGTCCTGATCTCTTTCAATTCACCTACAGTAGAGGGACACAATCTCCTACATATGTTCCTGTTACATCCCAAGGAGTATTACAATGGTCGGCTTTTTGTTTCAACAGTCACTTAAACCATATACCTAACCCATTCTATCAAATGTTTGTCAACGTTCCCGACAGGTGCAAGGTTTAGGTCCAAACCTTAAACATTTAGCTTTAGTGATTGAAGTTCAATAATTTTAGAAACTGAATAAAAGTACCTCTTACTAGAACAACTAGAGATTGCACCAAATTTCTGTGAAATGTCTACAGTGGGCCCAACATTTCCATGTAGGACCTAGGTAGAGTTTCTTTTAACTATTCAAGAATCAAGACAAATGAAAGTTTTAGCTCTATACCCCAGAGGGACAAGTGGTTCTCACAGTTGGAAGGGGACTGGCGTGAGAGCAGTGTTCCCAGACTTTGAAGACTATTTACCAATTTTCTTTGCTTTGCAATCAACGATCTGTTTATAGATTCAACAAAACGCAACGGCAGTACGGCGAAATAATTTCTGTACAATCAACGATATTTGCTGTAGATTTAGCATATTATTAACAATTTTTGTTGTTAATTCGACCAAAAAGATAATGACCAAATTGATAACTTTCTTTGTAAAAGCAACAGTTTATTGTTTATTTGACAACACAACAAGGGTAGAATTGGCAAATCTCTTTTGTAAAATTTATAACGTTTTGATTAATTCAACAAAACTTTTTCATACGCACAAGAAACTATTTTTGTTGGCACTACAATTTTCTTAGTATCACAATAAAAGTCTTAAGACAAGATAGAACTTACCAATATTTTGTCAATCTGATAGAAACATTTTGTTGGACGTATATTGCCAAAAAAAAATTGTTAAATCAAGTCTCATTTTTATCAAATATACAAGATTTTAATTTTCAGTATTTTTAGCAAGAGTTACTACAATTTTAAATTTCAATATTAACATTTTATGAACAGAGAAAAACAAAAATAAATAAATTCGAATTCGAAAAAAAAAATCCACTTTTTTCCCCTAAGTGCACTTGTTTTGTAGATCACAATATGCAATTTTGTATGAACAAATTTCGCCATTGTGAGCTCGAACAATTTAGCCCGGACACTAAAAATGATTATTAGTATCGCGGATTATGCAATATCAAAACTAGTTAATGCATTCAGATGCACAAAAATTCGTACTTAGACGTTCGATGGGCTGTTTTTTCTTGTATGCTTAATATGGACAGTTAATTTTTTGTAATTTTTATGTTTCACATTTTTTTCCTTTTTTTTTTAAATCTCGTTTTCCTTTTTATCGTTCAAAAAGCGACAAAATTGGCGGATCACACGTGAGAGGCATATTTGCTGAGACCCATGCCCGCAATGGACTGTAAACCCATTAAAAGCCAGTAAGATTTAGATAAACAAGGAAGGGGGCTATAATTGGATGCCGCATTCAAACAGCTGAATGGAAAGTTTTCCTATAAGAGTTTTTTCGGTGGAAAAACCTTCCAATGTGATTTGAATTTTTTGGGGGTTGAACCGCGAATGCAGCTGCACACTGGCCACTGAGTTAATAGAGTTAATATTCAAAATATTCAAAGTACGGGTCCTGGCGGATTAAGGAGTAACTGCATATGACATTGAGACCTTCAAAATCATGCGGTTCACACATTTTCATTCACTTTCTTTTGAATGCCCACCACCACTCTATTTCCTTGAATAATCAATTCGAAGCTGTCATAAACCGCACCATTTTACGATGAGCGTCTTTTTTAATTGCAGAAATTATAACCACATTTGCCACTCATTGTCGGAAAGCCAGTAACTGTTGCAATTAACACAACCGTCCTCCGCTTATATGGCCTTTTGGATGAGTTTTGTCAATTTTTGTTTTCTAAAATAATTGCTCACTCGTATACTGATGTACTGGCGCTGGTGCTGGATGCATTTTACATTCATTAGTGGATTTCAATTTAATGATTATCAACATACGATACGCGATGATGCACCGCGCGCGCCCTCGATGGAGTTGCGCCAATATACGACCAAAGCAGCAGCCATGGGCTTATTTCGTCGTCGTCTCCATGATCGTTTGTTTATGCGGCATAAAAACCACCGTCATGTGCCTCACCCCTATACCCCCAAGTACATCTACCGCGATTTCTTTTCACTTGAGTGTGTTTTTTTTTTTTGGTTTTCCCTCTACGCGAATAACAATAATTATTTTCTGTCAATTATTAGGTTTATTATAAATTGCATGCCACTCATTATTCATTCATTATTTTCGCTTTTAATTAAGCATTAATTATTTTGCGATATAAGCGACACGGCGCGCCAGCCAGCCAGCCAACTAGTCAGCCAGGCATATGGTTTGGCATCAGTAGAACCGCAGCCGCAACATATAGCTTTGGCTGCAGGCGGCCGGCGGCGTGCATTGGCTTGGTCTTGCTGCCTGCCTTGTGTCTGTGCAGCTGGGGTAAACCGTATACACAGTCATAGTGTCACACTAATGGTGGAGCCTTTGCTTTATTAGTCTGATTAGCTGCTGGCGGCGCGGTGGAGTTCATTAGTTCGTCGTTAGTTTTCGCGAGTTAAGGTTAGGTCTTCGGGCAACAATAACAACAACAACAACAGGAGCAGAACAGAAAAGTGTTCGTTCTCCACCTATAGTCGCTGACACGCCAATGGAGAGCAACGCGAGTGCGCCTCCCTTCGTCTTTATCTATATAATGCCACTGTCAGGGGGGTGGCAGTGGGTAGTAAAACAGCTCCGACTTTCCACAATAATAGCCAAATGCATTTTCGTTTTAATTAGCCTACAAAATAAATGACTACTACCCAGGAGAGCGATGGTGACGGTACACAAAGGGGGAGTACAGAGTAGGGGCAACCAAAGACGGGGTCTTGTGTCGTTCTCCAATTGGGATTCGTGTAAACTTAGAGATAATGAGTGGAGACGGATCGTTGCGATAAATATGGACACATAGCCAGTTCTGCTCCGCATAGGTACTATGCATGGAACTAACTGGGTAAACGGGAGCGGGTACCATACAGCGCGCATGGCATTTAAATTAATTAAAATCAACTGCGTTTGATGTTTGTTAAATTGGGTATTAGATGATGGTAACCCCTCGACTTTGACAGCCTGCCTAACTGTTTCACCATTCTATATATTGACAAGTGATTGGCCATACAGGCGCGAGCGAGACAGGACGACATTTACTCGCTTTGGGGGCATGACTAGTTTGCACGTTTCTTGTGCCACAACAAACTTATACCAACACGGAGATGACATGCAATTATTTTCGAACGATGCCGGGCATTGTGCGCTATTTGTTTGCATATACCTCGTGAGTTGCATGTTTAGTCTTAAGCTTACTTCTTTTAATTTGACGGCTTATTTGATGTAAATTGATCAATTACACGTGGCGGGGTTTATATAGCTGGTCCTTCAAGCAATTATGCAACCGTTTGGAAGACCGCCGATGAGCACTACTGCAAATGCGATAAATAGCTCTGGGGGAATGAAAACTATTTCAAATGGCATGCAGTTTGATTTTTTTGTTTAAAGATTTTACTTTCGAACGTTCATTTAGATACCTTTGGAGTTCAATATGGAATTGTAGGGAGATGCAGAAGCCAACAGACAAATGGAGTGTGACCCTATTGGGGGCCTATTGGAACTTAGAACAGGAGAATGACAAAAACATTTTTCTTTGCTATAATCTTAATATAGAATAGCCCACAAAAGTTTTTTAAGAACTCTGAGAAGCAACTCGAGCACGGGTCAGGTATATCACTTCTAATAAACAGAATAAAACTAATCCAATCACAAATATCTAGTAACTAATATTCATGGGGCTTATGTTTAAAATTAAGATTATTTAAATAAAAACTGTAAAAACAATAATACGAATTAATTAGTTTTTTAAATGTGAGTTATTGAAAATTCATCAGAAGCCTCGGTGGCTAAATAATTTGTGTCAAGAGGTTCAGGGGCTCAAATATATTTTTTCAGAAGATTTAGCGGCGAACATAAATTTTTTATGGAGGTTTAGCTTTGAAATAAAGTTTTCAGGGGCTACAGCAGGACATTTTTCACCTCGGGCCAGATACGCAGCGCTTTTTTTCCATTTTCAATATAATTTGAAAAAAAAAAAAAAAAAAATAAATAAATAAATAAATAAATAAATATGTAAGGTGGGCCAAAAGAGATCACCCTATTGGAAGATGCTCTTATTTTTGCAAATGGCCGCCAATGTCAAATCTGTTTTGACATTTGTGGACTAGACAGATGTAGAATACAAGTGAACAAGCCATGGAGCGATACACTCCCCAAGAACGCGGAATAAACGAAGTGGACAATTTTTCGACCAAAATCCTAATGAGCAATGAGGCTTATTTCCATCGCGGCGGGTACGTGAACAAGCAAAACTATCGCTTCTGGGGCACCGAAAATCCACGAGTAATGCACCATATAACACCCGCTCAAAGTTACTGCATGGTGCGCTGTTCACGCTGGAGGAGTCATCGGGCCATTTTTTTTCGAGAACGCTGCTGGTCAAACGACAACAGTGGACGGTGCGCGCTATAGGGCTATGTTAACCGAGTTTTTTCTGCGCAATTGGACGAATTAGGACTGGAGGACATGTGGTTCCAACCGGACGGAGCTACGGCACACAATGCGCGATCCACAACCGATATTCTGAAGGCGGCGTTCCCGGGTCGCCTCATCTCTCGTTTTGGCGATTTGCACTGGCCCACAAGATCGCTCGTTCCAGATTTTTTTTTTTTTTTTTTTGTGGGGTTTTTTGAAGTCCCGTATTTACGTGAACAAGCCCGAGACCCTAGAAGCCCTCAAGGACAACATTCGACACGAGTGCGAGAATCTGTCGCCCGAAGTTCTCGCCGAAGTGATGAAAACGAGCCCGTATGGCAATCAGTTGTGACGGCGCCCATTTGGCCGATATCATCTTCTCGACTTGACCAATAAAATTCTAAGGGTTCAAATAAACATAATCGAAAAACAGAATCGACGTTTTTCATTTAGAAAAAAAATTAGAGCCAAACAACATCGGATGACTTCGTTTGGCCTACCCTGTAACTTAAAACAGACCCACATTTTCTATTAAACTTAATTTTTGGTCTTGAAACTGGGTGTATTAAGAGTAAAGAGAATAAATTTCTTAAGAAATCATAGAGCTTCCAAGTCCTTGTGAGTTATCATCATTATATTAATACGTGAACATCCGAAGTTTCTGTACACTTTTTAAGGTTCTGTACCCAGAGGGAAAAAACGGAACCTTATTAGTTTCGCTTTTGTCCGTCTGTCCGAACCCTAGGCCAAATTTTAAGTATATATTATGAAATGAGTAGATTTAAATTTACATCATTCGAAAGGTTCTGTGCCATAGATATGCACAAACAAATTATGTCGCCATCAAGACTGGTAAAATTAATTGAAGTTTTCCCTATACAAAATGCTTATCAGTTAATAGAACCCATTTTGTTGACATTCAATTTGTCACTGCCATATTGCCATAGTAACGTATTCAAATGTATATCATCTTAGATTTAAACCCATTTCGGAAGGAATGCAATTTACCTACCCCTAAAAGTAAGCAATTGTGTATCTAATTTTAATTCAGGGGCATAATATTCACCCTTATTCCGAGTGGCGTTTTACTTTCACGACGTTTGTCGTTTTTTGAGGCGTTTCATTTTTGAAGACTTATTCCCTAACTTCCACGACAAGGTAAAACGTCGTCGGTAAGTAGTTCACATTCCACATACGATCCACACCAGCTGATATACGCCAATGACAGATAAATGGCGGTTTCAGTTTATGGAGTTTAAATTTTTGAAAGAAATTGTTGTAAGTTGTATTCTAAAAATTAATGGTGTATACTGCATACGGAAACAGATAAGGACAAAATCCAATCCATTGGATCTACCGGATACAAATTTAGCACAAGCTCAAACATTTATTTAAAAAAATCAATTTAATCGTATTTTCAGATTCAAATCAGTTTCTGGTTGGTTATTTTTACCCTAGAAAATAATCTAATGTAGTCTAGTCATTTGAATAGACTACCAATTAAAGAATATTTACATTTTCAGCCGTCTTTTACAACTTGTCGTTCAGTCTCTTGTAAACGACAAATACCGTCGTTTTTCTTGTCGTTTTGTGGCGTTCAACGCCTTACAGAATGGCAGTGAAGTTTCTCACATGACGTTCTTCGTACGCCAATAGGTTCCACATGACGTTCAGTGACAAATGGCGTTCAACGACTCAAAAACGCCTCTCGTAATTCCAAATTCAAATTGGCGTTTCTTAAATCGTCGTAAACGCCACTCGGAATAAGGGTGATTATCTGCGAGGTGTTGACGACGGTTGTTTTGAATTTTCAATGATGTTTCTATGGAAACGAACATTTTTCGACCAAATTTGTTGCTCTAAATTTTCATAGTGACTAAAATATTAATCATCAGTAACACTATGTCCAAATGTTATATTTTTCAATAAATAGATGTCGCTATTTCGCTATTGTTTCGCTTATAAATTTTGGTGCGTTTTTTAGTATTACATCCTTATAAAAGGTAGGGTCGATTGTCGACCTCAAGCGAAACTAGTTTTAATAAGTACACAAGGTTAGAAATAATATCTCTGTTGATATGGATATTCTTAATACAACCCGGCGACAAACATTTTAGACGGTGGCGAACTGCTGACACATTTACTGTTGACATAGGCCTTCAGAATGTCATAAGCTTGGCACTGTTGTCATAAAGTTGATAAAAACGCGCTCATTTGCTCAATAGATTTGTTTGTCAAGCTATCTAGGAAAATAGAAAAAAAAATGATAGTACCTATGTGAATACATTGGCCATTCGGGGCCCTTATGGTAAAGACGGTTCCGCCAGAGAGTTTGTAGTGAAAGGGAAGCTTCGTTTCAGTTCGACATGTGTGTTGGTTTTTGACACACATATTCACTTTTGAGGAGTTTGAATGGATGGACGGTTTGTGGCCCTTAATTTGCTGCGCCCAGGTGTACTTTTTAAGGCAGTTAGCAGTTGAGTCTTCACAAGTCTGTCGCTGATGCTAGATATACCTACGTTGATTCTACCATATACTTAAATCGTAAAACCAATAAAAATTAGGGAGAGCCCATATTGAAAGACGAGTGACACCAAATTTGACTACTCAGCTCTTATAAGGGATACAAAATTGGTTTTGCGTAGTTTTTAATTTGTTCGAAGAATGAAAGGGAGTCCTAGAAGCTTTTGCAGAGGACAGCTTATACACTCTCGGATGTGCGTTCGAGGTTGCACTCAAATACTCAACGGAACGGGTACGTCAGCTTTAAGGGTCATAAGTATAATCTGTCATTTATTTCCTACCAAAGGACAGCACCCATTAGCCTCAGATCCCCACCCCATTTCCACCAAAGCGAATTGACGACTTAAATGCCCCTGATGAAACCTGAGAAAGCCACTCGCTCAGTATTCGTTGCCACCATCAAATTTTCCGTAACGAGTTAAGGTACGCATAACAAATTTGAATAACTTCCTATGAGTTCTCGTTTAAACTATAAATAACGCTAGCCACCGGCAAGAGAATACCCATACGTTATCGAACTAACAATGACTGCGTACGTCTACAATGTATACATCATCGGTGAAGGAAAGAAAACCGGGAACTGGAAATATACCTACCAACGTAAGCACATCGTCTTCTCTATAATATCGTCCTTGTTAAACATTTCTCTTCCCTAATTTGTAAGGATTTCCCAAGCAGAGCAACGTATATTTTTGATTTGCTTCCCAATTAATTTAATGAGCACGCCAGACAGGATACACACTGGGAGACATACTTTCGAGATAATCCCATCCTTCCTCCCTCCTCTCTGCAACGGAGCAACGATGGTAATAACGCACAATGAGACGACGACAACGACCGAGGCAATCAAATTACTATGCAACATAACTAGCGGTAATAATCCGATAATATCCCTTTGCTTCCCCTGTCTCAGGCGATCGACTGGAAAAAATTAATATCAATCTTGTGAGGATATCGTTTCTCATTTTTGCGTCGCGTCAAACATCAGACGCGATAGTTTAGTGAAATCATAATTTGCCACCACGGCACATCATGCAATTTAAAATGGGATACCGCCAGTGAATATAGTACATAAGGCGTACGAACATCCTTGTCCTATTTCGAGTCGTCTTGCTTAGATGTGTGTCTACCTTTGGTGGAATTTTATTAAATAAAGGCATTTCGGTCATTCTCTGGGTTTTATATGCCGCTTTTCTCACATATTTGAGCGACTTTAAATTGCAAGGACGCACAGCATGAGGACGAAAGACGATAACAGAACAAATTCATCACTCTCTATCTAACAGTGTGAGATTTTAATTTAATTTTTTGTTTGTTGCTTTCCCTATGGCAAACCGAAAAAGGACGTGATCCTGATCATATGATCCCTGTAATAGGCGGACATGAAAGCAAATTGCATCAAGTTGAGTCCTACGAGTGATTTTCCTGTCTTTGCTGTTCGTTTTCATTATTTTCTGTTGACGCTAATAGCGTCGTTGAAGTTCGCATTCATCCCCTCATTAATACTGTCATCTCTTCGATTTAGGGTGGAAAAAGGGGATGTGTATTCCATAGGTTGTCAGACAGATAGAACACACAATCCTATCCTTGACAATATAAATAAAGGAGGATGAGGCGGCAGTCACACAAATGCTGTATACCGTACACAGTATGCCTCGATTCCTTTTATGTCATCATTAAATATTTCTCATCGTTGTGTATTTGTTGGACGCGGATAATGAGTTCAAATGAAAGCCATCCGCTTCGTATAAGTAAGTACATTTGATTGATTTCTCGACCATATTCATTGCAGCTAAATTAATTGTATGTAGGTATTCGCTTGGATGGTAATTTATCCTTTGGCGAATGTGCGTGTATGTTGTACAGTGGGGTGGAGGAGCTTACGGACATGGAGAACCATTTTTGTTTGTTATAGTTCCCAGTCTCAAGATCAGGTCCAAGATGCAACGCAAAGCACTTTGTTAGCGAACGCTGAGAATTGAAGAAGATAGGTTCTTTACCCCGGACACTTGGCTTAAAGATGGTTCGAACCCTAACTCAGAAGATGAGCTGAAAACTGAACTTTCGTCGTTAACATAAGTTAGACCATAAAGAATATAATGCCGGTAACTTGGCCTCTTGTTTTGAGAGTATGATACAGAACTTTTCCTCCAGGTTGGGAGTTGCGCGTCGGGGTATTTTGGCTCACGCAATTTGACAACTTTTTCACAATATACAGTCTTGCCGCCGCAAAAGAAAAGTATACGACGTTTGTAAGGACAGTTTCTAAAAGATTTTTCATCAGATCAATAAGGGCAATGCTCGAATCTTCAGTCAAAGTCATATTGGCCTATAGAAATGGCAGAATATGAAAGGTGAACTTCCTTGGTAAGCACATAGCTTTTACAAAACCACGCTTGCTAGTGAACTTACTGGCTCAGGCTAATTAATTTTGATTCCGTAAGTAAGACTAAAGTTAGTTAGAGGTTTCTACATCTCAATATTCATTCAAGGACATTGCTACCTCTGAACAAACGAGAGTTCAACCGAATTGGTAAGACGGCGATCGACGTTAGGCACGCCTGCAATATTTTATAGGATTTTAAAGAGTGGCCAACTTTAACCCAGAACTTGCTAGTTTTACGAACAATGAAGACTGGCAAGTGCAGCAAAACGAAAGCCGTTTAAGGCGATTTGAAGATTTAAGAAGACTTGAGCAGGTGGCGAGGTCTATACGACAAAAGATACGTTAGCTCGGTCGCTCCCTAGCCAGCTGCCCCAAGTTAGTTGAGATTGCTCACCAATTGTGTAGGTGGGTTCCTCCTCTGCTACTTTGTCCCTCAGATGTGGAATTGAATACACATACGTCATACACATACCCCTGCTATTTCAACCATAGGATTCTTAGGTTTTTTACCAGATCAGCATCGCTGTGTAGCCCATAAAGTCTGTCGTTGAATCTTCTCCCCCACTTTTGAATTTCTTAAAGCTTTGTAAGCCATTCTGTCAGTGGGGTTCTTAGACAGGAAAGTCCATAAGTTAATAAGGCTAGGCTGAGCCACGCGGCACCTTAGGCGAGATTTTCCTTATTTCCTTCAAAACCTCGGTAGGAATTGAAGCCTCCAAGGTCCGAAACATTCGCTCTACAATATCCAATTGTCTAAAACGTCCAAAATGCGCAGTTTCTCGATGACTTCAGTACCTATAGCTGAATAGCTCCAAAATTGGCTCTTTTTCCCTAAATCTAGGATTACTGGTTCATCAGTCGACCTCTTTCAAACCTGTCAACCCAAATATCGTATACGAACGTCTTTCCTCTCGAAACGACCGACGAAAGCTTTATTCCTTGAAAGATTCCAGGGTTCAAATTTTTAGATCAGAACTGGACTTATTAAGGTCTTATACAAAGTCTCACGCAGAAAAATCGCTTATTTAAAATCAACCTGCTTTCGGTTAAAAACTACCAAGTGGTTAATTTTAACCCATTTTTTTTAACCGAGCAAAAATCGCACTTTGTTAGAGCCCATTTTTGAGCTGGTCGGGGGAGAGTGATAATGCGACCATAGGATGCTGGTACACGACAAGATGGCAGAAACCTTTCTGTTGGTAAATTGACCGCATCTTGCTCGACGCAAATGTTTTTTTTTTGTAATCTTCACCGCAATACGATAGTTCCACCTCTATTTCCTCGTGACTACTTTTGCTCACCACTGTGTCGGGGAAATTTTCGTGTGTCAGGAGGCTCGACATCCTTGCGCCGTTCTGTCGGCTGTCTTTATTGTAATTAAAATTAATTTTTGTGACTTTTTTGTCGAAATCTCAAACCACCACCCCCCTCATGCCGTTATTTGAGCACATCCTCCCTTCATTAATCTGTCCCTTCAACATCCATACCGTGCAATCGTTGATTGCCCGCCGTCGCACCGCTTCAGCCTTGATCTTCTGTCACTCGCATGCATTTGTGTGTACGGCTGTGATGCCTCTATCTTTGCGTAGCTGTGCTGTAAATATCTTCAAATTAATTAAAACGATCCAATTAGTAATGGAATAATTGAAATTGATTTAATATTATGAATTTCATTTCGTCCTGTGGTCGCCCAGAGCGTTGCAATACCTCGTCCTTTACCTATACACAGTCGTGTGAATGAGAGCGTGGTGAAGGGTGTCGGTGTACCCAAAAGGACATGTATGTACTGTGCACACACATTTCTTCTCGTCCTTTGCTCTGCGATGATGTGCTTTATGGAGGATGTTTTCCCAATATATATTTTTTTTTTTTTGTCTCCTATCTACGTCTGTTTTTGCATTTCTCTTCGTCCTGGTTGCGTGTGAATGCGGGCATGAGTGTGTTTGTGTGTGTTGCCGAGAGTTCCTAGTGGACCTGACACAAGGTGATGGCGGTAAATTGAAGCAGGGCAAATCAACAAGCACCCCACTTCCACTCCACCGCCCAAACGTGCCGTTGTGTACACATCGAACTTCTTCAGCTGATTGTGTGTCGTGTGCGTGTGTGTTTTCAGTTCGTGCATGTGTGTGGAGCAATTTATCCCTTCTTGCAATTTAATTAAATTACTGTAATTGCCCGGTGTACAAATGCGAATTGATGTGTGTGCACGAATGAATGAGGTTGTAGGGTTGGATATGCGATCTGGCGGAGTCGGAGCAAAGAGGCATTTTGTGGTAAAGACGAGAGGACTCTGCTCTCCTGATATAGCTGGCCCTTGCATGGGATGAGGATGAGCACACAGAATCCCATGACAAGGGGATGGGGTGGTCCGCTGATGATGATGACGATGATAGAGCGAATTGCTAGATGCAAAATGAAATTGCTTTTTGGCATTTCAATTATTTAATTAAAAGAATTGCACATACTTTATTGCTTGCTGATGATGATGATGGGATGGCAGTGATGGTCGAGGTATACCTACAAGACTGCGGCCAGTAACAACAACGAACAACGTGCGCGCCTCCCAGAAGACGTCTGTCCTGGTCCTATTTCGCTCGATGGCGCTTAGGCTCAGCAAAAACACGCACAGATACCGTATACGGACGGGGTTGTTTTGAGCAAACATTTGCCTATGCCCGGCCACTGTGAAATTTCACTGTTGCCGTGTGTCCTCGAATTGATTAATATTGTTCGTGTTCAATGGACAATGCATAGGCCGTAGAAGAAGTAGACACACTCTGGAAATTAGCCGGCAGCGGTTTATTGGTAGATTGCTCTCATCTGTAGCTGACATTCTTCAATTTTGATTTATTATTCAATATTGGATGGTGTTCTACGTTGTGTTCACTTGCCGGAATCTTCCCCTGAATTCCCATATTAGATTTCCGCAGCTGAAGTGCGCACATAGATAAACGAGGGTGGCCAATATTTCAATTATGGAAATTTAATTAAAAAAAAGACCAATGCTAGTCGATACCTATGTGGGTGGTTGGGTATCAGATTCTGTATGTGTTACACATGTTTCATCATATTTTGTGTCGAAGAAAAGTCTATAGAGGAGGTACCTATTAAGTTGAACCAACTATATAGGTACCTCTGCGATGTAGGACTGTAAAATTGGCTTGGGTTCCGTAAGAGTAAGGAACTTTCATACCAGCTTGAAGTCGAACATCTACTGGGACTGCACTAAACTAAAATTATTTGTTTAATAAATCCGGCTAAACCACCAGCTTCATTGTTTGTTGATATCGCAGTAAAGCTGTTCACGAGAGGAGGTGCAATGGAAAAATCCTTAAGATGTACCTATGGGTACTTTGTGTATTTCCCGAAGGTCCAAATTGCGAGACACAGCACACTAACCACTGATTCCATCTTTTCATATGTTGGAGGAAAATTAGGAGGTTAAATATACCAATGGCTTGCTTCTTACTTAAAAAAATTGTAAAATGGATGTCCAAATCAATAAAAAATTTAGCTTCCAGTAGTCAATTGCAAACGGTGTTCCACAAGGTTCAGTTTTAGGTCCTTTTTCGTTCTGCAGGGTGTGGCAACAGAAGTTAATTTTTGGAAATGCGCCCCATTCAGGCTGTAGGTGTCGTAGGGAGCTGGGGGTAGTCTCATTTGAGAGGTGTGGTTTTAAGATTTAGTTTCCATCCAGGTTAGTCGCCACCATGCGTTTGAATTACGATGAGGTATATATTTCGAAAGGATGTTCTGTGATCGCAACCCATTGCGCCTTCCGAAATAGCTTCAATGAAGACCTGTCGGACCCTGTCTCGGTCTGAAATAACTACGTTCCGACAAACGGCGAGCCTAACAAGATGAAGAACTAGAGTCGCTCGGCTTATAACATCACCTGAAAACATTGAGATGATGAGAGACTTTTAATCAGACCTTTAAGTGAACACGTCGAAGGAAGTTTTTTCTCTCACTTGATGGGACATTTGGTTCCCATAGAACGGAGCAACGGCTTACACTTCAAGGACATCGATGGCTGTATCATGAGAGAACATTTCCCGGACCGCCTTATCTCAATAAGGGGACGCTTTGGAATGAAAAGTCCGCTATTTCATAAAGAAATAGAAAATCTGATTCATAAAGAGGGTTATACCTGCTGAGTTTGTTAAAGAAGGAGCTCATGTTGCCGCGCCCTATAGTATCCTGCTGGGGCTAAATTTGATCTCCCATACAAAAATATTTACAAAAATAAAATTTTACAATGCAGTATACTGTTCACACGCTAGATTCTTAATTTCATATAGATGGGCAGATTGCAAGTCTAATCATTTAGCTCGCGAAATAAATGCCCGGTACATTATATCGAAGATAAATTTTGACATAAAAAACGGAGGAAGAAGTTTGAGTTAGGGATGAACTGGCTAGAACTTTTTCAGAGGTTGGCACAGAAGAGTCCTACAGGGTCTGTCGTTCAACCATAGTAAAACTGTATGTTTACAAGTTCTACTACAGCTGATTTTTAAGGAAGGCAGTGCTAAGTTCGAAGTTGTCGTGAATTTCTTCGCCAGTTGGTGCGATAGGATCTCCTTTCACATAATCACTTCTATAGCAACATTTTGTCTTGCTAATGCTTGATCAGTACATCCCTTCTTTGAACACTTCTTTGTATAAAATCATATCGCTTCTACTTTCTACAAACGGGTGAGCTTGGTACCACCTGTAACTCTGCAACCCTGTCTGATATTTCCGTATATTTGTGTTCCAAAAACAATCAATACAAGTGGGAATTCACCTACGGAAGATCTCCTTTCATTTGGTCTATATGTTCCCTTCATTTTAAAATCGGTTCAAAAATAAAGACCTAATTTCTTACTTAATTAGGCGATGCTATACAGTCCGTTTTGGATCTGGGGCTCAACCAATATGCCTCTCCAGGTAATGCGATATTTTGCTAACTGCAGACAAATTTTGCGTTCGAAGCGACCAAGGAGATCTTCATCCGCCTTTGATAACGCCCATGCTCCTGCAATATAAGGCAGGAGTGGGATTATGAGGGGTCGTATATAGTCTCCTTAGTGTTCCACGACTAGGCATTCGCTTGATTTCTGAGGTGATGCCATTTGTTAATAGCGGAGGAGTTTGTCCCGAACTACCTAGCTGTCCCTCGTATAACGCTCTGTCCGATTCGTCGACGTTGTCAGTATATATTTTGTTTTTTCCTCATTCACCGCTTCTGTAAACTGAACGACTAAAATAGTGTAGCCTAATCTATATCCTTACATAACAATTATTTTTATATATGTATACAAAAACTCTTTAGATCATTTTTAGTCAAATCAAAACAGACAACGTACATGGGTCAGCACTTAAAATAAATACGCGCATTCATCTCAAATTATAAGTGAAAATACTTTTCATAGAAACTAAGTGCTTTTAACTGCCCCATCGAATTATTCAAGCGTCGATTGTCTTTGCCAAACGACTTACTATACAGATACACAGAACCATATATCCTTCCTGACATCGCGTGAGTAATAATGAAACCAAAACAATAAATAAAAAGAAAAATCTCATTTCGCCCACAACACAATTAGCTGCAGTCCACCTTCATACACAGTCATAGCCACACACATATGACGGCACACAACATGCAGCGGTCCAATAATAATACTATACCAAACGAATTGTTAATTAAAATTTGGTAAAAAGCCCCGTTCACTTTGGATGCTTCTATTGGCTTCGGCTCAATTCGTTTCGGCTCGTTAATTAACTTGGCAAAGCTGCGGGCACAATATACACATACACCATCATAGTACATTGGGCTTGGATGTAGTATACTACATGCCTCTCTGCAACAGGACCGCCAGATCGACTAACCAAACGACAAATTCGCGGCACTTTCTTCTGCTTCACGGGACAGTGACAGTGTGTATTGAAACACCTATTGTGAGAGTCCCTCTAGAGAGCCCCTGGTCCATCCCTGGCTGGGCACATTATAATTTAATTACAGTGACGGAAGCGGAAAATGACGTAATTTACTTATGTGTACAAACTACAAAACGATATGTAGAGAGCGAGAGAGAGAGGCGATGCGTTGCATAGTAAACGCGGTACGGCAGCTGTATCGCACACAAAGCGTGTGCTAATTGCTTTGAATCGGTGTGAAAAATTACCACAGTTGCACAGTTGCACAGTTAGCGGGAAGCTGGCACAATAAGATCAAACACAACGCCAGTAAATTTGTTTTATGAATGGGGATAATGAGACGGAGTTTTCCTTGAAGTTGTGCATATGTTCCTAGTTTGTTTTCAATTTATTTATTTAACTGAAGGTACGACAATCATCTGCATTTATGGAACTTACGCTTTTCGGTCTCTGTGTGATATTATCCTTTTTATGCTGTGTTGTGTCTGAAATGAGAAAGAAGAGATCATTAAGGACTGGAAGATGGTGGGTCCTGTAAAAGTAAGCAGAGATTTGTTTATGCTGGCAATACACTCATTGGGCTGGGTGGCGAGGAAGGTTAAGTAACTGCTTCCCGGCTTTGGTCGCTTGGGTGTTGCAGCTAAAAGCGATTCCTAAGTACGATGCTTCACATTTATTTATTGCCCGTTGTAATGAGGACATATCAGTGTTGATGTCAATAATTTTACAGTAAAGGCCCACCCTCTTAGATACCAGTTTCCAAACTGCTATTTATGGGGTGCTCTTTAGGAGTAAACTCATGGAAAACCCCACTTTCAAGTCAAAGATATTGAGGTAGCCATACAAGAGATTATACAATCAGGCAATGGTTAAAAATGTTGGCGGAGAACAGCTTATGGGTTACACTAATGACATTTCTCGTAAAGTCTGTTTTGCCGAAAGACACAGGACAAACACTTTTCCTTCCAAAGTATATGCTCTCTGGAGGTCATTGTAACTCTTCACTTCATCTCATCTATGAGAGAACTGAAGTTTAATAAGACAACTCATCCATAGATATATATCATGCAAATTTACTTCTTGTAAAAAATCTTTTGGTCAATTCCAATCGCACAACACGGTTTCCGAAAATGTCATTTCTCCTACGAAGCGGAGTGAAGTAACCCACGTACCTACCCTGAAGATGAATGTGGATGAAATGTCCGAGGGATTAGCTGGCCTGGAACCCAGTTGTCTCCTAGATCAGTTTTATGGGTATTAGACGGCCATGGATGAGTTGTATGAACGTGATCCCTACCCAGGAAACTATTGTCAGCGTCGGTTACTCTAGCTCAGTGAGAACTATAGGCATAGTAGTTAAACTTCCTATAACCCACATATATTCAATAGTCCGGCAACACGGATTACAAAGTCGAAGAGCCAATGACTATTACGGAAAGATCAGCAACCTTTTTTTATACTCTCATGTAGACGGGGTTCTATATGAATGTGCTTATTCTCATGTAAGAACAATTCGCAGGTCCCAAGATGTACAATTTCAGAACTGATCATATCTATACCGAGAGGAAACCTTATCAATAGAAGAGTTTAATAAAAACACTATTGTCGAACTTTGCAAAGTCCATATCAGTGTAGATTTTATGAGGGTCTAGTATGGGTACTATTGAGCCATTCTTCGAAGTACCTAACACCGACCTCGAATGAGTGTTTCCTTCGTTTGATCCAAGGGTTGCTGGCGCAATCTATACTCGAGCCTGCATGCACACGGAGTCCATATCTATCGCAAAATTTTACAGTCTTTTAGAAGACCGTGGACCATGCCTAAAGTGTGGACAAGGATTCCCTCGAAAAGGTATAGCCGTTTAGGGTATAAAAGGTCTAGATTTAGTGTCTACTCTCCATACTAGAGTGAGCTTAGCAGATATACCAAAAGCTCAAGAGTTCATCGCTACATTGACGCTTCCATATGCGGTCTTGAAATCGATCAAAAGATGGGACCATCAATATGGAATTATTTGGACCTCACCATCACTTTCCGATTAAGGTCAATATTGTTTTTATCATTCGTCGATTTTTGGGGTCTATTACCAATTGTACATTTGGTTTCAACCTTCAAGATTCAAAACCTCGATCATGTTTGCGATGGTCCTTATTAGTATCATATCATGCAAGTCTTCTGCTGCTACTTTGATTAGCTCCACATAGATGACGGGCCATAAAGTTATACTTCCTTTTTGTATTTCAGCTGTGCAACTAAATTGATGTTTGAGCCTAGCTCTTATAACTTTTTTGATAATTGTCTTTGGACTTTATGTTATAATTTCGTGGAAAACTGCAAGAACGGTCGGCAAAGCAAACGCCGACTATGAGCCAGTGTTGCCAGTTTGGGGGTTTTCCCCCCAGATTTAGTAACCTTAAAATGTGTGTTTGTTACTTTAAAACGCAGTTAAAATAATCGATCGCTCTTCTAAAGCAATGTTTTACAATGGAAATTATTTATGCTAATATCTTTGGACTATTTTTGTCTTCTTTCATAAAAATGTAATGACAGTTTTTTTGTAATATTTAATTAACAATTTTTTTCGGATTAAAGCACCAACCTGAATTTTGCAAACAACATTTTTTCACCTTAGTTGCTGTGTAAATATTTATTTGGTGCACAGTTTTACGTTCGGAAAATCAAACTTGCATGTTTTCGTTTCAAATTCGAAATTCCCTCTTTTAAGTGTACAAAAAAATGGTAAAAAAATATTGACACAAAATTGGAAAAAGTAGCAAAATCTGTAGGTTTTTCAGATTTATCTGGGGGGAATTATTTTGTTCGTCTGGCAACGCTGCCATAAACCCCCCTAGGCCCTACCCTTTCTCACACGCTCTCTCCGCCAATACCAATGGATTATGAAACTTCTTCAGAAACGCTTGCGATTATATTTCCAACCAATCGGTCTAAATCATCCGCCTGGAGGAACCTTATAATTAATCTCTACCTCCCACCGATAAAATTTACACCCACTCGTGATACACTACTTGCGAAAGTTGAACTCCTTTCATGTTGATGACGTTCGGTCGAACAACTTAGCCCTCTGCGGTTAAAATTTGATGAAATGAATTTCCCAATTATCATCAATTACCCATCAAATTAACCAATCCAGGCAACATTGGCGCACTGTGTACACGAGTCCCATCAGATGCTGCAGAGCTACAGCGCCACACACCCCACTCACCATCGCCACCACCATCATCATCATCATCATCATAGGTATCAAATGGGGGCGTATCTGGGTAATGGATGAGAACACCGGGCCAGCAAAAGGACCATTAAAATCATTTTTGCGATAGCACTCTGTGTGCTGGATTCATTATATAGCGCCTGGTGGTGCTGATGCCGGGAACCAGGATAACTACACTATAGGAATACCCCAAAATCGTATACCCTCGTATGTGTAAGGGGTAACAAGGAGTTGGGCGCCATGCGATCTGTACTGTACTAAGGACCACTAAATGGGACATTTGAATGGGAGGAGCATCCTCCTGTTCCTGTTGTGGATTGGAATAACCTAATAGGGAAATTCCTCAATTTAATTCGTTACGTTTGTGGTGTGCTACGATGTAGATATGTGCGCACATATACTCGTATAAGTACGGGTACATCAACTCGATATCCGCCCATACCCAGCGCCAATATAAACTTCATCGAAGCAAAACTGCTGCTACTGCTAGAAAGGGGATAAACTACATCATATACCCACAGCAGATCGTCTCTGCCGCTAGAATTCAATAATTTTTGCCGCCTCGTCCTCGTCCGATGAATGGCGCTTAATTGAACGTGAAAGATTATAGAGAGTGAACAGGGGAGGTGCAGATTAAGTGGGGGTGCATTGGATGCGATTTTCGAACAATTGATAAACTTTAATTGCTGTTTGTTGAAGCGCGGACGGACAGCATTTCGCTGACAGTTTGACGTGAACGCGCAAATGGGAAGTTACCAACGCAGGCTCTAATTAGTTGTTTTTATTTCCATTTTTGTGCCAGTATGTACGGTTCAATCAACTGTTTTGAATTTGGTTTTACTATATGTCTTATGGAAAGGCATTACCCGATAAAATAAACGGTCAGCACCAGAACTGGGTAATTATACTCATTAAGGAACTGATCGCTGATAGCGATTTTAAACCTACCTATTTGTATGGAAATAGATCGACCTACAAAATATCGGTCTAACAAAAATTGTATGCAACTGGTTGGGTGGCTGTGAGCTCCTCTAAAAGGTGCAGTCTCATCGAAATATTGAAGGAAACCGTGCTACCCAAGTGCAAGCGTTTTAAATAGGTATACTCAGTCAGCTCTTAGCGGCCTAAGAACGTCGCCTTGCTGCAGTTGGACCTTCAGTTTCAGGCAGAGTCCGATTTTCCGAACTGAGAAGCTTTGACAGGCAGCAATATACTCTTGGATGTTTGTCAGACTTTAACAAGAACCGACGGAGTGGAAAAAAAGCCTTCAGACGTGATTTTGTTTTTTTCCTGGGGTCGAACCTGTGACCCCTCCACTGTGAGCCACTGAGCCCACTGGTAGTCAGCTACTTCGTTCTTGGCAGTATTTATTTTATATTTTTTGTATGTTTTTGCATGGCACACGGATTCTAAATTGACATAATACCGATAGGAAAACAAAATGGAGAATTTAAAAAAAAAAAAAAAAAATTGAGGGGCCAGCGGCAGGAGGTTTGCGTGTTGGGGGCCTCAGTATTGTGTCTGGCGTCTTCATTGTCAGCACTATGACAGGAGAATCTCGTAGTGTTGAATCTGAAATGAAAAGCTGAAACTTCAAGTCAAGTTCTAGAATGCCGTAGGATAAGACCGACCGACGGTTCAAAATTTAGCAAAATGCCAAATAATAGATAATGTTACATTTTTTTTTCTGCTTTTGTTATATAAATAGATGTTTTTGCTGCGGGTTTTTTTTCTATATTAGTATTTTATGTGGAGGCCCCCTTTTTGGGCTCGGGTTAAATTTTTATTCCAGTTTTTGAAATTTTTCAGCGACAGCACCGGACCGACTTCAGAGTCGACTCAAAGACGCGCTCACGATAGTCGGTAGTCGGACTTAGACCAACTCGTTGTTGAACATTCATTCATGCAATCAGATAGATAACTGGGTGATGGTTGCTTTGTATCTTCAATCACACCTGCACTCTTCTTCTGCTGAATACTACAATTAGCTTGGTTATGATCTAAAGCATGATTCTAAGCCCACTACTCATTTTCGTTAAAGAAACAGAGCTAGATAAAGTGCTCTGAGGTAGAAACCTTTCCCGATGCTAAGTCAGAGCTCAATTTAGATACAAGTCAGTTGTCAGTCCTATACAGGTATCGACTATGGCCCGAGGGCTTTTTGAAAGCGTGAACTTAACCCTCTCTGTATTGTTATGTTCTATAGATTCTTGGTGCAAAAGCCTGTTTACAAAAGACTGAAAATATGTGCCGAGTAAGCAAAGACAACAGAATTACTTTTGATTAACTCGCTTTCATCTTGGCAGAGGCTGCAAACGCTAGTATATCATTTCCGGTTACATTCCTGTACGAGAACCCAACAATTCCCTTAGAAAACTATTTCTTACATCAAGCACAAAAAACTGCAAGCTCTCTACAAATGCTGGGTTTCGAATTTTCCCATTTACGCTCTTTTGTGAAACCATTCGAACTTTGAGTCGGCTTCCTTTTTATTACTCTCAAATTTCAGGCACAGGGCACATTCAAAAAGCTATAGTTAATTTAAGTCGACTAGATGTAACCTGAAAGCAAAAACTAGATTGGTCGGGAACGTCACTTTTGCAGCCACATATGCGAACTGTCAAGTTAGTACTCAGTCACGAATTTCTTGACTAGATTCGTTGGCTACCTCTCCATAAACGTCAACTGCAGTAACTGTTCATGTGACCGCTCTAGCCAGTCAAAAATAGGACACATCAAGTCAGGCAGCTGTCAGCCTTAGGTACTAAACTAGATCTTGAAAGTCCCCAATGACTATTTCCAAGTGGCTTTGGCTTTGTTAAAGGTCTTCCTGCTCGAGCAAAGAAGCGTGATAAGCTACTTCCTCCATCATGCTGACGTACTAAAGTTTGGTGAGATGTCAGAAGCTTTGTTGG
This sequence comes from Cheilosia grossa, assembly GCA_963082955.1. NCBI lineage: Eukaryota > Metazoa > Arthropoda > Insecta > Diptera > Syrphidae > Cheilosia > Cheilosia grossa. The sequence continues at coordinate 22,007,731 of OY720147.1, read as the reverse complement.
TTATCAAAGGATTAACATATCTTACAGGTCATCCTTTCCTCCGCTTCACTTCGTGGAAAAGCTGTTTATGGTCAACTGATACCGAAGTTGATATATATGTTAGGAATTTGTTACAAAAGCAAGAGACTGTGAATAGCCTAATAGTGCAATGCATGCGAACATAAATATCGAAAAGAAAATTATTCCATTAATTTAATGTTATTGCTTTTTGAAATTTTGAAATCTATTTATCTATACACATTATTTGAATTAAGAATTTATATAGAATTTCATCAACATCATAGCAATTGATGTATACGTATTCGAAATCTATATTAAAGGTCACGCATTTGTGACCTCTATAATCGTCCAAAGCCGGCTTGAGCTAAGGATCACATCCAACCGATTACTGAGCCCATCGCAATCACAATGCATTCCAAAACCATTCCACAGAGAGTCAGAAATATGTATTTGACATTTTATTAATTAAAAATAACCCAGTCATAGTGAAACTGCACCCTTCCCTGTCGCTAGAGCAAGAGCACTCACGGTCACGACTCACCCCATCTCCAGGCACATCAGGTCATAAATAATTTTCCTTTATTATTAAAAAAGTATTCGAGTGCTCATTTTTCTCTGCACCATTCTATCGCAATTAAGGGTAAATGCTATGTAACCTAAATATTGTATACGCAACTAAAAAACCACCTAGGCAGACACACCCCCAAATGCCACGCACCCCTCACACACATGTGGTGTACGAACGCGGCAGCGTAATTCCTTTTGATTTAGCCATTTCATTAATACCTACGTTCAAATGCCAACCGAACGCTCTGTGTTTATCATAGTTGGTGGTGGTGATGGTGGTGGTGGTGGTGCAGGCAGGGTGGTGCACCTATTGAGTATAACACATTTCGAAGTCGTAAATTATATTTTAATGAGATATCATTTGATTTATGTTGTAATATGTGCGTGAGTGTGTATGTGTGTGTGTGTGTGTATGCATTCTCCATCCACCGAACCGAAAGGCAATGCCCCCCGTCAATCCATTTCACTGAGCTGTGCGTTTATTTGAACGGGCTGGCTGCTCGTTTACTTTCTTCTCGGTGTCGTTGTCGTTGTCGTCCTGGCTGTCCTCTCTCGTGCTGGGTGAATAGCATTCTAGGTCGTTTGCCGCCTGTATTCACGGTGCCCCAACTCCAATTTGGCAATCAATAGAAAATAATTCAATTCCAGCTGTGACATTGAACTCTTTTCTGACGCGCGAAATACAAAGAAGAAGAAAAGAAATAATTCGACCGACGCCGCCGCTGCCGCCACCCCAAGAAGTTGCCAGAAGGTAAACTTTTCACTTTCCAAACGGGGTTGATATTGGAATTGGAATACTCCGCCGTCGCCTTCGTTGGGGTCGTCGTCGTCGTCGTCATCGTCTGCGCGCTTCCTTAACCAAAGTCATATAAGTTTCACGTGGTTGTATAGCAGTACCAAGTATATACCCATCGACGACGAACAACAACAGCGGCAGGGAAATCCTTAAAATTGTTTTTGGGTATAGGTAATGGAAAATTGATGGCGGTTTTCTACCCACAGGGAAATCTGATGGAGCGCGCCCCGCCATGCCATGCCCAGGACTCATGCGGGCGGGGTGGATGTGGAGAAAAATGCAATTTATTTTGTGACGGCGGTTAATCGAAAACGTTTAAAAGGCGCGCACGGATACGATCGACGCGTCTCTATTTCTCTCTCTAAAGACAAACATTACGGGTCGCGGAACATGTGCTGTGGTGTACAGCAGTGTTTAGCCGGGTGGCTGTTGTGGGTGGGTGCGGGTATCGTTTGTGGTTGGCAATGACAAGAGAAAAAAAAAAAAGGGAAAATTATCATCCAGCACACAGTGGATAAAATGTGAAGTGGATTAGTTTTACGATTGCTCTTTGTCGTGTTCGTGGTCATTAAGGGCGTGAGTCGAGTTAGAGAGCGCGCGGGCATAGCAGCAACGTGCAATTTTACATTTTATCTCCCTCCCCCCAACCCCCAACCTTCTGTGCGCCCGTGTGTGCATAGATTAGTGTTTTAGATATCCCTAAAAATTAATTGAAGTATAATTACAGATCGCTTAGGGGATATTTTGCGTTCGTATAATGTTTGTCCATCAATACATTTGGCATAAATATGTGGCGGCGGTAGCAGAAGGGCGGCGGAAACAAGAGCAATTCGTAAATATTTGATTGGGCAATTAAGCAATTAAGTCATTGTCACTGCTGCCGACCCTATAGTGCTTGTATTTCCGATGTGGGAATTTACACACTTGCTTTTAATGAAAATGCGTGAATCTATACAAACAGCATGCCGTTGCTGGGGTGATACATTTGGGCTGCAGGAAATAGGAAATTCCAAAAACGGCCTAAGGACAATTTAATTACATGTAAGGAAAAATATAAAACAGGGCAGAGCTACTTTTATACAGACTGCAAGAGCGACGGGCTTAGGATGCCGTTGAACTAGTGGACATATGAGACAACCTCAAGCCCATACCTCCGGAGCTAACAGTTTCTTGCTGTAAGTGGTTGTATGGAAGTTCAAAATGATTATAACCTCGATGAAATAGGCTCGTTGCAATAAACTACGCATTTTGTCTGCTGGGTCCATATAGACTCAATGCTGGGCATTAATAAGGAGGCTGTTTATAAGAGTATCACCCGCCTAAAATGTGGAAGAGATCAGCCTAGCTTTTAAGCTTATTGCAACAGCGATTACATAAGTCTTACGTGAGTTCAAGAACAATTAGCTTTGAATTAAAATTCAGCGAAACAGGGCCGCCGATGGCTCAACGAATAGTCGGTTGTAAATTACGAATTTAGTTCGCTCCCCAAGACTTGGGACAATGTTTCCGATTTGTTTTGGAATATCATTTGTTTGAAATTCTTAATATTAAAACCAACGACTTTCGCCTACCTTTTTACACCTCTCTCCACTAAAAGCAGACTGGAAATGAAGCCAACGTCGAGGGGAAAGCCAAAAATATCCGGATCTTTGGAGCTGTGAATAACAGCTCATAATGAAACTGATCTAGTTTAGACTACTAAGAAGCGCTTTACAATCTCCTGGAAAAGAGGGCAAACTACTCAAAAATCTCTGGTAATTAAGTTGCAGATAAGGCAGGAATATTGACTCTGATCGTGGAAGAATAAACAAAAACAAGACGGGTTTGAATGAGTTGAAGGCATTAACATATGAAGTTGGTCACACTGAAAATATATCCAAATATTCTAAACAATAAGATTCATAGAGCAGAGCAAGACGACGTTAGGGGAACCCTTTCAACTTCATGAAAGGCTGGATGGATGGGGATATGTACTTGCACTTGGGTAAGGTTGGCATTCATTATTGGGGCGGATACATTTGGTGGCAGAGTTTATATTTTAAGGGATAATCTTTTAAAGTCAACTCTGCCTTGCGACAGCCTTGGAAAATTTCTGCAGCAGTCGTCGGAACGACACATTTTTGCAGTCCTAAGAAAAAACAAGCCCTGTTGTTTGGATAAAAAAGATTGCCTTGCTAAAGTGTCCCTAATAATTTTGCTATGGCTGCATTATGGGCAGTACCCCAACGATTTCTGTGTGCTTGCCCGCAGAGCTCCTCAAAGCAACATTTTCCATTTTTTCGTTTCTCAATTAAACGAAAACTCCTTTCGTTTCGTTTCTAAAAGCGAAAACGATTGTTTCTCCGTATGCCAAGTATATGGTGCCTTCGTCCCACTTTTATACTGCGTTGATGAGTCCATAGATGACTGGAAAAATCTCCTCGCTCTATGGCACTTGCTGCGTGAATCTGCGGGGGGATTCTGTTAAAACTGAAACGAGTTTTGCGTTACAAAAAAAAGGAAAAAAATAAAAAGCAAAATCACATAAAATCTAAATTTTTCTTCATGCGACTGCTTTCCCTGTTTTCTACATTCGAAGCATTTTATTTTATTCTTTTTTCTCAATCAAACGAAAATTCCTTTCGTTTCGTTTGTAAATGCGAAAACGATTGAACTTTTTTCTTTTGCAGAATCCCACCCATAATAGAATCTCCAAATGTGCATTCAACCAGGGTGGGGCAGGTATATTGTAATGGAGGACTTGCTTTAGAAATATGATTGGAAAGCTTAACTATTCGCTGGAGGACTTTAGATCATTGGTCGATTTTTGGTTCTTGGTACCCAGTTTCACAGGGAGCAATACAATCATAGACACGAAAATCCGTTCTAAATATCTTGCGAAAAATCACAGCTGAAACCGTTCAGGTTCAATGAGTGCAGGCCCCTTTGTGAAATACTAAAAATACGCATCACTAAAACCAATGAAAGTGTATTCCATTGCTTTCCATGCAAGGCACCAATAGGGCCCACCTCTCTCATGCCTTAATCCAAATATTACCATCAAATGTAGCGGAAAAAAAATCGTTCCGCACACCATTGGCATGGCACTCTCCTCTCGATTTACATTATTGCGGCGTGCAGCGGTTCCCACATCAAAAACCCCATCCAGTGTACAGTACTTTGTGTGTCCTTCTATATTTCGAAGCTAAAAGCATTTCTTTGAAGCAAATCCCAGCTCTAGGCGCACGAGCAACTAAATAGGACACAAACAGAAATTTATAGCCGAGATCCATGAATGAAATGTCGTCGTCAGTATCCCCATCCATCCGTCATCGTTTTTTTTTTATTTTTTTTTTTTAGAAAGCCCGCGTAAACACTAAAAGGCGAGATGACAGACAAGAAACCAAAAAATAGAAGACACCGAAAGGGATCCTTGCGCTCCTTTTAAATCCCAGAATCAGACACAACAACGAACAAGATGCTGGTTGTGCAGTGCAGCTTGCAGGCCAGGGTGGAACTTTACTACTCTGTACTTTCGCTTAAAACCACAACGCACACACAACAAGTTATTCGTGTTGTATTATACGAGTAGATACAGTACACTAGGTACTTGTCAGACTCATTGCAATGTCATGCAGTGTGCGGATTGTATACAAGCGAAATATCTTGTATCTATGCAAAATTTTTCTCACTTTCTGAACGCTACTTCCACTTCCTTCACACTATACTTTGTTGCAGAGCATCAGTTGATGTTTGCTCCGTTTACAAACAGAGCCAGCCAGCAGCGCCATGCAATGGAAGTGGGAGCAAATCTATTGGAAAAAGGAGGAAAAAAAAAAAGTAAAAAATTTACTACGCCATGCCATTGTGTCGCAGAGTACGTACACCATGTGATGCAGAGAAGATAACAATTTTTATGAGGAAAACGACGTGAAGGTTGGGCATTGGGGTGCGGGAGGGTGCACAGTTGAAACCAACCTTACCTAATGCTCTGTGGGAACTCTGCCACCTGTTGTCTTTGTTGCGCGTTCGGCTCCCGAGATTATAATGCTTGCATTTAAAAAGGAATTATAAGCATTGAAAATGTGTTTTCTTGGTTTATTTGTGTTTTATTTTGATGATGGCAAGGATTTTGAATAGATATAGCGACGAGGACGAGACCATTGACAACTGGGAGAAATGAGCCGCTGCCGCTGTGCTGTGTGGTGTCGGTGTGGTGATGGAATACTGGTACAAGTACGTAAAGTGTGTTGTTTTCTATTGTTATTATCGAGAAATGAATGAATTTTCAGGGGCACACTTCGACGGGATGTAGGGGGTCCTGAATGTGACTGGGTGGTTAGTGTCTTTAATCGGCGATAAGAGGTTTTGATTTCGGACTAGGTGATTACCATTCGAGTGTTATCTTGAGATTTGGAGAAAAACATGCAGAGACTTCCTTTAAGGGCAGATGGGTGGCGATTTCTTTACTAACCCCCAGGTAGTTGTTAACGGCCGAATTTGTGTGCAATGAAAGGAGTGCTTCAAAGCAGAGGTTTTAAGGGTTTTTATCAAGTTGTGTGCTTGGTCTCTTCGTTAAGCCTTCGATGCAATTTTTCAAAGTACAGCAAGTGTCCCATGTAACATTTTTTTTTCGGTAAGGTGCTATTGAGGCTATTTCCCCTCCCGCAATACTTACTGCGTAAGGCCTACAGGAAACAAATCTGACGCACTTTTATACAGGTTGGGCATTACCGAAACTTCATAGAAACCTTATAGAAGCTTTATAAAAGCACAAAATATAAAAAGAAAAATATATTATTTTTTAACCTTAAATTTTTTCAGTTCCTTATTTTTTTTTTTTTTTATCCTATTTAATAAGTATTATCTAATTGACTTTTTGCAATTTTCATGCAGTACTCTTATAATTTATATTTTTTCCTTACAATGTGGTCGCACTGAGAATCGAACATGAATCCTGCTGCGTAGTAGTCCAACCCCTACCCCTAAGCTAATTCGCCATATTGCTGTAGCAGTGGTAAATCTGAACAACTTGATACACTTTAGAGTTTACTTAAGACTTTTCATTGCAAGTTGTTGATTGCATGACATTTCATTGCTTCTAAATAATGCCTTCTGACAGAAGCTCGAAGTAAGCTTCTCGAATGCGCTTCGAAACACAAGCTTTACCCAAGCAATTCGCTTTCCACACATCTCCACACACATTTTCAGACGTCTAATAGAGATCTTAAGGAAATTTAACGTCATATTCCTCTATAAAGTTTGTAGTTTGTGGGTATGCTTCGCAAAGGACGTACAGAAGTTATTTTGGAAACAATTACTTCGAAATCGGTCTAATTCAGTTAACAAATACAATAGAGCGTCTATCGAAAGGGTTGCCAACAGAAATTGCAAATTTGAACCTTACCGAAATCAAATTGTTACTTGGGGTGGCTGTATTTTGTTCCAAATCTGTTATTGCGACAATAGAGGAAATCTAAAAAGTGGCTCTCGCAATTCAATCCTACGAAAGAAAAAAAAAATCACCAACACGAATGGTTGAAAGAGGAGCTAAGGCCTCGGGTTCGTTACGGACCTATAGCGGCAACTAAAGGGTCCGCCATCTAACTTTTTTTTTCAACTAGTGCTTATTTCGCGAATGGTCTCATGTCTGATTTGAGAGATAATTACTTTTATCCTTACGCTGAACGAATATGATTGTGTATACGATTGAACAACGCTGGGAAATATTGCGACATTACTTTGAAAATCATGGTAATGCTGCAGAATGTGTGCGAAAATTGCGTACGGAATTTGGAAGAAGAGAAGCACCGTCAGCTCCGTATGTTCGTTATCTTGTGAAAAAAGTGTTCACAAAAATTAAAGAGGAGGATATTGGCAGCATTTGGTTTCAACAGGACGGCGCTACGTGCCACACAGCCGAAGCTACATTCGATGCTATGCGCCCTGTTTTTGAAGATCGCATTATCAGCCGCAGAGCTGATGTCGTTTGGCCACCTCGGAGCTGCGATTTGACACCGCTGGACTATTATTTGTGGGGTGCCGTAAAAGATTAGTGTTACGCCGACAAGCCAGAGATAATTGACGCGTCATGATCCGTCCAGAGCAACTATATCTACACCCAAATTCCGATTGAGACCCTATACTCTCTCAAGCCCCTTCTCATAGTCTAAGCCGACCTAACTAGCTAGAAAGCGAGGGCTGACAGCCGTGTTTTGGCACCCATAGAAAATTACTCTCCCCAAAATCAGAGCCTCATCTGTTGCATTTCATTTCCGCAAGCCTATTCCCTCACAAGTGTACAGCAGCAAGGTCCCATTACCATTCAAAATCGAATGCTAATTCCTAACTGATTAATTCTCACACAAAAATAGTTTACCTCCTGCAACAGGTGTTTCCTGTGCATGATGAAACTCTCATTCTAATAAGGAAACACTCGTGTAGTTGCATCCAATCATCGGAATAGACGTGCGATTCAAGTGGAGACGTAAGCCACTGCCAACATCGTGGCCGCATTTTTCGCCTCGGCTAATGCAAAAATAATCACCGCACAAGGAATGACAACAGAGTATCTGTATAAGGCTGGAAAAGGCACTCGCAAAAATAGGAGTGGGCGATTGAAGTACCTGCATCGCATGCGTTCGAATTCAATCGGCAAAAAAAAAACCAACTCCCAAGTAACAATGGACGATATCTGTCCCATCCGTTTTATTTTTTTTTATTGGTACACATGCAAAACACGTTCAATTTGCAATTAAATAATTTTCCAGTGGCATTGGCTCGAATCCGGTCGATTGTTTGCCGCATCCGCCCTGCCGGTCTACTATACCATCGAGGCAATAAATAACCCGTCAGCGAATTGCAGCGAAAATCTAACAAAAGATATTTAGATATCTCTAGCCCGGCAATTATGTTGTGTTGCCAAACTATGCAAAATATACGAGATGGTGATAGATACCCCGCCAGATACTGGGTCTATACACCAGACCAAACAGAATGAACTAAGGATGTTTGCTTCGGTGGTTTTCTGTATAAATATGTGTGAGAGACGTTTGTGGGAACAGTGGCCGCCGCCGCGTAATAGTCGTTGCGAACCCTTTTCTTTTTTGTTTTGTCTTCGGTGTGCTGCCTTCAAAACCAACCGACCTACTATGCCAGAGTGCTAACATCATCATCAGCACTGAATGGCATCCATTCACATCTCCCGCTCTCTCTCTCTCTCTCTATGTAGCTCGTCGTGCACACATCATATAACATTTGCGGATCATAAATTTTCTCTTGTGGAAATCATTTGCACTTTTCCTTTTTTTTTTTTTTGGAAAAGTTTTTCTCGTTTCTCTTGTTTGGCTGAGCAATTTTCTTATCGCACAGTGTGATTATTGAGTCGATAATTGTCATGAATACGAAAGTGTTGACATTATCGTGTATGAGATTGTGGAGTATAGGGCGTTTTGGAAAATCCAGAACTACGCTGAAATTCGATGGATGCTGTTGCGGTACGACTGAGCTGGAGCGCAGACAAATGTAAAAAGGGGGACAGACCATACTGCATGAGAAAACAGGAGAAATAGTCAAATTTTGTACGCGAAAATAAATTATCATGGTACAGAGCTGGAGGACGCTCTGACGTTGGTTGGATACATTTGCATATGTACTGTACGTACGGGCGAGCTTTTGCGCGTTGGGTAAACAAAAATCCGTCCGACTCTGTGCCTTTGTTTTCCTGGGGTCATAAAAATTTACGATACGTAACAAACTTTGATTTTTTTTTACCAAGCATGGTTGGGGTTTTTCTTTTTAAGGAGGTTTTGAACAGTGACGAAAGGACTGTTTTGTTTAAAGAATTTAAAAGTAGAATCCGCGCAAATTTCTCAACTCCACAGGCTGGTTTTCAGCTTTTATAAGACTCCTTTCAATATCTACAGGTCCCGTGAGTAGTGGGTCCAAAGCGGCGCTCAGGCGCTAATTGTGTTGTTCCTTGAGAGGAAACCGGAAAAATAGTCACATAAATCAGCCAACCATAATCCATAAGCATTTAAGAATGATTTTAAGGAACAATTTGGAAGACTGCTGCAGCTTTTACGGACTCAAGCAAATGGACACAATCGGAAATCGAAAAATAAAAAAACACAAAGATTTGTGTAAGATTTACTTACTTACTTAGTTACTTACTTACGTAGGTGGCGCTACAGTTCGGGGTGAATCTGGGCCTCAATCAACATGCCGCTTCAACTGCCCGGTCCTTAGCTAGCTGCTTCCAGTTGCGCACTCCAAGTTGATTGAGGGCGTGTTCCATACTATGCGCGCCACCTAAGGCGAGGTCTTCCTTGACTGCGTCGTCCCTCTGGGGCTGAGTCGAAGACTCTGCGGGTCGGAGCGTTGTTGTCCATTCACTCCACGTGTCCTAGTCTCTTAGGTAACCAATGCGCACGTTATGTTCATCGTTGAATCTTCTTCTCCAGAGCCCATCAACGGCAACAGGGCCGAGTATTTTGCGAAGGATTTTACGCTCGAAACGACCAAGAGTATCCTCATCCTCTTGAAATAAAGTCCATGCCTCGGAGCCGTACATCAGGACTGGGATGATTAGCGTCTTGTATAGGGTTAGATTGGTGTTTCGGGAGAGGGCCTTACTACTCAATTGTCTTCTTAAACCAAAGAACCAAAGAAACAGCGGTTGGTAAGAGTTATCCTTCGTTTAGTTTCTGATGAGATGTTGTTTGTCAGATCGTCTAGCGTAGCCGGGGTAGATAAGGAACCGGACTACCTCAAAGTTAGCTGTCTATTGTGACATTTTGTCCAATACGTTGATGTTATATGTCACTTTTTGTCGACAGCAGATACTTGGTCTTCATCTCATTAACTGCCAATCCCATTTTTGCCGCTTCAGCTTCAATGCTAGCAAACGCCCCAGTGACAGCTCGCTGCGTTCTGCCAATAGAATCTATGTCGACAGCGTATCCTAGCAATTGCACAGACTTGAAATAAATTGAGCCACGGCAGTTGAATTGTGACTTTCAAGGGTAGCTTCCAGGATCTGCCGTAGTCTGAGTATTTGGTCGAGACTTTCCGGGCCGAAAACAGATCTGATAGGGGCCTTTCTCCTTTCTTGTGGATCGGGCAAACAATGCTGAAGTTCCATTCATAAGGCATACTTTCATCTGACCAGATCTTTGAGATGAATTGGTGTATGCACTTTACAAGCTCATCTCCAGCTGCTTTGAATAGCTCGGCGGGTAGGCCATCAGGGAGAGCAGCCTTGTTGTTTTTAAGCTTGGCTGTCGCTATCCTTCCTTCATTTAGGTCAGGTGGACGGGATTGTTGGCCAGGTTGAATGGTTAATTCTGCCTGACAACGGGATTCTGGACTTCTTCGCCGCCAAGCAGCCTGCAGAAGTGGTCCTTCCATATCCTCAGCACTGACTTTGACTCTACTACCCGGTTTCCGTCATTATCTCTACAGGCTTCTGTGTGTGTTTAAAACACTAGAAGCACATAGGTTAACAGGTCTTTCGAAAAAGAGAAAGCCTCCTAATCCAGATTCAAAGAAAATTTTGCGACGTACCTTCAAGTTATTTAACAAATGCTTTCAAGTTTTAAAAAGGTCTTCACTACTGACTTGCATATACAGCTCATACGTTATACTGACCGCTTGGCAATAGGCCAAGCTGTTGGTCTCATATACCAAAGTTCGAAGAGGAAGACTAGGAAGACTCCCTAGGCAACAATATCCAGCCAGTCTTACTCCCGTCGGGAGCAAACTTTTCTGTGAAAAGCAAGATGCACATAAAGAGTGTTTTTTTAGAGGTTTTCTTTTCAAATTGGCAACACTTTTATCAGTAACTTTTCTTTTTCAGCATAAGTATGACTTACAATCCACAACCGCCGCTCGATGGACTTGTGGAAGATAAGACTGAAATAGGGCGGGGCTTTATTTGACCTAACCGCGGCTCTTTCTAGGGAACGGGTCGATGTTGAAATGGAGCTGTGTATTAACGAAATTCCTTTAGCATTTGAAAGGCCGGTCAATTATGCCATTATGTGTGAAGTATGAAGTATAACATCGTTCAACTCTCCGGCGGGGCTTCTCACGCTAGCACAGATGGGAGTGGTTGGAGTGGATTTTTAATGACGCTACCGCATAGGTCAGGCCGAATTTGAGCGGTGGGATTGGTTATGTTGGAGCTTCGGGCGATTGCGGATTACTGGTGTACGACTTTAGGGAATTCCATCACAAGAAAAAGTTTAAGCGGGGTCAAATCTCACGATCTTGGTGGGCAATTCACGTCTCTACGAGATATAGCCATACCCTCAAATTTTTCATGCTAAATGTCTATCTTGGCGTCTGCTGTGTGCCGCTACCTCCACATCGTTTAATTTGGATAAAATCTTTTAGCATCGTTCTGTAGTGCTCGCCATTGATGGTGATTGCCTCGCCAAGGCCATTTTCAAGAAGGTACGGGCCAGTCCGCACCAAGCAGTAACTTTTTTTGGATTCATTGCTCCTTGGTGAACCTCGTGTATTTGTTAATAGGTATAGTCATTCATACTAAAACGCGCCTCATCGCTAAAGAGGATTTTTCTGCGAAAATTGGGTTCCTCTTCCAAACGCTCCGAAGCCCAGGCAGCTAACAAAGGGCGTTATCTATGGTCATTAACATTTTAGATCTTAGGTCAGTTGCAATATTCTGGTCACTTTGGGAAAGGTTAAGAGCTTCCTCATTAGTCGACGTGACTTCGAGTTCCTAAGAAGACTACAAGACGACGAAGAGATGCAGCTGTCACGGTTCATGCTTTTAAAAGGTATTTTTACAGTAGTGACACATTTTCTTTGAACACCCACACTTGGTTTGCAGAATCGTTGAATGCCAAAGGTCAGTTATTCCCTCCTAGTACTGGGCTTATGAAAACTTGCATATGAACTCCTCTCACAGTTTACTTTCCTAAGCCAAACCCCTGCACACATAGGTGCTCCACACAAGATGGCAAATTAAGACGTAGGTATGCGACAGGCCTCCCAAAAGCCATAATCATCTCATACTTAAAACTCATGCTTGCCGCTTTATAAACGCCGCCATTCCGTACAAGTACATTCGTCCGTATCAAGTTTCCTAACTGTCAACATTCCAACAAAGAAAATCACTGAAATTTGATCTCCACGCACACGCACACACAATGACATACCCTAAAAACAAATTGAACGCAGCCGTTATAGGTTGCAACTTACTCTACTTTGACCTGGCCGTACCTAGCCATAGGCACTATTGACTGTCCTTAGGGCAAACACGAATTACGTACACCGCCTCAAAGAAGAGATTGATGACTCTGGAAATTACGTCAGCTTACACACATAGTTAGCCCGAATAGCGACTCCAACTGTGCGACGGTGGTAGCTCCAATGCGAGATGCGAGGTACCCCAAATTGACCTCTAAAATTCCACTCAGGGATTTTGGAAGTCTCTGTGGTCAAAGAAGAACCATTTTCGAAGAACGGATCAAATTTCAATTAACCATTCTGGTGTGTGCCCTCTCGGAATCCCAGCTCAGCATATTTTAATACGCATTAATTTAATTCGATTTACACTCGGCGGCGGCGGCGGTGGCGGCAATGTTGGTCAATATACCTACGAGTGGATAGAGAGCTGCCGCACGCCGTGGTGGGACGTTTCTTTGGCTTCGACGAAGGCGACACGCTCGCCATGGAAAACACCAACCAAACGATCACCAACTGAGCGCATGCTGTGCACAATCGTGTGTGTTCCAAAGCGAGTCGTTTATTGCTTTTTAATAATGGTGTTAGATACAGTATCTATAGATGGAACAGTCAATCCCATATAGGTACACCGCATAGAGGAATTGCGCTCATATCTGTGAGATATTTCCCCTGCAGATAAATCAATGTTTACGATTGACTAGAAATCGTTCGAACTGTTAATTAGCAATAATTTTGTTTGTTAATTAGCACCTCTATGGAGTTTCGCCTTAATTGGTTGTGCTAGGGGCGTGAGTGTGCCTTTTTCGAACGCCCACACTACACGAGTAGGAAGTAAGAGGTACGAGTATATTCGAGGAAAAATCTTGTGTCGTTAATTAATCGTGAAACTTGAATAGGTAAATTTGAATTTTTGATTAACTGGAGATCTTTGACTGGGACTTTGAGTATGCCATTTAAAGTCGGCTTTCTAAAATAGCCAGATGTTGGGTGAGTCAGTTTTTTATTGATGTTGTTGGGAACACCTCGTTTGTAGATACCTAAACAGCGGAAGAATAAGTTTTATGGCCGACACCAAAAGGTGGGGTCATTTTGAGCATGAAATTGTTAATATATGGAATTTTTGCATAATTTAGGAATTTTCAATCGGAGAGGGATGGTAGGTCATAGGGAGGTACAGGTTGGGAGGTTAATTAAGTTGACTAGGCTTTTTTTTTAAGTTTGAGCAAAGACAGGTGCTGTGCAAAAGGAAATGACCACAAGATCTAATTAAGTCCAGCTTTTTGAATCGAATCATGAACTTAAAGTAGAGGAACAACCGAAAGCAACTGGGTCTGACTCTGAGGGAAGAACATTAGTGCACGAGAAGTTAGAGAGGTCGATGTATGAGGAAGGTATCGCTTTAGCTTTATGATCTGTTTTTGGAAATTGTACCAAAAGGTTAATAAAAAGTGTCAAAGCAACAAGACCCAAACGGATATCTAACGAGATGAACAAGACAAACTGCTGAGAGAAGAAGAGGCATAGTCGGTGTTGAGGATATGGAAAAATCACTTCTGCAGTTTGAACGGCGAAGACTACACAAATTCCAGCACCAAAATAATCGCTTCTCCCCTCAATCTGGGATCACTGCCTAGGATATAAGGAAGGTATCCTCGACAACCATTCCGCGTTAAAGGCTTACGATTTAACCACGGCTATGTTCAAGCAGAGAAAAACTGGCGCCGGATTGGCAGTTGCTTCAAGATCCCGCTTACTAGCATTCCCGGCTAGTGTTTCATTCATGAAACACAGAGAAACGTCAGTCTTCGGCGGAGGATACACTGAGAAGAAAACCAACGTTTTACCTCAAATACACATACACAAGGCGAAGTACGCCATCGGTAGTTCTATTCCAGAGCGATCTGGACAGGGTTCAACAGCACAAGAGGAAAGAACCTTAATCTTAAAACACGTTTAAACGTCAGTAGACGGCCTCGCAACTCGCATAGAGCGCCCTTGGCATCTCTAAAAATACGCCCTGTCGAAGCCACGTAGAAGTTTATACAATTATACATCGCAAGCCTCTAAGAGATCTCAGGCATTAAACTCGATAGCATCATTAACTTTCTCAACTGCACTCCACACCCATCTTCTTTTTTTTATGTACACCTACACAGGTCACGCAGGTGGTAATTTCAAAACGGCACTTTATCGCTAATTGCATTTCCTTGCATCATCAGCAACTTGAACTCATCTTCAGACGGAAAAATCCTCGGTTACGCTGAAAGAAAACAAAATATGACACACCCACGATCGTGAAATTTCAGTTTATCCACAGTTCCATTCAAACGTTTTTCTTGTACCGCATTCCAAACAGTCACATGCTGATTTTAATCAGTCTTATGAATTAACGGTGATCTCATTCTGATCACGTAAATCGTTGTCGCGATCGATTTACTATCTTAAACGACTGTCTGGAGTCTATATCGTATTTTAACCAAATTTCAGAATTTTATTTAGTCTTATGGCAGCACTTAAAATTTGAATTACCAAAAACGGTACTTAATTGTTTAAACAACAATATAACGAACGGTCAAAAACCATTATTCGAACAATAGAATAAATTATCTTTCGGGATGATATTGAATTTGCTTTCTAAGCATGCGCATATTTTAATAAATGTTTTTAATTAAATTACCCGCTTTCGGGTGTGGTTTCCATAGACTTTAAGATTTTTACGAGGTGTAATAATATCTGATTTAAGTGGTCAGACAATCAAACTGGAAGAGCTACCATAAAAGACAATTCAATAAGCTATAGCAGATTAATGCGTCTTTGTCACATACTCGGCAGTTTTTGGACATAGCAGACAGCAATAAAATGAATTAGAAATCGTTTGAAAAATGTTCCTCTTTAGATAAGAGTTGCAGTAAAAATACTCTCAATGCTTGGAGTCGTAAAAATACTGTCTCGTTGAAGGTGTTACAGCTTAACTTAAGTTGCATCGTGGAAAGTGCAGGGTAAGCCGCTTAAGTGGTTTCTGATACTCATTAAACAAACATAAGATTGTCTAGATAAAAACAGCTCCAACTTTTCGAAATGGCACTTTAAGTGAGGGAGTGGGATTATTATTATTATTTTTTTATTTTTTAAATGCACGTAAGAATTGTGAGGACGGAAAGACGCTGGCGAACAAACAACCACTCAGCAGAAAATAGTACAATAAAACAAAGAGCACCATATCAAAGACTGATGTTCGGAATGGAAAATAATTTCCTTCAGATGTAGTGGTCCCAGATTGAGGGAAAAAACGTTACAGCTTCTAAATTTTTCTTATGAAAACAATTGCAAATTTAACTTAGGGGAGAAATGGTAGTTTTTTTTTAACTAAGCGAAAACTAAAGCTTTTCATGAGAAAAAAAAAGGGGAAAACAGTCTTAAAACTCTGGGAGAACTCTTCAGATGACTGCTATTTTGGTTTTTGAAAAATGTGTTAGTTACATTGTCAAGTCTTTTTTAAGGGTTTTGGTCTTGAGCCCAATGATACTACTGATGTCTGCAAGAGGCTGTGGATTGTTTTCGTAAGCGTAAGTAAAAAGAATGGATTTTCTAATATTTAGAAAAAAACCGCTAAATATTTATTTATATTTTTTTTCTACAAATATATCTTCAAATAAAATAAATATAGAAGAAGGCCCTGATCTTTAATCATAGCCCTATACTAGTTAATAGACTGATTGGAACCACTTCAGGCAGAAGTTGGAAGAATGTATTCGACCATCGTCAGCTATTCAAACAGAAGATCAACTAGACGAAGCAGTGCAAATATTTACACTGGATATACAAAAGGCTGGATGGGCTGCAACTCCCAAAAGAACGAACAAGATTAAACAAAACTCTTATCCTCGTGAGATATGTGAAATTATTACAGAAAAGAGTAGAGCTAGAAAACGTTGGCAACAGTCAAGAGCGCCAAGCGACAACACCACACTGAACAACTTAAATAATAAGCTCAGAAAATCTATAAGAGAATTTAATAACGAGTTTTTAAAAACGTATCTTACCAGTCTTACAAATGATGCTAGTACCGACTACTCGCTCTGGAAGGCAACAAAGAAAATGAACAGGCCAATAGCTCACATTCCGCCTGTAAAAACCAGAGAAGGTAATGGGCAAAAAGCAGTCAAGAAAAAGCAAATACTTTTGCAGAGTACCTTGAGAACGTCTTCAAACCTTATGAAGATAAAGATTATCAAGGAAACGAAGAAAGGTGCGAAGAAGACAGACCTATTCGGCCGGTGACAGCTTAAGAACTTGCCAAAGAAATCAAAGAAGGCATAAATATTAAAAAAGCCCCAGGGTTCGATTTAATCACAGGGGAAATTTTAAAACAATTTCCTCGAAAAGGTTTAAATAAACTAGCGCAGAATATAAATGCTGCATTTAAGTTGAGATATGTGCCAAGCATGTGGAAGGTCGCGGAGGTAATAATGATACCAAAACCCGGTTAACCACCGATCGAAGTAACCTCATATAGCCCAATATCGATACTACCAATGTTGTCCAAGCTATTCGAAAAAATGCTGGCAAAACGTCTGCAAAAAATAATTGACGAAAAATCACTAGTTCCAATTCATCAATTTGGGTTTAGAAACAAGCACTCTACAATTGTGTGCTCTACAATATTTCTTGATATAGCACAAGCTTTCGATAAAGTCTGGTTAAAACGTTTTCGTGCGCATGAATGATTTGCTCACACGAAAACGTTTCAACGTTTCGCCGTTTACAGAATGCCGACCCAGAAGTGGGATTCTATAATAAACGAAAAATTAATCACTATCGCGTTGAAAAAAAACGAAAGAAGTCATACGGAAGCAAACATTTGCCTCAGGTAATTTCTTTCGATCTATTTCGTCTTCAAATTCCCAAACTTTTAGGTAGGTATATTAGTACGCAAGACATTCAAAGCGGCTATGAAATTACTTTCGTTTTTTTTTTTTGCATTCGTTTCGTTTTCGAAGTTACATGAAGTAAAACGTTGCGCGATAGGCAAAACCTTTGCTTTACATGGACGCAGTTGCTCAGTGGTTCAGTGGTTATGCAAGCCTTGAAAATGTTGCAGACGTTACTTGATGCATGACTTCAAGGCTCGCGAAGCAGTGGTTGTAATAACATGGGACATTTTAATTAAATTTTGACAAATGTAGCTCTCCTAAGGACATTCATTACAATTAGCTGTGTCCGATTTTCACTTTTTCGACACACTTTTGCTGAAGAAAAGCCTGAGAGTTGTATTTATCTAGACTCTAGTTTAAGCTTCTCCTACATGTTTTTTTTTTTTTTTTTGTATTCCGAGTTGAACAGGACGTCAAAAAGTGCTTGGAGCTGCTGACTAGCTCTTGCCTTACTGAGGTCATGCTACCAACTCCGGCATGCAATGTCCCTCCCACACATTAGCTAATAGTCATACGCACAGCAATAGCTCCGCCGTTAGGGTGATTCTGAGCTCGTAACGCCCACTCCTCTGGTGGACGGCACTTAAGCCATTTCATTCCCATTACCACAAACGAAAAGTCTCATTAATTTTACGATAAATATCATCAGAGAGTAGGTAGTCAAGGCCAAAATGTTTAAGTAAATTGCTTTCGCGTTCTACTAATTATTGTGATTCAAAAAGGCAATTTACCATTATCAGCATACAAAGCTAAGGCTAAACTTAATCATATGATCTCACCCGCAGCGCCAGCGGTACAATAGCGCTCAGATATACCTACCCTAGCAGGGCTCTTCGTTCTTTCCTTTCCGGATGTGCCATCAAAACTCCTTTCATTTTTCTACAAAAGGCCAAAAGCAACCGGCGTAAATTAGCATTTTTACGTGCATTCAGACATATACATGCACATAGCCGCATGTGAGAAGTGTGGGAATATAATTTGGCACAGCGCCCATTCCGCCAACCGAAAGGCTCACATTATAGGCGTCAATAGTCCTATTCACATACATACAGTGGAGTAGTTAAACAGGTAGCACCTTCCATCACCACAAATTTTGCCATTACCAGCGTGTCTGCAATGTATGACCGGGTATCCTTTAAACTTTCAGGCTGCGCACTTACATGTAGGAGTAAGACGAGAGGAGAACATGAAGAGGAGCAGAACAACAACAGCAACAATGAGCGCGCCATTCAAACGAGTAATTAAGGAAACTTGTTATAGAAGTTATACCTGCAGTGAAGGATATTCATGTGATGTGTGATATAGTTTTTTGAAGTTTCCTCATCGCCCGTCGGTAGAGTCGCCCTGCTGGACTTTTGTCGTCATACATGTAGGAATAGAGCGGTTGGTCCCTCTGTAGGTTTCACTTCAGTTCGGTGTCCCTTCCTAAATGTCGTGGCAACTGGGTAAGTGTCTAAAGTGAAATTTACACTGAGTATTAATTTTTGCATAGTTCGTTTGCGCCAGAGGAAGTGTGAGGCCACCCGTACGAGTTGCCAGTCATCCAACCAGATATAGGGACACAAAAGTACCTACTATTCTCATAGAATGCATATAAATACATATATACGAAAGGACACAACACAAGGGGCAACAACTTGTAAAATGAATTCAATTTAACACCTCAGTGTTGGACACAACCGACAGGGTTTTTTTTTATTGATTGCGGTTATTTTCCCTTCAATTTGTATCTAGTTGAATGTTTTTCTATAGATGGAGGGACTGTGTGTGCTGGTGGAAACCGATGTAATTGGAGTTTGACAAATGAATACGAGTCCTGGCATACGATTGAGAATAATTGCGCTGCATTAGGAGGTCGTTTTATTTCTTTTGGTTGTTCTGTAGAGGGACACAGAGATAGAGGCACACTTGCCGTGTTGGACTATGCCGGACTCGGACTTGAGTGAGCTTTTTTCGAATTGATGCGTGCGTTTATGCATTTTATTATCAGCCTTGCAACTTAATTGATATCCCTTGTTTCGTGCGAAACTAGGTATGGGACATTGTGGTTCAAATGTAGGGGTTTTTCCATAGCGTGCCAACTAGCCATAGGCAGCTTCGGGCTAATTAGCATGATGTGACCACCAAGAACGAAGCGTTAGTGGCTTGAATTTGATAGCTTTTGATCGGAGTAAATTAAAAGGACCCAGAAATACGTGTGTGAGCAAAGCGTCTACTTTAACCTGTTATAAGTAGGCAGGCTGTTTTTGATACGTTGGCAGAACTGACCAACGAAAAGGCGCCGAACAAATAAGCCCAAGTTTCAAGGTAGACTTTCCGACACATTTCGCGAAAAACTGAAATTTGGTTATCTATTTATTTATTTCGTCGCATTTTCCAAGCGGACTTTTCAAGCTTTAGGTACATACAACAACTATTAACTTTAACTTTAAAATTCATTTTTATTGTTTTCTTTTTTTTAATCTTACATACTAGACAAAAACGATTAAATCTAATTTAAAACTAACATTTATCTTATTCTAGCTTACTGGCTCCAAGCGAGCGCTCTAAACTTATCAATATCCTTAAAATTATTGCCTTTCGGCCTTAAATTTATCTATTTCTATGATTTGTTTTGTTTTTTAATTTTCAAGAAACTTTAGAAAACTTGAACTCTTTATTATTTGATTTACTTAAAACTACTTAAGACTACCTAAGCTACTTAACCTAAATAACCTATAATCAGGGTGGTGAGCAATCAAATCGATTGGTCACCATCCTGATCGCGTCCATGGGCGCCTGATAGCCGCCCACAAGGGTTCATCAGTGTCACCGAGACTCGAGCGAGGCTATAAGCGTCGTTCGAGTCTCGGCAGCACTATCATGTTGGCTAGCCCAGCACCTCCCAAAGACCCCCTACTCTAACCTAAACCTACAAACTTAATATCTAGCTTAAAACTAAGGAGGATGCTACGTAAGTAGCGCACCGGCCCGGGAGAGCGTATCCACCCTCACCTGTTCATCAAGCCACCAAAATTCGGTGAACTGCTTGACCGTATCGACCCTGTCCCGTTCCGCTATTGCGGTACTAAAACGGAGGAGCTCCTGAGCATTGGCGGCGTACCCGTCGTGGATGAGCCGCTTATCCCTCGCGCCGCGGTGGCAGTGGTACAATACCGGCACACCATCTTTTTGCTGGACTAACCCTTTCATATCTACATGGAGAAATGCCTCAGGCGGGATAAAGCCAGACCGAAGCGTACTCTCGTGGTACATTAGATTGGGGTAGTAAGCCCCTGAGATCAGGTTATTATCACTGGCCATCGCCCTTGCGACGTGCCTCCGAATCACCTTAATAAGGAAATTGTCAATCCTATTCAGTCGAGCCCCATTGTATAGGGTCCTATTGGGAATAATAAAATAAAAAAAATAAAATAAAAAAATAAAATAAACAACCCTAGACAGGCCCTGAGACATTGTCTCTCAAACACCCGAATCTTTTCCATATAGGACGGCGCTATATTGAACCACATGGGACAGCCATAAGCGATGATAGGCCTTATGAGGGCCACGTAGCAAATGACCTTCACCCTGGTATCAAGTTGACTGCTGCGAAACAGTCTCCTTGTCAGAGCGTAGGCCCCTTTAGCCCCAGCAAGACAAGCATCTATATGTTTGTCAAAATATAGATACTGGTCGAGCCAGATGCCAAGATACCTCACCACGTTTTTCACCGCCAATGGTCGCCCCTGCTGCCCAATAATTGTTAATTTTCTCCAGTTTTTTCTGGTATCCCCAGAGGCCCCAGCCAATGTTGTTCTGAACAGTATTGTTTCTGATTTTTGGAAATTGATTTTCAACTTCCAATCATCGCAATACCTCTTAGTTTGCTCGAAGTCACGCTGCAGAAGGATGTTGATGACCTCGATTTTTGGTCCTGACCTGTACGCCACTAAATCGTCCGCGTACGCTATAGCATGTCTGAGGGAACCCACCAGATCACTTGTGTAAATATTAAACAGGACCGGAGAATTCACTGCTCCCTGTTGTAAGCCGTTTTTAATTTCAAAAACCCTGCTCGAAGTCACGTTGCCAGCTTTGACCACGAACTTCTTTCCCATAAGCATGTCATAAATCATATATAGCAAAGGTTTTTGAATGCCCAATCTGGTCAGCTTATAAAAGAGCCCCTCCAACCATACGGTATCAAAGGCCTTCTCAAAGTCGACCAGGCAGGCACCCGTGCATTGCTTCTTACTTTTATTCCACTGAATGTCGGAAACCAGTTTCGACGCGGCATGAATAGTGTCATGCCCCGCTCTGAAGCCAAACTGGTTGTCCGGAATGATCTTATTTTCCTCAACCCATTTCAAAAGAGATCTATTGACGACTTTCTCGAATACCTTGCTAACATTCGGAAGCAAACTAATTGACCGGAGATTAGCAGGGTTCGTCCTATCTTTATCCTTTTTCGGGATAGGGTGTACCACCGCTATTTTCCACTGCTCCGGATAATATGCATTATTCATTGCGACTGTGCCGTTTGCACGGTTGTCGTCATTGAACCCGGTGAAACCGTTGTTCTCGGATCGCCAATCTTGAATTTCGGTCCGCAGATAAAAGTGGTTAAGAAAGGCCCTCTCTTCGAGGTCGCGGTTACGGCAAACAGGGTTGTTCACCGTATACACAGTCTCAAAGAAAGCTCCCATCAAGTTCACCCTCTCCTGCGGGTCTTCGACCACGAAAAAACCGTCGTTCGAGTCAGCACTTTCCGGACTTATGCCAGCAGTCAGTAGTGTCTGTCTGTTCTCGTTCGTCCGAGGTATTCGAACACATGAAATGTCGTTATGATCCTTCCGCCTGAACAGTTTATTTATTTGCGGGAACATTTTCGGACTACTGGCTTTTATAGCCCGAATTTTATTGCCCCAATACAAACTTACAGATTTTCTGTAATTCTCGGTGATCAACTGTTTCAAGTTTTTGATCATCGACTTCAGTGTCCTAATTTCGGGGTCGTTCCTGTCAGTAAACTGTCTGTGTAGCCGTTTAAGCCTCGAGAGCAGTCTACTTTTATGTCTGTACAGAGCATCGATTGTTGCGTTTCGATACTTTTCAGTTTGTTCTTCGTCCGTGGAACGTCCTACCCGAGGGATAGTCCGCTCCATTGTCTGTTTGATGACGACATTCATTTGCCGTAAATGATTGTCGATCTCATCGTTTGTTAGGTTCCTGTTTGTCGGTGGGTCGATCTCGCATGAGCGTATGTCGCGTTTTAACACTCTGGAGAAGCGCGACCACTGCGCTTTTCGGTAATCGAAAGAACGCACTTGGTCGTACTGCTCCAGCTGCGTCTGCTCGTTCGGGATCCGTATTACGGCGGCAAGTCCGTAGTGATCACTATCGTACTCAACCGTTCGTAAACAGTTCCGCGTGCTTAGATCAATGTTTGTTAGTTCCAGTCTTTCGTCAACTAGCGCCAAGTCCAAGAAAGAACCATCTCTAGGGAAAGACGGGATATCCGTCGCGTACAATTCGAGTTTGTACTCAATCATATTATGACGCCACCAGTCGTGAAACTGGTTGCCTCTAGGGTTCGGGATATCATTTCCCCATGCCGCATGTTTAGCATTGAGGTCTCCGCCCAAAAAGTAATAATTATCCTCCGATTGAAGCTCTAAGCAACGAAAAAGCGTCTCGATCTCATTTAAAAATTCAATGCGTCGAGGAGATTCCGGTGCGTAAAGCGACACCACATACATCCGCCTCTGGGTATTGAGGGGAATGCATACGATGCATGCTTCCAACACTTGGAACCTGCGCACTTCTCCGCTATATATGACCTTATGGCGCAAGCCTTTACGTATTAAGATAGCGACACCACCTCCCTGTGTGGAGTTGGGCCGGTCTCTTCTAACTACAAAATAATTTCTATAGCCTAATTTGTGCTTCGGGGATAGCTTAGTTTCGCTAACCAGAAGCACATCTGGCTTTTCGGCTTTCAACAAATTGGAAAGATTGATCCTTCTCTCGATCCGGATTAGTGAATTAACATTCACCGCAAGGATCTTTAAGTTTACCTCGTCCAGCGTACCCATCATATTTATGGCGCGGCAGACTCGGCAAACAGCGTCGAATAGATCATGTCTATTCGAGCCGCATGCTCATTTAATTGTTTCTGGAAATTGTCGATCTTTCCGTGCAGTGACAGAAGGATCGATTTCAAATCCAGATCCGCTTCCGGTGTAGGAACCTTCGGCGCGTTTTTTGTGATTGAGCTACCCGGTCCAGATACCATTTGGGCAAAGGACACATTGGGCGCAACAAAATTAGAGAACGAGCGACTCTTTCGACCCTTCTCTTCTTCGGACCTCTGTTTTCGAGCCTGCACATTCTGTTTGACCTGCTGATACTTGGGACATCCCCTGAAATTAGCAGGATGTCCTGAGCTGTTGCAGAGTACACACGAGAGCTGGCTTCGATCTTCTACCCTATCGCTACCTAAAGCACATTCCCCATGTTTGTGGTCCTTGTTGCACTTGACGCACCTGAACTGCATGTGGCAGTTAGCTGCGGCGTGCCCGAACCTTTGGCAGCGCATACATTGAAGTACACGATCTGACCTCTTTAATTTTTCCCAACGTACTGCATGATAGTACAGGAATCTGATCCTTTTCAGACTATCTATTTTGCTGTCGGGGGTTAATTGTACCAAAAAGAATGGTAATTTGCGGCTACCACCCCTGTCCGCAGGCGAAGAAAACGGCTTGACCCCCACGAACTTAAGGTCGTCGCACTCATAATTCTTGAGCTCGTTTTCGAGCTCCTCTATTTTTATATTGGGATCGATACCCTTAAGCAGCACAGTTTGCCGCTTTTCTCCTTTTGGAGTGTACGTGAAGTACTCGGTTTCCGCTTTCTCCAGAGCGGTGCGCAACTTTTTGTGCTCCTCCATATTACTGCACATAATAATATGTTTGGTGGCGTTAAGCCTTTTAATATAAAAATCCTTACTAATTAACCTACATAACTTAATGCTATCGCTTATATCTAGATGACTTACATTTATAGGTGGTATTCTCTGTTTTTTTATCTGTTGTTCTTGCTGTTGCTGCTGCTGTTGTTGTTGTTGTTGTTGTTGTTGTTGTTGTTGCTGCGGCTTCTGCTGCTGCTGCTGTTGTTGTTGTTGTCTCTGCTGCTGCTGTTGCTGCGGCTGTTGTCTCTGCTGCTGTTGCAGCGGTTGCTGTTTCTGTGTCTGTTTTTGTTGTTGTTGTTGTTGCTGCAGTGGCTGTGTCATCTGCTTCTTCTGTTGCTGTTGTTGCTGCTGCTTAAGCTGTTTTTGTTGGTCTTTCTGTTGTTGCTGCTCAGCTTGCAACTGTTTCAGCTTTTGTTGCTGTTGTTCCAGTTTTTGCTGGCGCAATTTCTCCCTTTTCAGTAGGAGTTCGTTAATTAGCCGGTCTAACTCGGCTTCCTCGTCGTCGTGGTCACTTTTTTGTTGTTCCTTTTCTTCGGCGTCCAGTAATCGGAAAGTATTACCTTCGCCCTTGTATCTTCCCTCGCCCCCCTCGGATTCGTAGGAGTAGCTGAGACTATCAGATTCCTCGTCTGTCTCCTGTGCTGACGAGGTTGCTCGTGACGTCATCACGTTGTCTGCCTTCGGCTTCCTTTTATATTGGAGATTTGGCGTTGGTTTTATTTTCCTCCGCCTTTTCTCGGTTTTTGACAAATCAGTTGACTGTACCACCTTTGTCAATGCTGCGGTACTTGTTGATGGTGTATCATGTGCTGGTAGTACTGCCGCACTTATTGTTGTTGTCGATGCTGCTGCTGCTATAGTTGTTGTTGTTGTTGCTGCCTCTAGTTGCTGAAGTTTTATTTTTTCCTGCCTGGTCACGCGTTTTGGCAACGGGATATCGCCTTGCGGGACCATGGACTGGTCAGCGTCCATCGCCTGATCGCCTTTCGGCACTTTGACTATTGTTTTCTTTTATTTTTAAATAAAAATTAATCCCCCGCTGGGAAACGAACTGGGCTCCTCTCACGTGAGAGCCGAAGACTCATTTTCATTTCATTTTAAATTCATTTTTATTGTATTCTTAATTAAACTTATATACTAGACAAAAACGATTAAATCTAATTTAAAACTAACATTTATCTTAATCTAGCTTACTGGCTCCAAGCGAGCGCTCTAAACTAAACCATATACTTAAAATTATTGCCTTTCGGCCTTAGATCTATCTATATTTGATTTTGTTTGTTTTTTATTCTTCAAGAAACTTTGAAAAACTTGAATTCTTTATTATTTTAATTTTATTTAAAACTACTTAAAATTACCTAAGCTACTTAACCTAAATTACCTATAATCAGGGTGGTGAGCAATCAAATCGATTGGTCACCATCCTGATCGCGTCCATGGGCGCCTGACAGCCGCCCACAAGGGTTCATCAGTGCCTCCGAGACTCGAGCGAGGCTATAAGCGCCGCTCGAGTCTCGGCAGCACTATCATGCTGGCTAGCCCGGCACCTCCCAAAGACCCCCTACTCTAAGCCTAAACCTACAAACTAATAACTACCTTAAAACTAGGGAGGATAGAGCCGAAGACTCGTTCCTTGAGCCAAATGGCTTACACTATTTTTTCACTTCAAAACACTACTTAACACTTTTTCTTCCGCTTACACTGCCTCGCTAACTAAGTCGTCTGATCACCGTGGATGCTGAAGAGCGACAACAACTATGGTCTGTCAAGAGTGAAACTTTGGTTGCCTGCTGGAAAAATCTTTGAATGCCACTGAAGATGCATCAACGTGAGGAATCCCTTTGGAAACTTGAGTGACTTTTACCAGATCTGAAAACCCTTTCAAAGACTGACCTAAACCGGTCTTCAAAAAAGCGCAACTACAGTCGTTAAACCATACATGACCGATGCAGCTATGGCTCGTAAAGTTCATTGAATCTAACCCTCCAAAGCCGGTCAACGCAAATAGGTTAAGTCTTGTCGTCGTATCCGCCATTAATCTAGAGCTCGTATGCGTTTCAAAGAGCTTCAAATTAAGTAGAAAGAAATAAAAACTGTGCACGCAAATTGCTTCCTTATGAAATTTTTTGAGGAATATCAAATGTGAACGACGGAGTCGCACGTAACTTGCCCCTGAACGTTATATCTGTCTTTGATTACATACGAAATAATTTTAGAAATACACCCAAAATTAAGATTTCCGATTTTGGGAGTTAATCTGCAATGGTTACGATGCGTCAACTACATATTTTACAAAACATGACGGTCTCAAAGAAGACCTCTTTAAAAGCAAACATGGAAGTGTACGAGTTTATAGAGAAGTAGAAGCACTTATTGCCTCCAATTCGCTACAAGAAAGAAGACAGGCTATAGAAACAAGACTATAAAAAACAGAAGACTGAAAAAAAAAGAGATAGAAGTGAAAAGTCAGAAGACTGAAGATAGGAGACAAAATACAGAAGATGGAAGCCAGAAGGCAAAAGATAGAAAATAGAAGACAGAAAACAAAAGACAAAAGATAGATGCCAGAAGGCAGAAGACTGAGGATACGAGACAGAAAATAGAAAACAAAATACATAAAACTGATGATAGAAAACAGAAGACTGAAGACACGGGACTGAAGATGGAAGACAGAAGACAGAAGACAGAAGGCAAAAGACAGGAAGCAGAAGACTGAAGATTATGGATACAAAAGACAGAAGATAGAAGACAAAAGACTGAAGACTGAAGATAGACAGAAAAGAGATAACAGAAGACTGAGGATAGGACACAGAAGCTAGAAAACAAAATCCAGAAGACTGAGGATAGACGACAGAAGACTGAAGACACAGGACTGAAGATGGAAGACAGAAGACAGAAGGCAGAAGACTGAAGATTGTGGAGACACAAGACAGAAGCTAGAAGATAGAAAACTGAAGGCAAACGACAGACGGCATCAGATACGTATAGATATAGATAAGCTATATATTTCTCAAATGTGTATACGAAAACATTGCAGTCGAAGAGGTGTCGACGACTGTAAAAGGACTTCATTCTGACGGGGATTACAAGCCATTTCGTCCAACAATTACGACCTGAAAGTAATCCCAGTCAAGCGTCCTCATCTATGTTGTAAAGTAAAAGTCTCATGGAGAACAATCCGCTGCTAGGTTGACGACATTCAGGGAATTGTTAGAACATAAATGAAGCTGTCCGACGTCGTCACAAACCCCGAGTTTGGGACTTCTCAAATGAATGGAATTGCTATTATAACAAAGAACGGAACCCAACAGCGAGTTGACCATTTTATTACGATAAAAACTCTAAGACTGGGTTGCTTCGTCACCCTGTGCTCGGCTTTTTCGCTTTTTGCAACGATCGAGAAGATCAAAAAGAGCGGAACCTACACAAGCTTATCCTAGATTCTTTGCGAAACTCTGTCACGAAGAACCAAGAATATGTGGATCGTACATAAAACGTAATAGAATGACAGTACCAAAAATTGTCACCTGTTACGTCAGACTTACATTGCACACACGACATAATTTTTTCGAAACAAAGTTCGATGTCATAATTCTTGTTCTATGTTCTTTCAAGCATCTGTACTGATAACCTATATATAGGTCCGGCTTATGCAAGTACTGTCAAAGAGGCTTCAACTTCGAAAATATTTTTCCACCTCCCCTTGGTGTCAACTTCAATTAGCCACCCTGTATTAGCCTCCAATTACAGCGAATTCAAATCTTTGTAACCCGCTTATCGTTTTTGTCCAGTTGGAATTTGTCGAAAAAAAAAATTGTTTTCAAAATACGAAAAATCTCTCCCAATCGAAGAAGCCCTACACGCGTACACTGGCTGCACTGAGAATACCATCAGCGAGCACCACACCATGCCTGGGTGTTGGTCATAAAACCTAAAGTTCACCTCATCGACCCGACTAGACTTAAACCACAGTGCACCCACATTCAAATCGCATCCAAATCCCCAATTTCGTCTCACCTTCCCAGCCCCAAACCCGAACGAAACACCGAACTCGCATCCTTCCTCGCCATCATTATACTCGAAGTAAGGAAAACTTCACAGTCCTAAAAAAGAGAGAAGAAGAAACGTTCGGGTGGTGAACGTCCATTAAAACTTTCCAACACTACACAACCCTCCCTCCAGTGACAACGGCCACCCCAACCACCCTGGCCAACAACCAACTGCCTCTCTTCCCATCGATCCAACGACCCGGCGACGAACGGCACGACAGCAACGACGTCGACGACGACGACGACTACGGACGAGAACGACCCATATGACGTTGCTGGTTGTTGGCTGCTCGGGCATATGGGTATGGGTACTGATGTGGTGTAACGCGTGGCCATTCCACACCTTTTCCAATTTTCGTGCAGCCATATTATGCTACAGACACGAATTTAATTCCATTATTACGTTTTAGAATTCACCTGGGGGTGAATTGATTAACAGGCTTTTGTGCTCCACACAACATCCCCCGTTCGGTTGGCGTTTGAGTCCTCCTCCTCCTCGTATCTGGTTCCTCGTCCTCGTCCTCGTGCTCGTGCTCGTGCTCGCAGCTCGTACTTGTGCACGTCGCGTCATCAGTGTCGGAGTCGGAATCAGATTCGGATTGTTGTTGCTGCCTTTTGTTGAGCAGCGGATATGATGTGTTTGTACGAGTGTGCTGCTGCTTTTCTCTTGACTGTTTCTATTTCGCCCACACCTCATGTTCATGTCGACTTGACATTCTCTCTTCTGTGTGCTCTTCTCTAATGCTCTCGAACCAGCAGAGTGATTTCTTCAGCAAAGAGCTTTTTCTCGTGCACACACACGCAGCGAGTTGGTCCATCATATGATTTCTGGTGGAAACAGCTATGCAAAAGGAAGAAGAACGCATGGAAGCAGAAAATTGCGAACGGATAGAGGATGGATAAGTAAAAGAGGGTGATACAAATCCTGTGGTAATTTATTTTAATTGTGTGTCCTTTCTTTCTTCTGCCGCCTTCGTTGCTCCTGCTGCTTCACGTACTATATCCTTTGCTTTCGTGTTCTTGTTGCGACTGATTGGATGTAATATCGACTTGTTTCACCCGCATATACCTACCCACCGTCCCAACCACCCCAGTCACTACCACGTTAAGGCAACGCATGTGACTGATTGTCTGTTGTGTAGTAATTGCCTGCATGCTGTCGTAATTCTCCCCTTAGGGCAGCAGAACGAGGCTCTCTATGGTCTAATAGGGGATATATGCCACGATATGCGAGGGCGCGCAGTGTTGCTGATGCTGCGGAAATGGAAAAGGAAATTGTGATAAAGCTTTGCGAGGTGTGCAAGTGACGGGTTCAATCCAGATCGGAAATTTAAGTGAACCGCCGCCGCATGTTGGTGATTTTTTGATAAACGAGTGTAGTAGGGTGGGGCTAGGTAGCTGCGACTGTGGCTAAATTGGTAAAAAAGGACAAGCCACTCAAATCGTCTGAAAGAGGTCCGCTGATATCCTATTCGAGTCTGTGAATGGTGTGTTTCGCCCTTCTCGTTTGTTACTCCTAATTTGCGAACCAACTTTGATCAAGAGGGTTCCAAAAAGTAGGGTTTTGTAATACCTTCCCCCTTCAAAATTTAGGCGTAATCTGAAAAAATTCATAGTCGAATCAGAGAGAGCGGAATAGAGTCTGCTTTCGGACAAAATTTCAGAGAGAATTTGATGTTTTCTAAAAGTGGACGGTTAGTGATGTACTGTAACCAAGTTTAGACTTTTAGACTTCAAGCTGCGTGAACTTGGACTTTTGCCCCTAAAATTATTATCAAAGAAGCTCAACATACAAATCTATAAGTCCCAAAGTAACATGGTTTTGCGGTTGTTGGCATGCTATAAAGCGTGGAGCTCGACAAATCCTCACTAACGAGAGTGAAGTCTCCAAATAACAAGCTAGAACACTCATTGGTGCCTTTAGAAACACGACCCAAGAGGAGGAGCTAGGAAAACCGGAAAACCTGCTGCCTTTGTATATCTATTTTTAATACCTTCGCAAGAAAATCTAAGGACATGGTCGAGGAGATTTCTGAGCCACTTGGAATATTCGGTTTAATGTTTATGCCTTCATATACCGAAAAAAAACCTCTGTCCAACGTTTCATAGGTCAACCAGAGTCAAGAGAGAGTCTCGGTTCTCCGAGGTGAACAAGGGACCCACAAAAATTCGATTTGAATTGTGTTATCACTGTGAATCGAGTCCTCTCTGCTTTTGAAAATTGCCATGAACTGCACGTTTTGTCCATAATCAAACTTTCCAACAGTTGGAAACTTATACAAATGTAAATATTACACATTGCGTTTGCGGAAGCCTGCTGAAGAAATTGAATCAACAGAAAACCGTCGGTCGCGAAAACGCCTTGATGCAAGTTGAACCGCGTGCCTATTAAAAATAACTATACTTTGTGCTCCCAACGACAGCAAGGACACGACTAATTAAACTCATCTACCCGTTGGATGGGGACATCTGCTCTTATGCTTTCAGCCGCATTTCCACTGTACCCACCACGACCACCTCAATGGCAACACTTTTAACTAGACTTCAATACCATCATTAAACAACCACATAACTTATGCATTTTGGACAAAACAAAAAAGCACTCCTAACAAACTCCTAATGAAGGATAAAGTTGTTTAATTGCGGAGGATTTTTCCACAACATCCTTCTCATTTTGCGCGCTTAATGCTATTCACTACATCAGCCGTGATGTGGGTAAGGAAGACGCACACACCGACTCAGAAGTCAAAGCGAAGAAAAAAATAACCACCCCCAACCGAACTGAAGAAAACAATTAAGAAATCGTTCGGCATCTCGTGCGAAAATTGAAAGTTCTATATCCCTGTCTGTGTCTATATCCTTAGACCAATATCTGTGTCAGTTTAGTATCTCTCTCTGCCCACATAAATGTGTTGGCGATATTATAGTATAGTACCGCTACCGCATACAGAACTTCATCAGCAGTAAGAAGTTCATGGTAAAATCCGCCATTAACAGAGGGAAAAAAAGGACAAACTAAAAATGAGTGGAATAAAATGAAAAGTGCACCGCACCACGTCGTCATCGACTGTCGTGTCGAAGTCGCGTGTTCTATACACATTTCCATGGTGAAAGAGAGTGGAATTCAGTCGTCCTTCTTGTCGTTTTTTTGTTGTTTTTTTTATTGCTTGCTTTCATTTCCATCCTTCTGTTGAGGGGGTGTAAGATGTAAGTGAGAGGGTGGCAATGACTAAGGGTTGTTTTGGCGGTCGATTCGTTTGTTGGGACATGGGACGAAAACGAAAACACGAATCCAGAAAGTAAGAGATGGAGAGAACCAACGAACCAAAGAGAGGGGAACGGTATTAAAGCGGTAAGAGGTGATTGCCGAGTGGGTCGCGTTGGCTGCTTGGCTCTAAGGACGTCGTACGTAGCAGAAGAGAGGACTTAACTTTTAATTGGCTTCAAATTCAATGACTATGAAATGAAACCGGAGACAGAGGAAGAATTTAAAATAATTACACAAATGGGTTTGGGAACCGTTTCGTGTGGGTTGCTGTGTGCGCACATACAATAGAGCCGAAGTGATGGTGTTCTCAAAATATTCATATGCGTGTACCTAACACATTGTAGGTCGCCACCGCAACCGAAAATATTAATTGCAAAGCATGAAAGATGAACGAGCACGATCCTAATCGATTTGCCAGAACTTTGACCCCGTCTCACAGTAATTTGCCAAGATAATGCTCTATGGTTGTTGTTCTGTATAAAAAGCACTTACGAAGACTCACCTAGCGAACGTCCCATCCCCAGAGCGACAATTCCTACGGCCATGATGCGAAGGCGTGATAGAATAACAAACAAACCATACCTACCGCGCTACCACGTTTACCTACCATGGTAACGAAGAGTGTCACTCAACAAAAATCATGTCACACTTCCGTGTAATTAAAACGCAGCACATAATTTGGTATAGCGGCACCGACTGCGATTATGTGTGCTTATTTATAGAAGCGAGAATGACTCAAGCATTTTCCAATGTTTGACATAACTAAATATTCAATTAACTTCGGTTAGACGTGGAATCAACAATACACAGCAAAAAAAAAGTAGCTCAGTCAAGGTTGCCTGCGCGTGGTTTGCTGTGGATTTGGATGCTAAAAATATACACTTTGATTGATTTTATCGCATGTGGCGGATGAAATGGAAAAAAATTGTGGGTAGCTATTTCGCTGGATAGATTATAATCCAGCTGAGTGGGTAGATAGATTTAGCTGCTAAATGGCTATTTATAAACAAAGAAAGGTGTGCGCCTTTTACTCGAATATAGTGATTGTTCCGGTTTTGCCAAAAGTACCTTTACCGGGTAGAGGCTGCGCAAGAAAGATAGACAATTGGACCAGAAATAGAGCGGGTAGGTATGGCACATGGTCTGTGTTAGTACGATATAATTAAAAAGGGAAAACGCGATCCGTGGTTTCGCAGCTTTTAAACAATTACGTAGTTTACGAGCTCCGCAGTTTTTTTTTGTTTTTTGTTTTTTGTTTGCTCGTCGAAACTACCAAACGGCGTATAAAATGCAAAAAGTTGTTATACTTGGCTTGGTGACAAAATTAGCTTTAACGGGTAGGGTAGGTATCAAACCTTTACAACGTAGGAAACTTACCTATACCTGGGGATGCATGCCACCCACAAATTGGAACTTTTGTAGAAAATAGAGAGTTATATCATTTCCCTTAAAGATTCCACTGTGAACGAGATAAATTTGAGTCGGGTTACCCAAATGCCAGGATCTATAGTCTTGCCTTCGGTCAAGACTATAGATCCCGGCCACTGCTTTACACAGGTTTGGGAACAGTTCTTTAATATACTCCATTGGCAAACATTTCATCAAAAATTAAGTCTCAGCCCCCGAAAAAAAAACTTCCCTACGCTACTAGTGTAAAGTATTGACTGGTGTCTTAAGTTTCATTCGTTTTTCCTTGACCGATTTTAAGCGTAGCGTTGCAGTCATATAAACATTTCTTACTGATGCCCTTCGGGTCTTCCAACGAGGCATTTAACCCACAGATCGTCTAAGAAAGCTTGCAAAAAGGCTCCGATTTGCATGCCCGGTCTAGAACTTCTGCTTCCTTCGTTCTCATTCAAGACACCCACCTCACCTTTCTTAACATTTGACTATAGGTTCCACTTTCTTGTGAGACGGATATGAAAACATACCCAGCTAGGTGTAGCCATGTAGATAGAGAGTCCAAGATTCCATTGGTGCCAGACCCCAGTTTCATATCCGTTTCAGAAGCGAAGGTAGCAGAATTTTTCTTGAGGTGGGCTGAGACTTAATTTTGTGACGAATTGTTTGCCAATGGAATCCATCTGAGCAAGACCACGAGCCCCCTCCGCGTATGCCACTGATCCGCTTCTTGTGGTCTTGAAGCCTGATTCGCTATATCTGGGAAGGAGGGGCAAAACCGCGTATTTAGTATGTGGCCTTTTTTAAAGAAAATAAAAGCGATTTTGAAAAAAGTTCTTGACAGATGATGCATTTTTAATCTTCATCAGCTATGTCCTCGTCCTCGCTTTCAGCTGTTTGGTACACCGCCGCTTAGTTTTTCTGCCGACTTTAACAGTGACTTGTTTTGGCCCCAAGCGGTTTTGCCCGCCCCCGAAGGGATTCTACTTGAAATGGTACTTGAAATTGTGGAAATTTTTGTCAAAAATATTATATTTAAGCCGGCTTTCACTTACTTTTATGAAATCTAAATATGCGCCTTCTAACAGTTCAAATAACTTGTTAATTATTTGAATTTTTATAAAGGGTCCGCCATCTAACTTTTTTTTTCTCAACTAGTGCTTATTTCGCGAATGGTAACATGTCTGATTTGACAGATAATTAGTTTTATCCTTCCGCTGAACGAATATGGTTGTGTATGCGCTTGAACAACGCTGGGAAATACTGCGACATTACTTTGAAAATCATGGTAATTTTGCAGAATGTGTGCGAAAATTGCGTACGGAATTTGGAAGAAGAGAAGCACCGTCAGCTCCGTATGTTCGTTATCTTGTGAAAAAAGTGAAAGAAACTGGCATCCTCATCGATAAACCAAAGCGTGAAAAGCCAAAAACAGTGCGTACACCCGAGAAAATTGCTGCTGTGGCAGAAAGTGTGCGTGAAGCGCCATCAACATCAATTCACCGTCGTTTTCAACAATTGAACATTTCGGAGACATCATTGAGACGAATTTTGCATAAAGACCTGGGTATGACTCCATACAAAGTCCAATTGGTTCAGGAGTTGAAGCCAAATGACTATCCAATGCGTTTTCGCTTCGCTAAGTGGGCCTGCGAAAAATATCATCTTTTCAGATGAAGCTCATTTTCATCTTGGCGGGTATGTAAACAAGCAGAATTGTCGCATTTGGGGCACAGAAAACCCGCACGCATACATTGAAAAGCCGATATACCCAAAACGAGTCACTGTTTGGTGCGGAATTTGGTCCAGAGGCATAATGTGCTTAAAAATTGGACCGATCGTGTAGCCATTTGAATGAAATTATTTTCCATTTTTAACCGGAAGGTTGTACTTTCAAATAAAAAAAGAAATTTGAGAAAATATTCAGTAGTTCTTTTTTATAGCATTTTCAAAAAAAAAAAGTTATTTGGCGGATCCTGTATTTACAAAAACACAACTTAATTTTAAAACGAACGATAACGTTTCGACAAAAAAACACAAAAATGGGCATAACTTTTTGACGTCTGCACCGAACTACCTTACCTTGGCAGATATGAGCTGCAATACCACAAGCCACGTGTAAGCATTTAAATATTTTGATGTGAAATTTGTTTATGGATAACTTGCTCTTACCGAAGTATAGGTCAGAGGTTAGGTTTGATATATGTATTTATAATACTCCACAGGGAGTTAGGCTTCGGGATCGCTGCTTTCAATATGTCAACGGTGCTACAATTCACACATTAATCGAGCTTAGTCTTATTAAAGCATCAAGCCTCTTCTATGAAAGACGGTGGTCTTACCGACGGCGCTGAGAAATTTGAGGTCGTCAGTCAGTCGCCCATTTTTCCCCAGTTACTCTCCCCTCTTCGTTGCCTTTAACACAGTCTCCATATAAATATTTACATTTCTTATATTCTATTTCGACTTACAAGTTTTTCAAATTTTATATGTAAGAAATGTACATTTTTAACGAACTAGAAATAAAATTATATTTAATCAATCATGTGATCATCAACTAGGTTATTCAAAGTCGGAGCGTCCCGTCGAAAGTACTCGCCTGATTTGGGTTCCTGGTAGTTTCTTTCAGTGTCTTGCGTCTTGTTACTGATCCTCTAAAGCAAAGTCTGACGAGGGTCTTTGCCATGCCAGGAAGAATGCGATAAGTATTCTTACAGTATAGGGACTTATTGTAGGTAGAGCAGAGTTTTAATTTAAAGGCCAAGAGAGCCCCCATGTTAAATTTGAAGTTTCTACGCACAGGGTGTATATAGGCTGTAAAGCTACGATTACACATCCCAGTTTTCATGTCCTAAATTTGTGAGAAGGTGTGATCGCCTGTTCAAGCGTCTGGTCATGCCGGCTGTCACAGCGCACTCTCACAAAAGACCCACGAATGACCACCGAATGGCGGAATTTTTGCGACGCACCATGTCAAAATCTGCCACAAAAAAAATGGCACGTGCAATCGTATTTCAAGAAGCTTGCAAAACTAACCAAATAAAGCCAACCATCTGTGTCAATTCCGGAAGACACTCTTCCAAATGATACAAATTGTGATAAAAACTCAATTGAACTGCCAATATGGAACCGTATGGAACTCTTCGTTCCACCAATATGCATGACAAACTTATTGCGCTACATGCGCAATGCGCATGTGTCCAAATATAAAGCAAGCCCATTGCACACGTTTGAAAAAAAAAATGCCGCCGCTAATTGCAGCTATTTAAAGTGTTGTTGAACTCTGAAACCATTTCAACCTGAAACTGAATAAGTAGGTATACGACAAACAACAACAACAGGAACTCGCTGAACGACCTATTTCATTGCGCTTACTTCAGGCACGACTATACAAAGTCAACTCCAGCGAACCGACAAGACACTATACCGCACCGTTTGCGCGATACCACTTTGCCAATATCCGCTGTTCTACTTTCACTCCGAGTGCGCGCGCTCACCTCCAAAACTCGACTGTATAGCAATAGCACATTTGCATCCAATCTGTGTATCTATTGTGAAATTTTGCATGACAACGTATAATAAATATATACACGAGGATATACGCCACGCGGATGGATGCATTAGCGTTCCGCTGCATTCTAACTCAACTCAAATCAAAGCATTTGCTCGTGACTCGCACTCGACGTGTCCACTTTCTCTCAACTCACCAGCCGCACAAGCTCTCCCACGTTCTCGTCTCGCAGTGAGTGCGTCGGTCGCGTCGAATTTTCTTGCTTCAGGTTAATTTTTTGTATTTTTTTTTGTTATAACAATTTACATACGCTGAGGATGGCGAGAAGAAGCTAATTTGCGTCGGAGGTGAAAAAAAAGAAAATGGAAATTAATTGCGCGATGCCATGCCGCTCGACTGACCACTCTCGAGAATGGAAGTAGATTAATCACTTTCAGGTGTGTGAATGGCAAAGGAACACTCAGTCTTTACCTACCTTCTGGTCTGGCATACTTAGGGTCGTATAGTAAGATGGTATCTAAGTGGGGTTTCGCGAAAAGTCCGAATACTTAATGGCGATTTCAATTGGATTGGCCGTCCATAAAACGTATTTGCTATTTGTAATTTAAATGAGAACAGACTCAAGATACAAGTAACTGGATTGAGATCTTATTTTGTTGGCTTAATGTGAAATATACGGAATAGCTAATAAGTAGCACTCAGATCGGGTCGAGTTCAATAGCACTTGGCGGGCGCAGTCGTTTCGTGACATTGTGATGACAAGACAATTTGTTGGGCAAGTTCGTCAATGAATGGAAATGTTGGCAGACGCTTGGACGAATGGGTGTCAAAACGAGCGGGGAATACGAAAAAGGTTCCGGGTTGACACAGACGATAGGTTTGAAATTCGAGTCAAGAAATAGGACAGAGCACACCAAAAACAATACGCGGCCCTAAGAATAGGTATATACCTACTCATTAAATTCGCGTCAAATATAACAAAAGGCCATTTCCTAAAGCAGCTTCCCATATTGTTGGTAGAAATGCAACTCTTTGTTCATATATTCGGCTAGAAACCTAACTGCCATTGGATAGCAATTGCTGCTTGTCCTATCTTCTTAGAATGCTTCTCAAAGCCTCCTTACCTTCGGTATAGGTGTTTCCTATTCCCATAAGCCCCACACACGTCAATTAAAAAACATTAAAAGCCATTTAAGTGATTGGAAATGATAACAACCCCAAATCCATCAAGGCTATTATTTTAATTTCTAATCACATGCAATGCAAACTAGAAGAAAGTAAATCCAAAAAAAACAGCCAAGGAAGCATTTACAAGCAACACCACCTATTCAATGGGTTCCCGATAGTCTAAAGTTCCACCCATTCTTCTGTGGCTGACTAAGCGAATAATTGCCAAAGCCGTTGCCTGCCAAAGTCCGCATGGAGGGAGAAAAAATCTTCAAATGTGCATATCGCATGAAATGTACTGAAAATGATGTTGGTGTTGGTGTCGGGTCGGCTTCAATGAAACAAAAGCGACAAAAAAAAATACCCACTCAGGTAAATCTGATACACAAGAGCCAAGAGCCACCACAGCAGAGCGGAGTTGCAGTCAAAGCTATAGAGAGGCATCAGCGCACCGTCTGACAATAATGTGCGCGCAGATGGTACCCACCTGGAGGCGAACATCGATCGCCGCAACAATAACAACAACAAGAACAACACCAGGACCGGGCCAAGCAATGAACACCTATAATTAGAGGAACCTTACCTTCACGTTAATTTCATTCGAGGAACTCTAACCTTTGGGGCGGTCATCGCATACATTCATCTGGCTATGAATTATCCCAAAATGCAGCTATTAACTGGAAAGCGGGAAAGATTTGGATGTACGGTGAGCGGCACAACATACCTAGGCGAGACTGCACTCCGTCGAACTTTATCGGAACGCGTATACGTCGTACCATAGGCCCCATAACAATGGCTCGTTTTCGTTTCGTTTCCATGGAGCGCAAGTTTTTCGGGGTTTCGGTAGGTCGGCTATATATAGGTACATACGAGTATGAGGTGGATTGGCAATGACGGCGATTTAGAGGTATCCATTTGACGGTGTTAGTGGTTATCGAACTGGTTGTGAGCGAGTGCACTTCAGCTCGATGGTCGTATATATAGATATACATCAGCCGGGTTAAGACGTGGCGCCCAAAATGAAGGACAACGGCATGAAGAACCATACATACGAGTATATGTGGACGAAATTTTCACTAAAATTATCGAAAATACGTTTTTAATTTGACCGTCGGTCGTCGTTTGTCGTGAATTCGGGCAACTTCCAATTGACTCGACGAATCGGAGGACAAGCGGAGCTAACGATGGCGTGACGATCAACTTTGTCACAGTCGAATACGACATGAAGTGAGTCCATGAGTGGTGTAGCTTCTATGTCGTGCTAATTAGTGGTCACTTGTTGGAATTTAGATAATAGGGGTAGGTGCCCAACTATCGTGATGGAGATTGAATACGCGGCAACGTCAAGCATTCGTCATCATCATCCTGCTATTCATAAGTTGGATACCTAGTAAGCCTGGGCACCTATTAGAGTGAAAAGAACTATAAAAATGGGTTTAGAATGGGGACTTTCAAGTTTTTTTTTTTTTAACTTTAAGCTGAGAAATTTCTCTGTAGATCGACAGCATGTCGCGCAACAGTTGGCACAAGTTTTGTAAAATGGCACTGATCGAAAAAGTCTGCTTTCTGTTCAAGACAGGTTCAAAAAAAGATAAAAGATAAGCACAAGTTCGTTTGTAAGAGCTTTCATTGTTGGGATGCATGGTAGGGACCTGCATTTTAAAACCCAATCCGTGCAGCTGAATTGGGAAGCTTTTTCAGGACAGTTAAGCTCTTGGATGTTTGTTAGACGTTGGAAGAATTCGGGTGCCGGAAAAAGTCTTAAGGTGGTATGACGTTGGCATTCGGTACCTATGCGGTGAAAAAATATAACCCCTGAAAGTCTCAGCGTTTATTCGAAGGGAAGTGTTTAGTCTGGATACGAAAATGTTATCAACTCATATGATATATTTGGAGGTGCAGACGGTATGATTATAGATGCTTTTAACCCAATAGGGTATCATTACAATGGGGAATAAACATAAACATTTTTTAAACTCGGATGAAAATGTCCAAGACAGTGCTTGACTGATGTCCCAAATGTGTCCATCAATCCCATTAGTAAAATGCTTAAGTAGTGCCCTTCCCAAAGAGAAGGAATATGCACTTAATCTTAAAGACTTTGCGGGACACTTGTCCGATATACAACCGTGGTTTCTTGGATGTACCGTCTGATGTAATGACACCGGAACTTTGATTGCGCTGAGCAAATTTGAAGTCACAATTCGTTGCGTTCAAGACTAGTTTCAGACATATTCTGAGTCCGGATTGGGGTATTGTCGAGTCTTCTCGGATGGCTCAAAACTAGCCAAGGGTCCGGTTCTGATATCTCTGTGGAAATGGACGACAGTCGTTTTAACTCCATGGTCGGATCTTTGCATAGGTACCTATTGCAAGCAGTTTTCGAATTCGGTAGCAAAAGCTGAACCTTTTGTATATTGTCTGGGTCCTAGATCGCACTCGGATTACGGAAAATGAGGTCTCCCGATGGGATTGGTAAGCAAGGTTAAAGAAATAAATAGATGGGGCGAAAGGTCCCTAGGCTCGGATACTCACAAGTTCGTTTGTGTGAGAATTTTATTTTTGGGACGAATTGAAGGGATCTACACTTTTATGACGGTTCCAAATAGGTAATTGAGAAGCTAAATCATGAGAGTTACACTCTCGGATGTTTGTCAGAAGTTCGCGAGAGGTTGCGCAGAGGAAACAAAATGTAAGATGGATTTTTTTTTTTTTTTTTTTTCAAAGTTAAAGAGACATTTTTTGGGACCTAAGCTAGCCTTGGGTCTTTTTGCGTCCTCGTTCAGGTCCTCCATTGACGATTGCGGTTCTCTGGAAAAAAAAGTCTATGCGGCACGGTTATCCAGGATGCGGGCAGACTTAGCACATGCTCCCGAATGTTTGTAAAAATCATCGGCATTCCTGCTGACAACTTAACTGATCATCTTCGGCTTAACTGATGCCATAGTCTCCAACGTTTTCGAATCAGTAACTTTGCAAATGTTCTATTTCTTTGCTCAGATCAGGTGGAAGATCTTCTGTGCTGATTTGGTGATTGCTGGCACTGTGAGCTCCTTATGTGCATTTTCGGACTGACGACTATTACGCTCAGTTACAACATCTAAATACAGTATAAGGGCTGTAAATCCTAAAAACCCATACAAGTCAGCGGAACTGGGCAGTATTGTACCAGTCGTCCTACAAAACACAAGCGTTTACCACAACATGTCAGTATAGGCTTTATACATTTTGTAAGCTCTACAAGCTACGACTCGCTACAGCTATTAACAGAGAAATTTCAGCTCCAGTTTCAAAAGCCCTGAGCCCAACGAGTCGTACTTTTATGCCAATATTTGACGAAAATCAAACATCACGATGAATTGAGAATTGCTAAAAACAACCAGGCATAGGAGCTCTGTAATCAGAAAATGGCAGCATAAGGCGCTGCAGGAGCTGTCAAACTAAGATGTTCTTTAAATGATTGTCTGGCTTCTATTGGTCGAAAAATACTGACCCTGTTTTATGGGGACCTTTTGAAGATACATTTGATGTTTTGAAGTTGCGGTTCATTGTCGCCACTGTCTTCTTAAAGGGTTTTTGACATCCCGTTTACCAATATAGATGATGTGCGCGGTCTATTAGATACACCGATTTTTTAATACTTGGGCTCTCAGGCTATGAGAGGTATAAATTTTGAAGACTGTTTCGATTTTTTAATTACTTTATAATAATATATGCCTGATAGAGTAGGCCCAGATCCACCTAAGTGATTAAGATAGAGTAGCCATGCAGCTCTTAATCTTGGTTTAGCCGTAAACATTGTAAACTTTGTACTATTAAAGTAATAAATGCCACTTTTTGATCAACCGTTGTATACAATCAGGGAAAAAATGTAAACTAAAATGTAATATGATCTATTTGATTTTACGTTGAATACACTTTGATAAAGAATATTTATTTTCACGTTGAAACATATTTGATTTGAATACGCAATGTTATTTGAAATAAAGTCACCCTATATTCAAAGTGAAACGTATTCACTTTTACATTGTGACCATCTTTTTTAATTACTGAAACACTTTGAATTAACGTCGTGGCACTTTGATTTAAAAATTTTCGTAGTCGAAGCTAAATCATTCCGAAAAATCCTTAAATCAAAGTGGTTTTCTTTGATTTTACGTTGTTTTTTCTCTGGGTGTAGAAGAAACAAAAATCATAAAATGGCAGAAGTTTTAAGAAAAGTTTCTTTTGCACATCAGATATTTTCAGTACGACAGCCTTTTGCCGCACTCTTTGTATATAAGAGAAAACTAGCCAGATATTGGAAAAAAAAAAAAAAAAACTTTAAGGCCTTTACAATCGGCAGTCAGTTGCAGGGAAAGCATTCCAGGAACGTCGCTTTCTCGCT
The DNA here is from genome assembly GCA_963082955.1 of Cheilosia grossa. Taxonomy (NCBI): domain Eukaryota; kingdom Metazoa; phylum Arthropoda; class Insecta; order Diptera; family Syrphidae; genus Cheilosia; species Cheilosia grossa. The sequence goes on along the minus strand of OY720147.1, from coordinate 21,965,503 downwards.
TATCACGAATTCGCACTGGAGAGTAATTCATTGCAAAATTGGGCAACGGAAAGAGGTAAAGACATAAAAGATACATGGCCTCAAGTTAAAATTGCACTCGAAGCCTAGAGCCGCTTTGAGTCATCCTGATGAAGTTAACTATAGAAATAATAAGAACGGTGTTTTTTTTTTTTTAATGGTAGGTACAGAATGAGATGTGTTGAAGAGTAACAAGAAAAAAGACTGGTCCTCTCAAAGATTGTTGCTTTATTAAAAATTAGTCTGTTCAACCAAAAAAACACATTGACCAAAACGTCAAAAACCCATTTGACTGTAATGACACTTCAAGTAATATGTGTGCTACTCTAGATGTCATGAGTAACATTAGAAAGATGGCAGAACGATCTCAAACAAATTGAATAAAAATTGAAATTTTCGACTAGTTTTCCAAGTATTTAGCTGGGACCGCGTATCGTAGGTCTACACTCATAGTGAAATGGTTAGCCAAATTGACCATAGATCAGCTATCAAATGTCCATTTGGTTGCCGCAATAAAAAGCATTGGCAACTCCAAGTTCTTCTTTTGTGTAACATTTTTTTTTTTTTTTAAACACAGAAGTTCATAGTTCTTTAAAAATTTCTTTTATTCGGTATCTTCCGACACTGAAAACAAAGTTTTTGAATACCATACAGAAAGGGTATATCGTATATGGGCAAAATTGACAAGACCTTAGAAGTATCAGTCTGTGGAGGGGTACAGAATTTGCTAGACAAATTTTTGAGCTGTAAAATTTAGAAAACTGTTCATGTAGGAGCTGCATTTGAGTTTTGCGAAGGTATGAGCAGATTTTCACCTTGACTGTCCAGAGCGGTATTCGAACTGATTCCGTAGGTGACCAGTGAAGGGCTGACTGAGCCTTGACTTGCTAGGTTTTCAGAATGTTCATCTCCATAAACATTGATATTCCCTGAAAAAATAGTAATCACCTTAATATTCGACTAAATTTCAATACCACTAACTTTGAACATATTCGGAGCATTCAGATCTCAAAGTGGACACAAGTGAATCAAGCCCCAGGATTCCTTTTAAACATATTGCGCCAGTGCCCAATATATAATAGTTTTAATTGATTTGAATTTTTAACATCATCTTTCCAATCTGTGAAACAAACACTCGCCCCAATGCTTAACTCTCTTGGTCTGATTATAAAACCTAGGTACCTTTGAAGGTAGACTGTTTCTTTTATTTACCAAAATTCATCATCAAAAGAACGACCCCTTTGTTCGACCGGATTGGCTCTGTGGTCTTGATTCCTTTATCTCTTGGATATGAACCAAACTCATTAGGATGATCTTATCTTAATCATCAAATCGAGGGGACGATAATTTTTCTTTCTTGACGTTTGTTTTTTTTTTTGTTTCCCCCGTTTTTGTTTTGTGTGAATACAATGCAGAGTCCGCATTCTCATTAATGATTAACATCCCTTTTGGCCTGTTTGTCAGTGCTTTCCTGACATCTACTGCTACGTACAACAACTGAAAACTGCCCCCAAGTCATTCAGCGTTTTCTACTTAATGACTTCAAAACAGATACTCCAGCGCAGTCTTGCCACTCTACCAACTACCATCTACCAAAGCCATTAAAGGTAAAAAGAAAAATCCATTTTTGTACATGCAAACGGGTTAATTAACACACATCTACAACTTTGCGCGCCGTTTTTGTTTAAATACCTACCTACACAGTACGCAATGGTTGCAGGTATGCCATATATAATTCGCTACATAGCTACAACGTTAATTTGCTGCCCTTTTTCGTTCTGTCGTCCTCGTCTCAGCGGATATGCCCAACCTACTGTAGTGTGTACTCGGTGCGAATGGGTATCTGAGTGTGTCCACAGCAATCTAACATTTCAAAATAAATTAGCCTCTGCGTCGTCTAGATAAGAATCGAAATGGCAAATAGTTGGAATAATTGCCGTTTTGGTATGTTTGGTGTGCGCCCTTGCCGCAAGACGGACGATGATGGATGATTACTGGTAAACGCTTTAACGGCGGGGGGAGCCACTCATTGTTTCACTCCAACCCAGGAAGGAGTTGGTTAATGCACTGGAATTACATTCTTTTTTATTAACGCTGCATATTCGTGTTGGGTTTCTTTTTTAACCATAGTGCGCCTATTCCATGTGGCAATGGCAACACACGAGTCTGAACAAACTTAAAAGAGAGAGGAATGGGAACGAGTTGGCTCGAAAAAGAATGCAAACAAAACAATAATAGCACACGAGGCAAACAGTCAAAAAAGTGAATAAACTTGACATTTCGGGTTGAGATATAAATCAAGTTGTGCGCGCTTGTGTGTCTACCTCAAATTCCTTAACGTACCTACATGCTACATATGTGTGCACTTCCCTTCTGATTTCAGTGTTTGCTCTTGCTGGTATTAAAACTCGTTTCTGTTTCGCTTAGCAAAATATATATTTATAATCGAGTATTTTTTGCATGCTTCCATTCAATTGTTTTCTTCCCAAAAAGATTGTTTAAATAAGTAAATATTCATGGACGGTATATTGGTGTGACCATATTGGGAATATTTTTGAAGAATTTTTACCCAAACTTGAGCGAATCAAACAGGTGAAATATTACCACATAGGCAAGTTGAAAAATGCGACAGTTTGCTGACAGCGAAATGATTGGAAGTTTATGTTGTGAGTTGTGACGTATCTTCGCAGGGGACGAGAAGCCACTTGTGGTGACATTGGTCATACGAAAAACCGTCATGTTCAAGCACATTATCGGCAAATACTAAAAAAAAAATAATATTTGGTCACAAAATTGGGTGTGGCTATGAAAAGTGAATCAGTGGCTATAGTGCGCAAGGCTACTAAGCGATGGGTCTCAGGATGAGCAACCTAAGAAGCACTTAAAATATAGCTGAAGGTAGTTTTCTACTGCTCCTTATCTCGCGAAAGTCTGACAAACATTCGAAGGTGAAAAGTGGTCTAAGTACAAATCATCTGTTATTTTGAAGCTTTTTCTATCTTTCTTTCTCTCTCTCTCTCTCTCTCTATATATATATATATATATATTTATTTAATCAGTAAACGAAATAAATCGCTTAACGCCAAAACAACAATGGGGAATTTTGCAAACTTATTTCAAAAGCTGCCCAAACAGAGCGTTTTTTTTTTTAAAGGAACGACTTTGGCGAAATTAAATACCAACCGGGTCTCCTGACACACACAAATCTCTGCAAAAATGTCACTGACCAACATAACAATCACTTAGAATGTGGCTGCTTTGACTGAGAGTGAAAATACTACTGCGGAAACGTCTCCTCGTGAATATTCTATATGCTCAGTTCGGTACCTAATTGTGTTATCAGCCGCTCTGTATAAATTCTCTGCCTTCGAGCTGCGATTTGACCCTGTTACATTTTTTTGTTTGCTGGGTACCCTTAAAGACTGATGTTAAGCGGACGATCCAGAACGCATATCACCCGAGCCATTCGTCAGATAGAGCCAACCACGTTCAACAAGGTCTTGAGCAATTGGGTCGATAGAATGCGCTACTGCTAAACAAACCGCGGCAGCCTCATGAATGACGTCGTGTTCTTTAAAAAAAAAATAGGAAGGTTTCCTGAAAAGTCATAGATAATTTTATTAAAGTTTTCAAAAAGAAACCGCCCTGAGAGCTTCTTAACTCATCAGCCAATCCATTCGTCCCAACAATTTGGTCTCCGCTGTTCGACAGCTATGCTGAGATTTTGAATCTTCATGGGCTCCCTATGTAAATTACCACCAAAGCTCGGGTGGTTTATTTCTGTCAATGGTGGACCTGAACTTGAAACTTCGAACGCTCCCATAATTTTTCACCATTCTGTGCATGATTCATCTATTGCTCGCTATACCAAACGAAGAGGGCAAATGTCCACAAGGACGTTTCTTTAAATTGAAAAAAAAAAAAAAAAATATATATATAAATATATACCTACTGATATAAAGGATCAAATCAAATTTAGACAACAGTAAATGTGAACAAAATGTGCAACTTATTGCGGTCTTGCCTCGCCATCCAAAGTACATAAATATCCAACAAAGTAACCTTACCTAAAAATAGAAAACGAAAAAATTTAATTTAACGAGCTGTTTGAGAAATATGCTACAAGCAAAAGCGCAGTTATTTTTAAAGCAATGTGTCAACAAATATTCGCAAACGATCCGATAAGTTATTCCCAACAGATCCAGCTGCTTTAAATGTCACATTGATGAACTGGCAATCCCTCAACCATTTTCCCAGACACCACCTCTCCACAAATGATCCTGAGAGCAACATAAAAGAGAAGAAAAAAAAACTGCTGATCTCATTAAAATGATGTGAATCTAGCTGCAAGCCAATGTAACAAATCAAATTCAATTACCCATAAAGCAAGTCGCGAAACACACACACTCACTCACTCACATATGCGCGCGACCAGAATCCCAGATCGAATCGAATTCAAATTAAAAAATAATTCAATTTATCAGCAGGCAGAGAGAAGGACAAAAAAAAAACGATAGAACACCGAAAAGCAGATCAACGAGAGGAAGAAACGAACGGCACACACAGGGAGACCCTGCATCTGGTGGATATAGTTTCAATAGGTGGGGGTGTAGTTGGGAACCAGTCTTGTTTTTTTTTTGTACTGCCTAATAAGCAACTGGATGGATGGTGTCACAGCCAATGACTAATGTAACCTTACAGGCAGCGGGGAGGCGCGATGGCAGTGGCACTGGCAGCACACCGCAAACGAACGAGTACGTGGCGCGGCGACAAAAACGACAACGATTCGTGGCAATTAATCAAACCAAAATCGACGTGACCGATTAAAGAGCTAAATTATAGCGGGCACCACACACCGGTTGGAGGTTTCCATCAACCATGACTTGTATACTGTTTATTTGGCAAACGGCAACACCAGGCAAGGACCGGCGCTGAAAGCAGCTGTTGCCCCACGCCAGTACTGATACTGTTACTCCATCCATGCTCGTAGGTACGACTGCTGGAGGGCCTGTCGCTATATTTTTGTAATAATGTTTCCCTCGCCTTCAACCGTCGCGTCACTTAGCATCTGGCATGGAGTAGTTGTTTTGGTTACACTACGACCATGTGGAGGTTCTTTTTCAATGTCCTTTGTTGGTGAGAGGGGGCCGTCGGATCATCATATATAGGTACCTATCCAAATGCGACTCCCTTTGGGAAGTCGTAGCAATCGCAACACCACAACAACATGACAAATGAGCAGAGTGGCAAGCACATCCCGATCGCAAGGAATTTTCATACATGCATCACACGTTAGCACTAAATGCTAATTCCGTAGGTATAGCTGTGTTTTTTTCGTAGTGGAATTTAAAGACCCGGACGACATAATAATAAAAAAAAAATCGCTTCCACTTAGCACTTAATTAAGACGCTGAAAATGTGTGAACTGAGGAGAAGTGAAATTCAAATGAATGCGAGTGGGACTTTTTCAATGTACACGTGCAGTGATTCACAGATGAAAGTGTGGTGTCATTTTGGGGCCTAAATCTCCCAAATGAATAATTTAACTCGATTTGGATTTGAAAACACTGAAGGAGAAGCCCATTTTAATGCGTTGAACTGTGGAGCGATTGCACTACAAGTATGTGGTCAGGCTTTTGGGAATTTTACAGGGTACCCCTTATTTATTTTTCCATGTTGGTGCGATGGGGACTTCAAAGGAGCGCGAACCGAGTGCTGATGTCACCGACGTAACCGAATGCACATGGAATAATGATGGGATTGTGAACCTCAAAGGCGAAGGCATTTAGGTAGGTACTACCAGCAATTCAAGTCGCATTGGTAAAGGTCACGAAGTAAATCAAATTGTGTTTTATGGGGTGTAGCGTATATCGGTAGAACCAAATCTACTTACTTCTAGTTAAGGGGAATTTGCTGCCAATCTAAAATAATTGTGTTCATATGACATCCCCGGCTTTGCTTGACGGCGCGGCGGTCGGAGGTCCAATTTTCGATGATTTGGGTATATAAACTTGCCTCAATTTTGCCATCCAAAAGAGCTCAAAGATGTCTTGAAATTTGACAATTTTTGCTAGCTTACTGGCACAAATCAGGGATTTAACATCGTTAGAAAAAATGCTTTAATAAAGGGTGGTTAAGTTTTAAGGGCCGATGTTGATTTTGAATAAAACACAAATTATTTAGGTAAGGATTGTCATTTATTTTTATTATGATAATATTGGTATGGTTCAATTATGTATGGAACAAATATCGGCCAAATGGCCGCCGCGACCTCGGCGGCACACCTCCATCCGACGGTCCAAATTTTCGATGACGCTGAGACATAATTGAGGTTATATGCCGTTAATGTGGCGTATTATCTCATCCATTAGCTCTTGAATTGTTGCTGACTTATCGACGTACACCTTTTCTTTAAAATTACCCCAAAGAAAGAAGTCCAACGGTGTCAAATCGCATGATCGTGGCGGCCAATTAATATCGCCACGACGTCAGATAACACGGCCATTGAATTTCTCCCGCAAAAGAGCCATTGTTCCGTTAGCTGTGTGGCAAGGGGCACCGTCCTGTTGAAACCATATATCGTCCACATCCATATCTTCCAATTCGGGCCATAAAAAGTTCGTTATCATGTCACGATAGCGAACACCATTCACAGGAACTGCCTGACCGGCCTCATTTTGGAAAAAAATACCGCCCGATGATGCCGCCAGCCCATAAACCGCACCAAACAGTCACTCTTTGTGGGTGCATTGATTTTTCGACAAACACTCTTGGATTATCATTCGCCCAAATGCGGCAATTCTGCTTATTGACGAATCCACTGAGGTGAAAATGTGCCGATTAAATTGACCGAAAAAATCACGAAGTGCACGATATGTATTTTGATTTGAACGCCCATTTTCGTAATTAGCCTGAATAACTTTAACGCGTTGCTCGATTGTGTATCTTTTCATGGTTCAAATTGAGTCTGAAGTTGAGAAATGTCAAATAAAATGCAGAAAAAAACCTTGACTGAACCACTTTCATTGAATCTGTTCATTGTTCGTATCGGAAGCGCGAGTTATGGTTTTCCTCTTTATGGAAAGCTAAACAAGGAATCAAAATACAGAATAAGTTTTTATTGTATGTGCTCCGACTGACATTGCTGCCGAAATCATTCTCAGGTGATAACAAAAAGTACATTACAAACGGTTTATTACATAGAGAGCGAAAGAGTGTAGAATATAAGATAAATGATTATTTGATTTGTTGAAATGAGTAGCTGTCTGTTAAAGTGGTATAACTACCTACGACAGAACACTACGAAAGCAGCATAACAGAGAATAGCCGCTCTCAGCTGTCAGAGATCTGATTGAGGGACCCATTTGGAATGTCGTGCTAAAAGATTTAACTTGAGGGCGACTGAGATTCACTGAACTGCAGAACCTAAATACAGATGCAGATGCGAAGTGTTCTGAGAACGCCCATTACTATTACCTAGGATGGATATCCTGTACAATTATAGTCATTTTGTACATTTTTCTAAGACTGCACTATGTATGCAAAGCGAGAAGCTTTTGCGTGCGAGAAAATTGTTCGCATGACTTGTTTTGCGACTTATGATTCGGCAAATGCGGGTTTTTCAAGAGCCCTTCTAACACAAACTTATACAAGCTCTTCTTCAAGAATGAACTTTGATCGATTTTAAATAAACGGTGAAACTTACGTACAGACAGTTTTCCCGACAATACACCACCAGAAAAAAAACATCTACATATATTTAATGAAAAAAAAAAGTGTTCATTACAAAAATTAATACATTATATTTCGGTCTATAAAGAAATTTATTATTTTTTCTTACTTAAACTGTAAAAGGGACCATATTGATCATTCTTATACAAGTGGGACTACGGGTCTTTAGGCTCAAAAAGAAGCCAAACGGCAACGCTGATTGATATGATCAAATCTCACAACAGGCACAAAGCCTCTTAGGAGCAACCCGCTGATAACAAAATACGGCTATTGTTTTATTGAACAATTTCTTACTCTCTAAACTCTATGTACTATTGAAGATATTTATCATAATGCACTTTAAAAATGTATACAATAGTAAATTGAGTTGAATTGAATGTAGAGAATCGACGAACTTAAAATTCAACCGCTGGCAAATCTTAGCAAAATAATACAGTGCAGATCAAAATGGTGGTCACCTAGGATGTAAATATCCAATATTAAGATCAACAAAATTGCAGCTTCTATTTTCTACCAATTTTGTAAAATTAATTAAGAAAAAAAAGCTTATAATAATTTGTTTAGTCAATTTTTTTTGTGCAAAAAGTACACCAGTCCTAGAAACATCCTCTTACTACAAATTACATGATTCATGTTTCCTTAATCACTATAGGTACCCTCTGCCAAACTAACTCCTATCTCCTTCCCTCTGTATCAATGCGAAACAAATTGACCGTAGCTATCAACGTCCCTCCTTCTTATTTTCTCTAAAAAGAATCACATCACTTTGAATTGAATGCAATTTCCTTGCACTGAGATCATTCGTTCTCAGTCGTCTTGACTTGTCCACAAGCCGCCCGAACAAACTCAGTACAACTGAAAACCGACAGCCAACAACCAGAACCAAGTCATCGATATAGAAGGGCATTTCTTAGACGGGATTTAATACATTTTTAATAACTCCGATTGAACATCTATTTTTGCATCGCAACGTATACCGAGGTGTGATAGTGTGTTGCAGAACCTCGTCTGCCAACCGACTCGACCGACATTGCTGTGCCGCCAGGAATTAAAGGGAGTGGGTGGTTTTTATTATCCCTCAAAATGTGTTCTCTTTTAATAGAATCGCACTTCAAGATTGAGAAGTGAGCTTGTCCTCGCACATATGTGTGCTACGAGTATCTGTGCACTGTATGTGTATGGGAGACCTGCCATAGCGAGCGCAATTTTCCGAAATTCATTCAGGCAGGTAATCTATTTAATGGACTCAGCTTTTCTGCTGTGGTAGTACCTTGACCTTCTTCGTCCTTTTGTAATGCCGCCCTCCTCTGCCCTTGTAGGGAAGCTGCACTTAGTGTGCTCCCGCTCATTCGCCACTCAAAGGGGGGGAGTGAAATGGACGTCTTCCCAACCATTAAGGGGATCAATCGAATAATAATCTTTAAATATTTGTGCACGTATGTGTGTGTCTGCAGGTTAATAGCTATATAAGTGCTAAGAGTTCAGGTGGAAATCTTAAGAAAAGAAACAACTCCACTGAGTGATAGTCTAATGGGCTGTGGTGCGGCGTGGGCGCGGGGAATACAATTTGAATTGAATCATCCATAAAATATGCCTTGATTGATGTGATCATGATTTGCTCCTACACCCTTGGTATAGTCGTCGACCACGTCGTAACCGAAGTCGTATAAGGCTGTGGCTACTTAGAGAAATTAAATTCTCTGAGCCAGTTGCCAGAATATTGTGCTGTTGGTGGCGGAGAAAGTGGGAGAGAGTGAGTGGTCCTGCTAAGTGAATTGGACTAAGAGATTTAATTTCAAGTAATGTTCAAGGAAGCACTCGCATTTAGATAATTGACTGTAAGTAAGTAGGTATGTTTAGCTCACAGAGTAATCACCTTGTGTTGCCTGGCAGCGACAATCACAGAACAGTGCCAGTCAATTGGTGTTCAATGTCATTTGCAAATATGTTGGGAGGAAAGGTGAAAAAAAAATTGTCAAAAAATGCGTGAAAAAAAAGCGACGCGGGCGAAATTCTGGTTCGCAAAAATGTGCCCTCAAAAATTCTGTTTTTTTTATTTCTGCTTTACAAAATTCAGCTTTTCAAATCTAAAGCAATAAAATTCTGGAAAAAATCTAGAAAAAATTCACGATTAAAAATTTTACAATAGAAATACAATTTAAACTAAACAATAAAAACAAGATAACATATAGAAAAAAAGTTTATATAAAAAAACAATATCCAATGAAAAAAAATGCGATATTTAAGTATAAAGAAAATAAATAGCAGTTGAAATTTAAAAAATAGACGGATTAAAAAAAAAAATGCTAATTAAAAAAAATAAAGGTCCCCTCCATCTCTGCTTTACAATATTCTGGAAACAATAAAATAAGGTTTGGAAAATATTAGAAACCGTGCAAAATTCAGAAAAGCAGAATTTTGAAGGCTGAATTTTGTAAAAAGAAATTTGCCCCTTCCAGAATTTTGACCCCTATTCTGAAATTACGCGTCATAAAACCAGTGAAAAAACTCGTCAAAAAAGTGTATAAAAGGTGTTTTTTGAAGGTTTATTCATCTGTTTTTTACACTTTTTTCACACATTTTTTTTTACGCCCTTTTTGACGCTTTATGGACGATATGAAGAAAATTTTCTTTTTTTGTTTTCACTTGTAATTTTTCCAATTGATTTTTTAAATTTTGTTTTCCTTAAACGTCTCTTATATTAGTTCTGTATTTTTTTAAATTAAATTTTCTTGAACACGAGTCCGTGTGGTCTTATGGTCAAAACAATACTGCGCGTTGATCTGAATTTTAGATGCAATTCTTCCCAAGACTGGGCATATGTGCGAGTACAAGTTATCAGGTGCAGGGAGTCAAGCTGTTGTTTTACGTATTGTCCATACTTAAACAGCGGTTGCAATTTACTCCAATGATGTCCTCGTATACGAACATAAATTCCTGCATTAATGAGCTCAACTTTTTATCGCTACTCCACATCGCAGATTCGAAGCTCAATCATTATACGAAAAGAACCCAATTAAAATATAAATCTGTAAGTCGTGCGAAGGAATAAAAAAAAAAAGAAAAAAAAAAACTTCCCCCACAAAAGCCGACACTATACACAACTAGATCCTTCACCTCTTCCTCACGCAGTCATAAACGTTCTCTATATACCACCTGGCCTCACTTAATTAAACCACATGGATAATTACACAAGATTACACTGATTAATAGACAGAGGCCGGTCAGATATTGCGCCGACAACATTTCATTCGATACTAATTAACGCGAACAACATAGTCTAAAAACTTCATTCGCGCGCACACGTTAATTAATAACCTCCTGCTGCTGCTGTTGCTGCTGCTTTTGCTGCTGCTCGGCGGCATAGATGAGGCCCCGACTATGGGGTGGCATAGCTTCACCAGGTCTAAATTACAGGGAATTTGATATGTCCGCCTCTTGTGGACACCTAATAATTACGGGCCAATTGTTGCCTGCCAGTAATGTCAGATAGTTGCTGTAGACTAACTAATCGATTGCGTACCGTACTCTTTGGTCGTAAATTAGAAACTCGCTCGTTAAGCCTTCTGCTGCCTCCACACGTGACTATATACGTAGCTGGCTTGTTTGTCCACACCGAAATCGCGTTTGGGACTTTCTTTCCAATTACCTTTTATTTTTATTAATTATCCAATCCAACGGAAAATCTCCTGCTGCTGCTAATTAAATTAAAAATTCAACTCCGTTGGTGCTCTGGCAGTGTTTGAGTCAGCGACCGACTGGAGATTTCATTCAATTTATTTCTCTGTCTGTCTGTCTATCGGTCGACGTGGTTCCTAAAACTCAAAAGACACCAAATATTTGCATAATTAATCTCTAATTAGATAGTGGTAGATGGTATCTGTGCCAGTGCCAGTGGCATCAGCACACCCCCTGGCTGCGGCGGCCGATATCTGTCACATAATTACTGTTCATGTGGGCGGTAGACCAACGATGGAAAAAACAAAGAAGAGAAGGCCAGCAATTATTCAAGCATAGTAATCACCAACCGCCGATCGGATCGTTAAAATTAATTGTCTCAGAAATACCTACCATAAATACACTCGACCGAAAGAGTATCTAACTAAATATATAGTAAACTGATTGGTGATTATTTGTTTTGTTCTAAAGCGAAGCGTTTTTTTTAATTAGGAGGTCTGTGTGTGCCCCCGAAGCCCGGAGCATCCCCATGACTATAACTACCGATCGAGACGTTGATTGAGTAATGTGCGAGGAATGCAGTGATGGAGTCGCATTTGAATAAATAACAAAATTAAGTCGATTCCGAGAGTGCACGCGAGCATACGGCAACTTGTCCGATCGCTTCATTAGCGAAGATGTGTTTTTATCGTTTTGGCTCGTTGAGGTCGGATTTTCCTCAAAATACATGTTCGGATTTTTCCTCAAAATACATGTTTCTGAGATTCATCGACTAATGGGATTTTCGTTCGAAAGCAATTTGCAACGCGTGTACGAGATTTAAGGTCTAGAAGCGGAAGAAAATGTTTTCCAGTCGGGCAGGGGTGAGTATAAAAATACGCCGCCGATAGATCACCTCAACTAATTTTCAGAGACCTAATATATGAATAAGTAAAACCGATCAGAGGTATTTGCTTTGGCTTTTCCGCTCTTACAAGAAGGTCCGTCCCATAGCGAGGATGATTGTTCTCTTAGCGTTGCCGGGTATATTTATTGTCGGCGCTTGACGGTACTGCCACCTAAGATACCCTCTTCCTTTTTAATGCACTGAAATAGTCGACAAAGAACACTGCACAATGCACATATACGACATCTGCAGGAAGTCATTGAAATATTTTTCGAAACTCTCGACTTTTTAGCAACCCGAAATAGATCTCGATCTAGATCTCGATCTCATCGCTGGAATAAGAACGGGTGCCCATTGGAACCCCTCCTCAACTGTCCAGCTAAGCTATAAGTGAATACATGCAAAAATCTCCACGTTAAGAAAGCACTTTTCCAACCTCCTATCCATGACTCAATTCACACCAACTATGTCCTCAAGCTATACCCAAATCGATGACACGAGTACGCAAAAGGTAAGGCGAAACCCTTAGCCTACATTCCTTTGTTGGTGCATCAGAATTCCACGGCTTACTTGAAGCCTGATCACCATTACCCACTTCATAAATAAATGCACAAGTGTAAAGACAGAAAGAAACCCAAGCAAAGGCGGACACTAAAAACGAATCGTGGATGCATTCAACTTAAGTCGTGAGGTCCGCATGGAAACAAATACGCGCGACTAAGACGGATGTACGAACAATGTCCGTGAATTCGGGAACAGCGGAGACATGATGTAAACCGCTTACTTTACAAGTGATTGATCTTGTGTGTGAGAAACTTTGCATATTTGGATGGCGCATCGGCCGCACAAAACGACGATCGGACAGCGACGACATCTATTTGCAGATGCAGAACAAGCGACTGAGAGTAAAACACTTGTAAGGACCCCATCGGAAATAGATCTTTGTTGGCGCTGCGGCTCTATATATTTATATATTCTCTATCTTGAGTGGTGCATTGTTGCAGTTGTTCGAGTAATTTGTCAATTTGTGATATTCTTTTTCGTGTGTCGCCTGACACACATGTTTATTTTTACACTTTTTAGATGAGTTTGAGATGTGTATTTTCTTTTGGGATCGTTGGGAGATTTTTCGTAAGCGCATACGTATATTTCGCTGTTTATTTGTTTTATGGGCTATTTTGGATAGACGAATGGTTTGCCTATATACCAAATGGTATTCAGGGCGAGTGATCGATTTCTTTGGGTCTGTTATAGAGGACAATAGGTCAACAGGGAATTGATAGCTGACGCCCAAGTGCTATTACAGCCAAACATTAATGAAAGATGTTGAATTTGGTGTTCGAGCTCAACTGTGGCGATATAGTTTGAAAGCATCACTGCGGTGACATAGGTGACACAACCCGCGTTTGACGCCACCGACGGAACTGTCATTTAAGTCGTATATAAAAAAGGGGACACTTCGGGTCACACGGTTTGAGCGTGTAAGCAAGATATTTTGCACCATAATTTCTGAGTCGAATACTGGATTTTATTCACAGAACAAAAATCGCCAACATGACCCTTTACCGATAGGAAGTTAGGGCACCAGACTGACGACGGAGTTAAGTACTACAAAGTTACCGCGGCAATAAAATTGAGATGGAATTTGAGACACTTACGTGACAAGAGTAATCCTCGACAACAGGTTGAGCTTGAAAAAATCCAATCCGCCGCAAGAAGGTGCAGGCAGCTCTTTCACGAATGCTCCCAAACATTGGGTGGTCCGGGATGTGCCAGAAGGTACGTATTACATAAAATCATTGCAAATAAACTTTATTTTTCACTCGCAAAAAATTCTCATTATCATTCGGTGTCGTCTGCTTAAATTTGTGACAGCACAATCACCACCACCACCAATTTTTACCTCGGCAAGCTTTCTTTCATGGATCATGGGAGCAGTGACATGTTGATCAGTTGCTCAGACTTTTTACAAACACATTCGACGACAAATTTGGGAGGAAATTGAATATTAATAAGTGAAAATGAATGTCCCCGAAATAAGTCAGCCTGTACCTACATTTCTGATTCACTTTGAACTAGCGACACCAGTAACGACTCCATAATGTTTTATTGGTTTTTCCATACACGAAATGGCTAAATTTCACACAAATTTTCGACAAATATATTGCTGCAAATACACCACAGGAATTAAAATAGCTTCTGCACTCCTGATAAATACGGCTATACGACAAGAGTTTTATAAAATCATTTCAAAACTGTATATCACGCTTCAATGATAACAAAAAAAAAAAACACTTGCTTAAAGTTCGCATTTATTGATATATGAAAAACAAGACCCGCACTCAAATCATTCTTTTATGGAATTTTTAATTCAGTGCAGGACTCAGCCATTAGTTAAAAGTTAAGCCCACAAATAGCCCCCGTGAAACACTAATTGGACACGGAAATCCAATTAAAATATATTCAAATGCTATAAATAAAATGCGCGCAAAATAAAAACAAAAAAAAAATAAACAAAAAAAAAATAAATATATATTTTGTTCTCTTAAATGGAATTCATAAATAATTTCATCCAGCATATAGTGGGAAAGAAAAACTAATTAATTTATTAATGAAATTTTAATTAAAAGCCTTTGTGAGATGAAGAATTAATAGCAAAACGAAAAAAAGAAACCAAAATTACACCCACGCAAATTAAATGTTAAATTCCAACCAAAGCGAGTCAACTCTTCTCGCACTCATCGTCCTAAGCGCACATGGGATTCAGTTCAAATAAAAATTGGCAATCAAAATAGACAACGAAGAAATAGGTCTCCAACAAGGCTACAATCGACCACCCCTCTTAAATAATAGGCACAAGCAAAGATCTAACCGAAAGGAAATCAAAACTCTGCTGCTCCACCCCCAAGTGATTGCTCAAAAGACCTCCATCCGTGGGGCCCCGATGACTGTATATGGGAGGTATACCATTTCTCTGTCCCACTGTTTGGAAAATTTCTTTAATCTGCTCGCATGAGTTATCGCTAATGAGTTTTAATTTAATTAAAAAAAAAACACAGCCACACGTTTTTCTGTGGTTTTCCTAGCTGTGTCTGTTACACTCCCCATTTGCAGCAGCAACACCAACACCACCTCCACCTCCTGGGCTACCGCCGCCGCCATGAAGTCGTACAATGTATTACGACGTGTCCAATTGTTTATACTGTAATTCACCGTCAGGTTTTATTTTTTCGTCTTCAAGGTAGTATGTGTGCAGCGAGTCTGTGATTCAGTTGTGTGGATACTGTAACTGTTTTCATGCAACCGGAAATTAAAAGTTGAAATTCGTTTATATTTTGGAGAAATTAAAAAAAAAAAAAAAAAACGTCACAGCAAAGAAGACCACAAGTGCAGCTGTAGGTTGGAGGTGCATTGTGCACAATTGGGCGAGGTGTACTTTCGCTATGCACATAAATGTGTATTGGGTGGCATAATAATGACATAAGTTGATTTCACTTGACGCTTGCATGACAGGCTACGTAAGATGGGTGCCACTCATCATTATTCATAAGCGGATACCATTGACATGCGATAAGCGATCAAATTTATCCATTTAAATCGGAAAGGCTGCGATTTTTCGCGCGAACTGGACTATGAAAATATACAACTTACGAAGGTCCATGAATAAAGGCGGCAATATTATGCAGACTCACTTACACAGGTACTTCACTGGACTGGCAGATTGTGTGTCCTTTTCGAGTGAAGTAAGCGTTATCCAGCTTTAATATGATACCCAGACGTCGAACCAACCTTGTCAGCTACCTATAAGCTCCTTGTCAAGATCGACTTCGGGTCTAAAACATTCTAAGCACAAACATACCAAACTGCGAAAAGAACTGATTATGATAGCTAACGACTTGCTTGCAAGTAACACTAACCATTTTGTAAGCTTGAAGATTCAAGCCCCCTTAGGTTCAGTATTAGCGAGCGGTCCCAGGTTCGATTCCCGGAAAAACACAAATTCGATCTTAAGGCTTTTTCCACGAACGTCTGACAAACATCCGAGAGTATAACTGTCATGAAAGAGCTTCTTAATCAGCCGTTTGGACTCGGCATATAATTGTGGATCCTTCCATTCGTCCCAAATATGAAAAACTCGTACAAAACAATTTTTTGTAAGAAGCTAGGCCTAGGGTCCCTACGGATCTGTTGAGCCAAGTACATATTTTTGTAATTTTTGGACTATTCTAATAGAGCTCCAAGCTGAGGAGGAATAGTATCACTCAAGCTTTAAAACCTTTTTCGAGGTTTTACATGTGCCCTTATTGGTATGCCTTACTTTTACTTTTAAATTAATTTTTATTGTTTTCATTCTTTAAACTTAAATACTAGAGAAAAACAATTAAATCTAATTTAAAGCTAACATTTGTCTTAATTCAAGCTTACTGGCTCTTAGCGAGCTCTCTAAACTTAACTATATCCTTAAAATTATTGCCTTTCGGCCTTCTTATTGGTGCCCCTTCTATGGCAATTCAGAAGTGCAAATTTAGAATTTGACAGCCTTAAAACCGCAGTCAGAAGTTCCTCAAAACGCAATGCCACATGCACATTATTGTTTATCACTTTGGATCGCTTGTTATTTTTTTCCTTTTTTTTTTTTTTTTCCTTTTCACTTGGTCTATCTAAGCAATAAGCTATAGCCAAGTTTACATAACGTTATCAGCGCTATACCAAACTCCGCTGAAGTCCCCGATGAGACCACTCAAGAAGACTTCAACCAAATAATTCCAGTGATTTTTGTGAGTATAACATTTCAAAATTTAATTAACGTGTCCGATTTAAATCTAAGCTGATTAAGCTTTACATTTTCTTATCAGTGCTAGAAAACATTCCCATAGACCTTCCACGCTAGAAAAATAAAACCAAAAACAAATAATCCCAACGATAAGACGCTGCGAATGACTGTCTTCAATCATACAACTGGCGGAAATGACTTGAGCCAACACCTAAACATTGATAAATCTTATCTCCGACATCATTTGATTAGAACTTAACAGCTATTGCACAGAAGTGCCTACTCCTACCTATACGACTCTCAATTAATCGAGTCAAGTCAAACATGAATAAAAGGTGTAAACATTCCGATTTGACGCATGTTGACACCTGTTTATTTTTTTTTGCCAACTGGAAATGCAAATGGAATTTCAATTAGATGACACACAGTGTAGAGTGTACACTGTGCATTTATACATTTTACATATCTTTCTTATTAGCCTTGAAGATTGAAAGGAACGGCCTATGACCGGATGAATGGAATTATGCTAAATCAACTCGTGCATATGGCAACAATGTGGTGTGCATGGCGTTTCCCATCCTCACGTATGTGTACATCATAAGCGCATGATGTGAGAAAGAGTACTTGATTGATGACTGTAATGGCTGAACTGGTCGTTCTTAGATCTTGTCAGTGTCGTCTAATAAGGAACAGTGGACGGAGCTCTAAGTATGGTTCTAAATGCACCACTGTGAAATCAGGGTTAAGGTGTCAAGCGCCATCTTTATTTTACAAAATAAAGTAAATTAAAACAGAGAGGCATATAAGTGCCAACAGTGTCTTAGGTATGGGACGGTGGTCCTATTTTCAGATCTTCCTACTCCGTTTGGTGGGGCAACTAAAAGGTATTTTTTTTTAGAGGCAGCTTTTTTGAATTAACAACACTTTCTCCAGTGCTAAGAAATTTAAAATCTGACAGCTAAATTGCGCTTATTTCTGTTTGCAGTTTTATTGTGGAGTAAGAAAAACTTCCAAGGTCAAAAAAGGTTGAACAATTTTGAAATATAATTTTTGTCTTCTACTTTCGACCACTGTTCGACGCGTAAACGCGTATGACTATCCTTCTTCTACCATTCCTGTTCAACATGCGTTCAGCCCTCGATCTCTAGGGGCTTGACTGGTTCTCCCTACCAGTCAACGTCAACGTCGTTAATGACGCCAACGCCAGATCCATTCCAGAACAAATATACGTACATCCCCGGAACATAGCCCACGCGTAGAATTTTCTTCACTCAATAAAAAAAAAATTGACGCAGCAAAATGCTTATTTATACAAGGGGGATCTGACATCTGAGTGGCCCCTCTGTTTGTGATATAGGGGGGTCCACCAGAATCATTAAATACTCGTAGTTGATCATCAGCATGTGGCATGCCGTGCGCCCATCGAGACAATAAAATCCCAAACGTTCCCGTATGACCAGACTATCATTACAGTAATTGCTTCCTGAATGAATTTTTTTTTTTTTTTGACGCCATTAATCGCTGCCCGATGTATCCATCAGCCATCAGAAAACACGCACAAGAGAAATCTTCCATTAAAATGATCATCTCTGATAGTTACTTGCGCGGTGTAATTATCTAATGGCGTTTTACGTCGCGTTTTCATTTGTAAAAAAGAAGAAATGGGTGCCGCAGGCAACTGTCAAAAATAAAAAAAAACTTCAGGTCAACGATCCGACAATGTACATCTTGTCATGTCAATGTCAAATGATTTCACTTCAACTACCTATATTGAAGTTGTATTTATGTCGCTACTGTCGGGAATAAAGATGAAGCTGCTTTACATACTTTTTGTTTGTTAACCAAGTAGCGGTATAACTATAGGGTGTCGTTTTCAGGTATGTTTGACATGTTGTTTTTGAACTTTCTTTTCATTTCTAAAAAAACCTACAGCCATATCTTTTTTGTTAAGTCCCAACAATTTCGTGGTTTGACAGACCAATTTTGAATGTTTTGCTTTCGAAAAATAAATCTCGCGCCACTGACATTATAAAGTTGAAATTTGGCAGAGAAAATGACAGAAATGACTTTCCGAGAGGAAAAAAGGCTTGCCTACGCAAGTTTCAACTGTAGCCACCCTTTCTTCCGCTATCGTGATAGCTTTTAGAAAAACCCGTTTGAGCCGTGGGTTTTAATGAGATTTCAACGTCTTTCTACAGCTCTTTTGTCGCTTTTTTCAATGTGTAATCATTGCAATTAACTTAAAGTTTTTGAACGCGTTTTTGAAGCGTTTTTATAAGCTTCCGGTTTTTATCGGGTTTAGCTCGTTTTTATACTTTTTTCTTGCGCTTCAGATGAGTTTAGTAAACGTTTTTCAACGTGTTTTTGATCGATTTTTAGACGGGCTGGTTTTTTCTTGGACGTCATTTTGTTGCATTAAATTCAACATTTATTGACGCGGTTTCGAAGCGTTCTTTTAAGTCTTCGCGTTTCGTTTTTATTGCGCTATTTGCGTTTTCTAAGAGTTTTTTTTTTAAAACGTTTGAATAACATTTAAGGTAGGTCCGTCGAGAGACGGGAAAATGCCGGAAAAGTGAAGGAAAGTGGAGGAATTCAAAAGTGTCATAATATAATAATCGAAGGAAACAAATTCCTAACAAAAGACTCGATACTCGGTTTATGGGAAAAATAAATTTCATATTAAAAAATAAAAAAAATAAAAAAGTAGTACAAAATAAAATTCTTTTCGGTTGAATCAACCCTTATGAATGCCCTAAGGCTAGTCATTGAGATGAGGGAAATTTCTACGCCGTTAAAAGGGGATTATTTGCCGATCTCTTCCCTTGAAACGAAGTGGTGATCAAAAATCTTCTCTGGGATATGAAATTTGTTCAGCTATATTCAATTTTTCCCTAACTTAATTTGTAAGAAACTTTAACTTTTTCACGTTATCTTTGACTCAAGGTGTAGGTACGCAAGACAACCACGAGAATACTATCAAGTCTAACTGCCCTACTATTCTTAAGTCTTAATTGTGTGAATTTTATTCAATCCTTATCCAGAGTTCCCGTTACTCTGGGCAGCTCATTTTGATTTGGACTTCACTAGGTATATTTAAGGTGCAGTATCATAGCTAAATGCTCCTTCCACTTTTTAACCTCTCTCCCTAGAAGGCTATACACGTCTTTAAATTTGCCAACTAAACCAATCGCTAACCTTGTCTATATGTTTACCATGTCGATGCTTACATCATGTATTAAAACTTTAGACCAAGGCTACTGGAATGACCTTGTATAGAAAAACAAAATAACTACCATCCGAGAGGTAAAATTAAATCCAGTCGGCTAATTATAGACATTTGAAACGAATCCATACCGAAGTTCGGCTCTAATAATAGACACATGCGATATCAGGCCAATAGAATCGATAAATTGGTCTCGGTCTGTGATATTTTTTACCACCTATTTATACAACGACTGATTGTGTTGAGATTTACGGTGATACCCTTGACTGTGATAAGAAGCTTACCCAGATTACTCTACTTATTAAAAAAAAATAAAAATAGGAGGCTATCGGTACGAGTGCGAGTACCCTCACTTTACCATATCGATAAGAATCGTATAAGGTGGAAGATAATACGAACCAGATAAAATCCGTATGGGTTCGTGTAGGCCGAAATTCGTGAAAGATCCGTACGAAGAGGATAAAAGTATCATGATAAATATTTGCTTGTTGACAAGCACATAAATGCAAGGCCCACGTTGATCAAATTTTAGCTTGAATTGTTTACATTTTGGTAGACGCCACAACTGATAAGGAGTTGTGATAAAGGTCAACGGAACGATGATGCCATTTAGACGAAGTTGATCCCTAGAGTCAGGGAGATTTTAGTGGCGACAGAGAGAGATGTAACGAGCTTGGTTGTTGTGTAAATTGGTAAGCTACCAGATTGTAAGGAAATTAAAAAAGCATGCAATTGAATGTTTGTGAGAAGCTAGAGTCAAGGTCCTACTTTGAGCTATAGAGCGAAAGGCTTTATAGCCACAAGTTCATTGCAATCCACTTTTTAAACTTCGCGAAGTATAGCTCTAAGTGGAATATAAGGACTGTTTGGGAGAACAATTTTCTCAGTAAAGTAGAAAACTTACAACGCAATTAGAAAAACAACACTCTATTTGACACTTGTGAGACTCCCAATAGTAAAGGTTACATTGCAAGCAGCTAAATTTTGGAGGCTAGGGAACACCTTTCTTGTTCGTGGCTTGTAAACTGCTTTCAGCGATCGGGCATTAGAAGAACGCTGTATCAAACCAAAACTCGAGAGACAACCCAAAATTCTTAATTGTGGATGGGTCAAAATTCTTTATACAAAATTCTTTTTTTTTTAAATTCTGCAAGCAATAACAATTAAAGCACGAGCTTTTTATAATTTTCCAAGTCTTTTTTTATTGTTTGCAGAATTGTATTAGGCCGAGATGGAGAGAACATTTCCTTTTTCAATTTGTTTTTTTTAATAAACTTTTCTTAATTTTTATTTTTTTAAATTAAATTTCGCATTTTTTCCAAAGATATTGTTTTTTTTTATATCAAATCTAATTTTGATTGTTACTTTTTAATTTTTGTTTATACATTTTTTTAACTTTCAATTTTTATTTTTTTATAAATTAAATTTTTTTTTGTTTTATTTGTAAGTTGGGAAAAAAACAGAATAATTGCTTTAAATTTGAAAGGCATAATTTTTGTGTGAGAAGACAGAATTTTCAAAGCAGCAATTATACCGGCACCCCCAACATTTTTCAGTTTACTGCAATTTATCACAAATGCTTGCCTAACAGTAGGCTGATTCCGAGCAAGTCATTTTAATTGTATTTTTTTGCATCTGTCTGCTTGCTAAGAAAGATTTTCGTTAAAAAAGTCTGTAGATAGCAGATTTCGATGTCACCATAGCTGAGTCCAACACCTACGAAGAGCAATATTGGTCGATGAAGTTTTCATTGACTCGCTCGCAAAACATCAGAGTACTAGAGTACACAAGAACTCGACAAATCGTTAAAGAGTCCTATACTGAAATATTCTAAAAGCTGTTATATACATCAGAAACGGTCAGATCAATATTCGGTAGCCCAAAGACGCCTTAAATCGGTCGGTTCTTGTTTTAAAAACGCCCCTAAAGGTCCGCTTTATAACTAAATATTTTTAAAAATTGTACACATATTGTTAGTATGCACGTGTGACAACTTTGACCCTCTTTCTAGAGGAGAAAACGAAGGCAAAGTTCTTGTAAAAATACAGAACAAGTCAAGGTAGAGGTCGTCTTTGGTTTTTCTATACCAAATTTCATTTAAAAAAAAACTAAAGCACAATAGGATCGTGGCTACGACTATTCTGTTTTTTATTAGAAACAAAACTTCAAGCTCCTACTACCTACTTAAGTATAATTTTGAAAAAAAATTTAGCACGCGGCATGGTCTTATGAAGCCCAACAAACCTTTACATATTGTACCGAAAATCAGGTCTCGTTCATCCACTTTCGACTGAAGTCTATAGTCATGCAGAAGATTCGATATGATTAGGTTATATGGTACCTCCGAGGTTCAAAGAGAGAGGGCTTTGCGACGAAACATCCCCATTGAGAAGAGCGATCCTTGGTTTAATATCTGCGCCAATGTTATTTTTCGAGCTCTTAGCGAAGAACAGTTTGAAAAAGTATTTTTACAGCTTTGAACCCATATTTGTCCAGCCTGACGTTTTGTCCGAATTAAAATATCTTTCTCCATGCCATCATTTACATCGTTTTGTCGGCCAGGTCCAATTTCGCCGCCTCCGTTTCAGAACCCCAATGAAAGGTGCAACACCTGGAAAGATTGTCTTAAAGTCCGCTGCACTCAAAGATTTAGTTAGTCATAGCCACCTGGGGTCTGTAGAACCTTTTGTAACTTCAATTACCTTCAACAGACAGTATCATTCGCTGTTATTGACTCACATCATTTTCGCACATTTGCGAATAAGCAATGTCAACATTCCACACATAATAAAGTCGAAGACCCTATTTTATCAAAGTACTTACACAACACACACACATGTAGTTGGTGTAGATTTTCTTGAACTCCATCAAAATGCCAAAGGCTTGCGCGCGATTTAAAATATTCAAATTCAACTTATATCTACCGCTAAACCAACCCCCCGCCCGGCCCCCTCTCCAATTATTCTACCCTCCATCGTCATCGTACATATATGGGACACAAGAGATACCATCTCCACGAGTGTGGGTATATCCTTGGTTCGGCTGCGGCGGTGTTTAGCGCAACGATTTATTTGCTTTCCCCACCTTGTCTTTCATCAGAATTCCAATAAATTACTTAACAGCTTGACAGCAAGGTATTTTGGTATTAATTATGCAATTAAAATATTAGAATGTCAATAAGAGGCGACTGATTCATGGCCTGGTTAGTAATCGCGCTCTTTAAATAGAATTCCGCACCAACTAAGCCATCAGGTCGACCAGAAGTTGTTCATCTAAGATTAGGAGGCGTCAATGTGGAGTCGGTATGACCGTATACGTGTCCATAGAGTTGTGCTCGACGTGTTTGGCTCCTTACCATATATCGGTAATGGAACTGAAACTGCATCGGTAAACTGGGCTAATTAATGGTAATACGTAGTTATGCACAAGGCACGAGAGCAAATATTTGTGTCTACCCGTATAAAGTCCTTCACCTCGTTCGGTCGCTCGCAGTGAGTACTACACTCGGAGACGTTAAATAATTTTATGTGAATTCGGATACAAATACGCACGTGCATTTCGTGTTTATTTTGCAAACAAATCGTACAATAAAAAGCCCCGGCAGACGAACTCGACTCGAATGGCTTTTTTCTTATTGTACGTCGAGTCGTCGACTGCGACTGTGTCTGCGTTTATATTTAGTGCTTTTTATTAGTCTACTTAAAAACCGTGTGCTCTTACTCAAAACAGGGAGCACATGATCGATTCCATTCAAATGGCGACGCGAAAAAGGCCGCAGGGTGATCGTTCTTCTTTCCGATTGTGTGTAGGCTGTTCAGGATAATTTTTTTAAAATTCTAGCCAACTGTCTGTGTAGAGGATTTATCGATCGAAGATTTGCTTGGGATTTATTTTAATCGTGTATAGAACAATTTATTGGCCCATGGATCTACCAACGTAATGGGAAAACATATATCAGCTGTACTTACAACGGTTGTGGAAAAATACTATCAAAGTAACACCTTCTAGTTGCAAATTAACAAGAGTACTCGTTTACTCTTATCGAAGACTACTGCTTTAGCTGGTGGGTGCAGAAGTCGCGTGACTGATAGACTTTCGCAAGATTGCTACATACCAGCACAGCACTACGACCTAAGTAGAACTCCTATAGTCCCCCGGGGTATGACCCGTACATACTGTCTTCCCCAAATAAAATCAAATATGGAAAACTATATCGGCCAAATGGCCGCCGCGACCTCGGCGGCACGCCTCCATCCGATGGTCCAAATTTTCGATGACGCTGAGGCATAATTGAGGTTATATGCCGTTAATGTGCCGAATTATCTCATCCTTTAGCTCTTGAATTGTTGCTGGCTTATCTTTCAAATAACCCCAAAGAAAGAACTGCAACGGTGTCAAATCGCATGATCGTGGCGGCCAATTAACATCGCCACGACGTCAGATAACACGGCCATAGAATTTCTCCCGCAAAAGAGCCATTGTTCCGTTAGCTGTGTGGCAAGGGGCACCGTCCTGTTGAAACCATATATCGTCCACATCCATATCTTCCAATTCGGGCCATAAAAAGTTCGTTATCATGTCAAGATAGCGAACACCATTCACAGGAACTGCCTGACCGGCCTCATTTTAGAAAAAAATACGGCCCGATGATGCCGCCAGCCCATAAACCGCACCAAACAGTCACTCTTTGGGGGTGCATTGTTTTTTCGACAAACACTCTTGGATTATCATTCGCCCAAATGCGGCAATTCTGCTAATTGACGAATCCACTGAGGTGAAACTGTGCCGATTAAATTGACCGGAAAAAACACGAAGTGCACGATATGTATTTTGATTTGAACGCCCATTTTCGTAATAAGCCTGAATAACTTTAACACATTGCTCGATTATGTATCTTTCCATGGTTCAAATTGAGTTAGTCTGAAATTGAGAAATGTCAAATGAAATGCAGAAAAAAACTTGACGTTTAGGTGTGGTCCACATACAACATCGGCCCTTAAAATTTAACCACCCTTAAGTGACTAGATCTTTATAGATCACTTTTGTTTGCCCCTTCATCGAGTAAGCTAGCCAAGCTTGGGTTCCTTAAATCAAACGATAACATCTTCGTTCTCTTCGCTTTGCTTTTTGAGGCCTTTCCTATACCGATCCGCCAGTCTCACTTCCCAATAAAAAACACCATAAAACTATTAACCTGACTTCCCTCCGCCCGAGTCCGTTTACTTTTCTTTTTGTTTTTACATGAAACCCTGAAATTTACTTTGCCCTCGTCTCTTCTGTCTAATTATCAACGGCACTTTGTATATACCCCTAGGCCCCAACAAACCAATCTTCCTAATGCTGAAGAAGTTTAATTTAAACTTTTCAGTTCTAAGCTTCAATCGCATCACTTCCTTCCTTAAATTTCTAGTCAAAAGTGTCTAAAGTCTAGTCTAAAGTGGCTGATATACATGTATACCGGATGGGCACAAATGCTCTGTTTCATAAGTCTTCGACTACAAACAAGACAACGCAGAAGAGAAAGATTTCAACTTAGGCGCACAAGTAGAAGGGGTCCTCAAGCAACTTACAGTGCACAACATGAATCAGTTGTAGCTTAAAACCGCACTAATAGGTTGAGATTTAGACCCAGGTCCACCACAGCCCATCGTTAGTCACCACTTTAACTAGTGATTGGCTTGGTTATGTGTTCAATCAAGGTCCGGAAGGTTCCTAGCGTTTGCCGTCAATGATGAGTTTTTAATGTCATAGGGCTGTCTTAAGCCTCTGTTACCTGTTGAAATATTTTAATCTTATCGTATGTTATTCAAAAAGGATGTGCTTCGCTGTTTACGGCTCTTCTTTCTACAAATCAGTGGAACTTCTGACGACTTTGTGTAGATGATACTTGAGAGAACTGTAGCTGAGGATGAAATAGGGCTCAAGCAAGACTTGTTCGTATACAGAAATAAGAAACGTACCCTTCAATATAAAAAGTTGAAGCATTCCATGCATGAAGTTCCAATTCGACAGCTTCATTTGTAGTGCTGTAATATAGCTATACCTTCAAGTTATCGGTCCAGGGACAATGAAGGTGGTTGTAGAGCCTTTACTGAATAGCTCCTTCAAGCTCTTTCCTTGCTCTAAATTCCCTCTTGAGCTGGAACTCCGAAGAGGGTGATACATTCCAGTTAAAGACGAAAGGGGAACCAATATTGAGGTCCTATTCAAATACAGGTCCGAGGGGACCCAATGCCTAGCTTCTCACAACTATTTGTTTTTGTGTGAGTTTTTCATTTTTGGAACGAATGGAAGGGATCTACAATTTTATGCCGATTCCAAACGGCTAATTGAGTAGCCCTATTTAAGACAGTTTTACTCTCGGATGTTTGCCAAATGTTCGCGAGAGGTGGCGCAGTGGAAAAAACCCTAAGTTGGAATTTGGGTTTTTGCGGGATTCGAACCTGGGACCCCTAGCTTAGTAGTCCAACACACATCTCAAATATCTATCCTGTTTAATTTGTATGGGTCAAGAACTCATAGCCCTGCTTGACTGTCTCAAAATGAGCTTTTGTTTGCCCTTCTAAAAGTTCGCCTTAAGCACTCTCTGACACAGAGTTGCATAGATCGTTGGCTTGCAAGATCGTTGGCTTGTGTCCATGGGGGACAGTCATGTTGCAGTGAAGACCATCTGCAGTTGTCATTTTTGAACTTAAAATTGCGGTTAAAACTAATTCCAACAAACCCTTCCCATTTTCTTCCTATAGATAACCCTCCCATTAGTGCTTCAATTTAGCTTGGGAAGAAAACAAAAACTCACTAAGACCTGGTGATTCTTAAAAATATAGGACCTAAGGAAATGACAGGATTATCCTCCAAAGACTTTCCTTTCAAGTAAGAATATTAATTTTAATTGATTCGATCGTCTCCATGGTGATTTGTTGCCCTCCAATACCTTGGCACATAAATTCAATAGGCAAACGGCATACTTGTGACTATGATCTCATATCTACACAACGTATTAGCAACAGATATTACGCTAAACACTCAACCCGCTGTAAGAAAGGAAATGCGATCCAATAAGGAGACACGCACTGCGTATATACTCGTATATCTGTAATCTTTCCTGACGAATCCATCCATTCAATTGTACGAGTGCCTGCTACACACATGCACAGGTGTACATATCATCCATTCCTACATAATCCCCATTATAAATAATTGTTACCCTACAACCACGTTCTAATTAGAGCAAAACCTTGTCCAAGATAATGAACTAAAATTCTATTGTTGTACGGATAAGACCCCTCTTCATCCGTTCTCCACGTCGTGCTCACCTCATCTCCTCCATTCGAGTACGAGTACTCGGCTCTCGTTGAAGTGTAGTAAAGTTATTCTGGATTCACTCCCATAGACATTGAAGACGATGACGATGAGTATGAGAATGACTCTACAACGTCATGATGAAAAAGCAAAGCTTTATACGATGGAGGAGGAAGGACCTATATGACTGCAGAAGGAAGAGATGGATTGGTGGATAAATAAACGGGAATGTTCATACTTCATACCACCGGGCACCAGGGGTACATGGTGGAGCAAGCCCGCCAACTAAATGTGTGTAGTTTTGGCGCCTTTCTCCACTTTATGCCGGACTGAAATTGTAAATCGATTGTTGGAACATAGAGTAAGGGAACAAACAAAAGATATAGATGGAGCTGCACTTTATTTGTTGGCAATTATGTATCTATTGTAAAACGCGCTATTTCGCAGTTGGCTAAGTAGCTCAACCGAGCCAAATGGCTTCATATCATTCCAAATATCCATTGAAATGCTTAATCGACTCTGGACTATCACAATGGGCAACTTCAGCGCATTCAAAATCAGTGTCGCTACAAAGTTTGCACTCTGGTGGTACAGTACATTCCACAAGTAAAGCCTTCAATATCATTTAGCTCAGTAGAGTTCAATCAACGACTCAAATGGGATCGTCAAGAATTGAAGCCGTCAACGTGGCTATGGCTATACCTCTGAGGCAATTGCCAGGGTATACGCCAGCCTATCTCATAGGCGCCTTCGACCTTCCTACAAGTCAATGTTATTGTTGCTAGGGACTACTCAGAGTTATTTTCTCTTTTCATTGGGCCTCTCTAATAACCATTTTGAAACTTCACACTAAATATTTTGTAGGTCCAATGTGTAATTTTGTATGGACAATTTCGCCATTGTGACTTCGAAAAATGTTGCCTGGACACTGAAAATGATTATTAGTATCGCTTGAAAACTGTCAGCACTGTTAACAAAAGAGTCTTTCCTACAGTCCCTATTTCTTCTGCATTATCCTAGTGACACTATATTCGGACGGATGGCTATGCACAGGCTCAGTGGGCTATGATTATTTCCACCGTCGCGACTCAATTTGAATTTTTGGTAGATGCTGTTTGATCATCAAGTAGGTATAATGTCCACCTGCGATATAGGTTCTGAAAAGAGCTCGTGAATATCAGAATCTCTGCACTGAATTCAACTTACCGCGCACTGCATCTTAAGGAACTGCTTTCGTTTCCAATCCACTGAAATATATTCCAAATTGTATGTCACTAAAGTTTGGCGCCAATTTGAAAAAAAAAAAAAAAAAAAACAAACCTCATCCTCCTGCTACACGTACTCTCAACTGACGAACTACAACAAAGAGGAGCGCACGCACTTTCAATTGAACATTTCTCAGTAAAAATTAGGCGACCCTCTTCTGAAACGGTTAATTCACAAACTGAGTGAGAGCTAATCAGTACTCATCCACCAAATAGATTTAATACGAGTTTTGTAAACAACAACCAATTTGAGGATGGAACAAAAGATATTTATTCATTGCTATCAATCTAGCAATTATCACCACCATTCGGGAACCATCGACAGTACTAATGACAAACGACTTTCAATTGAAACACCGCGATGCAGAATGATGAAGAATGATGAGCTCATGGCACGATTTTTCGGCGAGGCCCTGCCGGTCGTCAGCGTCACATCAAATAGAATTTGGCAGACAATACAGTAAAAGGAATTATAACAAGTAGTTTAAACAGCACGGTATATTTTTTTCTTGTCGACGCATACATAAAATATAAATTTTAGATATTGATACTGTCGCTGTGCATCTGAATCATGTGCGCCTCAATGCAAGTGTTTTCTAGAGGACCACGTGAGAACGAACAGCTGACATTAACTGATACGAATATCACAGTCACAATCACAGTTGATAATGACATTACAAATGGATAATGTTTACGTTGACACAAGACCATTCTGTAAAATGAAGTGCTAACAAGTGACTTCTTTAGAATTGTAAGTAAGCAACGTTTACTTTCTCACCTAAGAGTGAGGATGTTACATCGTTAAGTGCATGTGCCAATATAAAATTGTAACACAAATTTGATCAGCACGAAATTTGCCAATATCGGAATGTGTAAAGCCACAATTTACTGTAAAAAAAAACAATTTGTTCGCGGGCGAGTTCATCTGAGAATCCCAATCGATACCTACCTGTAAACGCCGTCAATTCACCAAAACAATCGCGAAAGAACAAAATACGGGCATTTATATCAAACATAGGCGAGTGTTAAACTTTGAGTTTTGAGTTTGAAAACTTTGCAAACTTCCTAGGAAACTATTTATGTGATTGTAAATTTAAGCAAGCTGACCGTGCTTCATCGTGTCGCACTTATTGCAACAAGAAGGCAGATATACGCTCTATAGAGCACAGAGAGTTTTGGAATCTGTTTCCAACCGAGTTATATTGAGATTTCGGTACCCTGAGAGCAAGTTTTCAAAAGAGAGAATGTTAAAAAAACCTAACGTGATTACCTATCACAGCAATATTATTCTTCGTAAACGCTTAAATGCAGGTTAACAAAAATAGTTCCACTTTCTATTGCCGTTCGCTCATTTTCTTCCACTCTTTTAAAAGTATTTAGCAGTAGCTGCGAATTGCGAAAGCATTCATTCGAATTTGCCTCAGACTTTGCAGGGAATTGTCCTTGTTCTCCCAATCATCTCGGTAAAAAGATCAATATAAGAGAATCTAAATAAATTTAGTTTAAACTAGCCTTTAGATTATCTGTAGTCCCAGCATTAATAAGTATTGTATCGAGCCAATAGTCTCTTTAATTCTATGAATTTGTAATTTGTAATAACCTTATAATAAATAAGAATAATAATAAAAGTATTTTATCAAAGCCCTTTATAAAACCAGGCGATTTGCATTTTTGTTCGCCGGGGTAGTTCATCTGCGAATCCAAAGCGATCCCTGATCTACACATGTACATTTCGAATGTTTGCCAATAAAAAAAGATTATCAGCAAAATATTAGTTGCAAGCAGCGTTACCAAGTCAGTGCTTTCAGCGTTAATTTTAGTGCCCAAAATTTCATTTTAGTGCCGACAAAGCATATGTCGTTAGTGCTTTTTTAACGCTGCCGCTGCAAGCCGCCTTTTTTGCCTACTTTGCAGGCATATACCACAGGGGCAATTTAAAAAAAAAAAAAAATTAAATTACCTCTTATTTTTTTTAAGTTTTATTGATGTTTTTTATTTTATTTATGTGCAATCGCCATATGATAAACTTCTGTTGTTGTTATTTTTTTACCTTTATTTTTTTTTGTATCTACTTTGGGGCTGTTTTTTAAAAAAAAATTGAGTTTCGGTGCCCACGAGGTCAAAATAAGTGCTGAAGATTATAAAAACAGTGCTCAAACGCCAGAATGGCTTGGCAACGCTGGTTGCAAGTCTACATAACTAAAATATTGGTTTAAGTTGTTCGCACTGATGTTCCAATTTGTCATTGGATACTCATTGGATACTCGGCGCGTGTTTTTTTTTTTTTTTTTCCTGTGTAATCGCTTTTTAACTATTTCTTAATAATAGTCATTTTATGTAGTTTTTTTTCCGGAGCCCACCTGATGGCTGACGTCAAACTGCGCCGCACCTGTCCGAAACATATTTTGTTTTTTATTAATTCGCAATTAAGACTAGACACGCAAATTGAAAAGTCGTGATGGGTGAAAATCACGTGCGTGAATTATTGAATAATTTCACGACGAAAATTGTTAACAATATTTAGCGTTGAATTTCATTTAATTAAGATAATTGCCTATGACCTCTCTTGGTGTTTTTTTTTTCTACCATTACACTTGTAAATTGAGAGTGAAATCTATATGCCAACAGTTTTTTTTTTTTTTTTTTATACCTACTGTAAAATATCATGTAGGTATTTACGAAACCAATTGTACCTACAATACTTACCTACGTAAGTATGATTGAAATTGAAATTGATTCCGATGAGAGGTGGTGTTTGAAGTTCAGTGGAAAATATTTATCAGTTGACGTGATTGATGAATTTATTGAATGATTGATATTTCTAGATTAGCCAAATGGGCAGGGTATACTATCGATTTCACGGGCATAGTTCGCAGCGACACTCATCTTACAAGTTGTAAGAGTTCCAGAACTAAGTTTGAAAGTTGAGAAAAGTACTTAAAACTCGACGTACATTTTGATTTGCGGTCACAACTGAAGATGGAGCTTCTCAGTTCTTGATCATTATTTTGTTTTAATGCACACTTTCATACATTTGTTGTTTAATCAAATCACCTTATACGCAAAAACCTGTTAAACAGCTTTTTTGTACATCCGAGAAATGTTGTTGAATTCTCCTATTCAGAGGCAACTCAAGCCGCCCCTATTCAACTGGCTGTGGTGTTCCTGTACAAATATTTCTTTTCGTGGGTTTGTTTTTGGGGAATAATATATTTGTTTTATTTAGAAGCTGGGTGGTAATTTGGTTAAATAATTACCGTCCGAGAATTTCCTGACACTATTCAAAAAAGGTCCCTTTTCGGTTTATTTTGATTAAGTTGATAATCTGTATATATAAAAATGTGTTTCATCAATTCAGTTGTTCGTAATTGTCAGGAGAAGGTTTTTACGAAAGAAAATTTTGGGAAAACCCTCCGAAAAAGTCGGGAAATTGTAAAAATCGAAAATTGAATTTTTTTGTATGGGATTTTGTGTACAATTGTTCCGGAATGGCTTTTCGAATGGAAAAATAGAAAATTCTTTTAAAGCCTATCAAAGCAGGCTGGGTCCGCTAAATTAAATAAATTTGTGTCTTTAAATTTGAGGATATATACCGAATCTTATTTTAAGGGTAAATTGAGGTACATGCATACATACTGTTCTAAATAAGTAAATCCCATTTTGACGGCGCATTTAGTTACCTGAAATAAAGAAGAAAAATATAAGAATAAGCTTCATACAGTTAAATGATAAAGTAGAGAAAATTTTGTTCAAATTTAATACTTTGAGCTTATGATTACCGTAACCGCTAAGTATTAAAAACTATATGACTTATCTTCCTACATAGACTCTGCTGAAAAGTGTTTAAAGTGGTAACTCTACCATAAGACCAAATTCGCTGAGGAATGTTAAAAAATGTATAAAAAAGTTTGAACAAAACTAAGTGGCATGTACTCCGCAATATATTTCGCCCCCATATGGTGTTGTGGGACGGCTCATTCTCCTCATTTCATAATAAATACTAAAAAAGTGTACGGAAACTTTGGATGTTCAGTTCAAGTATTAATATAATGATTATATACAAATCCCGCAAAAACCCAAATTCCAACTTAGGGTTTTTTCCACTGCGCCGCCTCTCGCGAACGTCTGACAAACATCCGAGAGTATAACTGTCTTAAGAGCTTCTCAATTAGCCGTTTGGAATCGGCATAAAATTGTAGATCCCCTCCATTCGTTCCAAAAATGAAACTCACACAAAACGAATGGTTGTGAGAAGCTAGGCCTTGGGTCTCTACAGACCTGTTGCGCCAACTATATATATATTATATACAAATTTCTTGGTACTTTTCACACCACTGGCAAACTTTTACTGCAACAGTGACATAGGCAGCTCCCCAAATGTATGAGGCGGCAATAGAAAGACGTATCCCTTGACAAACAATTTTACAAATAGCACGACAAAGTCGCTTAGTCATCAGTCAACACATACCTGCAGAGGCATGGCCGTTACAAAAGGTACCTTCTGATAGCCTTGGTCGTTTTGCACACAAAAGTTTGTGAGCAAGAAGGAGATTTAGCAGCGAATGATATGTTTAGAAAGTTCTTTAGCTTCTATAAGCAGAGAGACTTCCAATTCGGTCGAAAAACGATGGAGAGCAATACTTCGCTTTAGGTTGCGCACAAAGCTAAAGGCGATACTTAACTAGAACCAATTTTGAGTGCAGATCTAGTGAAGGTTATCCAAAAACTGCGTTAACTAGAGAATTGGTTGGGGCGCAGGTATATCCGGACTGTAAGTGAGTAGGTAGATAAGACCTACCCAACCCAACCTTGCTTCGACTATGATTCAAATCTCATTACTAAAATCTAAGGTCTGAATGATGTCGCCGGACGTTTTAGAGAGCACGCAGAAGTATGCTCAGAAAGAAATAAGCGCGAAGACACAAAAGAAATTGGACTCTGCACCTTGTTGACATTTGCTCATTGTCCCGGCGCTCTTCATCATTCAGATACATAAGTAAGGCGCGTCGCCCTGAGCAAGCAGTGCCACTATAAACCAGGAAGGAATCTTGAATTGACCCTAAAGAGAAGCTAACCTGAAAAACCGTTCAATAACTATGACTCGCAGATCTGAACTTGCCACTGGTTCTTAAGTACAAGTCCACTTAAAGTGCCTGAACCTGATGGTGGCTATCAAAAGCATACACGAGTATACCTACCGTGCTTCTGCGAATCGACTCCAGGTGACGACTCATCTTAAGCACGTGATATACCAGCGCGACCAGTTTATTCCACTTCTGCCAGGGATTTGTCATCTTCCTGCGGCCAATCCATATGACAATACATAAAGGCGTTAACCGTTTTAACTCGTACTTTAACTTTATTCGCATTCAAATCATAAGGTATTAATTATTACAATTATTATACATTTATAGAGCTAGCAGGTGAATCAATAAATCGCGACATCTTTCACACTTAACATTTCACACCAGAAAAACATTTAATTAACAACTCAGCTCGATTCTCTGT
The DNA here is from genome assembly GCA_963082955.1 of Cheilosia grossa. Classification (NCBI taxonomy): domain Eukaryota; kingdom Metazoa; phylum Arthropoda; class Insecta; order Diptera; family Syrphidae; genus Cheilosia; species Cheilosia grossa. The sequence continues at coordinate 21,931,118 of OY720147.1, read as the reverse complement.
TGACAATATCAATTCCGTCGCTGATGCGTGTTGTATATCATGTGCAGTGTTCCCTGATGCTTGCGCATGCCCTGCAGATCCACAGAGAGACACCCTTACTTCACAGTTTTAACAAAAAAAAAAAAAAAATAAACTTAGGACACACATACACTATGCAGACATAGGCTTCTTGGGGTCAGCAGCCTCCATGTCGCAACTCACCTCGGAGGGGCCCAGGGAGAAGGCCGAGTCCATGGATGTGACAGTTGTGTTCACGTTCTTATCACTCTTGTCGTTGTCGATCAACGGCTTTGCCTCGTCGTCTTTGGCCAGCGGTGGCAGCACGAACCCCTTGCTGTTGATGTCCTCGATGGCCTTGCGCAGTTCGGTCAAGCCGACTATGCCGACAAGTCGCCCGATCTGGGTCACGTAGGCGTGGTTGATGCCCACCATGTTGAAGAGGTTGTGTACCTTGATGATGGACGTGCGTTCGACCAGCTGGAACGGTGAAGGGTCGATGAGCACATGGTGGCGCTTGAGGTCGATCACCTTGGACATCTCCTCGTACTCCCATACCTGTTGGTCCTCTGGCGACATGTCGACGACATATTCTCGTGCCAGCTGAACAGTTTTGCGACTGCTCGAGAGGCTCGATATGTCTTGGCAACTGCCGGTCTCTACGTCTCGCAGGTTGGCAGATCTCTTGAGGATGTCATCAAGGACTGATCGCAGGCGATTGTCGGACACAGCCGTCTGACCTGAGCCGAAGGAGTTGGTCTTTTTCAGGATGGACTTGGGACTCTGCCCGTAGAAGGAGTTGTTGATGAACTCCTGGCGCTTCCTTGCCTCCGCCAGGGCGCTCTCATCATTGCTGGTCTGGTCTGGGCTGAGTATATCCGGAGCTGGGAGGACCTCGAACCTTGACGATCGACGGCGGACGACCTGTTCCTGTTGCCGCTCCAGTTCCAGTTGCTGTTCGTCGAGCGCCCTTTGGTCGGCTGCTTTGCGCCACTGTTGAGCCACTATCAACCGTTTCTCGCGCGAAATTTGCCTCTCGATCATCGCTTCCAGCGCGGATCGCTGGACAGACCCCAGAAGGATCATGGTCTCCGGGTTGTCCACCAGTGGCAAGTTGCGAATGCTTCGGTTTTCCTGCAGCACCTCCTGCAGCTTTTGGTAGGTGATTCCGGTCCACAGATACTTGACGTCGCGCCGCATGAAGTCGTCCACCAGCGTCTTGTACATCCTCGAGTTCGACGGCAGCAGGTTCGGCAGGTATGGCAACTTCTTGATCATAATCATGCTGTCGTACATGGATGGCTGCAGCATCTCGGCGACTGCGTTGGCGATGAGCGAGGCGACCATCACCGGCACTACGTGGGTGACCTGCCCGGTTATCTCGAAGATAATCACCGCCTCGGTGACGGTGTGAGTCACAGCACTGGATAAGGCGGCAGCGCCAGCCACAGCATAGCCGCCAGGGATGATCGACGACAAGACCCGGCCATACCAAACGCCCTGTGGAAAAATATTGTGCACTAGTTCGCCGAAAATCCTCCCGAAGCTGGCCCCGAATTTGAACACCGGAATGAAGGAGCCCGAAGGCACCGGCAGCGTGTAGCAGATGACCGAGAATATGTAGTTGAACAGCGTGTAGCAGGCGAGGTTGAGGAAGACACTCGTGCCCGGAGTTTTCCAGCGCGACGTGACCGCTGCCTCCGCCACGGTGAGATTACCCCGGGTCCATGTGAAGTTGCTGAATAGGTCGGTGAGCTGCACGTGGGTGCTCAGCTCGGCGCCGAAGTACTGCCCGCCGCCTAGAGGAAACGATATACTGGACACGATCAGCGCAATGATCGCCGGATACAAAAATCGATTTTTCTGCAGGAAATTGTTGATCCTCTTGTTCGACCTGACGAACATCACATACCAGCGGTGCAGCCAGACATAGCCCGCCCCCAGAAAGCCGCAGATCAGACCCATCAGCGCGAAAACGAGGATCTCCTGCGGCGCAAAGGGAAACTCAGCAGTAAAGTTGGTCATGAAGAGCGCTCGGATCGTATTGGCATCCTTGAACCACACCTCCATGAGGAGAAACACCGCCGACCCACAGACGGCGGCGAAAAATCCCCGCCCACAGTTCCGCACCGCAAAGAACGTAGTCGTCGCTTCGATACTGAACAGGACCCCACCGATCGGTGCGGCGAAACAGGCGCCGATACCAACGGCACAGGCAGCGGCCAGCATGTCGTTGTACCGCGATTTGTTCTCGTAAATTCCATGGAATCGCAGCTTGGACAGCTGCGTCGCCACTATACTCGCTATGTGCACAAAAGGACCTTCCTTGCCGATGGGCATGCCACTGCCCAGCGTCGCCACCAAACCGATCGCCTTCGCCACCAGCATCTTAAACGTCAGATATTCCTTGAGCACAACTCCTCGCATAATCGTCTTCATTTCGGGAATACCCGACCCCACGGCCTGGGGAGCAACCAGGTGCGTAAATCCCGCCGCAAAGAGAACGAGGCAAATGGCTGGGAAAACCCAGGCCCAGAACTGCATCAGCAGCGACGAGTTGAATATGTCGCGGTACAGCCAAATGCGCGCACTCGTGCACACGTGCACCCCAATGTCCACGAGGAAGGATATCAAGGCCATCGAGATGCCCAACAGTGCCAGGAAAATCCACTCAGTTCCAAACCGTCCCAGGGTGTTGTGCCACAGCCAGAAACACGATCTGCGCAGCCGTCCGTCTTGGTTTGCCAGTTGCTCGCGTTCACGCCGTCGGTCCTCGGCCTTGCGCCGTCGCTGCATGACTTTCAACTTCCTCGCCTCGTCCTTTGCGTACTCACTTAGGTCCGTCGCATACCTACCGTACATGATCGTGTGCGTGTAGGCAAGCGTGTCCGCCATATCCGTCGAGCTGATCTGGCGCCGCTCCTTCTTCGGTTGAGCAACTGATCGAGGCTGGCTCGAGCCTGTCTCCTGCAGTGGGTCATTATCCATTATCCACATTAACTGAACCGGTTGACAAGAGGAACTGCCTCAACCCGAAAAATTGAAGTCCGCCACAAAATGACAAATTTCGGATTCCCACGTAATGCTAGCACCCAACCGACGCGGGCTCCGTGTGACAAATGCAGCCACCCCTAGGCACCTTCTGCTGAACGAGTGACATATTGGTGACTATAACTGAGGTGTTAAAATTGACACCTCAGCCTTGATTCGGTATTCGCCGGCGTATATGGGACGAATTTCGCACAGAAAAACTGCAGCTCTCGCACACACAGGTGCAGAGATTTTTCCCGTACATACAGCTGGTCTTTGAACTTTTTCAGAATTATCTCTTTCATAAATTAAATTAATTTAAAGGTTTGTAGGCTAATTAGGGCGATTGTTGCTAGAGAACAACAGATGCTGCCCTTTGATTGTGGCACAAATTGGGCTGATTGTCATAGTCGACCAGAATTTGAAACAAGCTCGGAAATTATTCTGTGTTTACAGACCTGGGTGAAACAAATGAATCAATTTGCGCATATACCTCTGGGGAGTACTATATATACATACACATCACATGCACACGTATCGAAGACTTGCCGATTAATTCAACTTCCGTGGAGGTGGGTTTTTGTTTCGGAGTCAGTTTGGGTTGTGTGATTCGTTGTGATGTGGTTCGCAAATTGGGTAGTTCAGATGACAGAAATGAACATGGAGCTCGATGAATAGCTTAAATCAGGATAGACACCGAAACGAGAGAGGTAACAAATTTCGCGCTTAAATTAGGGAGGGGTCCATCACCAATTTCCCCTTATTTTCAATGTAGATACTCACCCTGGATCACACGTATTTTAAGAGACACCACGACGCACAGTTTACTGTCATTGTTCACTCCGTCCGAGTATTTGCCTAACCATGCGCATTAATAAATGGTTTTCCCACTCCGAGACTGTCGCCCTTTCGTTCCCCACCCATATCTCAATCTGCGCTACACTTTTTTTTTTTTCTTTGCCCAAGCTGCCCACCTTTATGTCGCTTTTTCGTTTCATCATCAGAGTTCGGATGCCTAACGAGCCATGGTCAGACTTACGTCAAATATCAGCGCAGCAAGTTTGATACAAAAAACACCAGCAACCATCCGAAACTGATGACTTTCGAAACTTTCCGAGCTTGATATGGTCTGTGAAATAACAGCCTGCCTCCGAAAGACTATGGCTTCAATAAAAAATGTCCATGGAGACGACGAACAGCATAGCTCAATAGCCCAACTAACTGACAAAACGGCCCAAAGTGGCATACAGACGGTAAATGGCAACCATGGATCAAATCGTCAAGAAAATTCTAAATTTATGTAGACAAAATATCAAAAACTTAGTAGAATACCTAACATTCAACTTATCAACTCCCCGGAGCTTCGACTATGTCTAGAGGAAAACAAAACAGCTGAGCGTGTTGTGAGAAATGCGGAATAAGAAGGAATATCCTTTTCCTCAGGAGAATTGTAAACAAAAGAACTAATGAAACCCTCTGGTAAAAGTATTTTCAGCTACACTATACATATAAACAAATTATCACCTTAATTTCTTCAAAAAACAAAAATAGTTTTCGTTTCGTTTTTTGGAAAGCGAAAGTAGGTAATTTTCGTTTCGTTTTTTTTTTACTCCTCAATGCATCGCCAAGTAGTTCGATATCATTGAAACGGAAAGTCACCGCGTTCTGCTCCATCTGTCTGCACAATCAAATCAAAGTAAGTCTAAGAAGAAGAGACTGCACTGTCCCTTTTGGCAAAAAGCCTCTTGGCAAGTCAGAAACTAAATATGAAAACAAAACACAAATATTTCTTTCGTTTTACAGAAAACAAAAATAATTTTCGTTACGTTTCTTCGAAAGCGAAAGTAAATTTCGTTTAAATTTTTTTTATTACAGAACCCCACCTCAATGTATCGCCAAGTAGTTCGATATTATTGAAACTGAATGTCACCGCGTTCTGCTCCATCGGACTCCACAATCAAATCAAAGAAAGTCTAATAAGAAGGTACTGCACTGTCCCTTTTGGCAAAAAAACATCTTGGCAAGTAAGAAACTAAATATGAAAACAACAAAAAAAAAAATATTTCCTTTCATTTTACAAAAAACAAAAATAGTTTTCGTTACGTTTCTTGAAAAGCGAAAGTAATTTTCGTTTGGTTTTTTTTTACTACAAAACCCCTCCTCAATGAATCGCCAAGTTTGCATTATTGCATTAACTGCAACCATAAAGGCCAGACAACCAGAAATGCATATTCAGAAGATGCTTTGTTAAAAACCAAAGCTCCTTGGACTATAAAAATGATGCTAGAACTTGATATCTATGCAATATTGACTAATTGATATGATTTCTTTGGTTTTTTTTTAAAGCGAAACGTGTTTTCATTTCGTTTTACAGGATTGAACTCTAGGTTAACGTCAAATTGTTTGATCTTAGACATAAGTAGGCGAAGGTGAATTGTTACGAACCTTTTCACTTGATTTGTTTTTTGTTGCGAAGATTTTGCGGAGATGCAATGCTTTGTGTAATTTATTTACCAATATATTGTAACCCAGGTCACTCTAATGGTCGAATTTCTACCACTGGCCCAACGCTAATCTTAATAAAACGGCACCGCCACTGTGTACTACTCCATTGGTTGAAAAATCAAGGTGAAAAAGTGCTGCCGAAGCACGAAGTTTGTGTGTCGGGGATTTTCGTATGCTAATAACTCCCGCAGAGTTCGTTTAAAAGCTGATTCGCTTTGTTGCCAGTTATTATCGCGTAGCTGGCTCCAATTAGCGGTTAAACCCAATTTACAGACATCTGACTGCCAGATGACATCATGACTGCAGAGCCAGACAAAACAACTCGCATATCACCATCGTTCACAAATACAGAAGTTCTCATAACTACCGATCAACTCGCAGGTTAACTTTTAATCCAAAACTGGGCTTAGTCTTTTGTAATACTGATCATGATTCCCAACCAATCGAGGGTGCGCTTGTTAACTTACCCCAATTAACCGGTTCGAGGTAGTCGCTGACAAACAACAACCTGTAGAGAGAAATATGATCGCCAACGAAAACAACAACACCTCTTGTTCACCTTAAAAAAGAAACATTGCATTTATTACATGATATTTATAATTGCATACAAACTATGTAAATCTAAAAGATACAAATTTGTTGTCAACACAGAGTACTTCTTATACGGTTGTAGATGCGCCTACGCACGTCATAATATTGGAATTCATTGCATTACAAAAATAGCTTTGTTCTGGTCCTACGTCTAGGGCTTACACTTAGATCTAGTTTATAAACTTACAGGCTACTATGAAACGGCTGTTGGTTTCACATCTGTGAGTGTGTGTGTGGGCTAGTCGGGAAGCTTTGGTTTCTTGGTGTCGACCTCAATGTCGGAACCAACTTCGGAATTGGAAAGCGCCGAGTCCATGGACGTAATGGTCGTGTTGACATTCTTATCACTTTTACTGTCGAGCAGCGGCTTGACTTGGGCTTCCTCGTCTTTTTGGTTGGCTGGCACCACGAACGTGTTCGTGTTGATCTCCTCGATGGCCTTGCGCAGCTCGGCCAGTCCGACAACCCCGACGAGACGTCCGATTTTGGTTACGTAAGCATGATTGATGCCCACCATGGAGAACAGTGAATGTACCTTGATGATGGATGTGCGTTCGACCAGTTGGAAGGGGGACGGATCGATGGGTACGTTGTTCTCCTCAAGGTTGATCGGTTTCGACATCTCTTCGTACTCCCACTGCTTTTGGTCTTCGGGTGACATGTCCATGACTCGTTCTCGGGGTAGTTGGACCTTCTTCTGGATGCCCGGCGTGTTGGGTGTGTGATGCACCTCGGTGACGCTGACCCCCGGTGAGATTGTGCCGCTTTCCGCCGGGTGCGGGGCTACGTCCTGCAGAGTGGCGGACTTTTTGAAGATCGCCTCAAAAGCCGATCGTATGCGGTATTCGGAGCCGGTGATCGTTGTGTACGGGGTGATTGTGGGACTGTGCGATGACACCGGGGTGCACTGCTTCAGGTTGAAGGAGTTTGTCTTCTTTAGGATCGACTTGCGCGGCTGGCCGAAAAAGGAGTTGTTGAACAATTCCTGGCGTTTCTTTGCTTCCATGTGCGACATCTCGTCGTTGGCGATTTGCTCCAGCGAAAGGATGTCCGGCGCTGGCAGCACCTCGAATCTTGATGATCTCCGCATGCGCTCGGCTTGTAGTTCCTTTTGTTTCTCCTCGCGCGCTCGCTTCTCGGCCTCTTTGTGCCACTTTTGCGCGATCTCCATGCGGCGCTCGCGACCAATATTCCTGTCGATCATCTTGATCAACTCGGCTCGCTGCACAGAGCCCAGGAGGATCATGTTGTCTGGACTGTCCACCAGCGGCAGACTGCGAAGTCCGCGGTTCTGATAGAGGACCTCTTTCAGTTTCTGGTAGGTGATGGCGGGCCAAATAAACTGCACATTGCGCAGCATAAAGTCCTCAACATAGATGCTGTACATCCGGGAGCTTGAAGGCAACAGATCTGGTAGATACGGCAGCCTTTTGATGAGAATTATGCTATCGTACATAGATGGCTGCAGCAGGGCAGCAATTGCGTTGGCTATGAGTGAGGCGATCATTACCGGCACCACGTGAGTTACTTGTCCAGTCATCTCGAACACTATCACCCCCACGGAGACAGTGTGGGTGACAGCCCCCGAGAAGGCAGCTGCCCCCACGACTGCATATCCACCGGGAATGATGGGTGAAAGACGGCCTCCGTAACGTACCCCCAGCGGGAAGAACACATGCATCAGCTCGCCAACTATCCGGCCGAGGCCGGCGCCGATCTTGAAAACTGGAATGAACGAGCCCGACGGCACTGGAATTGTCGACGCGACGATCGAAAACACAAACAAAAACAGGACGTAGCACAACAGATTGACAAACACATTCGTGTACGGTGTTATCCAATGCTGCACGATCGCCGCTTGCTCCACGGTGAGATCGTCCTGTGACCATGTGAAATTGCTAAACAATTCCGTGACCTGCTCGTGTGTGCTCAACTCGCCGGCGAGGAACTGGCCCGTGCCCAGTGGGAATGAAAATGTCGACACGATCAGCGCGATCAGTCCGGGATACAAAAAACGATTCTTCTGCAGGAATCGACTCATTCTCTTGTTCGATCTCATGAAAGTGACATACCATCGATGCAGCCATACATAGCCGGCTCCCAGGAATCCGCAAAACACCCCCATCAGGGCGAACACGAACAGCTCCTGCGGATCGAACGGGAACTCCGAGGTGAAGTTCGTCAAGAACATAGCTCGCACGGTGTCGGCATTCTGGAACCACACCGCCAACAGCCGGAATACAGTTGCTCCGCAGACTGCGGCGAAAAATCCCCGCCAATAGTTCCGCACAGCAAAATACGTGGTGGTTACCTCTATGCTGAACAGTACCCCACCAATTGGCGCGGCAAAGCACGCTCCCACGCCGACGGCGCACGCCGCCGCCAACATCTCCGTATTTCTCGATTCATTCTCATATATACCCTGAAACGATGTTATCAATTTAGAGAGTAACCTCGCCACAATACTTGCTATATGCACGAATGGACCTTCCTTCCCCAGAGGCATGCCGCTGCCCAAAGTTGCCATCAACCCAATCACTTTAGCGATCAGTGTCTTGAAAGTGAGGTATTCCTTGAGTGCAACTCCCCGGAGGATAGTCTTCATTTCGGGAATTCCCGAGCCTATACTCTGCGGAGCAACCAGATGCACAAATCCGGCCGAGAACAATATCAAACAGACGGCCAGCGACACCCACGCAAAGTACTGGATGACCGGCTGCGACGTCGACAGATCGCGGTACAGCCAAATGCGAGCGTTCGTACACATGTTGATGCCCTTGTCCATGATGTAGGACAGCAGTGCCATGATCACCCCAAGCATGGCCAAGAAAACCCAATCTTCACCAAAACGTGCCAGTGTATGTCGCCAGATCCATGAGGACACCTTCCAAACTCGGCCCTGCCTATCGCCCAGTCGTTCCTTGCCGCGCAGCTTGTCCTCCTCTTTTCGGCGCTTTTCCAGCATTTTCAGCTTGCGCGCCTCGTCCTTGGCGTATTCTCCCAGGTCTCTGGTGTAACGTCCATACATGAGCGTGTGAGTGTAGCCCAGCTCCTCCTCGGCGTCGGCCGTGCCATTGCTGCCGACATTCAACGAGTCGGCCTTGTTCGGTTGACCCATGCGGCCACTTGGCACCGTCAATAGCGATTCCTTCTTCATCATCCGCTGAGGGCTCGACACCTGGCGGCCGTTCATGATGACGAGGAGTTCTATTCACAAAAAAAGAAAAAAAAAGAAAAAACAAACAGAAAAACACTCATTAGCGCTTAGAGAAAGTCACACGCACACACACAGAGAGAGTGCGCGCGATGCATTTGAATCTGTGTGCGGATCAAAAGAGAATTTCGTGAACACTTACAATTTACTCGGCTATGTGCGATAAGAACTGCGTCGTCGTCGTCGTTGTCGTCGCCTGCGTTGGCTTCAACGATCAGCGATCTGCCCGAGAGTCCAGTGCAGGGTAGTGCGCTCGCGATAGTCTCGTTCGTAATTTGTCGCCGTGGGTCGTGATTCCAGATTGATGTGTGCCCGCTTACTGACTGAGTAGCAAGTGCTGTTTTTTTGTCCCAGCTGATATCACATTTGAGCGAAAAATAATGCTAATCACACCGCACGAAAACACACACCCCAACGATGATATATTGTAATCTGTCGTGTGTATCGCTGATGTGTGCGGAAGAGAGATCGAGATTCGATTCGAGTTTCCAGATTCGAGAGACTTGCACTACAGCTCAGCGATTTTTATACGAGCGACCGAGCGTTTCTCTGATTGAGATTTATAAAACGCCAACTAAACCGACTCCGCCTTGGATGAGGTTCTGTGCGGTTTCTTTGGGATTTGCCACGGGGGTATTTGTATCGTGTTCGTCAAAAGGCGAACCCCTCCCCCTTGCTGTGTACAGAATAGATACAGCACGGCCGATTACGTATGTTTGCAGGGTTACGTTGCTGGTGCTCTGTCGCGAGGCAGCGATGTTTTTTTCTTAAATAGCATGCTACACACGTATCTATAGATAGACCTATAAACAACCTTGATTGTACACTTGGTTAATAATATTATTCGCCTATTTGTTGCTTTTGGTGACTTACTTTGCTGGACGAATGCCCTCACATAAGTACTCGTATTTATTGATTGATTGCTGTTTGGCTGAGTGTCGCCGATATGCCGCGAATGTATATAGTAGGTATATACGTGCGGGTGATGTGGTTGCGCAATTAAACAGAACGAGAAAAAGGAAACAAATTAATATCAATTTACTCTCGATTAACGAAGTGATTACTCTTGATTAGCGCCATCTTTGAGTGGATTTAAGAGAGATCAGCTAGTCACGTTGATCTTGTTAGTCACTTTCTTGCCCCCACCCCGTTTCTTCTTCTTTTTATTTTCGCACAATTTTCGGCACTGTTCCTATGTAGTTTTATTCACTTATATAGGTAGGTATATTTTTTCCACAAAACTCTGGGTATACATGGAATCTGTGGTTTCACCAAGACCGTAGCACACGAGTTCTGTACTCAATCTAGAAAGATACACTAAAACTTGTTCTTAATCCAATTTAGTTATTTGTTGGCGTTTTTATTTTATGCCTTAAGTACCTAGGGTAGCTATCCCCTTCTCGTTCTGGCTTTGTGAGTGCAAGCAATATTAAATGTGTGCACATATAATAATGTATATTTCGCCAGAATATGTCGACACTATTTACGCTCGCCGAGCAGCAGCAGCACCACCACCACCAGTAGGTGTAATGGTTCCTCAATCAGCTGACTTGCCGCATTTCAGAATGAACGTCTGTGGCGTAGTCGTTTTCTAATTTTGACGTTTGCTTCGCTTTGGTTTTGTGTATCTTTCTTATGTTCGTGTGGTGAGAATTAGTAAATATACACAAAACATGGTTTGAATATAATCAGCATCTGTGTTCTGTAAAGTGGAGCTAATTGAAGGGGGCGAACTGTGTGCTTGGGGTGGGATGGGGACGAAGAGACTAATGGCAGAGATTTGTATTTGCTGTAGCGCATGGTCATTGAAAGAGTTTCATTGGAAATCCATTGAAATGTGGTCACAATTTGATACACGTATGAAGGTGATCGTCACAGCTTGAGGGTGTCGTTCAAAGTTAGGAGGACTTCTGGATGAAAGGACAGATCGTCTAAGAGGTACACACCTCTTCATCTTTTTCATATTGATGTACGTAATATTAAGAAGCGGCCGATGACTATCGAAAAGGGAAGCATAAGATTGTTGAATGCGCATGTGAAATGTGTCTAAAATAAATAAATAGGTATAGTTTTCACAACAGGCCCAAAGGGACAACCATTTTTGGGACGAATGGAAGGGATCTACAATTTTATGCCGAGTCCAAACGGCTATTTGAGAAGATCTTTCATGACAGTTATACTGTCGGATGTTTGTCATACCTCCGCGGGAGATGGCGCATTGGAAAAAACCTTAAGATGGAATTTGTGTTTTTCTGGGGATCGAACCGGTGACCCCTCGCTTAGTAGTCCAACACACTAACGACTAAGCCACCTACTATTGTGTCTATTGTTGTAAGAGAGGAGCATATGTTTGGGGGAAATATTTCATGGAAAAATTTAAATCGTTTAACAAAATTTAAAATACGTTCTTGAAAAATGAGCATCTCCTTTGCAATAAAAGCATTGTGTACCTTCTACTACCTTTGCACTGGAATCCCTCGTGTCCAGTGCGGCAACGTTATCAACTCACAAAAGAAGATAAAACGACGCCAACTTGTTTAGTGAAGATGATAGCTTACTCATAAGCAAGGCATATAAAAATGAGTGCGACTGATAAAGTAGGTTTCTTCTTCTCTCCACTAGATTTGTTTACAATTCTTATTTTTAAATTGAGAGTAAGCAGTCTCATTGGCGAAAATACTTGAGAGAACAAGTAAACCTGTCTAGGTTGAACGTAAAGACAGTCATTCATTAGCGAAAGTTTTGCAGCGATGATGACAGGTCCCTCACAGGCCGTAAAATTGTTCGGTCGGTGAAATAGTTCTTTAAAACGGGTATACGAAAGGTTTTATGTGACTGTCTCTTCAGTTGAATACGTAAATATTGAGAAATCCGCCGAGGGCAACGAAATCGAAGAATTTTATGAATAAGGCCGGCACATGAGCGCCAATTCCCTAAAGTACCATCAGTTATTTTCATTTACAGCCCCAAAACGACAATTTTTAAGCTTTGACAGGAAAGCAAGACGGCCTTCATATATAAATACATTCATGGAGCTGTTGAAAATACCTCGTTTTATGCTCTAAAGGAAGGTATGATTTGATAGGGCTTCGCTCACTCATCATGAACTGAAAGCAGAACCGTAAATGTGGTTTACAGACGCTCACAAGGCAAGACAGTTGAAGGCACTATGAGCTGTTTTTTTTTATATTTTCCGACACAAGTGACATGAACTTCTAGACAAGAATATCCAACGCAAATAAGGCACTAGGGTATACAGAGGATGTGGTAATGACTGCACTCAATTACATCGAAGACTTAATAAAATGGGGCCTAGACTTAACCTACAGGGTATAAGACTAACTAACGGGTCCGCCAAATAACTCTTCTTTTTTTTTGAAAATGCTATAAAAAAAAATACTGAATATTTTCTCAAATTTCTTTTTTTATTTGAAAGTACAATCCTTTCGGTTAATAATGGAAAATAATTTCATTCAAATGGCTGCCTCGGCTGGCCATGCAGTAGCCTACACGATCGGTCCAATTTTTAAGCACATTATCGATTGTGTGCAGCTGTATTTCACCAATGGCTTCACGAATATTGTCCTTTAAAGCGTCAATTGTCTCTGGCTTGTCGGCGCAAGACTTTTATTTTACGGCACCCCACAAAAAATAGTCCAACGGTGTCAAATCGCAGCTCCGAGGTGGCCAAACGACATCAGCTCTGCGGCTGATAATGCGATCTTCAAAAACAGGGCGCAAAACATCGAGTGTAGCTTCGGCTGTGTGGCACGTAGCGCCGTCCTGTTGAAACCAAATGTTGCCAATATCCTCCTTATCAATTTTTATGAACAAAAATTCGTTCAACATGGCCCGATAACGATCGCCATTGACTGTAACGGCCGCTCCTTGCTCATTTTCGAAGAAATATGGCCCAATTATGCCTCTGGACCAAATTCCGCACCAAACAGTGACTCGTTTTGGGTATATCGGCTTTTCAATGTATGCGTTCGGGTTTTCTGTGCCCCAAATGCTTCTTTCATTTTTTTCACAAGATAACGAACATACGGAGCTGACGGTGTTTTTCTTCTTCCAAATTCCGTACGCAATTTTCGCACACATTCTGCAACATTACCATGATTTTCAAAGTAATGTCGCAATATTTCCCAGCGTTGTTCAAGCGTATACACAACCATATTCGTTCAGCGGAAGGATAAAACTAACTATCTGTCAAATCAGACATGAGCTAAGTGTTACCATTCGCGAAATAAGCACTTGTTGAAAAAAAAGTTAGATGGCGGACCCTTTATAAGCCTGTTTTAATGGACATAAAACTATGTAAAACCGTAATTACATAACTACAGTTCTAAAATGTATGCTAAGTATTTATAAGAAGTTTCTTTGAATTGGCTGAATTCTGAACACTGGAGAAATGTTAAGTTCAAGTTGACACTTTATTGGTAGGATTTGTTCATGGATCTCCTTGTAAACTACTTTAAAGGCCACTCACTTTCAGTTAACGGGTACTTGGAGAACGCTTTACTGCACATTATCATAAATACCTGCATACCTACAGGCTTCACTTTAAACTGTTTTACTTAAAATTCGTATACTTCACTTTGCTGTCATTATGTGCTACTCTTCGTCAGGAGAAAATTTAAATTATAGAAACCGTATAAAGCAGAAAAGTGCAGTCTCCTAGTTAGTGAAATATCCTCACCAAATTGTCGTTTGTTAGGACCAGAGTCTAATAAGAGAAACAATTTCTTATTCAGTCCTTGGCCTCTTTCTCTATCAGGATGGAAAGAAAAAAAAAACTCTCAGTGCTGCCAGGTTTCCAAAAATATAAAAGCGCTCTGAGTAGGCAACTTCAGAGGACATCTCAAGACATTAGAAGTGTTCCAAGTTGGTCATTTGATCAAAGTACCAGACACAAGACCATTAGAAACACAAATTCGGTGAAGGTGCTTAAATGAGCAATAATGTTCCTGATTTCGGAATTTCCACCGAGATATATGTATATGGTTAACCAATCAACATCTTTTAAGTGGAGGTGCACGCTCCTTGTATAGGCCTTTAAGTGAAGCCTTCTATAACATATACCCTTAGTAAAAGCTTCTCAATAGTCGTTCGATATAAAGTTGTAGGCCCCTTCCATTCGCTCAAAAAATGCAAAATTATGCAACTGAATGGTTGTTAGAAGCTAGTACCTCTTCGGCTGTAAACCTTCTACCCAAAGGCCTCCCAACTAACTTATTATTTATTTAAAAGCCAGCGTCAAGGACTGCTGTAAGCCTCAAATCAAATCCCATTCTTGACTTTTGGGATTCTCATTGAGCATCTTGTGAATTTTCTCCACTCCAGATATGGGATTATGTAATTTTTACATTTTGGACGACTTACAAGTCTAAAAAAAAACCCTTTACAAAAAAGAACTGTTTATTTATTGTTGAGCCATTAGTCGGCTATTATGATGATTTTTCGAGGGAATAGATTTGTTGTCCTTGCCTACGCAATACCAGAAAACCACTAGATGGTTTCACCTAAATGAATGTCAGTTCCCATTCGTCGCTAGTTTTTGTAAAGGGACAGCACGATAATTGCCTATACTACCCACATCTTACATAAATTTGGAACATAATTTATTAGTGAGAAAAATGGTAATACAAATAATTATTTGAGGACAACGACGGCAAATACAGAGTACCAACAAAATTTGATCAGGTAAACGTGTTGCATGTCGTTTGTTTTGCCAAAAAAAAAAAACTGTCAACTGAATCAAAACTTTCCAGCACGACTGTGCGCACTCGAATTAAACTGAACCAGCTCAATTATTTAGCAAAGCTGTTGAATTGCCTCTCTTCAGGCGGCAGTGCTCTTAATATCCTGTTCTTCTTCCCCCAGTTGTTTCGTCGCAAATTCGCCGTTGATGGTTTAGTTTTGTAGTTTCGATTTTTCAACATTTGACAGTTGTTGTCCAAAGGTATTGACAAAATAACGAATATTATGAAAACAAATTCAGTTTCAATAGAACTTACCTCTCATTGTGTTCTTTTCGGACACTATCTGCAGTTCCTGCCCGCTAAGGAAAATGCACAAAAACACAAAAATGAACAACAAAACAAATCACTTAACCGGTAAATTTTCTTTCTTCTTTTCGTTTTCACTCGCCCTCTCCCTTTCCGAGCACAATAATTTCAACCCGAACACGAACACACTCACAACAGGAAATGGAAATGGAAAATGGAAAACAAATGCGCAACTTTGTTTTGTTGTTATTTAACTTTTTTTCTTATTCACATATGTATGGAAATTTTAGGATTTTCCTTTCTTTTTTGACAGCGACAAATTGGACCTCTCTTCTCCACTCACTCACTGACGGCACTTTTCCTAAATATACTTCCTTTCTCGCTTTGACACTCACACTCTTGTCGTTTTGAGGAATATATGGAATTGCATTTAATAATTAATTTTCTCCTTTTGACAAGTCAGGTCGCGGAATAATGCGGTCGGGAGGTAGCCGGACGAAATTGAGTAGGAAACAAACGAAAGTCATCACCGCACTGGGAAAGACTGTCACACGATACACACGGAACCTAAATTTGACAGCAATTTCGTTGCGTTGCCAGTTTGTCTTGCGGGTGAGGCGACACAGAAATGGCTGTTCTTTTTTTTGCTAACCACTATAATTAAAGTCACACTTCCTTATGCAGTGAGTTCTTAGCACCTTCATCCAAGTGAATCATCAGACAATACTAGACTAAGGCTCGGGTTGCGGACCCGATGGCGTAAGAGGGCCCGTCATTTTTGTGAACTTTTATTTTTTATTTAGCTTTCAGTTTGGTGTACGCCGAAGCCGCTCCAACATGGACCACCACATATTCCCATCGAAGCCACCCATATTGTCGCATTCTTTGACATTGTATTGCGACTGGGAGAATTATTATGTTGGGCGAGTGTGTTTGTGTTCTGTGTTCCATTCTCTGGTTCGGTGAGTGAACATGAACAGTGAAGTTGAACAAGTGCTCTCATCATGGTGTTTGTGTGAAATATCAATTAGTTTAATTGATTCTGAGGGAGATGAATAGCGAGCCGGCTGCAGTCAGAGCGAGAACGATAATAATTTGGCACTCTCTTGAAGGTGTAGAAAAAATTAAGAGTCGCTTCTCTTAAAAGTCAACACACTCGGCCCCACTTCACTCATCGCCGCCGTTTGGTATCGGGCATTCGCGCGCGCTAATTTTCCATTGTTATGTTCTACGTTTTTGTTTTGGTTTTCGTTCGTTCGTTGGTTCGTTGGCTGCGTCTGTCTCTTTTCCGGATCATACTCAGCGGTAAGTGTGACAGTTGGAGTGAGGAGTTTAGTTGCGAGGAAAGGTGCCTGCTGCATTTTTGACGTTATTAAAACGGCAAGCAAAAGGAAACAACAAAAATACAAAGAAATAAGAAATAATGAATAAAACACAGAGCGGAACAAGGGACTAGGGAGTGTAAGGGAACAGAAAAGCAGAACAGAAAAAAACCGAATCGAAAGAAAGCAGCGTGATATAAAAGCATTCTTTGCTATCTTAATTGGGTCCAATTAACGGAAGATATAAGGCGATACGCTGTGTGCGCTCTGCGCTCCTTGTTATGTCGGCTTGGCTGTTGTGGCGGGCTGAGAACATCAGTGATCTCTAAAGGAATCTTGTTGGCGTCGTCGTCCGCGACGTGAAAGCACCACCACCACATGAGAATAAAGGAGTTCATCGCATGGAACAGTGCAAGCGCATTTGTGAGACAGGGGAACAGCAAGCAGGTTTGCCAAAAATTTAATAAAAATCTGAGGAAAAAGGGGGCGACTGGCGACTGGATTCCTATAATGAACAAATCCTGTTGGTGTTGCATGCAGCAAGGATACGTACGTTAAAGTAAACTCAAGGACTGGCGTGAGTTGACAGGTTTGGTAATCGTTGTCAAGCAATAACGGTAGTGGCAACTCGGCTGAAGAACTCTTCACAACCAGCAAGTCTTGAGCGGACTGCCGTCATAAATAAAAGAGTTCTGTTTGATTTCATTTTCCGTGTTTTCTCTTCCCCATTCAGGACCGACATCCGACAACAACCATCAACCAGCAGTGTGTCTGTTGCCTCCGCATACACTCTTTTGTGGTAATGAATGCCAATTAAGTCGAGCACACGAAATACCTCCCCTAAGGGGGCTGAGGCCTTTATTCCGATAAAAAGCTTGACTGAGCGACACTGGGGTTGGTGTGTTCGTAGCGAATTTTTGAACTCCTAATGAAGTGAAAAAGATAGAGGATTGGAGCGTGGCGTGAAATGGCACTGTACACGTGGAGGGAATTCGAGCTCACGTATCGACTGTGGCGGTTGCGGAATAGCCTTTGTTGTTGTCTGAGGATGAGGACTAATATAATTGGAAGACCCGAATCGGTAAAATGGTGGAGAAGGATACGGTTACGGTATCTATTATTGAGGCGGTGTGAGGAAGATTAAAGTTTCAAACAAAGGAACTCTGTACAAGTGAGGAAGGAAAGGCCTATGAGATGTGACTATGATTTGGTAAGTAAAGGAAATAAGAGGTCGAATCACATAATCTGTGAGGGATATAAGGCAACTGCTCCTCCGCTGCAGGTAAGGGGTTGTGAGTACAACGAAAAAAAAAACAGTATTGTGCTGAAACCAAAACAAGCCTCCGATATGGATGATATAACAATTGGAGACCCTTGCAATCCAGGCCCGAAGAATCGCCTTCGGATCTTCACGTAGAATGTTCGATCCCTTAACCGAAGAATTAGCAGATGCACTAGACTACTATGAATAAAGCGCACCAATCCAGAAGGTGCAATGGAATGCACTTGGTAAAACAAGGATGAAAAACTGTGACATATATTACGGCAATTCCTAAAGTGAACATAAACAGCGCTTAATGTTAACATTTTTATACCTACACCGAAAACGAGGACGACGTCACGAAGGAATGCCTTTCCTCGGCAAAATCTACAATGTTCGAAATATGGCGTTCAAATTGTATTGGGGGATTCGAGTACCAAGATGAAAAAGGAGGAGATTGACAAGAACAGCCCTCAAGTCAATAGACGAGAAATCGTCAATAATCAGAAAGGGACATGGCGGTCTTCGGATCAACGAAATATCAACCAGAAGAAGAGATCTCCGAATGAAGAAAAAGGAGCCAGAGAAGAGAAATTTGAGTACCTACTGTACTCCAGAAAAAAGGTAGTCTTAGGTACGTACGTTTTACTAGAAAAGAAACCTGTAGTGAAGAAGAAGGTGACCTCGTAGTAAAGTCATAGTTGGTGCTGAGAGTATGGAAAATTTTTTTCTGCACAATATATAAGTATAATAGCGAGGCAGATGAAGACCCAGCATGGTTATCATGGCCAAAATATCCGTCCATCTGATCAATGCAAAGTAGGGATAGCAATATCCAACCTTAAAACCGGCTAAAAGTTGTCGGAGTATATTCAAAATTAAGACTGACAGATCCCTTTTCAATACGAACACACATTTCTAGCATCCATGTCATGAAAAATCTTTCCAAAAGCTTCATCATCCCCATACCACAATGATCATTGAAAGCAAGAAGGAAGGATGCCTGTAGATAAATTCACCAATATTCAAGAGAAAGCAAGGAGAGCTTTTCTTCCCTGTACACTGCAGTACAGTGTACTGAGAGAAAGTTCGAGAGCGGATTTTATCCAAACACGTACACACAAGCACAAGTATTCTTCAAGTATTGGTGCGCAATTATATCTTGTTGTTAGTTGTTGTTATTATTATTATTATTTGCGAATTCACTTAGTCAGCCGCCACTCTGTCCCGCTCTGGAGGAACGCATTGTCGGTCGGTCGTCATCGTCATCATCTTCATCCAGAGAACACATCCCTCTCACGTACTCGATTCGCCACCCCCGCCGGCCGCCCTTCAACCCCTGGCAGCAAACAAAGCCAATTTGATATGATAAAAGCGTTTTGCCGGTATCATGAATCTTTTAATGCATTTAGTAGTCAGGGATGGGGGCGGCCCAGAACTGTAGGAAAAAAAAGAAATGGCGAATGGCTCAAAAGAGAGTGTATGTCATTATTGGTTGTGTATGAAATGTGTTGGGCAAATGGCATGGGGGTTAGAATGAAGAAAAAAAAAAAAAAAGTTCTTTAGAGAATAGATGGATGAATGTGCTCTTAATATTTCGACGAGTGATTAGGCTAATGGCATATTGGACTTAAAAGCATCGCTTGTTCTTGTCTTTTCTCTATCGTGTTTTGTTGTTGTATCTTTACGCTGAGATACACTCTTGTTATCCATGCAAATGTGTATGGAGATGTAGAGAGGTACACTTGATAGGGGTATAACGTATAAGTTGAACTGCATCATTAGGAAGTAATTGGATTGATATATGAGTTTTAGTAGGTATGTAAAAGAGGAACACTCGGGTTAACAAAAAAAAAAAAATAAGATATCCACCTTGAAAAGAGGGGGCTGTATTTGTATTCCGCCGGTTCATGAGTTCGGTTATTGATACCCAAAAGCTGCTAAATGCCAATTTTGAAGCCAATATGGTTGGGGTTCGTGTGTGAACGTATTTTGAGAAAGACGGAACAGGTCAACTCCCAAATTAGGTATATAAAGCCGTAGCCTACCGTACTCTGCTGATCAAAATATTCACTTCATCAAACGTTTTATGCATACCCTGTAAAAATGTGGAATAAATGTATCCATAAATCGAGCAAGACTACTAAAAGGAAAGGATTCTTCTAAAGTGTTTAAAATGATGCTGGCTGCACTTAAGAGAACCGAATCTGACCGCCGATGTAGGTGAAAGCTATTTTTCAAACACCTATTCGTTTCTTTTGTATTTAAAAAATAGCAGCTGTGTTTCGAAAAATTTAACTAATTTAACGATTTTCTGTTGTCCAACTAATGTTATGACAGAGTTCAACAAAGTCAACAAAGTCGAAGATGATCAGCTCATCTGAAAGGTAATGTCCAATATAAGGATATGGTCGTGTACAACCTTAAATTTTTTTTTTTAGAAATACATACCTACCAGCAATTTTTTTAAATAATCAATTTCGTTTTGTCCCATACATATTTCTTGAAAAGCAAGGACAGGTACCTACCCTTAAGAGCTTATCAAAATTCACAGAAACAAATTACAAGTTCCACACGTAGATGGCGGTGTTTCTGTAATCTATAGATTTATTTATATAGATAATAATTAAAACACCCCAAAAGCAAATATGTTCATGACTGGGTCGCACAAAACTTGTTTTTTTTTTTTTAACTTTTATCAGCAGGTAGTTCTGTGAACTTCCGGAGCTTA
The DNA here is from genome assembly GCA_963082955.1 of Cheilosia grossa. Lineage (NCBI taxonomy): Eukaryota > Metazoa > Arthropoda > Insecta > Diptera > Syrphidae > Cheilosia > Cheilosia grossa. Next base: position 21,910,459 of record OY720147.1, on the reverse strand, counting down.
AATATATAAATTTTGCTGTCGCCTCGAGGTGTAAGCCCAAGGTAGTCAGAAACAAAGTTCGATGAAAATCCACTCAGCCGTTTAAGTTGGGAGAGACGGGCGAAATGGCTAAATTCGCTTTTTCATTTACTATAAACCCACCCAAGAAAAACTGAAATCACTCTTAAGTAACCCACGCCAATGACAGTACTAAAAGACAACAGTCGGTTGGCTTACACACTCACATTCGACCTTGGGCCGCTTCATTACCATCAGAATAAATAAAAAATGCTGTGCTGTGCAAAACTATCCTATTCGCACTTGGCACAAATCGCTTACGAATTGAAGTGATTTATTTTGTTTCCACTATGATAGCACGTATTTAACCAGAAGAGAAAAGGTACTCTACAACCCCTTCGAGTACACATGCCAACAGAGTCGCTTAGAGCAAATATTACGGTTCACACCTACAGCGCCGAGTAACCACCGACACTGCCAACGATTGAATTACCAATTCAAAAGCCATCGAGCTTCGCGTAATAACTAATATTTATCCTAACCTTTCGAATGGGGAGGTGGAGGACTGAAGGCAGAAAAAAATGAAAAAAATTCCCTCATCATCATTTGAATTTCAAATGCTCGAGATGTGAAGTGGAGTTGTGTTCGCGGCGGATTCCTCTGGTGGTTGGTAGGTCTCTAGTGTCTACCGACGACAATGCTCTTCACTGTGACCCTCACGATTTGAAATTTTTTGTTTTTTTTTTAAACGGTGGCAAGCGATAAAAAAGAAAATCACTATTCCATCGCCATGTGTGCGGAATCGGAGTGAAGCATCAGATCTTGCATCATCTTCAACTTTATGTCATGTTTGCTGACGACAAAAAGTCGTTTTGTCAAATAAAATTTTATATGTAGACATGGAATGCAAATGACGTATGTAAGTATGACGCGGGCTGAGTGCAATTATACAAAAAAAAAAAATGCATAAAGTTGAGGATTTTTTCTAATACGCATATTTATAGTAAGAAAGGGGAAGAACTTTTATGTGTGAATTTCGTAAAAGATCAGTTTTGTTTGCGCCGCAATTTAAATTTACTAGAGTTCGCCCAATGGTAGAAAATCTACCATTCTATTGACCTAGCAACAAACTGGAAAACAAATTACAGGCAGCATTCAAGCGAATATGTTGCGGTAAATGCAGTGAAAGTGGTTCTTAACCATTGCCCCTATTTATATAGATATAAGATTATTTAAATTTTAGGAAAAAAGAGAACCCGTCTTGACGAAGTCCTTACAAACAATGTTTATATAGCTCTCAATAAAAGCTTTAAGGCTTTGAGAAATGGATTTGCAACAAATTTCACTGATCGCGCTATTGATATTTTGGGCAATTGGGATGAAGCTTTATATCAGCACGTTAATTTGCGTAAATCCACCTGTGTTAAAGAGACCAGTGCTGAAGAAATACAAAGAGCATTAAAGTACCTAAAATCCGAAGTAGAAATTTGTGACTATTATCCCAATTTATTTTAGATTATAGTCCCCACACGGTATATTTGACTAATTTTTGTGTCGATCAGCTCCATGAGCGTGAGTTTTCACTACAACTTATTGATATGTGTGGTAAGACTGGGGTGGGATTCTGTAAGATGAAAACGTTCGATCGTTTTCGTTTGCACGAACGGTTTGCTTCATGTAGCTACAAAAACGAAAGGAATTTTCTATTGCTCGAAAGCAAAAAAGCGAAAGCCATTTCGTTTACGTTTTCGTTTATTTTGCTTCATGTAACTCTAAAAACGAATAACATTTTCGTTTCGTGCGAAAAGAAAACAACGACAGCTTATTCATTGACGTTTCTCATTTTCTTCGATTGCTAAATTGGTGGTTGTCTTATTTATTTCATACATAATATGCTGGCCAATTATTTGTTAATAGCAAGTGATAATCTAAGAAAAATCCGAAAAAAAAAAAAACTGTGGAATTACTCCAATATGCTGGACAACATTTGTCTTCGTACCGGAACGCGAAACACATACGATACGTCCCTCCTATTTTAAGGCTATGTTCCGCGTTTGAGGTAGATACTGGCTGGAAGTGTTTATCAGTGGATGGTTGCACCGATTTTGCTTCTCCTCTCGCACAGAGTACTTTGACGAAAATACTACACGTAACTGTTATTGTTATGGAAAACGTTTTGGTCCTCAATGGATAAAATGGCCATCAGAACTGGAAGAAAATGTTACTAAGAGTAACTTTCTCCAAAAATTTAAAATACCCTGCGGTAAGTGACAGCTTCTCAATTGTAATAGCTAGAAAGGGATACTCAATCATTATTTTTTGCTGTGTTGGTGTTGTTGTTGACGTCCTTTAAATATGTAATTAATCCAAATAAAGAGTATGTGTGTCGGTAATTATTTATTGTACTTTCATTATTATTTACAATGTTGACCTTATTTATTTAAACCAAATTCAAATATTTTGAAGCTGTCAGCTGTTGGCTGTCATATGCTCATTATGACACATTCAGCTTCTCAAACTTTAATTTGTGCGTCAAACTGTTTCTTACACCCATGCGAAAGAGAATAATGGAACGTAAGGAGTTACATGAAGCAAATTTTCGTTTTCGCGTGATTTCTTTCGGCTTTTGAAATGCGAAAGTGATTATCGTTTCTTTTTTTACAGAACCCCACCCCTGATTTTCGTTTCAATATTTTGCACTCGGGTAGGAAGATTTATGCAATTATTAAATTCGCATAATATTACCTCCATTACCATTTTCATGACATTTTGTTCGTTTAAGTACTTTAGCATCCCCATTAAACAGGGAAGGTTATGTGCTTACGTTTTATATTGGTACCAGTGTTTCTTTTTCACATTTCCAACTTACAAACACATGAAAACCAATTCGACAGCTCACTAAAATTCGGTCACACTTCGGTCACAATCATAGCCAAAATACCGTTATGTGTGTTTCCCGAAATAGTAATTTTATGAGCTAAAACTTATTCCCCACTTTGATCAGCGTTCCATCATGCACTGGAATAGTACGCACTTTGATACACTATACACGCAGAAAAATCGCTTATTTAAAAACAACCGACTTTCGGTTAAAAACTACCAAGTGATACTGTTAATATAGCTCCTACAGAGTTAGTTGATTAAAATAAACCGAGTCAACTTGTTTAACGAAACTCTGTTAAAAATAACCGATTTATCAATTTCCCCTCCAAATTTGCTCGGTCGTAAATAACAAACTAACTTGGTATAATTTAACCAAATTACTCTGTTGTTATTAGCCAACCCAATGGTTGAATTAAACCATGTTACTCTGTTGTTATTAGCTAATACACATGGTTGAATTTAACCAAGTTACTCTGTTGTTATAAGCGAACCCACTTGGTTGAATTTAACCACGTAACTGTGTTGTTATTATCCAACTCACTTGATTGAAATTAGCCAACCTACTTGGTTGTATTTAACCAACTAACTTGTTAGAATTTGACCTACTTAGTCTGTTGCTATTAGCCGACTCACTTGGTAGAATTCAACATATTCAATCTGTTGTTATTAGCCAACCCACTTGGCTGAATTCAACCAAGTTACTCTGTTGTTATTAGCCAATACACATGGTTGAATTTAACCATGTTACTCTGTTGTTACTAACCAACCGACTTGGTTGGATTTAACCATGTTACTCTGTTGTTACTAACCAACCGACTTGGTTGGATTTAACCATGTTACTCTGTTGTTACTAACCAACCGACTTGGTTGGATTTAACCATGTTACTCTGTTGTTACTAACCAACCGACTTGGTTGAATTTAACCATGTTACTCTGTTGTTAGTAACCAACCTACTTGGTTGGATTTAACCATGTTACTCTGTTGTTACTAACCAACCGACTTGGTTGGATTTAACCATGTTACTCTGTTGTTACTAACCAACCGACTTGGTTGGATTTAACCATGCTACTCTGTTGTTACTAACCAACCGACTTGGTTGGATTTAACCATGTTACTCTGTTGTTACTAACCAACCTACTTGGTTGGATTTAACCATGTTACTCTGTTGTTACTAACCAACCGACTTGGTTGGATTTAACCATGTTACTCTGTTGTTACTAACCAACCTACTTGGTTGGATTTAACCATGCTACTCTGTTGTTACTAACCAACCTACTTGGTTGGATTTAACCATGTTACTCTGTTGTTACCAACCAACCTACTTGGTTGGATTTAACCATGTTACTCTGTTGATACCAACCAACCTACTTGGTTGCATTTAACAATTCCAATTGGTTAAAATTAGCCAACTTTCTTGGTAGCATTTAACCAACTAAAAGTTAAATTTACGTAACTTACTCGGTTGGAATTAGCACATCTACTTGGTTGAATTTAACCAAACTACTTACTTCTTATTAGCCAGTCCATGTGGTACCAATTTACCAGTTTACTTGGTTGAACTTGAGTGCACCTGAAAATTGAACCATCTAAAAGGGATAATTTTATCGTAAAATAAAAAAAAAATCTTTTTCATATTAAGTACATAGATTTTTTATTATAATATCGTTTGTAATGTATTTTTGAATACAAAATATATGTTTTCTGTTTATTACATGTTTTTATTAATTTTAATGCAAAACTTAATTTTACTTAAAATATATGGGTCATAAATTTCATCATTTAAAAAGAAATGTGCAAAATTGTGTATTTTTATAAATTAATTTACATAATATTATTTTAATTAGCATATTTATGAAATCTGCAGTGTTAAAGCGAAATCATTTACATTTATAATTTAATCTATTTTTTATTTATAGTGGACTTCTTAAAATAACGTACTGCTTGGAGTTAGATAAAATATTTAAAGTGTTAGGAATTGGCGATAGAAAAAATTCAAGTGGAATAACAATTTGTTGAGGTATTAATGGAACTTCTACCTCATATGCATAGTAGTGTTCATCGAAACATTTAGTTTTAAGTACTATACCAACAAAAATCAATTGACTTGAGTCATACAAATATATTTTTTCCAATACAAAAAAGTCGTACAAATAACAATCTGAACTAAGACTTTTTACTAAGACGGATCCCTTTTTATAATGTACAGAAGACATGGTCGCCCAACTGACCATAGTCAACGTTTTATTAGGGTCCAGTGATAGCTGTGATCGTATATTATCAAGTTCAAATAACATGCCATATTTTTTGGGTCCAACGTCAAGTAGATTAGAAAGTTTTCCCCTTAAAAACATTTCATTAAGTTGAAGTTGATGTTTCATTGCTAAGGTTAAAGTGATATTCATTCGGTTACATGATGATCTAGCCGACATTTTGGATTGCCTATGCTTAGCTTCGAACCTCATTGACCACAAAGATGTTAATGGGCCGTATTTTTTAAAAGCGGTATGGTAGTGAATGAGATTGTGGAACTTTGGCTTAAGACAGTCCTCGGTAAGTGTAGTATATTGTTCATTAAGTTCAGCTATTAATACTTGCAAGAAATCTTCTGTTCCAACAGAAACATTTATACTAAGAAGTATGTCAACAATTTGTCTTAATTTTATATACATTTCCCAAATAATATTACCCCTCGGCACAAAGTCACCTATAAGTAAACCCAAAAACCGCAAAAGAGTAAGCGTTTCTCCTGAAGATAAACGCACATTTCCCCGCCTAAGATGTTCTCTTTCGATAGGGCAAGGTTTGTTTTTAGTATCAGGGCCATATGAGAAAGCTAATAGCTTATCATTGAAAATTGTTAAAGAAAAAAATTTGTTTTTTTCGGTATACTCTGAAAGTATAAAACTCAAAATGTATTTGGCAACACCCTCTAGCATATCATGCATAATATCGACGCCCACCTGTTGAAACAAGTCGAAGTTGTTTATGCCCAGAAAAACGCACTTTTCCTTAATGCCGGTTAAAGATAAATTATTTAAAGCCAGATCTGCTTCATAGCTTGCCATTGTTCGAAGAAGTGTTGTATCTTCGTAAAGTTGCTTTTTCAATACATCTTTTGTAACTTTGCACACTCTACAAGAAAAATTTGCTGAAAAGCTCTCTACGAACCCAATCAGAGAGTGTATTCCTAAATTGTCACCAAGAATCAGAGCTAGTTCAAAAAATAAAGATCCCTTGAAAGATGGAATATCTATTTCTATGCCCACTTCGCTTAAAAAATTAAACTCATCAATAATTGGTTGAAATATAACATTATTACCAAAAGATACTCTGTCGGATGAATGAAATAATAAAATAAGGAATATGTTGGACAGAACTGAGGAGCGCCAAGGTGGAAGACATGGAACTGAGACGTACACAGCTCCTAGTTTGTGAACACCAGCATGACTTCCTAGAACGTTTCCGATTTCATAATCATCGAAGTACATAAATAGAGGTAACACAATGCGATTTGAATGGTGCTTAAGTCTTTCTTTCCAATGTGAACCTTGAATAAAATTTTCCATTCCATCTTTATTTCGAAGACTGTCCATATATTCAAAAGTTTCCGAAAGTACGTTCTCGAGGGAGAAAAATCTTTGCAATATATCTCTTAAAGATATAAAATGTTCTTGGCACGGAATAGGTTCCATACGTGTTATTCCACCTTTTTTGACATAATCGAACCTTTGGCCGATTATTATTCCCTTAGGCTCAATGTATGATTTTTGTTTTGTGAAATAAGAAATTCTTTTTTGTTCTGTTCGGAAACATTCTAAGGGGGAGGTGATTGAAGGAACAAGTGCTTGCATTAATTGATTTGAAACATCATTAGATAGAGAATGCTCAATACATATATTGTCTACACAGTTCTGCAAATTTGAACTTAATGAACCGAAATATTCTGCTAAGCCATCAATCACTTTTTGCACTACGTTTCTAGGCAAGATCACATTTGCATAAAGGGATGCTATAAAAAGTGATAGTGATTTATCAAGTGACAGGGTTTCTGTATTTTCAGTTTTATTGGTTTGTTCTAATTGTTTTTCTGCAACAACACTTTCATTAAGTATATCCGCATTCTTCTCAGAATTTGTTGGATTATTTGAACATTGAAAATCGTGTTTTTTTTTAAAGTGTCTTCTAAAGGAATTGAAAATTGGAAACGATCGCTTACAATCTCCTTCGCGACATTTATAAGTTGTGAAGTTATGGTCACTGTGATTGAAATCAAAGTGGTGCCTTAGAACTTTGAGATCCTTTAAGTAGGATCTGCATAAGAAACAAACAACCATTGTAAGAAAATGAATTGGAAGGGGAAAACTCTAACTTTCCTTGACACCTAACTCTCCCAACAAGGTATTGGCCGCGGTAGATTCCTTATCGAACTCTGTCTTAATTTTAAAAAATGCTTTTTGAATAAACAGCCAAGAACATCTACTCTCTGGCGGATATTCAGCATTAATAATAAAAATTAGTTTGAAACAAACATCTACTGCCTCTAAAATGGTAGGTAGTAAATATTTAGTTTCATCTACAACTACAAAATAGGACCCAATAGCATCGATTGAGTTACCTACTACTATAATGAAGGGCTGTAATGTAAGGCCAATACCTTGTAGTTTTTCTCGCCTGCTGGTAATTGCTGCATCTATCTCTGCATCCGTTGCAACTCTCGTTATGAATCCATCCCTTGCTTCCGCCTTAGAGGGTCGCCAAATTTTCTGCTTCGATCCTTTGACCTTAACGTTTGATGTGGTCAACAATGAAGGGATTAGCAGGAATGCCGCGAGGTTGCTGATCTCTTCAGAAACTGAGAAAATATAAAATAATAAAACAATTATAAGTCATATGCGTCCAATTAATTTTTCTACACAAAATGTGTGCAAATCTGATTCGAAGAATTATACCTATATAGAGAATGCGCTAAAAAATATAGAGAAAATATGATGCAGATTTGTTTTTTTCTTCTAAAGAAAACATAATGGTCAAAACAAAAACAAATTTTTCGGAACAATCTAGTAAAGCTAAAATATCCACGCTTTTTCTGAAATTCGATCGAATCGGAAATTCTTCGATTTATTTCGATTAGCAGGTTATGTATTTATTAACAAATGACGTTTTCTTACGATTTTCCCGAGTCAGCAGGTGAGCGAAGTATTTATCCTTTCCTCTTACTCCTTTTCCCTTGCTTCTAGCAAGTTGGAAAATGTCCTTTTTTAATTTTGGAAAATTTTCAACCAGTCCGTTGCAGTTGTCGCTGTATATTTTATCGAAATCCCTTACCAGCTGTAGAGAAAAGAAGAATTACATAATATTATATGTAAAGAAAAGCCTGAACTATATCCAAATAAAAAGAAAAGATCGAAACTCATAGATAACGCAAGCATTTATGTGACAACTATGAGTAAAATCTGAACTAATAAATATAAGAGCTTTTACTTGTGAAACTGTAGTTCACGTTAAAGACTAAATATATGTATAATGTATTTCTGATATAATTATACTTCTATGAAATATTACCAGTTTAAATCCCAATGGTTTTTTTAAGGCCGGATATTCCTCAAAATACTCGGATATGCTCATATCCTTTAAATGGTGAAGTCGGGCATGGGTCGTTTTCTCCCATTTGTCCTCGGTTGTTTCCCATGGATGGCTAGAATTTTTTAGCCATTGGAGATCTTCTTGGAATTGTCCTTCGAAGTCTTCGAAATTGGCAGCTGTTGCTAGGCGCTTTATAGGATGTGATACTGATGCGGGAGAGGATACTCGACTGGAGGAAGGTGACGACGTCGCAGAAGCGGAAAACGAACGCTTCCTTTTAGTGATAACACCACTTTCCCGGTATTTTCGTTTTCTTCCAGTGAGCTTTCGAGCAGCTTGTTAAGTTCCTAGTAACAAAATATTTTAATGTGCATATAAATATAAAAAATTAGTGAAATATATTAATAATTAATAAAATAAGTGAAAAAAAAACCCTTTGTACTATCGGCTAAAGCTATTAGTGGCAATCACCTATTATAATCACCTTCTCTTAGTTGATTATAAATGCAGTGTTTTTTACTCAAACTGATAGATAAGTCAATTTATTCTGATTGATCTCTGAATGCATAAAGAAACGCAAATTGAAAGCAGAGACCATCAATCAACACTAATCACCTTTCCGATTTAAACCCTGTACTTACATCTAAACTTTCGCTGAATTGATCATCAGCAACAACGCTTGAAGGGGAATCTAGTGCATCCCCTCTGTCGCTAACAGCGAAATTTGGCAGAATCTCACTAAAAGAGAAATTAAGGCAGTCGTTTTGTTCTTGTGTGTTTGTAGCAAGAGATAATTCTGAAGTTTCAAAAGTCTGAAAAATAAAAAGACTTTATTTCTACCATTTCAAATGGTTAAATAATATGAACCAACCAAAGTCGTGGACGCATTAGGGTGCATAGCTTTCCGCCATTCTTCGAAATTCCGTGTAAACAGAACCCGATGCCCTATAACTGGGATCATTTCCTTTATCTCTCTGGCACCAAGCAGCGCCAAAGACATTGAAGTTATAGCATTTTCTGTTATAAATGAAAATTAACCAATGTCACGTAGTTAATCACTTGCAAAGTATAGGTTTTTATCAGATATACAAAATGGCGCAAATTTAATCACCCTTTCGGAAGATTTTATAATTTTTGCAAATAGCTTCGTACGTCAATCAAATTAATTTAGCAAAAAAGTAATTCAAAAACAAAATTGGAGGATTAATTTTGCACCACCTTGCATAAGAAAGTCGCGTATAAGAAAGAATCGTCTGTGAAAAACACAAGCTTCTAAAAAGCTTTTCAAGCGCAAAAGAATTTTCGTGCCGTAAGGAATCGAAATCAAAAATGCAAAACACATGTGTAGCAAAAATACTTTAAGCAAATTACAACTTTCTTATATGCGAATAATATTGTATAAATTTACGTTTTGGTATATAAACGAACCTTTAAAAATGTCTACGTAGGCTTCCAGGCCCCACTCCTTTAGTAAGGTTGACACTTCTTCATCCATTTTAGATAACTGTGAAGCACGTGTTAATATGAGCATGTGCATATCAAAATACGATCATTTAATTACTAAATTACTACTGACAGAAACATTGAGAACTAAGGCTATGCCTGGTTTTAAGACGATGTTCGCCATTTATTGGTGACAAACGATTCGAAATGATGAAAACATAGACAGAAATCATTTTAAATAGTTCGTCCCAGAAAAGTTGCGAACATCGCCATAAAAGAAAAAAAAAGCCCAAGAAAAACAAAACTAATGCACTCGCTAATGAAGAACCTGAATCCCAGAAGAAAAAAACATGTCAAAACACGATACCAGACTGAAAGGGTTGATATTAACCGAGTGTTTCTCAACTCGGCAATTATTAACCGAGTACTAGGTTGAAATTCTTTGCTTTGGTTCTATTTTTTTTTCACTTGAATATCACCAAAATTGACAATAAATTGTTTAAAACTCGAGAAAAACAACATAGTTAATGCACTCGCTAATAAAGAACCTGAATCCCAGAAGAAAAAAACATGTCAAAACACGATACCAGACTGAAAGGGTTGATATTAACCGAGTGTTTCTCAACTCGGCAATTATTAACCGAGTACTAGGTTGAAATTCTTTGCTTTGGTTCTATTTTTTTTTCACTTGAATATCACCAAAATTGACAATAAATTGTTTAAAACTCGAGAAAAACAACATAGTTAATGCACTCGCTAATAAAGAACCTGAATCCCAGAAGAAAAAAACATGTCAAAACACGATACCAGACTGAAAGGGTTGATATTAACCGAGTGTTTCTCAACTCGGCAATTATTAACCGAGTACTACGTTGAAATTCGTTGCTTTAGTTCTATTTCTTTTTTCACATAAAAACCACCAAAATTGACAATAATTTGTTTTAAACAAGAGGAAAACAAGATAATAATATTATGTACTCACCAATAAATATGAATTTTTTATTTTTCCTTGTCTTTTTTGTTTTTTTTATTTTCACTTATCACAGATTTCACACCACCAGCCACTACAAAGGTTCAACACTTAATGACTCAATTACTAGTCGCGAGCAGCGTGCGTCGTTCATAATTCGCGATAGTATGCGTATGCGTATAACACGATGTATGTGTTAAAATCAACCGAGACACACTGTTTTACAGATGAACGAGAAGCCTTGTGTTTGTAGATATTAACCGAGTTGACTGTATCTGCAGCCACACACATATTTCTACCTACCAGGAATGTAAAACGAGTTTTTGGTATTGTACCCAAATGTTTTCCATTGTTCGTGAATGATCTGTATCAACAGCCACACACATATTTTCTACCAGGGATGACAAAACTGATTTTTTAGGTGCTGTACCGAAATGGGTTCAATTGTGCGTGAATAATTTGTGATCGCAAAGGCCTAGCAAAGGCAGCACAGCAATGAAAAAGACGATTTATTCAAGGCTGCTCCTGGAAGTCGAGATTGGTTACCAATACTTCCTTGGTTTCTTCAAATTCTCCTAACTGTGCTTTACAAGATGGTATATATAATTTTCTGTTTGTATCTTTATTTTAAAATGTGTATGTACCAATTGCATTATGAGTTTAGTTATTATCAACTCTCACAAAACGCATAGTTCAAAACAAGTCTGGTACTAACAAATTTTGAAATAAAGTGATAAATGCAGGACTATATATACCATATTGTAGAGCACAATTAGATGAAATCTCAGAATCTATCTTTTTGATTCCGGACTCTGCCGGACGCTTCTTTTTGCCGCGTGGAAAACGATATAAGTTTTATTATTATCATCTCTCACCAACGCATAGGTCGAAACGAGTTTGGTACTTACAAATTTTGAAGTAAAGGGCTAAACTAAAGACTATACCATTTTGTTCAGCATGTGCAAAAGTGTAGCTTTTTTCATTAGCTTGGTTCTCAAAATGATTGAATCGCAGAGTGAAAAATTACTTAATTTTACTTTACTTCATTATATCTACAGAAACAGATTAGATTAATATTGCGTTAAGGCCATTATGTCAATTGGACTCAATAAAAAGCTAATATTTATTTTGCATTAAATTTGTACCTTTGGCAAATTTTCTTACAATTAGATACCTATCTTAAATTAGTTTTCAAGTGCCTAGCTACAATTAAGAGTAAAAGCCATATTTTATCAGACAAAAATGTAAAAAAAAAATTGTTGCTTTGGCCATTTTTGTCTGTGTTCTTTTTTTCCTATTGCAAGCCAAAAAAGTAGTAGAGAAAACTTTGTTTTTAAGGCTGTATTAGCCTGTTTAGAATTTAGTTTGTTCGTGAAATGTGAATGTACTAAATTCGGAAGGAATGTCGGAACGTATTTTCAGAAGTAGAATATATTCATCAAAGTTCTGAATTTGGGCAAATCGTACTTGTATATATCTTTAAATCAACTGTGTCGATAAAAGTACAATTGCGATTATTTTTTCATCCCTGGTTTCTGCGTTTTGAAAAAGCAGCGTCGTAATTCGTGGTGTGCGTATAACTTGTTAAGAAACAACAGTATGTGTTTGTTGAAATTTACCAAGTTGAATGATAAAATTAACAGATACACAATTTCTACGTATAACAAATATCAGATAGGTACATATTTCGATGAAAATGTTTTATAGAATTGTTTTATGGAAAAATGGAATGTAAAATAAATCGAGGAGAATTCTCTTTTTTTGAACAGAATGTTACTTTATTTTTGGGAAATTCTCACGAGTAAAAGGGTTAAAAACAAACAAGTCATTGGTTGTATTTAAGCAACGTTTATTGGTTGTTTTCAACAGAGAGCTTGTTAGATTTTAACACACATTCGCTTGGTTAAATTCTCACGAGTAAAAGGGTTAAAAACAAACAAGTCATTGGTTGTATTTAAGCAACGTTTATTGGTTGTTTTCAACAGAGAGCTTGTTAGATTTTAACACACATTCGCTTGGTTAAATTCTCACGAGTAAAAGGGTTAAAAACAAACAGGTCATTGGTTGTATTTAAGCAACGTTTATTGGTTGTTTTCAACAGAGAGCTTGTTAGATTTTAACACACATTCGCTTGGTTAAATTCTCACGAGTAAAAGGGTTAAAAACAAACAAGTCATTGGTTGTATTTAAGCAACGTTTATTGGTTGTTTTCAACAGAGAGCTTGTTAGATTTTAACACACATTCGCTTGGTTAAATTCTCACGAGTAAAAGGGTTAAAAACAAACAAGTCATTGGTTGTATTTAAGCAACGTTTATTGGTTGTTTTCAACAGAGAGCTTGTTAGATTTTAACACACATTCGCTTGGTTAAATTCTCACGAGTAAAAGGGTTAAAAACAAACAAGTCATTGGTTGTATTTAAGCAACGTTTATTGGTTGTTTTCAACAGAGAGCTTGTTAGATTTTAACACACATTCGCTTGGTTAAATTCTCACGAGTAAAAGGGTTAAAAACAAACAAGTCATTGGTTGTATTTAAGCAACGTTTATTGGTTGTTTTCAACAGAGAGCTTGTTAGATTTTAACACACATTCGCTTGGTTAAATTCTCACGAGTAAAAGGGTTAAAAACAAACAAGTCATTGGTTGTATTTAAGCAACGTTTATTGGTTGTTTTCAACAGAGAGCTTGTTAGATTTTAACACACATTCGCTTGGTTAAATTCTCACGAGTAAAAGGGTTAAAAACAAACAAGTCATTGGTTGTATTTAAGCAACGTTTATTGGTTGTTTTCAACAGAGAGCTTGTTAGATTTTAACACACATTCGCTTGGTTAAATTCTCACGAGTAAAAGGGTTAAAAACAAACAAGTCATTGGTTGTATTTAAGCAACGTTTATTGGTTGTTTTCAACAGAGAGCTTGTTAGATTTTAACACACATTCGCTTGGTTAAATTCTCACGAGTAAAAGGGTTAAAAACAAACAAGTCATTGGTTGTATTTAAGCAACGTTTATTGGTTGTTTTCAACAGAGAGCTTGTTAGATTTTAACACACATTCGCTTGGTTAAATTCTCACGAGTAAAAGGGTTAAAAACAAACAAGTCATTGGTTGTATTTAAGCAACGTTTATTGGTTGTTTTCAACAGAGAGCTTGTTAGATTTTAACACACATTCGCTTGGTTAAATTCTCACGAGTAAAAGGGTTAAAAACAAACAAGTCATTGGTTGTATTTAAGCAACGTTTATTGGTTGTTTTCAACAGAGAGCTTGTTAGATTTTAACACACATTCGCTTGGTTAAATTCTCACGAGTAAAAGGGTTAAAAACAAACAAGTCATTGGTTGTATTTAAGCAACGTTTATTGGTTGTTTTTAACAGAGAGCTTGTTAGATTTTAACACACATTCGTTTGGTTAATTTTACATGAGTAGCACGGTTATTAATAACCAATCAATGTGTTAAAACCCCAAATTTAGTAGGTTTTTCTTAACCAAGATACTTGTTTGAATTTAACCAAACAGGAAAACGAGACTGGTTGGTTAATATTAACGAAGCAACTTAATTGATAACAAACATTTAGTGTGTTATTTTTAACAACATGTATTTAACCTTTTTAACACGGTAGTTTTTAACAATAATAACTCATTTGTTTTCTACAGAGACTTAGTTGATTTCAACACATTTTTTTTTAACCGAGCGAAAATTCCACTCGGTTAAGGTCAATTTTTCTGCGTGTACACACTGTTAGGTACTGTTACGGAAACATGTCTGAAATGTAGGAAGAGCGCTTACACTATGACCAACAATTTCTACTTGGGAATGAGCATCTTCCGTCGCTTTTCTGGTAAAGCAAATGTATCAATTTGGTAGCCTAATTAATCAGGGCAAGGACATCCATAGTGGAGCTTGATTATAAAAGCTTGTTTACATGGGAATCTCTTCAGTTCGGGGTACACCTTGACCTCAACCCACAGTCAATGTGTGTCTCATTTACGCGCCGTTCTTGGCACACGGTTGCCAACTCCTATAGTCTATGGATAATCGACCCAGAAAAGCTTTGTCTGTTAGAAGAGGGTACCTACCTTCATAATTCTCATGTAGTGAAGTTCGACTCCGAATAGGAAAACATAACTAACAATGACAACATCTCCCCTTTATAGCCGGGTATCGGTAGGAGTAACTCTTATCGCGACGAACCGATTTTTCTGCACAAAAGGTGTAGGTAAATTCAAGCCAAGTACCTACTATAGCCAAATTTAACCACCAATTAACTGTGACATTCAAAAGGTTCAATTCTAAAGCGTAGAGCGCAGCGAAACATCCTTATTCTATACCTTTCTGACGATCATTTCATTACCTTAACATTCGCATTGTTTCGACAAGTCTGTGTATTTGTTTTTATTTTGCGACAAAATATGTACCCATCCCCCCGATGGTCACCCATATTTCAAGCAATTGTTCGTTAAACTAATTGCCCCGCCGTCGAATATCCATTTACGTAACATAACCTTCACGTTTACGTTTGTGTGCTGAGAGTTAACAATTGATAGGAGCTAATAAATTTAATTGAAATGGTAGTCCAAGTGGCCTCCCTCGTACACTTGTCTGTGTGCACCCTTTGTGCGCTGCTGCAGGAGAAAGAACGAATCCAACCGTACGTACGTATGCCATCAAGGTAATAAGTCTGGGAATTGAACGGAGGACAGTGCTGTAACCCGCCGCACCCTCCATCATCAAATTTATTATAATACTATCATTAATTTGATGGACAAAATGGGTTCCATTGAAAGAGGACACATATGCTTCCGTACCGTATAGTAGGTACTCCACCAGGAAACATACTCTATCATCGTCGTCCCATTATTTACATGCCCGCTCCTCCACCTTCAGTTGGCTTCTACTTCTCAGCTCCTTGGGTGAGGTCTAGTAAATTCTAAGCCTTTTAGAGAATGAAAATGGAATGTGGAATACATACCAACAACAATATCTATTCAACAACAAAATCCACAAAAAAAAAAAAACGTGAAGCATAAAAAATAAGAAACTTTTCCATCCCCTCGTTCAGTCAATTATAATCGAAGTGAAGCGACGAAGAGGCAGGCTTATACGTTGACGAAGACGAACAAATTTGTAGGAGGTATTAGTAGGAGAGCATGGCATTGGCACCGAATTTCTTTCTTCGCTCCCCCCATAGCGCCATGTTCGATGTCTGTCACAATAAACCCTCCAGGAATTCAATTCGAACTAAACGAGAGCCCTCTGTAGTCAAACATAACAACGGTACCTATAGCAGGCGAACATCCATCGATTCCCTCCAGTCTCCAGTGTAATGCGCCCCAATGCTCCAAAACACACACACACAGAGTGCAGATACTGGATAGTCGATAGTGGCGATTGGCAGGGGTAAAAGGATATGGACTCGTCCTGCTGGTGTGAGTCTTTCAAAATATGCCAAGGCAAATTGGCTGCCATTATTTTTTGTCCATAAATTACAATACAGGTAATTGCTGTTGCTGGGCCGTGCTTTATTTGATTTTGGTTGATGTTGTTGTCCCTTTTGCGGTGCGCGGTGGCTTGGCATTGGGGTTGGAATGGTGTGCTTCCTACAAGGTTTTGCGCAGCCCATGGTCTCCTAGATATCTAATTATTGTGCGGGAGTTGGGGACGACATTTTGGGAAAACACGGACGGATGTGCATCGTTTATTGTTGTCTACCGGCCGGAATCAGTAAGTAGGAAAAATAAAAGCTGAAATAAAGATGCTTGATGTAGCCTCAACTATTGAATGTGGTAAGACACAAAACAACAGCAATTTGAACACGTCCAAGAGATCTTCTTGATGTACCCCAAAATTTTGAATCCCTTTGGCCTTAAAGTAAAAAGCAGAATCGAATGGTTAAGAGAAGCTAGGTTGGGAGGGAACTAACAGCCTTGGTCAGAATATGACAAAAGTCGGACCAACAATCTATTGCAGTTTGACAAAATGGTGTCTAAGCTGACTGTGTCAAATTGGTAGGAGCATCCATGCAATAAATTTAAATTTCAGATTCACGACAAACTCTTACGTAAAAGCTGCTGCGATGACGACAAGGATACACCAACACCTCGTGGCCTTCGGCACACAGAACTGTGTGTAAATGTTAAGATTTTGTATAAAAATGACAAATTTTTGCTGACCTTTATTTCTTTTAAAACAAATGCAAAACCTGTCGTGAAGGCGGCATTTTTTATAACCAATTTCTACCCAAAACGGCTATGATGATTGAAACCAAAATTGATATATGAGCTTAAGTCGAGGAGGTTAAAATGGCTGCGTCCAGTTTTTGCTAAAAATGTGAATTACAGTGATTGTGAAAATTCGACTTTTCTCAAAAATGACATAAATACATACGAAATCGACGAAAATCAGATGGCAAACTAATTTTGTTTCTCTAAATTGTTGTAAGTATGTCTATATAAAATCAGGCCCAAAGATTTTATCCAAAATCAATATTTGGACTAAAATTTATGTTTCTAAAATGATTGCATCCATCGTTTACGATTGGAATCGTTGCCTTAAAAAACGGCTCCTATTTCGAAAATTGCATTTTTGATCGGGATCTAAATTTTAATGGTAGATAATGTTTACATTCTAAACAGTATATTGTACTTAGTTGTGTACGCTACTTTTTGAAGGAAAAATTTACAAAATCCGTAGTATTCAAAATCCCGTTCTTAGTTTTTCCTAAAGAAAATTCCTAAAAAAAAATTCAAATGAAGTGCATATCTACCTAATTTTATAAATGTGTACTTTCACTAGAAAATCGACTCTATATTTTATAAATATGTAATGCACAAAAAAAACATACCACATTTTCCGATATTTATATTTTTTTTAAACGAAAAAGCGACCTCTAGATTTCGAAAAAATACGAAAAATACATCCCCTTTGAAAATCCCGATCCCGATCAAAACGAATTTTCGTGATAGGAGCCGTTTTTTTAAGGCTACGCTTCAAATGGTAAACGATGGATGCAATCATTTTAGAAACATAAATTTACATTTTAATATGTCAATATAAAAATTTTGAGCAACAACGTTTGAAACGAAACTGGCTTGATCAACACCTCGCAGATAAGAATTATGCAGTAGGTATGCAGTATGCACCTGAATATTTATTATACAATTGCATACTTTTAGAGGTAGATTAATTTCATTCCTCCATGGGAAACGCGACGATCGATCGAAAATAGGTTCTAATCTAAGATGATTTATATATGAATACGTTACTATGGAAATATGGCAACTTTATGATATGCTTTCAATTAATTGATAAGCATTTAGTATGGGAATTCTTACCTGCTTCAATGGCGACAGAATATCCAGGACTCTTTTGTTTTTTTTTTCACATCATGGCACAGTACTTTCGAACTATATAAGTTTCATTCTACTCATTTCATAATTCACGTATTTAATATAAAAATATTTCACAAAAATTACAACGCAAATCCGAATCTGTTTTTGTAAAGCTGAATGCCCAGTTTCCAATAAGATTGATAGTTAATCGAATTAATTGCTCTGATGGACAATTATGTTGGCCGTAAATGGACGTAGTGCGCGAAATGTATTTCGAACTGAACCATGATTTTCAAAATAAATTTTCACGATTTGGAAGCATTGTTCAGGCGTCAATAAAATAAATAAAAATAAATCAGTCGACAGCTGACAAAATGGCCGCCAGTTAAAATAGTGTTGCCAACTTAAGGTTCTTAGAACTTTCTAACCAGAACTCGGAACAATTTTGACTTATGTTGAGACCCGCTATTAAGCGTTATGTCCAAAAAAATGTGCTTAGCTATGTAATTTTTTAAGTACCTATTGCGATTTAAAATGAATATATTTTTCAGCAAGACTTGCATATTATTTGACAAAATTCTTGTATCTAGCGTAGACCTTTTGTTTTTGAAATTTGTACCAACCAACCAAATAACATATCCAAACTAGAAATGAACGAGAAAGTTTCGTGCGACCCAAGCGTGCACTTCTTCGTTTACGTTGGCAGTACTTTACCACACAAAAATCAAATCTGGCAGGAATTTTTGGACAACCTATTAAACCCATGCAACAATTAGCGAATTAACCGTATGCTCTATGTCAAACTGCCAAAGAAACAAAAGATAATTTAAAATTGCATTTTATGTTATATTATGCGGCTGAATTCGAAGTGACTTTTTAATGTCGAATTTTATGTGCATATGGTGTTTTGCAAGCTGTTTTCCACATCGATTCAGTGGGCGGATTTAACCTATCTATGTCCTCGATTAACGATAGTTGGCTATGATTACAGAAAGAAAAGAAATTAGTTCATTAGTTGTTTGCGATTAAGAATGAATAGGTTAAATCAAATAGCGCTCCTATAAACAGCAACTATTGCCAAGCTACCTTAAAGTTTCGCCTTCTTATTGACTCCTTCGCAGCGTATTTCGTTTTTCTCTTTAAAACTTTTGCGCGTTCTAAAAAACATGTCAGCCCCAGTGCATTTAGTGTTTTTTATTAGCGTCAATACTGTAAATTGAATTTAGCTCAAGGCATCAAAGTTTGCCTGCACTTAAGAAGCGAACAGTTTTAATGCATCCAACCGTCCGAAATCTACCTCCCTATATACATACGATAGCTATACCCCACATCAGGAAGGAGCAAAATTCTAACAAAATGTCCATTTGCACTTTTCGTTCGTCGATGCTAAATAAATAATAAATGTCCATTCGTCTGAGATGAGATGATGTCCTTCGTGCACTCGTGTCCATCTCCGTTCTTCGTATGAGAATGTTACCTCTATATGTATGCATGAATACGTCTTAAGAAAGTTGCATAAAATGTTCGAAAGTTCTCATTAATAATTGATGGCCATCAGCCATCTTGATGCCTTGCAATCGTCCTCTTGATAGTTATTCAAAAAGATATGGACAACATCTCCTAAGGAAGCCGGCTGCTATTGCCGCACGTCGTTGAGGGAGGAGCGCACTTCACTCACCCTTTCCGTATACAATCTACCGTTAATGGCTTTGCATGTCCAAGATGATGATGCTTTTGGCTTCAACCACCATCCCCTTGGTACACAACACTTGGGTACATCTATTAAAGTTCCATTTGAGCGAGTCTGCATAGTGGACAGGACCCGTATTGAAAAAACAAAAGTAAACAAAAAATAAGCTCAAATTATATGAGAACAATAAAAGTGCTTCGACAGCTGCATCATATACGAGTATATACAGTAAACCCTAAATGACAGGAAGTCGCAGTGATGCAGGAAAGGTGGTCGGTTCTGAATGGTTATGCTGCGCTGGCAGCAACTTTCTAAAACAATTCGCGTATGAAGCGTATAAACACATTCGAAAGGGTAAAGTTTTGGTAATTACGGAGATTTGAGTGATGCCGCAACATATGCACTCACACAATAGACGACACACAGGACACAGAGGAAGCAATTATAACTCCTAACCGAAATTCATTAAATTGCGTAAAGTTTTACTAATTTCCTTGAAAGCGTCATCGTATGCAGACGTCAAGCTTTCTATTTTCCAAAACCACTTTTATAATGCTTACACTGTATGCATGTATTTTATTACCCATAAAAATAGGTAGGTGAATAAATGCCTTCTACGTAACGTGTTAACGATATGAAGCAGGACAGAGTGGCTTTGACTTTAGTCCCATAGGAACAAGTTATTGACACACCCTGTCAATAATTAAATCTACTGCTATTCTCATTTATATTGGGAACTGGCAGATAACTTTAATACACATATTAATTTAATTTAATAATATTTCACGTATTGCCATTTAAAATACTTACTGAACTTTTTCTTACATCATTTTGAAAAGTTCAGAAAAAAACTGTAGGATAAACTGTCCCATAGCGGCTCACGCCCCACAGTGAATTTACAGAATAAATCGCGTTTCGATCCTTTATGAATTTACCTGGGAGTTGAAGCAGAGCGCTCGTCATTGTCGGTTGTGCTCAAAAAAATGTGAATTTTACTGGTAAGTAATTATTTAGAAAGCGTGCTTCTTATTTTTGTTCCACTTAGTGAGATTTGTGAGATACAGTATAAAATGTTGATTATTATTATCAATTAAAAGCGGTACGTCAATAAAATTTGTCAAATGTTTTATTGTATAACCAGCTCATAGTCGTACACAGTAAACCATGGTGAACATGGTAGCACTTCCCGAATTCAGAATTCCGTATTTTCATTCAACAGCCTATCAGCATTAAACATTCGTTACTATTATTTTTCGTTAGTTATAACTTATAAGTTTTGTGATATTACCGAAGTCCTTAAAAGTCATTTTTGTTAGTGTTCTTTTTTTTATACTTGTTATTGCTTTTTGTTGTTTTTATTAATTATGTTTTTCTATTGCTTACTTTTTTAATGTTAATGTTAAATAAAAATTGATTTTTACCAATTACATGTTTCTGTTCTTTATTTTTCTTATGAAAAAATTTTAAAATAAACCCTTTAGGTTCACTGTAAATTACCCGGTGGTTCATTTATTATATGTTTGGAGCAGTGTTGCCAGTTTGGGCGTTTTCCCCCCAGATTTAGGGGGTTTTCTTGTCGACGGGGAGGAAATCTGGGTTTTTTTTTTTGATTCTTTTTTATTTGTACTTCGTTATAATATCCTTTTTGGTAATCACTCGATAGCGAGATCTTTTCAAAATGCAACATCCGTTAACACTGCGTTTTATACATTTGGCGAACACTTTTGCATTCGGAAAACTTCAATTTCAAAATTTCTTCTTTTAAGATATATAAAAACCCGTTAAAAAATAATGACAAAAGTTGGGGTTTTGTTTTAAGTAGCGAAATCTGGGGGAAAATATTTTGCACGTCTGGCAACGCTGGTTTGGAGAGAATCGTTGTCGTAAGAAGTAACTGGAAAGGAGGAAGTTGCTATTGAACAAAGAGGTGTCAACTACTGTATCAAAAAAAGGTGTCAACTACTCTATCTGTTGCGCTATGTTAAACATGTTAAAAATGTTCTTATGGCGAAAAAAGAAACATTGTAAGAATATGTGGAAACATGTTTTTATTAAAGGTACAAATTACGAATGTATCCAACAATTTCTCGTAGTGCAATACTCCGGAATTATCACACACATTAAATATCATTGAAACCTATTGAAAACAAAATTGTTCAAGTTAAGCAAGCGTGAACTCAGGCGTTTTACATTTCACTTGTCCCGGTGTTAAATAAATAAAAAAATAGTTGGCGCAAAACATGTCTTGCAGGACCAGAAGCCCAGCTTCTCACAACCCCTCGTTTTGTGTGAAATTTTCATTTTTGGGTCAAATGAAAGGGATCTACATTTTTATGTCGAGTCTGAGCTACTGAATTGAGAAGCTCTTTCATGACAGTCGTCCTCTCGGATGATTCAGTTCACTCCACCTGCGGGATCTCCTGACTTCATCATTGAAATAACCGGCATGATTTGTTTTGTTTATGAAAGGATTTCAAATACTGTGGCATCCTCAGTCTAGGTCCGCTGTATTGCGAAAATTCTTCTTGATCTTATTGTTCAGAAACTCTGTCGATATTATCTTCTCTTTATGGCCAGTATGGCGGAATATTAATGTTCCACGCTGAGGTCAAAGACAAACGCCCTAGATTGGCTTTAAATAGATTTACCACCTCTACTTAAAACGACTCTCTTAACCAGTGCCCTCAACTAAAGAGCCTCTTGTTCCGCAGCCAGAGTTGCTTCAAGTTTTGATTGGAAACTCCTTTCACAAAACTGTGAAAAGCTGTGCACTCATCAATCGTAGTTCTTGCACGGTCCCTGACATTCTAAATCAATTAGATACTCGTATTTCAGTGTTACAGCCAAGATCCATTTCGTACGTAACAGGTCCACTCATTACCCAGCCAATACCTTTAACACATTAGATTTAGATACCGATGAAGCCCTGAGCCTTTGACTTTGAACAAAAACGAAAAATGCATGCAAAGTGACGGAGGCACACAACTCACTTCATCACGATTGCATTCATCCAACTAGGCGCACTACCCGCCCTCCCATCCTCCACTGCGAGGTGTCAATTAGTGCTAAATGATGAATGTGATACGCGATACGTGTACCGGCAATAAGTCATCTTCATGGTAATGAATATGGACAGGTAATTATTTTCCGCTCGGTTTTTCCACCAACACCACACCGGACGGAGCAGCACAATACCTGCTCGGACATTGAACGTGTACCACCATACTGACAGTAGACACTCTCTGAATGGATCAGGACCATGGACTTGAAATTAGAATAATGATGTGTAATAATCGTGTACATAAACACAGGGGACCAATGGTGTGAACGAATGGAAAGGTGTTAACGTGGAAAACATGAAAAGGTCATCTCTGGTGGCGGACGATAGGTATGCACGTTTTGCATCTAAGCCTCCCACATGTGAATAGAGAGGGTATCTGTCTCGCTCTCGGTGGTGATTGCTCTCAGCTTTTACGGTGCAACGATAGACGGCTGGCTAATGTTGTGACGTGTCGGGTGGATGCGACATTTTTGGTATTTAAAATGCTAGTTTAGCCTCTTTCGCTTTGTTTTTGTAATCCTCGGTAATAATGACAACGGCGATGGTATGAAAACACACGCACAGTGCAACGTCGCGTCGTCGGTGTGGGTACCCAATTTAGTTCTTTGTCGGTAATTGACAGGCAGTGGTGCAACGTAGGTGTAACCTAACGATGGGTTGTGCTGCTGCAACAGCCAAGCAAAATGTACCAGAGATGTTTGATATTTGCAATGGTGGTTGTTTGGTGCGTTGTGTCGGCTGAGTCGGCGGCGTATTTCAGCATCTGAATAGGCTGCTAATTGAGCTCCTAGTTGAACCAATTTTTTGTTTGCTTGAGTATGTGCGGATTGTGTCTCATTAGAGTGCGCGCTAAACAATGCGCCTAATTGGGTGTATGGTTTACTATTCAATTTCTGTATACTTTTGCTTCCTCTCGACTTATATGGCAGTTGGAATTGGGATTATAGCTCTTGTGCGATAATTTGTTGCGAAACCACTCCTTAATTAGGAAGACAATGAAGGAGGCCAACTGCAATGGAGAAGACATTATTTCTTAACTGCGAATTCTAAGTGCTTCTTAAATCAAGAAAATAAAATAAGTTTCGCTGCAAAGTATAGTTATTTCATGTTTCCCTGAACAATTTTCTAAATTGTCTAAGAATGAGAGAATAAAGAAAGAAGTGTAAAGCGATCTTAGTTTAAGACTCTTCAAAATCTATCAGTTATCGTATTCAATAAAAGACTTCTTTTGGCTTATGTACGTATAAACAGGAAAACTGCAATTATTTTCTATTAACTACAGAAAAAAAGATGAACTGAACATGCGATACAGTAAAATGTATTGGCGTTTTAGAAGATACTCATCCCTGTCCAACTACAATAAATTACTGCTATACAAGCAAGCCTTGAAACCAATATGGACCTACGGGCTCCAATTGTGGGCATGCACATGCCAAACAAATTTACAAAAAATTCAAGTCTTCCAATATAAAGAACTAAGGAACGTAGTTAATGCACCTTGGTACATACGCAACGCTGATCTACATAGAGATCTAAATATTGAAATGGTTGAAGATGAAGTTAAAAGAGTTGCCCAAAGGCACAGAAGTAGGCTTCTCAACCATGTTATCTTAGATCTTACAGAACTATTAAATACTGACAATGTAATCAGAAGATTGAGGCGGGTAAGACCCCTTGATCTATAAGAGTTAGCCAAGGCCAAGAGATTTGGTAATATCTTCAAACAAAGAGCCGATTAGTCGAACGACTAGGTGCAATCCCATTCGGGATGACGATAAAAAAAAATTAACTACACTGATCTAGAAAACAAGGCGGAACAAACGCGGTAAGGAATTCTGAAATATAGAAAGACATAAGAAAATAAGAATAAAAATTAAAGCAGTTATTTTTGCTTCCATTAACATTTTTCACAAGTTTTCTGAGAGTAAGAAGACAATAAGAAAAGAAGTAAACTTGATCCAATTAGGAAGAACTAAAATAAATAAATAAATAAATAAATTTAGGTATTCAAAGGATAATGTAAAATTTTGAGATAAATGATCGGATGTTTATTTCATACTAAAGAGGAAGCTATGCCGTTAATAATGAAAAACAACATCAGCCAAATGGCCACCACGAGCACGCATACAGGACCATATCCTTTTCATGAAATTTTCCATAGCCAAATCGCAAAGCGGCTGCCCTATGTCCTCGATAGCCTTACGAATTTTATCTTTGAGGTCTTGAATCGACGCTGGGCTGTTGGCGTAGACCTTATCTTTCACGTGGCCCCAAAGGAAGAAGTCGCAAGGTGTTAAATCACAAGATCTCGGTGGCCAATTGTGATCACCTCTTCGAGAGATAACACGGTCCGGAAACTTTTCCCGTAAAAGATCAATGCTTTCGTTGCTTGTTTGGCACGTAGCGCCGTCTTGTTGAAAGTAAACGTTGTCCAGGTCAATACCATCCAACTCCGACCATAAAATACGGTGTAATGACGTTTGTGGAATGCCCAATTCCAAAGAACGACGAGGACGGGACAAACCTCGGTTTTCTTCAACACTTTGGGCTACAGCAGCAATATTCTCAGTTGTTCTTGAGCGACGTGTACGGGTTTTATTCTTCACATCACCAACTTGTCCCAACAGCTCGATTTTTCCACCAATTTCTGTATTGCGGTGCTTCACGACCACCAAAAAATGCTTTAGTTTTGCGAACTGTTACTGACAGATTTTCACCATTTTTGTAGTGAATCTTAATAATTCGTTCCATTTTTAGTAATGGCGTAGTTTCTACTTGTCAAATGTCAAAGAATAAAAGCTTCAAAAGTGACAGCTACCGAAATAGCGGGTCATTCACAATAACACCTCTTAGGAAAACCACGTTTGGACTTTTATTGAGTTCTATTTTGTAAAAAAAACGCTGCTGAAAACAGAAAGATATCTTCATGAAATAAAGAGACCATTTCTGACATTAAGCAAACAGTTTTTTTTAGCAAAATTTAAATACTGTCCAAAGGATTGTTCTTTGTAATTTCTTACTTAAATGTGGTAGTCTACAACAACACCCAAGAAATGAATTACTGAGTGAGTCTGTAAAGGCTGATGTATTTATGACCTACAGAAGGAGAACATTGATTCAAATGGGTTTTCAGTTGATAGAATAACAGATATGCCTTGAGTGAGCTACTTCCACAAATTTATAGTAGGGGCAGGTCAGTATTCTTAGGGAGTTTCCAGGATGATGAAATGTAGATGATATTGTGTTACGCCGTGGCTACGGTGCCCTAAAGAGCATAATAATCGCCTCATCTCTGAAAGAGTAATACAGTCGGAATGTATGGGCCCTTTATACACCGCGGCCCAGCGAAACTGTAAGCGAAGGTTCTGGGCTGCTATGCAAAAAACTTGCCACCTCTGTGCGGAAAATGCGGGGGAATGGCGCTGGCACAACGCAAGATATAGGGCTGCGACATTAACTGCAGTGGCAGAGAACTGAGGAAGCGTTTAACGTTAAGTTGGGTGTCGATTTGTTTCAAGTGCCAGGCTAAGGAAAGGAGTCTTGGGCTTTCCACACTTGTGTCACAAAATTATAGGTAATATCAGCGCTCCGCTAAAAACGGCGATGATTAAGCAGCGCTGCTTTTATTTTATATTTTTGAGGAACCTGCAGCAAGTACCGAAGACCAATGGAATCGATTTCGTCCAGCATAACGAACCGTTCATCCCGGATAGTTATGCCATAGTCAAAGCCAAGAATTCCGCCTACAAGGACTATACGGCTACATGGACAATATGGTCTACTTGCAGTGCTATTTAAAGCAGATGAAGATAACTTGGACGGGAATATTTACACTACCCCATAACAAAAATTGACTGCGAGGAACATATGCCTTTGGGTCGATTCATCTCATCTCTGAACGAGTACTACGTGACTGACAGAATTCCGCAAACGTATCCATATCTCGTTCACGGATGCAGCAATTCGACCACTGATGAATAGAAACTCAGCTTCATTTACCCGAGCCACATGAAAAGAGATCAACTGAAGAGTAAGTATCCCTGACATTGTATTGACTTCGACCGGGTTGGGGTCTCGAATGGTTAGAATTCTCTTTACAAAATTCTGCTTTTCTAAATTCTGTTTTCAAAATTCTGTCTTTCAAAATTCTGCTTTAGAAAATTCTGCCTTACAAAATCCTCTTATTGTTTGCAGAATTTTGTAAAGCATAGAACATCCTTTTAATTTTTGCATTTGTTTAAAATTCGTTTTTTTTTTTTAATTTCGTTTTCTCTAAATTCTGATTTTTTTTTTAATTAAATTTACCATTTTTTAATAGATATAGTTTTCTTTACTATTTTTAATATCTAATTTAATTTTTATTGTTTCTTTTATTATTATTTTTCTTAAATTTTATACAGTTAAAGTTAAATTAAAATATCTTGAAATTTTGCTTTTGGAAAAAGTTGGAAAAAGCAGAATAAGTTGAACTTTATTGATTTAAATTTTAAAAGCAGAATTTTGATCCGATGCCACTTCGGCCGTTGCGGCTGAGCTTTAGGTGCCAAAAAATGATCTTAATTATGAAGACCGAGGTCCGAAGGGTACTCGACTTTAAAATCAAGAGTCCGAATAGTGGAAAAGGGGTGGCCCTCACTTGCGGACTTCAACCAACTTGGAGTTTAATCCTAGATTCAGGCCCATAATCAAAAGCTAACGCACGACTTTCAGGTGACTACAAACAACATGTTTAAGCTCATAGGAAGAACGACACATTACCAGGCCTGTTCCGCCTTTTGTAAGGCAAATCCCATTCAGCTCCCGGCATTTCTATCGTAGTTTTCAAACTCATATTCATTGATACGTAGTAGCAAAATGAAATAATTGAAATTTGAACGCCGCTGGGCGAAACTGCCAAAGCGATGTAATTAGCTTCCGCTTAGACAAATCTATCCGCACTCAGGCGGAACAAAACAATTTCGCATGCCACGGTTTGACAAAACCTACAACCGCCTACAGCTCTATACCGACTAACAGCATCTTCATTTTACCAACAAACACAATTTAAACCATAAAATCCTCCATACGGGTAATGAATGAGGACACACAGCAAAAATTAATGCAATTACCTCTCAGCCTGTTGATGCAGATAAATTTTTGTCTCTCGACTAATTGCCTAAGAAAGCTCCAGGCCTTGGGCACACACTATTCGCATATACTACCAGGTAACACAAGACGAACTAACGAGTTACATTTTTGGCCTGACAGATTGTCCCCCTCTACAGAAAAAAAATCTCTTAGAGCAACAAAACGGAAGGAAGGAAACCCCAAAAGCAACTGACAGCAGCCTCATTTTAGACGGTTCGTTGGGTTATGGTTTACCTAAGGTTTTAATTATAAAGGCGCACAAAGGACCTAATTACCGTTTTTTGAAGAGCCTGCACCGGACCACCAGCGTTCGTCGGTGGTTTGTGCACCACATGAGTAGTTTTTTTTTTTTTTTTTTGTTGTGTTCACTTCCCCCTCTCGTTGTTATCCTTTTAATTTTAAACCACCACCGCCTTGCAAATTTTCCATATGTATGTCTATGTAGTCAAACAACAAACTGCAAGGCAGTGTCGTGCGTGTTTGTGTCATGCCTGCCGTTAGACTAATTTAAGGATTCTCGCTACACCCAACCGAGTATACCACCTAGATGACGGTTGTTGTCGTTGCTACTGATGGCGCTGACGCTGATGGCTCAGTGGATGGGGTAATGGTCAAAAGGGAATTCTCTTAAACAGCTTTTCAGAAACACACCAGCCTGACATCAAAGGTTGGTTGATGGGCTGCACACTCTAGCGTATACCTACATGAAGTGTGGAAAAGTTGTTTGGTCGGATGGTGTTGTTTGCTGGACCGAACGGCGACGGGTACGCGACGAACACTTAATGAAGAAAGCTTTGCATTTGCAACCGCAAAATACAAAGCATGTTTCGTAGCTGACATATTTTAATTGCATTATATACGTGAACGCAGGAGGACTTAACCGCCTTGGGCTGGTATTTATTTGGGTATCTGCAGGTAGCCTACGCAGAGCGAGAGATTTAAGGCCAGATGTTCTTCAATTAGGGAGCGACGACTTAATCGTAGATGTTGGTCAGTTAGGCCCGGCACTACCAAGTGACTGGAAATAGTTACTAATATCTGACTAAGGTCGCTCTGGGAAAGACACGTGCAATGTGACCCTCGTGTCATCAAAGTGGCGGCCCAATGCAGGACAATCGATAAACTGGGTTGGTTGGTCAATTTCCATGAAAGGGGATGGAAAGGATTGCTACGCATTTCGCTTTTAAGTGCCCTCGTTGAAGGTTGTGTGGCACGCGTTGCAAAGCTGTGAATGAGCCAAGGTGTGGGAAAGAGCAGTCATCGCTTCTAAAGTTTTTGCGGTATTCAAAGCTGGGACCCCTAGCTTAGTAGACCAACACACTAACCACTAAGCCACTGCGCCTCGCTCGTTGGGCAGTATAATTTCGAACTGCGAGGAAACGACAGCTTGTTTAATATGCTTATATAGAGTCATAACCGGCTTTGCATGAGAATACCAACTTTTCATTAGAACTTAGGTTCCTACGTGCAGCGTTGCCGCTTGGCCCTTTTTTAAGTCTCACACCCGTCTCCATCACTTTTTTTAAAAACTATCAAAACTACCCTTTTTTCAGTTTAAGTAAGATTTTATTCTTTATTGAATGAAATGAAATGTTTTTTTTTTTTCAATCTTTTTGGTGCTCTGATATTTTCTGCTATATTCGTATTTTTTTGGCTCGGGTCTCTTTTACTTCCCCTTTTCGAAATTGTTAAGCGCGAACGCTGCCTACATGGAACTATTTTTTTTTATGTTTTTTAAGAATATTTTCAGAAATTTTATCCTGAGGTCCCATAAACTCCAAGAAAGGACATTACTCTCATTACTTGCTTCAGAACAACAAAGTAAAAGTTAAAACCAGTGTTCCCAGTCTTTGAAGACTGTTTTCCCCTTTTTTATGAGCAAAAGTATTAATTTTTCCCTAAATTCGAACAAAATTCCTTTTAACTTTGTTTTCATAAGAAGGTTAAAATAAGCATACAGTACAGTAAAACCCGGGTAAGTACCTAACGCTTAAGTACCTTATTCTGTTTAGTGTCCTCTATTAGCCAATTTCATTTGCTAATTTGCTCAGGTTACATTAATTTATGTAACTCAATCAAAACGCACACAATTTCATTGCTGCAAATTTCGTTGTACATAGTAAAAATTACATTTTCTCTCCTTCTTATTCTCGGTTTAAATGTCAACAAAAAAAAAAAAAAAAAAATCCATCAAATCTTTATTGTATTCCAATTGTCATTTGGGGTGGTTTATAAATATTTCATTTTTGTGAAAAGTACGATAATTCGGATGCCTGCCTCCTGTTTCTTTGGGTACTTAAGCGGGTGAGGTAGTTAAACGAACCCGCTTAAGGAAATTGGGAAGAGGTGGTTATCCGGGTTTTACTGTAATATAAAAATGACCATGGATTCCTTTTCTATTAGATATAAATCAAAACCAGTGAATACATTCGGATACACAAAAATTCTTACTTAGACGTTCGATGGGCTGTTTTCTTACATAATATTCAATGTGAACATTTCATTCGGAGTAAACTTCGAAATTTTTTTGTAATGAAAATGCGTTTTAATTTCACTTATAACCAGTTTAAGTTTCATGGAGATTTTCGATGTATTTTTTATTCGTTTGAAAATCCTATTGATCCCATTATGTATGGAATTAACATCCTTCAAATTCCTCCGCCGCGGCTTCCCTGGGTGGCGCGCGTCCGAAATGTCCAATTTTCCATGACTCTGATGGCGCATAAATCAGGCTGAATTTGACTCATAGCTATGGGTTATGTTGGCCTCAGAAAACCCGACAAGAAAAAGTCCAACGGAGTCGAATCGCACAATCTCGGTGGCCAGTTCACATCTCCACGTCTATGATGACCTCCACTCGAGTTGAACATGCCCTTGAATCGCTCGTGCAGCATTTCCAATGTGACGTGAGCTATGTGGAACGTTGTGCAAACAAAACACCCATTTTGATAAAACAATTTTATCATTTGCACGTGGTGTTGAACGCTATATCCATCGATGGTGATTTGGCAAAACAGCCTGAATAAATGACAGGATATTTGACAGATGTAGCATCAACAATATGGCCGCTGTCAACTGTCAAAGTTGAGAAGTTCCAAATGGAAGATCGTTTACATGTAGCCTAAATTTTACGAACTCCCAAATTTATGGCGAACTTTATCATTTAAATTTACCCATTGTGACCTACATAATTTATTAAGTGTGAAGGTTTAAAAAGATAATTAGTAAGCAGATCACTCCCAATGGCTACAACTTTTATTACTAGGTAACGTATAGGCACTTTTCTGTCTCGTCGACCGTCAGCCTTTTCAAATTCTTTAACGGCAGCCCTATAGCGCAGTGTGGTCATTTATACAGACCTGGTGAGCCAAACTCCCACTTTGTGCTCGTTTAAAACTGCTGACTAGATTCATTTGGTCTACCGAGGTTGAAACTGCGCGCAATAAATTATACTTCAGTCGGATTACCTTCGTGGATCGAAAGAAACTTTCCGAATAAAACAACCATTTCAACTGTAGAAAATACATTTTTGGAGACAATTTGTCTGTGTTTTTCTGAGTGCTCTGGTTTTTCCCCAGCAAATGTTCAGTTCGATAGAAGTCGCTAATTTTACATCAATTTTGTGAAATTATAAATACATACTTTCGTCCTAGTTTCGCCCGAATGCACACATACATATACTTATACGAGTGAGCACTTCAACTCAAAACAAGTCCAAGGCATTTAATTACTAATGATGTACCTACCATGGTATACATAGACTCAACAAAAAATACACTTCCACTGCAACATCCTTCAAAAAAAAAATTATATATCCTGCCTCCATATAATCCATTAATAAATTAACCAGAGGAGCTTATTAACAGGCCACCAAGGTAAAAATCTTAATTACTGCCACTGCAATTAGTATATTTCTTCGCCAAGCCGAGGACCTAACAACAGTCGCTCACCCTTACCACTCGTCTTTTTTCATAACTTTTATTTGCATATTTCCAGGTGGCATCACGATGAGGGAATCAACTTACAATGCAAGGATAAGCCAACACATCAGATAGAGCTGTGTGCACCACATCCGCTTTACAACACTACCACTACCACTATACCACCCACCGGACGAGAAAGTATAGCAAGCAACAGCAGCAGTAGCACTTAAGGACTCCTAATTATTTCACGAAATGTTATCATCCCACCCATCAGCATCACACCGAGCGACCGCGTCCGCCTTCGAAAATGTATCTCATTTTTTAATTGCTCACTCTGAGCGATGAGAGACGGGTAGATGCAATGCGGTGCCGTGATGAGCTCTATGAGTGCCACCCGAATTTTCATTTTGAAAAGTTATACAAGTACAAGTTGTAGTCGTCAGCTTGGCTTGCGACTACCAGCCACACATTCGCACGGAGGTTCGCTTTCGCTTTGCATCTGCGGACGAGTCGCCAACCCACATGCAAGTGAAAAGGCGTTCGGATGCCTAAGAAGTTCACTGCTGACGGGCAGGACCTCCCCCTAGCGTCGTCGGTCGGGGAGCCCTGCGGCATGCTTCATTTAGATACGTACTTGTTTTTCTTCTTTTTAACAGATATTTGCAGAATTTTTTCCCGCACCCTTCCTTCGGAAACTTTTCATTTACACCTTACCACTTCCTGAAGAGAGTAAGTGAGGATTATAATATTTAGCACTAGCACTATCCCACCCGCTGCGTGGTGTGGGTGCGCGTCTCCCTGGTTGTATATAGTATATGGCAATGGGTAATGCGATTCGATTTGGCTAATGGGCATGTCGGAGCGATGGTAGTGCTTTTGGGCGGTTTTGGATTTCACAACTTCTCTGTGTGTGTGTGTGTGCGTTAGTGAGTGCATTTGTACGAATTTAAGACGACGCGCATTATGGATATAATGAAACACGGACTCAAAAACCAGCCAAACTAACCGCCGAACCACCAACCAACGACAGACCAACATGCGGCAGCGGCGGCGGCTGCAGCGTCGTCGGGCGGCAGCAATGTTTTCCTAGTTGTAGACTAGCACTGTGTTCAAGTTTTAAAATTTATAGGGATGTTGCTTTGTATTCGAGTAGGTTCAAGCATGGTAGTTAAAATTAATTTTCGCGAAAAGTTATACTACTAGGGAATAGGGGTGTGAAACTGGCTGCTCTAGAGTGTTGGGTGTGCGGGGGGTTGAAGCTGGTGTGCAATTAAAAAGTTTGTGAAGCCCAGCGCTCTAGAAATTTAATTAAATATTGAAGAGTGTAATGGGAAAGTTCCTCCTCTGCTGCATAATACCCTCTATTCAGTTTCGGTGTACACGCGAAGGGGTGAGCCACGGCAGTGGAACACTCTATCTATACTGTTTGGAAGATGTATCTTGTATAGTCCTAGTTCTTTCAGTTCGGTTTGTGCGGAATTAAAACTTGAAATCTCTTATAAGATTCTTAGTTTTTTAGCGCATTATAATATTTGCCAGCTTATTTAGATAAAGTTTTGCGCGCAAACTAAATAACTGCGTATAGGGGCTAATTATAGATGCAGTTGGTAATACGGCTTAATTAGGGTGGTGCGGGTGGAATGGGCCTAGGCCAGTTGTATGAAGTTTGGTAAGTAAGCAACAATTTATTGCCGTGTACTGAGGTCAAACTAATTGGAAGGATTTTTTTATAGGCGGAGTTTTACGCACCTGGATAGTGATGCATGCAGTGATTGAGGACGAAAACTTTACTCGGATTGGACCTGGGAACCAACAAAAAGAATCCACAGTAAACGTGATTAGCTTCTTCTTCAGGTTGCGTGCAACAGGCTTGGATTAGGGCTCCTTGGGCACTTGTGCGCACGCGAGGCCTTCCTTCTGGTAATGATCGAAATTCTTAGCTTAGAACATCGGTGATACAGCTGGTAGAGTCCTAGGTATAGGTTCCTCCTCTAAATTCCGCAAAACAGGATCCCGAAAATTATGTATATTATAGACAATAACTAAAAAAAAAAACCATCCAAAAGGGTAAAAGCATCATCATCCGCCTTCACTGATCCGCATTCTTCTGCTACAGAGTAGGAGTAGAACTTCGAGGGCAAAGATTTTATTTAGAGCCTTACTGGTTTCTCTCGAATACATTTTACCAGTCATAAGCCAAAATAAAAAATGCCAAAAGGCAACTCTTTCCTAGTATCTCAATTAGAGCTTTTTCTCGGGCTTATAGAGGAGTCAATATAGACAAAGTCTGAAACTAGCTTATGTATGGAAAGTTCTTGACTCTCTGTTTGATTCACCAAATTCTCTTACCCTTGGAGTGCAAACGGGGGATAAGGTAAAGCCATCGTTCCAAATGTTGGGATGTATAGATTGTAAGCCTTTCCTGAAAAGTCCCGCTTTTGGTTTCTGCAGACGCACTAACCCAGTCGTTTACCGGCCTACACAAATTATACAGATTTCGAGAAGGCATACGACCATTTGTTGTGTGGATAGGGTGGACCTTGATTGGGCTGGTTGTGCCCAGTTTTGAAAAGTGTCATGTAACCAGACAGTGAGGAACTGGTCTTCTTTGCCCAAACTTGACTTCATTAACTTACTAACGCACTCCCGCTTACTTTTCTAGGCGTATATATGCGCGAAAACATAATTTTGTTATATATATTGTTATATGCTGTAGGTCGTTGAGACTCAAGTAGCCTATAAAATGAATATATTTATTTTATGCATTTCAAAAAAGGAATTCGTAAATCGGTGAAATAGTTCGTAAGATTTTTGAGGACATACATTGCACCCCAATAAATCTTAGAAAAAAAAAAACAAGAATTCTGGATTGATGGTTACAACTTCCCAGTCGACTTAAAGGTCCTATAGCTTGGCATATGCAGGCAGGTATCATATAAAGCCTTTCAAAGTTCTAGCTTAACTCGTTCATCTAGGTTTATGCCGAATGACAATGAATGACGTTGGTTCATCAAAAGCCGGCAAGAACACCACCAATCTTGAAGCAATTCTACGAAACTCACAAGCCAACATCAAAGGTACGTTACGTATACGTAAAATTTTTCAAAAGTCTGCTCATTTGCATATAAATAGTCATTTAGAGGAGGATGCGGCGAATTTCCAGTGGTGCGTTTGGGAAAACAAATAATTATATTCCTTCATCGCAAGATCACTTTCAAATAGTTAAAGACTTAGATAGGCCTCTATAATTGAATCAGCACATAAAATAGGCGCTCAGATCAAGCGAATAATCGAATAATCGTTCTTCAAATAAAAATCAAAAATAACTACTTTAACCATAGGAAAGATATTTTACTGCCAAGTGCAATGATTGCAGTATGCGTCTCATACGAGTATAATAAAACTGTTGAGGGTCTTATGTTTGTTACCAGTATGTGTGAGAACTACAGGAAATATTTCCTTGAAGCTTTTATGGACAAGGTTTTAGGCTGTGTTGTTAATTTCCTTTTGGTTGGTTTAAGTGGCTGTATTCCCCGTTACCTGACGAAGGAAAAACACAAATAACGCATTAAGCGCCGTTTTGAGACCACAACTAACGGAACCTGAAATAAAGGGGGATAAAGGATTTTGAGGGAGCTCAAAGGGAGTTGAAATGGATGCATTGGATGGCCGAAAGGTGAGAGCACAAACACTAGTGGGGCTGAGGGCAGGCAAAAAAAACTATTTCATCAAAGTTCGGTAAGGGCTGTGAAAATTCTTACAAGATGTTTTTAAAATAAAAGATGCGTTGCATTTATTTGGCATTCGGAAAACCAAACTTACATGTTCGCTTTCCAATTACAAAATCTTAGAAATTCTTCATTTAAGTCGTACAAAACACATTATAATAAAATACTGACAAAAAGTTGGGGGTCTTCTTGGAAAAAGTAGCCAAATCTGTTTTTTTTTTTTTTTTTTTCAGAGTTATCTGGGGGGAAATATTTTGACCGTCTGGCAACGCTGGGCTGAGGATGTGGACTGTGGGGTGCGGAGTCTGGTATCTGGATGAAGTGTGGTGTCGGTGTGTGAGTGAGAATGAGAAGAGTTGAGCATTCATTGAAAATTAGCGAACACACCAATACCGAATGAAAAATTTTTAAAAGCAGCGTACTTTATGTAGTGATTCGAAAGTTTTTTGTAATATCTTTTAAAATATTAACTTTTACGCAAAACAGTCTTTGGCACATATATTACCTACTAATTACTAAGCCCAGTCAATGTATTGCTACCATTTGTATTTGTCGTTTAACTAAACCTTATTCCGGATGTTGTGTGCAAATTTCAGCCTTCTACGTAAATTAGTTTCTGAGATAGACCTAGGTACAAAATTGGTCTAGTGGGCTCGGACAGACGGACAAAAGTGAAACTAATAAGGTTCCGTTTTTTCCCTTTGGGTACGGAACCTTAAAAAGCGGAATACGTTAAGGGGCCTACACTTTCATATCAATCAGTCTTCTGCTTCATGCTCAGCTGAACTACAGAGCATAATATAACTTGACCAAATTGTATTCGTCAAGAAGGGTTAAGGCACCAGTATCTGGAGTCTGGACACTTAACGTGGTTTTGAATATTGACTTCCATTCTGTTGGAAGAGATATTTAGTACCTGCGAATAACGTCTCTTTCTCGTTTCCAGCAGCAACTCGGTATATGCTTTTATACGCTTTGGGGGATCTAACTTTGTCCGTTTTTTGGCAGAGGCAAAGCTGCTTTTATCACCATTTAATATTTGTTTCAGGTCATTCATAGTGTGCTACTGGCCAATGCTGTTTAAGCAGTCAACAAGTTCATTAAACTACTGATAATGAACGCTTTCGTTTTAGAAAAGCTGTTTTTTTTTCGGGTTGATCGTTTTAAAATGGTGTTTTTGGTTTGAATATTTAATGCTCTTTTGAACAGTATTAACAGATAGTTGATTAAAAAATCTTAAAACTGCAAACGTCATTCGAAAAAGCTGTCCGGAAACTGAAACAATTGATTTAAAAAGCTAAATTTACAATTTCAACCATTTTCCCGCGAACTGCCACACTTTATTCACAATCCACATTAAACAGTCGCGATCCACAAACCCGCGAATGAAAAATACGTTCGAAATTAACCTTCA
Organism: Cheilosia grossa; assembly: GCA_963082955.1. Classification (NCBI taxonomy): domain Eukaryota; kingdom Metazoa; phylum Arthropoda; class Insecta; order Diptera; family Syrphidae; genus Cheilosia; species Cheilosia grossa. Next base: position 21,873,307 of record OY720147.1, on the reverse strand, counting down.
ACAATGAAACTTATTTAAATGGCAGACTCTACGAACATTCGGTGGTTCCTAGTTCACAATTCGCTCTAATGTGCATAGTCCTTCAGTAATCCCTGTCCGAATATTAAGAACCTGCAAGTAAAAAAAGAGAAATAAAAAAAATACATTTAAAGCATTTAAAAGCGAATTTTCCTCTCCTCTTAAATAATTAGAATCCGTATACTGAAAATGCCCCTTCAAATTTAGTTTTAGTACCTGGACACCAAAAATGATGTAAAACAAAAAATATTTTATATAAAATAATTTTTTTTTTTCACAATGGAAGCTTTTATGATTTTAAAAGAAAACCACGCTTCTCTCAAAAGAATAAGTTAAAAGCAACTTTTAAATCACTTACTTTTTTCAAATGCTCCTCAATAATTTTTTTTTTATCCAAAACGATAAAACTACGAGTATCACACTTTTGGGCATTAGAAACTGTACTGCCGCACAATTTTTGAAACTTGGCAGTTTTTTTCCACTTTGGTGTTTATTCTAAGAGAGTGCGTCATGCTAGTATAGCACTTTCCTTAAGAGAATTTTTTTTTCACACCATTACCACAATTTTTCATTTCACAAAGAAAGGATTCAATAAGCGAATTACTTTTAGGAAGAAAATGACAAATGTGAATAAAAACCAGGCAGTGAGTGATTTTTTCTCAGTGAAGACGATAGCCTCTCTTGTTTGTTAAATCTTTGACTATCAACGCAAAAACTACATTTCAACTTCTACGCACAGCTGCACACATGTTACAACCACCCCCAACTTAAACGTGGCTTTACCTATCCCCTTTCCTCTGATATTCACGACTCCCTTTCCCTTCCCATCTCTATTCATGCGATGCCATTGGAGATGAAATAAATATTGACAGCACCCAAGCGAATGTTACATCAATAGAAAATGACTCGTTAATTGTCATCCATCGACCGCACATACTAATTAGTCCCATTAGATTGAACTCTCCGCACCATGGCCGAACATCGACCATTAGCGGTAGTACGCAATTGATCCCATTCGTATACACTTCGCAGAAATTATGTTCAGCAAATTAATTAAAGCTGCTATATGGCATGGCCAACCGATGGACGACGCGTCGTCCCGCAATTAAAACGCTCGCGTACATCGACCAAATAAACAAATTTTAATTACGTTCATTGCAGTTGGTTCACCCTAACTTACACATGGACGGCGTGGCACTCACACATCAGGTGCAAACACCGATACCGACCATCTGATGAGTGAGTGCAAGGACACAATGTTCTCGCATGTGCTATGTGTGTGTGCATGTGCAGGGCAGCCTCACAATCGTTTTGCTCTCGTGTATCTTAGCGTATTAATTAAAGTTCATCCGCAGATACACGCACACCGCGCCATCGGCCACTGTCTAATAGCATGATTTGGATTTCTTCTTAATTAAATTACACATGCTCCCGCTTCCCGGTTCCGTGCATTGTGTGTTGTTTGTGTGCATATCATTCAGGCACAGAGCCGCCGGCAGCTGCTGCATGCGGATGATGAAATTTCACAACGCACTGCCAAGGTACACATTCTGACGCTCCGCATGCACATTGCACGGAATCGGCTCGTCCAAGGGGGGCTATCCTATCCACCGTATTCTGCATATTTGTGCTAGTTAGCGCAAGTGCGAGTGTTAAGCATAGTTAGCTACCGAATGCGAACACTCCATGCTACCCACTCGGCCAACGACTGCCCGCCTTGGTAACCTACCGCGGTTGGCCGCGTTCGCCATCTCTAAGGCGAAGAAGCAGGAGAGACGAGCTCCATTCGAGTCTATATTCCCATGGCGACTTACTTCCATTTATAATGCAATCAAAACGCACTGCAATTAATTAAAAAAAATATTTCCCCTGCAGTAACATTTATTAATGGAGTAGCTGTACTACTTAATGAGATGCTCCGGTTGTGTTTTGGGAGCCGTTTTTTGTTGCCATTCGGGAGTTTGTTCTCTTTTCGAGGATGTGTTGGGATTGAGATACACGGATGGCGGTGCCGATCTAATTAGCTTAATTTTCCAAAGTGGCATTAAGTAGAACGAAGGTGGGGTGCAGGTAGCTGTACTGTATAGGTGCAAGATCTGTATGAAACCGTTAGATTTTGATAACTGGACTTTTGTACCTAACTTGAGGTAAAAACAGAACAATTTCTAAAATTAATTGGCACATTTATATGAGGACTCATCGTTTTCTGAGGACATTGATTGAACAGTAAATTACCCCTACAGCAAAGTTGTATATTCTTCTATTCTTTTGTATGCTTAAGCTTACTTAAGCTCCCATACAAAATTCTCCTCAAAATTTAGCTGAGCAAAATTTAAGCGATTCCCTTTAGCCGAGAGTACGCAGCTCGAGCAATCAAACATCTACCTCGACGAGGAATACTTAGAGTCTTAAACGGTTGAAATAAGATAGAATTGCTTTTTTCAAAGATATCTCTTCAAAGAACAGCTATGCCAAAATTAAGTTAGGAATTTAGCTTATGTTTGGTCGAAAAATGTTGGAGAGCAGCAAAAATGTTGTTTATTTCGAGTATCTTACTAAGCTTTGGCAGATGTCACCTTAGTTAAGAGACATCGACTTTGTGCAAGTTTTGTTTTCAGTGATGACTTTTCTCAATTGTACTGAAACTAAATAAATTTTTGGAAAGAATTTAACTACCTAAACCCAAAGATTAAACAGAAATAAATATTTTAGTAAAGCCAAAAAAATGTATATTTAATAAATTTAAGTAAAATAAGGCGTTATGTTCCACTTATTTCAAAAATTACAAGTAAAGGTAGTATAAATAGTACTGACACTTGAGAGATGGCACTTGTGTACTCCGGAAAGTCAAATAGTACTGAATATTAAGGCTTTTTGCAACCACGCTAGACACAACTTTATCTTCAAATGATGGAACCTATACTTATTCCCCCAAAAGTCGTCCAGGGAAGATAGGCTGGTTGCCTCTCAGTCTTGTTATAATAGCTTTCATAAGGCGGTCACTCTTTAAAGCTTTTAAAGGAAGGGTAACCATTGCATGCGTGAAATAATGAAGAGCAACACCCGTAAACGCAGAAAAATCACTTATTTAAAATCAATCGTAAAAAATACTAAGAAATACTGTTTATATAGCTTCTTCAGAGTTAGGGGGCTAACAATAATCGAGTTAACTTGTTTAACTTGTTTACTTCATAAAATAGTAAAATGCGAAGCATAAAAACATTTTCCTGATTTTACCAGGCCCAAAAGTCAGAAAAACTTCACGTCAAACCTTCTTATTAAAGACCATTGTGATTCTGAAGGAATTATATTTGAAAATTAAAACATCCATTTAATGAAATATCTCTTCATATTTATTTCTTTAAATGTGACACCGAAAACTAAAGACAACATTTTTCTCCCCCCAATGTAAAAATGATTCGTAACCCTGAGTTCTCTGAGTGCGTTCAGACAACCGGCTTCGTGGTTTTTGACTGGTGACAAGTTAAGTCCTACATATGTTTTCTTTTATCGTGCAAAGTGGACAGCAGATTTGGTTGCCAAAACCATTATGAATGAGGTTAATCGTGACTCAGTGTCGTAGCCCTTTCTACACGAAAGTTCTGAATTTGAAGTCGAATTGGGTTGATTAACGAAATGGTGCTGGCTGCATCCATTGCGCAAAATGTGCGATTTATAGGTATGAACCTAAACATTGGCCATGGCTTCGGGAAAAAAATGCGTGTTTTCTGGCACTGGTTTTAAGATTAATAATTTTTACAAATAGAGTTTCCAATGGCAAGAAAACATTGGCATATGAAACAATTGAAAAAGACCAATATTTTGTTCTTCTCTATAAATCGACAGCAAATGCCCACATTCTATCGTCAAAATTTATGAAAACCTCCCAAAAACTTTACCAAGTTCGGTTGCAGTAATGAGCCGGCCATCTAAACGCGCCAACCATCCGTGCCCCAGAACTTTCCGTTTAATATTCAAGGCTCGTAAATTGCAGTCCCCAGCTCATTATCTCGTGCATTCTTTCTGGCCAGATAAGATCAGTGCATGATTGGAGTAGGCTAGCCAGTTGATTTTTTTGCCCCCATGATGCCGACATTTTGTCCCAACTCAGCTATAGAACATCATTAAAAAAACGAAGAATACGTGTCTACCCATACCGACGCATTGTGCAGTCGCTGACATTTTGATGTGATTTACCCTTTCACTCTATGATGATGGGCTGACTCTGGAAATTAGTATTTCATGGAGATCTCCGTCGAGTTCTGCGCAGCGAACATTCACCAAATGCCCGACTTTGTCGCCCTCCCAGCCAAATTCCCTCATCACCATCATCATTATATCGGTATAATCCAGAGGGAACCGCAGGGACAAAAACTCAAATTTAAAGGAATCGGCGACCTAACCGAGATCGTCAAAATTCTAATGATGCTCATGTTCATTAAAGCGTCACTGAATGGCGTCCCCTCTCCCCGCCTCCAACCAATATCGTCGATTCGTCGCCGAATTCCAAGGAGAGCAAAAGAGAGCGGCCGAGCTCATTAAAATTTCAAACACATATCGCCAACGAGCAACCGAAACTATGCTGTGACGATGACGACCGACACAACAGCAACAACGACGAGGACGATGCGACGGTATCGTCGTTAATGTGACGATAATGGTGGTATGCTGGTGTGATCTGTGATGGCATGGCAGCGCAAGGACGACCAGAAATCACAAGTGTACAGAGGGATACCTCGTGCTCTTAATTGGCAACTCCTCGCCCCTATTAATGCAAAATGTCAATTAGGAATAACAAAGCCATATATCCAAACACTCCACTCACTCACTCAGTATATAAATGTTCGGCAACAAAAAAAAAAATAACAACAAAAATAAAGAGGGACGTTCGAACAGAGCTCAACTTACCTTCGCCTCTCGGATTCTTGGCTGCCTGCTACGGTTTTCAGTTTTTTAGCCTTGGTCAACGTGGCCTCATCAGCGCTGCGTTGCGGGATTAAAGCATATGCATCGAACGCTTGCGTCGTCGCTCGCCTCCATCATTTTGACGAAACGGATTTTTGTTTTAATGATCTGCAATTCCCTTTCGCAATTTGATTGGAAGAGCGCACTTCAGACACTTGGCCGAAGGAGCCAACACCAACACCAGCATATACTCGTATGATGACGACAACGACGACAATCATTAGAGCTGTGTGCGAGGAAGATAATGCAGCCACTATCGTCCTTAACCTCGTTAGCCCCATCGTTTGTAATCGCTCTTGAGCTAAGCGACATTTGCCAAACAAAACGGCTGTATAGTGAGAAACTATATTATTGTTATTGTTAGCGAGCGCATCCCGTCGTCGCGTCGGTCGTCGTCGTTTGGCTTCGACCGCACCTCGGGAACATCAATTCATCAGCGTGGCTTTGTAGCAGCCCAACACCACTGGGCGGCCGGCGGCAGCGGTGGGATGATAAAATGCACTTGTCTGACTGCGTCCACGCCACGCCATATTCCATTCTCGTTTCTATTCATCGTTTGCGGCAGGATTATCATCGTTTTACCGCTGTGCAGTGTGCGCACCCCATCCCACCTGAAAGCCTGTAACGCGTCCCAGCATCCCCCGGATCCTTTCACCAGTATATGCTGCGCGCGACAACGACGACGACAACGACCGCTTCGCTTCGGTCTCCTCTCTAAACAAAAAGCAAAAACGCAAAAACAAAACAACAACAACAAAAAAAAAAAACGATTTTAATGATTTCGAAATAATTGAGCCCATTTTTGGCTCACGGCTATGGAGGATGATTATGGCGCGGTAATGATTTTGACGTCGACAATATTATGCTGGCAAATGGGCGGTGGCGCAGGGGGAGCCTCTGCACAGCACTTGCGAAATAGGAATAGGTACTGGGCGCGCAACAACTCCGAGTATGTGATGGGGCCGCCGTGCACACGATATGTGGTTCACTGATGATGCTAAGGATTTTGTGGATAAATGATTATGAAAGGTACTGCAATCGTAACGCGGGTTAAGGGCTCTGCCAAGGCAAGGGTGTGAAATCATTAAGAGTTTCTTTTCTTTTATGTATAGCGTTTATCGCTGTAAGGGAGGCGAGCGCACAAATGTGTGTCAATGCATTTCGACGAGATTGGTTTTTATTTCAGTCGCTTCTGCGAGTATGCATGGTATCTTTTGTGTTTACCGTTCCAGCCGAAGCAGGGAACTGGAGCGAAGCGATATGAGTTCGAGGAAAGCGTTTTAGGGGGATATTTCTTCAGAGAAAGTTGCTCCAACATATACCTTCGTGCACGTTGAAGGGAGTGTACAACTTAATTGTAATAAGAAATTTAAATGACCGCCAGGACCGCTATCACGTACAGACGATTAGACGATTGTCCTTGAAGTGGCGGACTTGAAAAGGTTAGCAAAGTCAGAGCTAACGTTGCGGGTTTGAGAGCTACATCACTAATTAAATAAAAACTGCCGATAATAGAAAATAGGCGTCCTGAATCAAGACTAACGATACTAAAGGGTTTTCCAACAAGAGGTATTTTGGTATTCAAAGAAAAATGCCATTTTTTGAGATAAATGATCGGATGTTTATTTCACAATAAAGAGGAAGGTATGCCCTTAACAATGAAAAACAACATCAGCCAAATAGCCACCACGAGCACGCATACAGGACCATATCCTTTTCATTAAATTTTCCATAACCAAATCGCAAAGTGGCTGCCCTATGCCTCGATAGCGTCACGAATTTTATCTTGAATCGAGGCTGGGCTGTTGGCGTAGACCTTATCTTCCACGTGGCCCAAAAGGAGAAGCCGCAAGGTGTTAAATCACAAGATCTCGGTGGCCAATTGTGAACACCTCTTCGAGAGATAACACGGCCCGGAAACTTTTTTCGTAAAAGATCAATGCTTTCGTTGCTTGTGTGGCACGTAGCGCCGTCTTGTTGAGAGTAAACGTTGTCGATAGCGCAATCCATTCACCGTAACTGTTTTTCCAACCTCATTTTCGAAAAAAGTAAGGTCCAATGACCCCGCCGGACAATAAACTGCCCCAAACAGTCACACGTTGAGGATGGAGAGGCTTCTCAACAATAACTCTTGGGTTTTCCGAGCCCCAGATCTCCAGTCTAAGTTAACATTCATTCTTTCTGTGGGGTAGCCATATTAGGATTTTCTCAAGCTTTTTCTACTCAAGAGGACCGTCTTTCAGCTGTCAGTAAAAAAGTGATCTTTTTTTCGAAAACAATATTTATCTCCCACCAAGAAAAATGTCGATGTACCCATACTAACTGGCTCCAAATCTCTCTTAATGAAAACCTCTCTAACATGTCAACTTGTAAATGGCATCCTAAGGCCGTATCCTTATGCTTCATGGCCCCGTTATCACCATAGCTCACCCATTTGATTTTAGGTGTGTGACTTTAAGTCATTGTAATGTTTAACTTTCTCGGTTAGGTACGTAGTAAGAGAAAGATACTGTATTAGTAAAAAAAATTTCGAAATCGAGACGCTAATCAATTGTGACATTACGATCATAGAAGAACTCAAAAAAGTGCGTCGCAGGATTTTGTCCGTTTGTCTGTCTGTACGTATGCTCCTGAGGCCTACAGCCTAAACGGTTGGCCGGATTTAGTTCAAAATTCAGATTTGGAGCTTGGGGGCTTACAGCTCGGGGCCGTTTTTTTTATCCTCAATATTACTTCCCTTATAAAATGTTCATACCTATTTGATTTGTTCGAAAACGGTTCTAACGATTTCAACCGAAACTGAGGTTTCAGCGTATGTTGGTGAGATTAACATGACTTCATACTCCGTTTTTCACTAACAAGTCGAATAACGTACTTTTTGGACGTGAAATTTGGACATATCTCGAAAACGGTCTAACGATTGTAACAAAAATTAATTTCAAATATAATATAGTCATTTATTAGTTAATACCAAACTCAGTTTCTCTCTATTTTATCGAACAAAGGATTTTTGAAAAATAAGTTTTGATACCTACCTAAGAACGGCACTAACGATTTTTACCAAAATGCATTCGTAGAGTAAAACTGATGTTTCCAAAATGATTGTGTCCTTAATTTTTCGAATTACCGAAAACTCTAGTTTTAGAAACTGCTCATGTCTCGAAAACCCAATTTTCGATTGGGATAATGTTTTAAAAGCCGTCCAACGGCATATTCAGTTTGTAACAGCTAATACATACATACATTGAAAAACAAATCCCTGAATTCTTAGACAATAGTTTTATGTAAAGATGTCAGTCTATCGCGAACCCTACTTCCAATAGACAAATTAGAACAGCAGATAAAAAAACAGAAACTCCTGCTACGCTTGTCCTCGTACTCAAAAATCTTGTATAAGAACTTATAAAATAATACAGTCGGCGCTTGCAACTCTCTAACCATAACTTGCGAAAATTGCCTGTTCCTAACAGCTCAAACTTATAAAAACTCATATTGTGAATTGATATGTGCTGCCACGTCGAATGAATAACATAAAAGTACATTTTAGCATTGCCTATTCTTACATTTTATGTACAGTTGCATCTGAACTTTTTACCATCCTACCAATTGAGTCGTGCACTTTATTTTGCTAGTTATAAGCATGGGTTCGGATTTTGTAAAAAAAGTTAAAAGAAAATAAATACACGCAGAAAAATCGCTTATTTAAAATCAACCAACTTTCGGTTAAAAACTACCAAGTGATACTGTTAATATAGCTGCTACAGAGTTAGTGGATTAAAAATAACCGAGTCAACTTGTTTAACGAAACTCGGTTAAAAATAACCTTTTATAAATTTTTCTTGGTTGCAAATAAAAAACTAACTCTGTTGAATTTAATCAACTGGTTGAAATTTATCTAGAAACTTGGCTCTTAACTGTTGATAAAGTGTGTTGTTTTGAGCAGTATGCATTTTACCTATTTATATCGGTAGAATTTAACAACGAATACTCTGTGTTTTTCAACAGAGACTTGGTTAATTGTAACCCTTTTTTTTTAACCGACCAAAAATCGCACTCTGTTAGAGCCAATTTTTGAGCGTGTAGTTTTCATTTCGTACTTTTCGTTCGTTTTCGAGGTTACATGAGGCAAAACAAAATACTGGTTTGTAAGAAATATTGTGTGGGTCTTTCCGCTAGCTTCAGAGATCTAAAAGTTTGAGGGATTTATCTGGTAAAAATGTTATTTCTTAACTTTAATGTTAAGTAAAATCACAAAGAGGTTTTTGTAAAAGATAGTTTAATTTTTCTTAAAACGGCTGCAGCCTCCACACATAAGGAGATGTTGATTTTTCATCGAAGGGACATACATATGAATACTACCAAAGAGATTTTTCTGTTGGAATGACACCAGGAGAAAAATGTGTGCATGAGACACAAACAAAAATGCCAGTATCTAAAAATATCGGTTTGAAATCTTGTTCGAAATTAATACTTGAGGTAATGCCTTCAGGAATAAGGAATAAGATGCCTAAAGGAATAAGGTGTAATTAAAATAGCTCTAGGTTTAAAATGTAAAGCTGGAAATTTCAAGAAACTGCAAACATATTTCTTAGTCGCTACGAGTTCTGGAACTCTTAGTTCTAACGTGCTTGAGAAACTCAACAAAAACTGCTCAAGAATTGAGAAACTGAAACTGAACCAAAATCAAAAAGTGAAAAAAAAAAATATTCCAACAGAACAGAAGTTTTCAAAAAACTTTACAGAAAACTCTAAAACTGTTACTTAGCCAGTCGAAACTTAAAACTTTCTTTTTAAGATTCCAGTTCACGTTCACACAATCGCAACACGCTGCTCTACAAGGTTTTAACGAACGAATAAGATAAGTCACTCACAGCGATTTCCTCTGTTCATAGAATGTCAGGTATTTGACATAATCTGCGCTTTCACAGTTCACCTCCTAAATACCTTAAACTGGTTGTAACAAAATGGTTCTCTACGGAGATCCCCAACAGAGAAACTTGCGTTGGGATTAAGTGATAAGTGGGTATATGAATTACTCAAAAACTCAATTCCAATGTTAAAAAGAATCGCCCAACTATACTTTCAACGCTGGCATTGCAGGTGTTCACATCCTTATATTCACGGACAGTCAATAAGCGTCCACCATCAAATATTGCAAATCGGTCTTGGGCCGTTTCGAAGACTCGACTTGAGGAATAAAAGAAATTCGTGGCGGCTTATGATGAACTGTTTAAAAGGGGTTGTTCAAAAGTATTTGATTTTTGATACCACCGAAATAAATGGAACCTATCTGTCAGCAGAAGGCGAATCTGCTGAACGTGTTAAATGCGAAAAAAAGACTAAAAAGATCTTCTTCAGACAAAAGCCGGAAGAATGAATGAAATCCTATACTGGTCCTTATGCGAACAAAATAAAGTGCGCTGCTGAGTCACTCGAAACTTTCTCACTCATTGTAAGTTCGTCTTGATATCTTCGTCAAAATAAGTCTATTAAAAAATGGAAACTGCCGTGGAGCTACTGAAATGTCAAGGCAACAGCTAACCAACAATCCTTAAAAAGCTTGTGTTATAGATCCCACAACATAATCCGAAGGACCTACCATTCGATGTCTCTTTAAGTCTTCTTGCTGCCACTACCTCTTCATCTACATAAGTAACTATAGAAAACTTTAAAACCGAATAAGGGCCATCTTTCGAAGTGACCGAGGAAGCCGAAAAGGAACCAACAGAAACTGCAGACACAGCACGGGATATCTGATCGTTATTTTACATCATTCAAGCGAATAAAATAGAGATTCCTTCAAAAAATCAGCGGCTAGTTAGATTGAGGACATACGAGCTGTAGGTAGCATCCCATCCTTAAAATCTTTTTATGATCCAACAAAAGTCAGTCCGTTCACATGCGACGGGATTCTATTTTGCATTTTTATGCTGCCGCCCGCCGCCCATCCCTCGGCGCACACACGCTGGGATGCGTTGTCCACTGAATGCATATCAACGACGGATGGACAACGACGAATAGTTCAGAAAAAGGACTTGTGCTTCGTTTACAATCAATTATATTGGATCCTTCTTCTGCGGAGGTAGCTTGTGAAAAAGCACAATAAGTGACGCACTTCAGGCAACAATGGAAACAAGTGGATTGTTTTTTTTTTTATTTGCTTTCCTCATTTTGCTCTCTTTTTTTAGTTCAAGTTCTATTCTTGCTGTGTTGCTTGTTCACCTGCATTCAGTTGTTGGATGATGACTTAGTCGCTGTCGTTGTTCGTTTCGTCCTAGGGTCCTTTTGGCATTCCATTTCATGGAATCCATCTAATTGTGTCCCGGGTCTTACCTTACCGATTGGCCGGACCGTATAGGAAGGAATAGTATCCATCCGAGAGGGACAGTGGCTAATTTGCGAACGGTGTACTCATGTTCGTCCGCTTTTTGTTGTTGCTGATGTTGTTCATGTGAATGCGTGTGTGTGTGTTCCGCCTGGCCATTAAAAGCATTCATTGGTCTCTGAAGACAAGACATTTTTCCCAGGACAACATTCGCCATTTGCATACATGACCGGAGGGCATGGTAATGTCCATTGGGAAGTATACATCCGTAGAAGGTTTTTTTTTTTCGTTTGTTTTTATTTGCGGAAAAAAAGACAACAACAGCAAAGCGAACTAAACTAACAAGCGCACGAGAGAAAAAGGATATTTTGCCTGATCTTATTATTTCTTCTCAAGTAGTGGACTATGCTTGTTATCCTTATTATATTTCGTTTGTTATATATTTTTCCCAGAAATCATATTATAGACGCAGTGACCGTGTAGGTGGGTGATTTTGATTAGTATATCAAATTCGTGTATATCAGCTTTTGACATTAGGGAACTCAATTAAGGGATGCTCTTGGATATACCTAGAGCTACGAAATAATGGGCGCACTTGAGATTGTAAAGAGGTTGTCCATAGTGGGCAGTATATGGTTGAGGATCTCATGTTTGGTGATTCGGGTCGAATGTCCACTACGAACTCACTAATTAAGGTGTCGATGTCGATGCTTCTGGGCCAGAGGCTGCCATTGAAACGAGTTGGGTGTATGCCAAAATTTAAGTTTTAGGCTTGTCGGCGTCAAGCTGTTTCAATTATAAGGCTTTCGGTGAATAAGTAAACAAGAGGCTGCGTAGAACCTTCTCCGAACGTGAAAACCGTCCTCTAGCCTTTTAGATACTACGGATCATTGGAATATCACTGTTGAGTCGATTATAGGAAGGTTCTCCAGGAAATACTCTCTAAAACATTTTTAAAATCTGAAACAGAACATTTCTCGGTAATACATCCTTTGTTATGTTCACCTATAGAAAATAAACATAAAAAAAAGAGTAAGCATGACGTATAAGACTTAAGTCCCAGCATTGCCAAACAAAATTTCCCTTGTCGTAAAGTTGTTGGAAGATGGGAATTTGAAATATTTTTTCTACTTTCTCCTAAAAACAGCGGGTGGAAAAGTTCAAGTGAAGTGTAATCAAAAAGAATAAGTAAAAAAAAAAGGAATAAGAAAATCTGCAATCACCTACGCAAAGTGTGTAAAAAAAAACACCCCAAACCACGTATCCAAAAAGAAAGCCGCCCTCCAAGAATCTCGTGGCTTAATACCAACTAACCATAAAGAAGCGCACCCAGAACAAAGCTGCTGATCCGGAACCTCGTAACAACATTTTTTTTATAAAAAATAAATTCCGAAATTTGTTTGTTTGATATATGGAAAGAAATTGCACTTTAAGTATTAATGAAAAAATATAAAACGTTCAAGTAATAGCGCCTAAAGTAAAGTTAAAAAAAATATAATAAAAATGTGGTTTTGTTTCTTGCCGCACATTGTACATCTGACTCCTTGAAATTTGTCCAGACTGCTGAAGCCTTTGGGTATTACTTCGCGAGGCCACTTCTGCCATTTCTGTTTTTCTCAAGTTTTCTTTTGCACCCTCGTTAAGTCAGAGTATATCTGCGATCAGTAGTCTTCTTTGATCTCAATGGCAAGCTGCCGGCTTGTTATGGTCGATTTTCACCCTGGACGGCTACATTGAACATTGGTTCCTCCGCGTGCAACTTAATCTCCGATTTCGGGGCTAAAAGTCGAGCTCTTTGGAGGTATTTTCGATAGCCGCCGTGGAACAGAAACTGCATAAAGTGCGGAAATGACAGTCTCCGATCTAAATGAGTTAGTTAGGACTTTTATTTCATGAAAAACATAGCTCGATCAAAACCTCGAAAATGGGGATCTATTTCCTGCCTTTTGTTGTTTTATCTCACTTGTTAAACGACATGTTTGAGAAGCCTTCTTGTTAGCGAATTTTATAGCCTAATCTTCTATCGAGTATTACTTCTTTAGGTTCACTTAAATCTTCTTACACCTAATGGTTTAGACCCAGCCCCAAAATTGACAACTAAGCAGACAGCATCGGCCTTATCGCAAGCTTTTCTAGGCCGGCAGACTCTATTATGTTGTTGATTCTAGGAGAGTCTTTAAATCGTGCTCGGATTCTATCTCGTTAATGTGCGTCAACAAAGTTGAGCACCTTTGTCACACAACTATAGCCGTAGCATGGCTTTACACTTTTCTGACCAGAAATCTCCAAATGAATGCTTTTGGTAGCAAAACTAGGGAAGACCACCATCTGAATGGTGCGGTCGCTTTTGAATGGACCGTTTTAGTGACCATTTGGTCTACCATGCGGGGTCAGTAGGAGCGATCTGATGTCATGGTCTTTCTTCGTGCAAGCTTTAATCCTTTAAAGTGATTGCAGGGATGTCTTCCGAGTGATGATCAAAATAGACGGCTTATGTGGGAATAGGTTTTCTTTTATTCTCCTCAGTGTTGTAGGGCGGAGTATTTGTTTGAAAATACTATCTATCCGGCTCTTTATCAGCATCCTATAAGGCACCTTCTAAACCTCTTAGTCTTCTCTGCCGCAGAGAGTCGATTAAAACATTTTCCCTTTCACTCTTTGATAGGCTGTTCGAGATCGCGACTTCCTAGCCTTAAAGCTTGACGGACTTGAAACTCTTTCCTTGCTCTCGTCATTCCACCAGTCAAGGTTCGCCCTCTTTTACCATAAGCTGGTCTTTTTAGGCACTAAGCACGATGGTGACTATTTCCGCAGTTGGCAAGTCATCTTGGGGCACTGCAAGGAGTTAACTCTGTTAAATATGATCCCCTCCAGACAGATTATACCAAATGGTTTATCCGTCAATATAACTTGCTTGAGTCATTCAGTGTTCCCACATTAGTTGTCCAGAGCGCACTGTTGTCAGTTCTGTACAAAAAAAAGTCAATAGATCCAGAGAGGTGTCTGCCGACCATTGCAACAGTGCGGGTGGTCGCACCTGCGTCTTGCCAATCTTCGCCCAAACAGTAATTTGTATGCCTCCATAGTATTTGTAAAAAAAAACACTCAAAGACAATCTTTCGCTCATCAGCTTAATCCAAGAAAATCTCTCTTGTTCAATCTGCTTTTTAACTTTCTAACCTTCCGCACGGATAGCGGCGAGTCAACAGAAAAAAAAATCACCCAATTGGTCGATCTATGACATTTTTCCACTTCTAATTGCAATCAGCACTGTGTTATCACATCTCCTGTACTCCTATCAACTGTTACTTTCCCAGCACGCTCTGCTCTATCTGATGGTACATCACCTTCCTCCATTTATCTCTTCTACCTCAACACCGCCACCGCCAGCCGCCACAAAAAAGCCAAATAATCGTCCGAAGAACTAAAAGTGCCAGCGATAAACAAAAAAAAAGAAAAGAAAAAAACCAATAGCATAAGGAAGAGACCTTATCTCGATTGCAGAGCACCAACATCAACACGGTCTAGGAATCAATTTTCCAAACGAATATCCATCGGTTGCATCCAGCTTTAATGGGATACACAATTAGTCGCCGTTTTTCTTCCAATTTCTCCACCCCGCCACGTCGGACGTCGGTCTTTCTATGGATAGGATATACCTTCTCGAGCAGTGATATATTTTAATAAATTGTCGATATGTCGGAAGAGTTGAGGACGAAGAAAAAGCCAGTACCCGGGTGCACGGATTACTGGCACCCAGAGCGTTTCCAGTACCGAATCTACTCGAGAAGAGATACAATTACCAATAGATGCACAGCAGTAGAGATGCAGACGACTGGCCAAATCCATTCGAGAGTGTTTCAGTTTCAGTAGCGCGCGCTCTCTCTTGCTCTCTCTGTACAGCCTTGCACGGCTGTACTAGTACCACGACGAAGACAACGAGTGGTATTGGGATCACTGTGGCTCTGGCCAGAAATATTTCATTAATTAGTTCACTAAATCGATGGGCTATAACATAGTTTTAATTAAGTTCATTATTTTTAATTGGATGCGGTTTGCTCTCTTTGTTAAGCGCAAACGATATCGACAGGCAATGATCGTGGCACACAGGGGTTTGCATTTTTAGTTTTGCAGGTTTCTTCTCTCCCTTTCGTTCCTTGTTCATTATTTGCCGACCGCTTTGATGGTTTTTGCTGTTTTTTTTTTTCTTTTGATTTTACTTAGAGCAGAGGAGTCAGCGTAGTCGTCGTTGTCGTTATATTGTCTCGTCGTGTTGTGTCGATGCAATTGTGCAGCAACTTTATGGGGTGCTACAGATGCCAGATGGACATGAATGCTTTGCCAGTAATTGAACACTCCAAGTAACTTATTGCTTTATGAGGATATTTCGTTTTTAGTAATTATTATATTTTCTAGCTGCGGGACTGGGATTGGCCTCTAAGGGTATGGAGAGGGATCTGAGATAGGTAAGTCGTTTTAAAACCCATTATTGAGTTCGCGCAGACTTTTTAAGTGCACGGATATAGACTGAAAATATATAATTGTGTTAACTTAAACAGTAAAGGTTTCGTTGGGTTTCTGTCAAACCACATATATTTTGTTTTGGTTTCAGAAAAAAGATAAGCGGTCACTTAGTTTCTATCAACTCTAAAAATAGCTGCTTCTCCTTCAACCAGTAGTTGGAGAGATGACGAATCGCTTTAAGTATCAACATCCAGTGACAAGAGCCATTTCACACTTATCAGCTGTTGCCGTGTAAAGTCCCACCTGCGAATGAAAAGTAAAAAGCTGCTTTCTTATTTTGTGTAGACAGTAAGTAAATTTGCTGAAAATTAATGAAGTTTGAGCATTCGATCCGCATTAACTTTGGTTCTAATTCGCTTAGATTTGTTTCAGGGTAAGGAGAAAATTTATAAAAAGAAACGTAACTACCACGGCATATGTCGGTTCCTAGTTGTTGACTAGCATATTGTTAAGATGAGCTATTTTTGCCATAAATAAGGAATGTATTAATAATTTTTTTTTTACATTTTAAATTCATTTTTATTTGTAACTTTCATTAAACTTACATCCAAGACAAAAATGATTAAATCTAATTTAAAACTAACATTTATCTTATTCTAGCTTACTGGCTCTCAGCGAGCACTATAAACTTACCAATATCCTTAAAATTATTGCCTTTCGGCCTTAAATCTATCTATATTTAAATTTGTTTGTTTTTTAATTTCCAAGAAACCGATTACACCGTCACCTATCGGATCTATAGCACAGCTATGAAGATGAACAATCAGCTCAACAAAATACAAACATTTTCTTAATGTGACCACAATTGGTCAAGCCGTTTAGAAGTTACACGATCAGACCGCCGCATCAACGACTATCGCCATCTACACTGTTAGGAATGGAAGTACAAATTAATTTTTTGTGGGTGGTAATCTTGGAAACTACTAAGCCGACTAAACAAAGTCTTTCACTGATAGAAATTTACTTAAAACTGAGCGATGTGGGCCACTTTTCTTATTTTTGAAACAATGAGAAAATTGGTAACGAATTCAAAGAGGAATGGATGAGGAGTCATTATTGGGCGACTAAGTGCGGGACCGAACTACATTTTTTAAAAATGTTTTTTGATTTCATTCGGCTTTTTAATGACACGTAAGACAAATATTAGCATATAAAAGTTCTAGTTAAGCAGAAATATGAACAAGAACGGCTTAGCAAGAAGTCGCTTTCATCCAACACGTTGAGTTGAGTCGGAGTTTGATTTCAAGTGACAGTAATTCCAATTCGAAAGTTTCTACAGAAGGAAGACGAATTTAACGCCAAGGCGAAGGTGCTTCAATTTAGCTACGGATTTTTAAATGAGTATAAATAAGTCTTGACCCTTTCGGGAGAAATTTATCGTAAAATATTTAGTTCCGTTTGCTTTCACATGCCTTGGAGGAGGAAATTCAACGACGAACTCAACAAGTTGCGACATCAATCTGAGAAAAAACTACGCGTTGAAGAACGAATGACGCTGAATACAGCAGAGGCCTCTAATCTAGACTAGGGCGTCAATAGTATAGAAGAAAACTGCGCTTAAGGTGGCATGCCCAATGATCGCAACCAACTTGTAGTGCGAGCAACTACAGACAATTTTTAATTTTTAGCCGTCCGAGATTGCTTATAGTTGTCGCGTATAGGTAGTTCTCTACATACCATTAAAACGGGACGAAGGAAACGGACCTGGGAGAACCAAAGTTAGGACACAGGACTAGGTATGGTCACAGTATTGTACTAGCGATAATCTACATCAACTGGACTTGTGACAGAAGCAGCTAGGGAGACCGCAGCGGAAATGGAACTACATCTACAACGATTGAGACGGACCTTTATCTGCTAAATATGGAGGCCATAGGTTGGGTAAGGTTTGGTTGGCACTCCACATCTAGTCCTTGATTCAGATGAGGCCTTTTGTGATTACGCAAGGATTTTATGATCTCAAAAAAAAAGGAAGAACTCTTTGATCCAATAGGAGCTTAGAACTCGGACCAAATTGCCGTATTAAAAATCGGCCCGAGCCATAAAAAGAGGCCCCATATAAAATACTTATATATAGTAAAAAAAAAGCATCTATTTATAAAAACAAACAAGTGTATTCATTACAAAAAAAAACTGTTTGGCAATGCTGGTCCGAGATGCTTTTAAAAGAATTTTTTTTTTAGATACCTCATTCATAAAGAAATCGATCTGTGTTCGTATCAGGAGGGTATTTAATTTTTTTCAACATCACTATAACAATTATTCTCCGCCTTCTAACACGAGTCCGTTTTAATGATTTCCAATTAGGCAATCAAACACAAACACAATTCCTTTGAAAATTTAATAACTAGGTACCTATTCAACCCGCCGCCCCGACCGCCCTGGTCAATGTGGTAAAATTATTTACGTCAAATCGCAAGAACATAAATCTCTTGTTCGTTCTGTTCGGCGAGACTCCCTCCGGCCATGATCGCACAACTAGCAGACAGAAAAACGCCAATGTACCCAACTAATGAGGACGAAATGAAGGCAAGAAAGGAATGAGATAAAAATCCAAGATTTAATGCCACACTTCTGCAGGACTTATTAAATCACATTCCTTAACGATACGGGAATAAGGAATAACTGGGATAGCCTATTTCCTCACATTCTGTATCCAATACCCCTCACACACACACACAACATGTTGATAGTTGTATGCGCGCCAAAGTAACGATTATTGGTCGTCGAGATCGCTGAGGACCAACGATCGGCGAATTAACAAACATTTTCGTCGGACAAGTGATACTACTCTTTCGGTGTATCTAGACGTAGGTACATGATTCGTACGTGATATCGTTCAGGCTGTTGTGGCAATGAGTGGAAATTGACGACCGTATAGCGAGGCGAGTCATTTGAACCATGCGAATAGGGTATTCCCTGGCGATGTAGTCGACAACACGATCAGCTTTGATCGGTGCTATTCTTGCAGTTGAAAGTAAAAGGTATCGGCCAGATTTGAAATTGGATCGAACTCGAGCCCAGTGATGTCGTCCAATTATAAACGATGCGCCGTTTGACCGAGAATAGTGGCGCGAGGGAGTACGAGTATAAACGAATACCTCAGTGCGGTATTTGTTATGTAGTGTGAGAAGTGGACGAATTTACTTGACAGATGGGACTACACAGTGCATTAAAGTTTATTCTGGGGTCAGATTCTGTGAGCTGGGAAAATCAGCCGGCTCTCCAAATACTCAGGCTATTCGGTCTGCCATAAGTCCTTCGAAGGGGAAAAGCATTCCGTACCTACTTGAAGGGACTATCGAATGTAAAACCAATTATCTGGAAGGAGTAATTAGCTTTTTAGTCACCAAATCGTTTTTTTAAAGCCTTTCTTGTTAGGTAATTCTAGATGGTATACAACTTACGTCTTTCCTATTACAGCCTCTGTTTATGGTCACAACATGTTCCCGATTGGAAAAACGTGTCATGTGGTGAAGTCCGTACACAACACCGGAATTTCGCATGCGGCATTGCTTCATTCTTCCCATGCTCTAGACCGGTATTTTAATACCATACCGACTTTAGCCGGATCTTAAAAACTATCAAAAATTAGGTCACACGAGTCGTGGTAACAAAAAGGCACATTATATAGTTTCATATAGTGCTACTTGCTTTTACCTGATGGTCGGATACTGTTCGTAGGCTGAGTAGTCCGAGGTTTCACGGCTCCAGTTATATATAGAGTAAAGTCATTATATCGTTAAAAAGAATACATACATATTATATTAAATGGCTACAGGTTTTTTTTTTTTTAATTTCTCGATTACCTGCGTAGTAAGGAAAGGTATTGTATTCGTACAAAATTTCGAACTCGAGATGTTAATCAATTCTGACATGATGCAAACTTCAGATTTGGCCCACAGTTCGGGCCGATTTTTTTTGCGAGATAACCACATATCAATGGTAGGTACTTCCCACATAAAATGTTCATACCAGTTTGAGTTTTTCGAAAACGGCTAGAACGATTTGTACCAAAATTGATATTTGACCTTAAGTAGGTGAGCTTAACAAGGCTATGTACTCAGTTTTTGCCTAAAAAATCGAATAACGGTACCTACTTTTGAAATTTGGACATACCTACTCGAACATATCCAGAAAACGGTCCATACGATTGTAACAAAAATTAATTTCTATGGTAATATGGTCAGTTCTTACAATATCAATTTAAATTTTTCTCTATATTATCCGAAACTCGTGCGTCCTTAATTTTCAATTCGAATCGCCGAAAACGCTAATTTTAGAAACAGCTCATGTCTCGAAAACCCCTTTTTCGATTTGGACAAAACCCTAAAAAGCGTGATGCCTACACCATGCATACAAAATAAATTGTACTCAGTTTTCAGGTAGGTAAATAGTTAAGCAATAGTATTTTTCAAACTTAACATTGCTGTATTTGGTATATACTGTTTGTCTGCGTTATTTTACAAAAACAGCTTTAACGATTTTTATCACAACACATATTTAAGATAATATTAGTATTCTAAATAAGGATCCCATACTTAGTCTTTCTCAACAAAATCGAATTAATCAGTTTTTTAACTATTTCTCAGAAATGGCTACACCAAAGTTCTTTTATTTCTTTAAAACTCAATGCCGCACTTCCATAAAAAATGCAATAACAGCGACGCAAAACTGATTTTTAGCAAATATTATTTAATATTTCCCACTTCTTCTTTTTTCTCAACGAAATTGAATATGCAAATTAAAATAATTCCAACCACTTGAACTTATTTTATACAATCAAACACTCCAACTTGATTTGCACCCCACACACGTCCATCGGGATACCTAGGTATTCAGTTTATAACTGCTAATGCAAATTGAAAAACAAATCTTTGAATTCTTACATGTACATGTACGAGTCGAGTAGGTATGTATATGTTTGTAAAGATACCGATCTATCGCGAATACTACTTGCAATCATTGACAACTCAAACAAGCCTCATTAATCTATTTCATTCAAAAATTAAATCATGCCTTAATAGATAAAAAAAAAACAGGAACTCTCGTCCTCGTACTCAAAAATCTTGTAAATTGTAAAACTTATAAAATAGTATATTAGGCGCTTATAACTTCCGAAAATTTGTCTAAAACTTATAAAAACTCACATTTTTATTTCATAAATCGAATAAATAACCTAAAAGCGAATTTTATTAAACACAACCAATTCTAAGATTTTATATGCGGTTGCTTCTGAAATTTTTAACTACCTACCAATTGACTCAACCAGACTTTTGATGAACGAGAAAGTTTGGTGCGACCCAGTCGAGCACTTTATCAAGGGTACAATTCTTTGCGCGCATGGAGGGGGACTTTGATGCACTTTAAACGGTATTTTTTGAAAACCAATTTTTATTGAGCACTTTGTGCCTTTCCATAGGAGTTCTTGGAAGTCTCACTTTGCGGCTGGTGTCCAAAAATCTCAAGTCATTTATATGCACTCACACATATTATCAATTGGACTTTTCTATCGGTCATTTCGCCGCAACTTTTTTGAATCTTTGTTGCAAATGAATTTTTGTCACAGCTGCGAACAGTTCCCTGATTTGGGGAAACTTGCGAAACCACTTGTAGGTTGTAGGCTGCAAAAGACACTGCGCACAGCATGCCACTATCACAGTTTTTGCCGCCCCACGATACGTCACTTTTTTGAGTGTTCCAGCAACAGCGCAGTGGTCATTAAAATCAGTCCCATAACACTTGTTACGGTGGCACTCGTACATAGAGGAAGTTTTAATAACGCTCCAATCCAGTCTAGAAGGTCACGGCTATAACGAGCAGTGCCGCTGCCCCTGCACTCGTTCTAAAAATACAATAATTCGTCTCACACATACCTCTCGCATATATAGATCATCCTCCTATCTCTCCTATGCCGAAGGTCCGGACAATCCCAGCCGCAAACAAGCGCGCACATACCTTCACTTCACTGCGACGGAAACTAACAAACATTCGTCCTGCGAGTCTAATTGACGTTCTGAATTGATGTTTTGTTCCAATTAAAATCTGCGTGTGCCCGGCTCTGATGTTTTCTCCACTTATTGTTATATACCTATACCCCGGACAAAAGAGTGAGGTTTTTGTTCCCGCACTGATGGCTGGTAGTTCTTGATCATATTTGCCATGTTCGGGATTAGTAGGTAGCATTTAGCAAGAGAAAAGGGAGCCTGCCATTTACCCATCCAGCAACAATGCGTCCTCTCGGCGATGCTATACTACAGCCTCGCATATGCTTGGAATGAAGCTTTTACGCTTAATTTGCTGTGGCTCTTCGGAAGGGTGGCGCGGATGGGGGGAGGGTTGCAAATTATTGGATTTTAATTAGCGTCCATGCAGGATGTACGCACATACACATCCTTCCTTGACGGATTACATCATTTGGCTGGAGTTTTACTCCTCGGGCTGTACTCTGCGGTGTTGTTGGACGAAACAAACAAACGTCTGCGAAGCGCAGTCCTCGCATATACATACATAGTTGGCTCTGTTGATGGGCAAAATGTCAGAGTCCAACTGTCCATCGTAGTGGTGGTGGTGGATTAGTCGAACAATTGTTTATTGACCAGTGTGCGGACAGGCGAGATTAGTTATCTGATTTCCCTTCCTTTGTTAATCAACATCCTGTTTGGCTAATGAACAACCGAAGCTGCAGAGGCCGATGTGAAGTTGATTGGAAATTTCTTTTTTCGACCACTGATTGATTGAATCATTTGCGTAAGGCAGTGACTTTGGTTGTTGTTTAATCTTCTCTTATACGATTTTCGATAGGTGCAGGGTACAGGATGTTCCGTTCAGGTTTTTAGTGCCCCACAGCTAATTGGATCAATATACAAAAGCCCTAAGTTTCCATATATTGTACTTTAAAACTAAAGGAAAAACTTTTCCAGTGATACAGAACCATATGGTTCTGTCTTCGACACGCTTCCGTGAATAGGATAGAAATTGAAATTCAGAATAATCGTGAATATATTTTATATTTTACCGCACCCAACACATGCGGAGTTGACGTTGTTTCCACTTCCACCTCTGGCGAAAGGGAAAGAATCCAACAAACAAATTTTTATGTTTTTTTTTTTGAATTTATTTCGCATCGCTTAACTTATTTTTAATAAAAGACAACATAGCCAAAGTGACCATACGGTGTCGGGACAATGTAACCCTTTTTTTAGGATTATACTCGACCAGTCTGTGGAATCAGGATCAGTGAGTGAAATTCGCACTTTCGATTTGTTGGGCGAGTTTATTCACAAAGAGGCACAGAAGAGAGAGAGAGAGAGAGAAATAGAAGGAGACAGGGATGGGGAGAATAAGTTTATAATTCCTTAAATTTGGAAAAAGGAAACTGTTTCCAAACGAAACTGTTAAAGGTAAGCCTTGGCTTGAAACAACTGATTCAAATGGCTGCCAGTGAACATGGGGACAGTAAGTTGATTCTGTTTCAAAAACGTTCACCCTGGATAGGCAAAAGACTGTAACGTCGTTGATGTAAAAAATGACCTCTTTTGGAGCCTCAAGACCCGTGGCCCCACTTTTTTTAAATTGATCGAAATGGCACCTTTTTCAGTTTGATTAATATTTTCTTCTTTATATAACGAAAAAGAATGCAAGAATATGACAAAATTGTAATGAATACATTTGTCTAATCTGGTGATTATAATTTAGTCAGTGATGCCAAATTATCATGGAAAGTTACACCATTGAGCAGCACGTCCAAATGATGAAACTTTCTTTTAAAAATGATTGTTCGTCAGTGCAAATGTTGCGCGCTTTGCGCTCATTTAACCATTTGTACGCGGTGGCCCTACAAAGTCGAATTTCAAACATTTGCAACTTGGA
The DNA here is from genome assembly GCA_963082955.1 of Cheilosia grossa. Lineage (NCBI taxonomy): Eukaryota > Metazoa > Arthropoda > Insecta > Diptera > Syrphidae > Cheilosia > Cheilosia grossa. Next base: position 21,849,603 of record OY720147.1, on the reverse strand, counting down.
AGCCAAATTCAAGACAACCGGCTTGTTCAAAAATCAGCCGACACCCGTGCGTCAAAGGAACGCCAGATCGATCGTGGGTTATGGACGCGTGGTCAAAAATGACTTTTTTAGTTGCAAAAATCATAACTTTTGTACGCGTGAAGATATCGCTACAATTTTTTTTTCTTCTTAAAGGAAATTCCCAAGCCTAAACAGTGATTTAAGGAAAAACTAATTGGTGTTTATATAAAAAGAGGCGTGGAAGTGGGTACATTTTTTTAACGATTAAAATAATGACAAACTATTTTTAATTGATAAAAGAAGAAAACTTCATACTTTCAGCTCTTTTAACTAACAAAATTATTGAAATCTTCCATAAGGAAATTTGTCAGAAAAATGACAGCACTGGGAACACGACTTTTTTCAAGCAAACTACAATTTCCCCGAACATATTGCAAATAGTTGCAGCTTCAGTTTTTCATATGTCTTACAAATTTTCCGCGGGAACTCGAGAGAATTTTTATGTAGCTCTACTCAAATCATAAAAAGTGCTAAAAAATGGGTTTTTTGTATTATTTATTAAAAATACTAGCCAATTTTTGTTTGTTTATTAAAATTTTAATTTACATATGAATATATAAAACAACTAGACTTGCTGCAAAAAAGAAAATAGAGAAGTTCGCTTAGTCTATTTTATTTTTGTTACCCTAGAAAAAAATTGACCAACTTTGAAAAGCTCTGTAAGTCAAAGTGATTAGCAGAAAATTATTTTGCTTCTTTTTTTTTAAAGCTCCTCTTATATTTCTATTATAAATACAAAACAAAACATTTTTGCCACAAGATTTGCCTTTTTGGACCACAGTGCGCCTTGAACAAGAAATAAAGTTCAACTTGGCGAATTTAGCGTCGGGACTCGGATCTATACCCGTACAAGCTCAAATTTCATGACCATAGACGGCGCCGTTTGTTTGCTGTTTGGGCACCCAATTTTGTCCTAAAAATCATCATTATAAAATCATTTTTTATTTTTGCTAGCCCCACACGAAGTTCACCAGGTGGCATGCATCCAGACGTTATTGCTTGGTCCGGATTTTAGGTCGTCGCGGGGGTCATTTTTACGTACTCCTTTAGGCTACCGCAAGATTGTGCGGTTTTGCCCCGAGGTCATATTTCTTGTGGGGTTTCCTGAAGTCGCATGCCAATAAACTGCATAATTGCCAATCAGCTGCACTCGCCCGATGCCAATTGAACCCAGAGCATGAAAGAAAATATTTCCCTTAAGACCATTTCTCCCACCAAACTGCATGCTATAATTGTATTCTTAGAACTTTGTGAGCAGCAAACCTTTTTCGTAATAAATCCAGACTCCAAATATTACCTGCAATCAAATCTAGAAGACAATCTGAGTCATACATGCAACCTAAGTTATCAGCAATGAACTGAGCACTCCTTTGAAATTGTGTCCAAATTGAGAAATTGAAAAAGTATTGATCCAAACACCGATCCCTGTGGTACACCCAACTAAAAATATCTTCTATTCCACCCGTCCCCAACTTTCCGTAAGTTAGACGTATATCTCTGCTTAGTCAACCAGTCTTCTCGATGCTCGATTGACCTCTTCAGGGCAAGCATTTCTAGCCCACCCCTATATACGCTAACAGAAATACTATTTTTACGTTTCTTTTTTTTTAAGTTTCAAATGTGCCAAAACCTTTCTAATAGAAGGCACATGCTTCCCAGAAATGAAGAAGACTGTCAGTATTCACCTACCTAAAGAGGTGCTTAGATGTTAACAGCTAGCTCAACATGTGCTTAGGAAGGGGCCTACAGTTTTCTACCGAATCTGAGCAACTGAATTGAGGGTAGTTCAGATCTCGGATCGGATGGTTGCAAGACGTTCGCAAGAGGTGGCGCTGTATAAAACAGGAATTTATTATGTAATTTGGGTTTCTGAGACCTCTGGTCTGTTATTTTGGTCATCAAGCCACAGTGGAAAAATATCTGAATCCTTATTTCAGCATCCAGATGTTCCCATCTATTGCTTGTGTGTCCACTGGTGTTCTTGTTCCAACAAATATCCACAAACAGATACCCTACAGATTCACAAAATGTCGTTACGTGTTTTGTCAATTACTAGTGTAAGTCTTAATCAGACACTCCAACTCATACCCATACCACAACCAAGATTATTGGAAGATTTTCTCCCAATTATATCCGATTGCTCTGCGAAGCAATGTGAAATGTTTATGGATTGACGTATTGTCGAATCATGAGTGCAACCACGTCCGGCGCAGGAGTCCATGAAATTTGAAATGACTCGAAATTATATTTAACCAACAAATTCGCATTTGCACTTGCATTTTGTGCACACACTCTCGAGAGGGAAATCCACTTGCACTATATTCTTTACAAACGCCCTGCTCTCCGCCCCCAACCGGGATGTTCTCTTTGCCACCTGTTTCAGCACAAATAATAATCTTCCATCGATTGTAAGAAGCAATTGCAGATCCCCACCCTCCCTGGTGGCAGATTTGATTTGGATTTCCAATTCTGAGGATGCAGATTTCTTGGCTCTCATTGTTGGTTTAATTTTGAAGTGGAAAGTAAGCAATAACGCAATTACGAGCGACCATCTTCGCAACTGACATATGCAAAGTATATCAATGTGGTGTTGATGCTGCAGCTGGCCCTTGCCGCCACCATATATGCAATGCACAAGACGTTCCCTAGACAAGCTCTAAGAAAAGACTCGCCCCTCACTCGACTGTACACATTCGTCCGGAACATTAACATTTACGGAATGGAGCAGCGCCCAAGTAGCTGGCACATGGAGCTGGTGCGAGCGAGCAGTTAGGACCGTAAATGAGTACCAGTCCACCTATATACCCACCTAGCACCTATAGCCGTCATCGTCAGCCGGGATGAGCTGGCTGGTATACGTCTGTTTGCCAGGTCGATGGTCGAGATGCAAGCACATACAGTCATACTCGTACACAAGTGCGCACACAAATCCTCAACCGAGCAAATTTAATTTGGAGAAACTTTTAAATGAGAAACTTAATCCAGACAAGAACACATTTTGGGGAAACGTCCGAATAAACTGTGTAATTAATTTTCCATTTCAAGAACCATTAATTGTTTTTGATAATGGCCTCCAGGAGGAGATGAAGGAGGTCCTGACGGAGCATTAAAACCGAGGAAGATACGTGTGCAGCCCCAAGCGGAGATCCGAGAGAGAGCACTGTACCTACCTCTTACCGATATGTGTGTGCCCGTGTGGTGCTGTATGTGTGAATGGAAATGGAAAGAGATTTAGTGAAATGAGATGGATTGTTGTGATGAAATGGATTTTCCTCCTCACAAGAATATGGGATACACACGCACGCACCAAAGTCGGCTCTGTATAGTCCGATATGGCAGTTGAGTTGGCAAGGACGTGTATGCCGGTCGGGTGCGGGGATGCGGCGAAGATAGACAATTTTACTTTAATTCCATTTGTAATTGCTTGATGCTGCTGGCGCAGATTACACAATAGCGTAATGACCTATACCGAAGAGTGAAGACAAAGAGGCGCCATTCATATGAGCCCGAGCCCGAGCCCAAAACAAACAAACACGCTACAATATGTGAAGGTACACACAAATGCGGATATATGTATGGTCTTGGGCAAAAAATCGATTCCTTAATCATCCGGCTCTCAGGACCGGCTATGTGGGGGAGGATTGGATAGCGGAAGGGGGACTTTATATCAATTAAAATAGTAGAATGATTGAATTCATATACCGAGGGACGTTGTTAATTTTGAAGGGAAGATTTGGACAGAAACGGGATTGATTTACATCTCTGACAACTTGGAAGGTATTCTTTACTGATTGGTTCTGATTTTGGGCGGAACAAAACCCTTTTACAATTCCCGTTTTTATGTGGGCTTCTCGTTGGTCACCAGTTATTTGTTTGCATCGTCAAATTTCTCAAATGGGGTACAACCTACGATGAAGTCATTCAATGCACTATTTATATCATTATCAGTAGCATTTTTGAAGTAGACGTAGTTCGAAGTAGAATTTCTTAAGCTGGGCAGGACTGTTGGCCAACACTTTGAACGCGGAATACTAAGAATTTTTATTTTAATAAGAAAAACATTTTACTACAAACTTATAGTTTCATTTTATGAGCCTCGTAGCATCTCCGAACCTTGGCAAATGTAAGCCTTACTTATGAGGGCTAGAAGCTTAAAATACTAATTTCCATCAGAAAATATGGGTAAGGTCCGGAACAAGTGTTGACCCGGTGTGGTGCAGTTTCAAATCAGGAGAATGTGGCGGCCGTGGTAAAATTTACGAACCGAAGTCAGCATTTTTCTATAGGTTTTCCATGCCACATTCGGTCTTGCTTGTGATGAAAGGTTGGGTTTATTATATCCCTTATTTGGGCTGTTTAAGCTGAATGGCTGTGTCTGAAATATCAAGGGGGGGTAGAATTACGACCAGCTGTTGAACTGGGGGGTATAATAAGGCTATCAACACAAAGTTTCACTAAAGTTAAAGTTAGGTATAAATTTGGTTCATGGCAGACCGAAACGGCATTGGTGGAGGAAGAACTGAACGTAATGGTTTAAATCTTCGAAAAAGCTTCTTAAGTGGCCTACAAGACCTCGAATCCAATCCAATACATAAAATAAACTTTACTTTATATTGAATTGAATACTGACCACTTGCTTCATGAGATCGATTTTACAATACAATCACAGAAGACTAAAGCTATAAGAATATGAACGTTCAAGTATCTAGTTAAGTAAGTCTGACAGCTGTCTGACTAGAAGTATCTCAATTTCGACTGGCCGAAATCGATCACATGGGCAGCTAAAGGAGTAAAGGAGGGGTAGCCAACGAATCTAGTAGTTAAATAAATTCGTGACTGCGTGCTAAGTTGACTGTTCGTATATGTGCCTGACGTAGCAAAATTTACGTTCCCCTCGCGTTTTCGGCGAAAAGCTGCTGCTATCAATCGGCCTTCTAGAAATGAAATTATATGAACTTTTAAACGTACGACAAACACTGTTTGACATCTTACGGACAACATTCCAGAGGGTTTTAATTAAATTCAATCGATTTAACAACTGTTTGACAGGGACTTCATAAGTCGGTCACTATTGGCCTGCAAAATCTGGGTTCGGATTCTGTAAGGGCACACGATTGATTTGCTCAAAGTTACAGAAATAAATCGTTCCTGCACACAAAAACATTTGAACGCTTCGACTTTCAATATTCCAACCGTGATTTCAAACTCATTAGCTTCGTGAAGGGTCAACAAAAAAATAAATCGGGAGCTAACAGATGCATCTTCTATGGTCTCGTCCGTAAAGATCAAGGGGCCTCATGCTTAGAAGGGACAAGCGTAGAAAATGCCCAAGCTTATTTTTCTTTGGCAGCTGATTCGCATACCCCATGTCTTCAAGTTGTTTCTGCAAGATGGCGCTACTGTACATACGCCCCGAGGTACGATGATTATTCTGCCAGAAATCCATCCCAAAATGTCCATGGACCACCTTGGAGTCGAGAATTTCATGGAAGACAAGTTGTCCAATATCGCAAGACTCGGCCTCAATGTAAAGCTACCCATTAATACAGTGAAGAGGTAGGAACTTCAGCTCGATGGAGCTCCTCATTCTCTGTGAAGCTCGGGTTAGGTTAGAGCAAGACCAGGCTCGGAGCCAAAATATCCGCGCGTATACATAGAACCTACGTAGGCGCAGAGAAGTCTTGTTGATACATGTTTTTTCTAAGGGAACTGCCATGGTAGACGTTAAGACGAGCTTTATGCAACTATTCCTAGAAATGCGACACATCAGTTATCAGTACACTTGACAACGCGGACGTCACTTTTCCAAAACTTGGCTACAGTCTAAGTAAACTTTGAATTTCGCATCCTGGGAATATATTATATTTCCAGAGAACAACCAAATCTATTTGCAAGCAACTCGGGGGACTCGTTGCATAAAGGATATAGGTTCGATTTTTTCGAGAGAAGTAGAGTAGAGAAAGAAGTAATTTTGGACTGCTTTTGAAAAATCAGTACAACCTTCACCAACTCGTGTCAGTGGTGTAGGTAACATCACTGGTAAGTAATTACTCTGCAAATTTTCCACGGCTTGAGGAATACAATGAATCTGATTGCGATAGGACTATCACTTTGTCACAATCACAATTGTATAATTGAAATTTGCATGCTGGAGAACTGAAGCTCATGGTCCTTGAACCAGAAAAACACGCTGCCTCTCTTCATTATCCAATGATCCACTTTCCATTAAGCCCCAAATGCCATACAGCTACTCCACTCTTAACAATCAAATTCGCTATCGCTTAAGTCCCATACAAGGACATCTGAAGAAGAAGTTCCGCATAGGAGAATTTCCGTCCTCCCAGTTGCGATCTCTTTCGCCTGGCGGTCTCTGTTTCATTTCCAAAATCCATTGTCGCTATTAATATTTGATTACCACCCTGAGATGTAATTCTCCCAAACTAATCACTTAGTTGCGTCTTGGGGTGGGTCGGGTGCGCGCCAGCAACCAGAACAAAAGTGGGCCGCACGACAGACCCATCTCGTAGAACGAACACGGAGCACGAGTGAACTGTGGACGAATCTAATCTCTACACATTCGTTACGAATGTCAGACAACGAGTTTGCATTAGCATTCATCTGATGTGCGGTTGGGTGCGATGAATGGCGGCGCGCGAGGGCGGGGGGGCGGCTCAGAACCGCTCAAATGCCGTACAACAGCGAACATACAATGTTCCTGTGATTTGCAACACACAGCAACGGAACTGCTGAACACTTAGGCTTATTATGGAAGTGAACACCATAGGAGGATCCGAAGAAGAACGATGACAATAAAGCCGCTGATGATGGGTACCGGCAGCGCAGTCATTCGCCCCACCACTACCCTCAAGTAGTCTCTGACAAATTCTGAAATTCTATGATGCCATCAAAAAGTACAACACAAAACATGACATCACATCCCAGCATCCCAGCATCCCAATCCCTCCCCAGGTTAAGTGTTTCATCTTGGAATGTATACTGAGTGTTGCTTGCCATTATCATATTCCAGAAAGCAGCCCAGAGAAGTGCTTCGGGGGAGGGGTGGGTGCGGGACGACATGCTTGCCATAGGAATAGTGAAAGTACAATAAAATGGATTTCCTTCGCCGGTTCTTTTTTTGGTTTCTTCTTGGTCTCCAGGATTGTGGGGTCGATTGGATGGTGTGGCACAGACACACTGTTCCTCCATCGGATATGAATAACAGTGTCTGTTATGTGGCATTACAACAGCATTTCTAATTCCCGTAATACGAGTATTCAATGTAATCGCAATATACTCGTATCTATCCGGCAGCAGGAGAGCAGAGGATATACTATTACGATGTGCAGCGCATCCAAAGATGGTCGCCCTTACTCTCTCTCATAATCATAATGGCGAACGAGATTGCCACTTATGATGATTGACATTGGTAATCCTGTTAATGGGCTATAAAATACGTCAAATTATGGTGGTCGTCGTCGATTTGCAACCCTCACTTACTGCCTAACTGTGAACTTTGCCTTTGGCAATGGCAGAGGCATCACGACTGCCTGACATTCAGACGGATATTTTATTAACCTAATGGACAGGTAAATGACATTAGAGCTGCCTATGTGTTGTCTGTGTGCGGTTAATTTATTTTGTACCTACTTGGTGAAATAGGAATAAACTACTGCAAATAGTGGAGATTAGCAAGGGCACACCGTTATCCTGGGGTAGAAGATAAATTTGTCTGATTTGTGAGTTGCCACTTTGGAAATTTCAACTATGGGTATGATCTTTCGGTATGTGAATAGATTGTCATATTTTGAATGGAAATGGCCCAAATGCATACAGTCATAGGGACTCGGAAAGTGAGGAAAAAGTAGCAGAAGTCTCTGGACGAAAATCCAGCGGCTAAAGTCTGCCGCTTACCCCACTGTAGGTAAGTCTCAAATTGTGTTCCTTTAGGTATTCAGCTTTGTCCATAATTCATAAGTAGCAGTTTTGAAATATCCCCGTAATCGATACGACAAAAAGTGATCTAACGATGAAGGCAACTGAAAATGAATATTGACTTTTCCCTCAACACTATTATACGCATCTTATCTTACAAACAGTCCAGAGCGGATCTGGGCCATGCCGAATATTCCTCTCCAACCGATCGATCCATGCCCACTTGCTCTTAGGTCCTCAAGCTATATTTTGACTAAGGTCAAGAAGATTGTTCTGTATTGGCTTGCGAAATAACGCCGAATTTTGAAGTTCGGCGTTATTTCGCTTTTTATTTACAAACACATTCAGATAAAGATTCCAACTTCTATTTTCTGATTTCCACCCCAAAAAGTGTACCGTTGAGTGGATTCAGATAATACCTATATTTAAAACACATTAAACATTTTGTTGAATTTCGAACTATTATTTTCTCAAATTTCGAATTTAGAACAATTTAGAAATTCGCGCGAATTTTGAACTATTATTTTCTCAACTTTCTAATTTAGAACAATTTAGAAATTCGCGCGAATTTTGAACTATTATTTTCTCAAATTTCGAATTGCATAAAAGTTCGCTTCCTTTTCTAAAACCTTCGCAGATTTCATACACAAAAACCGAGTCACCCAAATTAGCCATACTACCGATGTGTATCACTCAAAGTTAGTCAACTAATGAGATGACTGCACATCGAGCTCCAACCAACAAACATTGATTACAGTAAAGTTCACTTGTTTTTCTAACAAGTACAGTTGGCCTTACAAAACTCTTTTCCGTATGTACTCTCAGAAATTGCAAATGTTTACAAACATATTTTTCGGCTTTATTTCACAAGCAATGTTCGGCGTTATTTCACTCTGTCATTGTGAAATAGCGCCGAACTTCAAAATTCGGCAATATTTCGCTTTTACAAAGTGTAATAAAGCCGAATTTCGGAATTTCGGAATTCGGAGTTATTTCACGGCACCGGGAATACCCAGTAGTCGAAGGTTGAAGCTGCTTGTGGTTGATAAATGCAACTATTCCGAGTAGGGGCAAAAAAATTAAAAGTCATGGTTTGACAATGTAAACCTAGTCTAAAATAGTCTACGTGTTGCTCAAGCCGGTGACAGCCCGCCTGTGAGAAAGAAGACCAGTGAGGAGCAAAACCGGGCGATTGAAGAGATTCGTTTCCTAGCCCAAAGGTCTTATCGATTTTAAGAAACGGTCTCCAATCTGCTTCAGTATCTCCAATACGCACCTTGATGTACTGAGACTGATGATCTAAAAGTCGAAACATAACTTTCATACTTATACTCGGTCCAAAACAACCGCAAATAAATGCTCCTAAAAGAGATGTATGATGGACGTCAACTGGTAGCTAAAAGTGTAAGTATTTGATGTAAATGATAAAACTCCACTGAATTGATTTATTTCTCGACAGAAAATAAACATATTTGAGTCAGTCTTCTACAGGATGCATTCCATTGTCCTGCTATAGCTCGTGCCATAGCCAATTGCAATTAAAATAAAACTAAAGTCGGGCTTTCCAGTCCAACTTTAGATGCAAGTAAATAATACTTAAATATAAATAAGGCTGCATAAAAAAAAGGAAAGTCCTTTCGTATGCATTACATATCCAGATCCACATAAAAACTTCCGTTTTAAGTGCCTACGTCTACCCTTTTTTGTAACAATTAACCACTGTACGTGTACACATCTGAGAATGAAACGTTTCAAAGGATCGCTACAATCTAATGCAGACTCCAACATACGTCTACCCCATGGGAGTACACTTCCCTTTGATTTGCCTAATGCTCGCCCATTTAGTATTACACACACACTTAACAAGTGAGTAGGTAAGTAGGTTTTTTTTTTTGATTTATCAATTTTGCGCTAATGACTGCCGTTCTTTGGGGATCTTGTAGCTTCGCCCTAGCGATACTCGTATGTCACGAAAGCGCGCCCGAAAAGGATACACGATGAAATTGATGGCAAAGAGGCGATTTGGATAAAAAGACATTACCCCCGCCGCCGGCATAACAATGCCGCCACTCAATGTGCATTTACTAAAAGCGTACGCTCAAAACAAAAAATCCTTTTAAGATATAAATTATTCACAAAGGTAAAATGCTATCCACGCAAAAATGAAACGGCCAACCGACACACAACCCCAAACCATATCGGTGTTGTTCCCCCCATTAGGGGTACTGTGTGATTTAAAATTCGAAAAGGCGGCCGTTGTAATATTTAATTTCGCTTTTTCCCCATTCTAGTATAAGACTCTGTCTGGTGGTCCTGTCGATGTCAAAATCTGATTTTTCCATGTAACTAATCTTTAGAAGAAGCTTTGGATTTGCGCCATAGTTAGTCATCTTTTTAAACGAATTCTGATGGAGGGTTACGTTATCAGTCTTCTGTAGGAAGTCTCATAAGGAGCTTATGCGAGGCTGGCACTACACGCGACTGCAACTCGCTAGATGTAAAGAGTTCTTAAAACGGAAGTGCACAGATGGGGGCAGCGTTGCCAGTTTGGGGGTTGTCCCCCAGTTTTTTTGGCTGACGGAGGGAAATCTTTCCATTTTATTTGTATTCGGTTTTAATAACCTGAAATATGTATCCTCATTTTGCGAACGTAAGAAACGCTTAGTAGTTTTGACTTAATAATGAGCTATCGTAGACATTCGTCGTTCTTTTCTGTCCACTACCAAAAGACTCAAATTTTAAATAAAGGATGAAATAAATGTGTGTGTTATTTTAAAATGCTGTAAAATAATCAATCGATTCTCTAAGGCTATATTTACGTGTGAAAATTCAGATATCTTGGGACGATTTTCGTTTTAAAAACAAGTCTTTAAGAAAAAAGATAATGCCAGTTTCACTAGGAAAAAGTAATAGTTTTTTGTAATAGTTCCTTAAATATTTTTCGGGATTTAAGCACCAACTTTATCAGTAAATTTTATTAACAACAATATCATGCGTTGGAGCTGTGTAAATTTCTACAAAATGGTTTCCAAAAGCAGCGTGCGTTAACATTTCCATCATCATAAATATTTGGGACACACTTTTGCATTCGTAAGACCAAAAATGTTCGCGCTTCAAATTTGAAACTCCTACTTTTAAGTCGTAAGGCATATTAAGAGATTATTGATAAAAAGTTTGGGTTTTTTTTTACAAAAAAGGCAATTCTGGGGGTTTTTCAGATATTTTTTGGGGGGAAATATTTTGTCCGTCTGGCAACGCTGGATGGGGGATACATAACACTACTCAAGCGCCATCTGTCTAATTTAACAAGTTCCCCATAAACCAGTATTTTATCGATCAGAAGGCCTGATTTGTATGGACATAATGAGCATAGGTACAGACACCTATACCTCCAACTACATGTACCTGCATCTTCACTTCATTAAAACACAGCAAACCGAAACAACTCTGTTCGTTAGAGTGCTCTAAATGGTTATAGCAGTAGTTGTAGGTATGAGCACTTGTGCCTGGTATCTTCAGTGCGCTTCCTCGTTTAATATGCGCTTATAAATTGATGTGTACGCCAACATTTCCGGTGTAATGTGTATCCACATTAGCGTAATTGGACTTCATTTAAAGTGAAAATGCTGCCTAATTAGCGAAAGTGGCAAGCTATCCTGCATGTACTGTATTTGTGGAGCCCCCTAATGTGCTCGTCATCATCGTCACTCTGTGACTGATGGCTAGATTAGAGCGAACACGGCAAAGCAATGACGTACATCGCATAGTGGGGTGTCATTATAAACTCATATTTGCAAATGGAATGCATTCGACATGCACCCATCCCGAAATGCCAAGAAATTAAAAAAGTTCTTTCCGCTTCTTTTTTTCTGCTGTTGTTTATGTTTTTGCTTTGCTTTTCTTTCTTACCGGGTGTTTGGTGGCTTCGTCTCTGTGGGGTTTTCCTCCTCTGGTGTACTGCATTTACAAGGATTTACTTTTAATTTCCACTTTTGCTAATTTGGCGCAATTTCATGTAGTATCCTTCTTGGTGAGCTGTGGAAATGGAGAGCACAGACCAACATCCCCTTGGAGTCTTGATTGAGGTTATCTTAATTAAAAACAGTAGTAGTATGTTGTTGGGGATTTTTATTTTTATTTTTTTGTGTAATCAAGCTTAACGAAGAGGCAGCCGTTTAGGTCTGAGCTCATTAGTGGAAGAGGTTGGGGAAGTTAGATACCTGCCGTTCTATTCCTCTAGTTTTCACAAACAACATTTTCCACAGTTGATCGATCATAAATATTCGCCAAATATTAAACAAGGGACCACAGATTGTGCAGTATTTGAAGGTGTTAACATCTTTGAAATACTGTCCAATTTATGACAAGATTTTTCGAGTTCCTTTTGCAATTTGTTGCCGTTGCTGCAATCAGCTTGGCACCACTGCCACAGTTTTGTACCCACAGCTATGTAAGCTTTACCCCTCGAGCGAATCGTCATCGTCTCAAGTGTGCATCTATATTTATTGTTGGTGTTGACAGTTTTGAAATACCGGCCTATTTATGGCAATAAGTTGCAGCAACTTTCTCTACGGCGTTGGGTGGATACAAAGACTCCGCAGTGGCTGCTAAATTATGAATTTCTATCTGTCCAAAACTCATGAATACAAATATAAGGTTAAGCATCATACGATGAAGCCTAAGTTGCCGTCATTCGAAGGTACAATGAGCACTTACGTCTAATGGTCTACTCTACATCAGCTCAGCTGCTAGTTTAATATAGGTTCTTAACGATCACTTAGAGCCATTATCACGGAAATTACACCAGTGGACCTCTAGCTAAGCGAAGAGGGCTATTAGCCTCGACCTCAATCAGCTGTTTCCAAAAAATCTTGTCGTCCACTGGTGCGAAGTTGTTGGTCTACTTCCAGAAATTCTAACCCAAAAGGCCTTATGCAACTCATTGACGCTATTGAAATAAGTGACAAGACTCGCATATCTTGGCCCTTGGCCTATTTAAATAAAGGTACTGGATGTCTGACACTTATTCAATTCTTCGACTTTTGGTCAACTTAGGATTGAAAATAATGAAATAAAAATAAACTAAATCATCCAATTGCAGCTATTCGGGGAATTAAAAAAAATGCTAATTTATTAATAAGTAGATTTTCCGGCCCGGCCTTGCCAGTGCTAAACAAAATTGCTTCAGTAAAGAAAATTTACTAAATAATTAAATTCATGTAGAATTTTTGACAAATACGATCTCACTGCATATTGCGATCAAAATTAAAAAAAAAAAAATTCCCCTACAAACTTATGGAAAACTGTATGGAAAATTTATTTTTACGAATTTTCCTATTTCATTTTAAATTTTTCCAATTTTCTCGCCGTATGAACTTTCCTGAGGCGTAGACAAACACAACAAAGAAAAAATCGGACGATCTGTTCCCGAGTCATGGGCGGTCTTACGGATTGAGCTTTGTTTTATATATATAAAGGGTCCGCCATCTAACTTTTTTTTTTCAACTAGTGCTTATTTCGCGAATGGTAACACTTAGCTCGTGTCTGATCTGACAGATAATTAGTTTTATCCTTCCGCTGAACGAATATGGTTGTGTATACGCTTGAACAACGCTGGGAAATATTGCGACATTACTTTGAAAATCGACTTAGAGAAGATGCCGATTTTGCCAAAAAAATCATCTTTTCAGATGAAGCTCATTTTCAACTTGGCGGGTATGTAAACAAGCAAAATTGTCGCATTTGGGGCATAGAAAACCCGCACGCATACATTGAAAAGCCGATATACCCAAAACGAGTCACTGTTTGGTGCGCAATTTGGTCCAGAAGCATAATTGGGCCATTTTTCTTCGAAAATGAGCAAGAAGTGGCCGTTACAGTCAATGGCGATCGTTATCGGGCCATGTTGAACGAATTTTTGTTCACAAAAATTGAAGAGGCGCTACGTGCCACACAGCCGAAGCTACACTCGGTGTTTTGCGCCCTGTTTTTGAAGATCGCATTATCAGCCGCAGAGCTGATGTCGTTTGGCCACCTCGGAGCTGCGTTGGACTATTATTTGTGGGGTGCCGTAAAATAAAAGTCTTGCGTCGACAAGCCAGAGACAATTGACGCTTTAAAGGACAATATTCGTGAAGCCATTGGTGAAATACAGCTGCACACAATCGATAATGTGCTTAAAAATTGGACCGATCGTGTAGGCTACTGCATGGCCAGTCGAGGCAGCCATTTGAATGAAATTATTTTCCATTATTAACCGGAAGGATTGTACTTTCAAATAAAAAGAAGAAATTTGAGAAACTATTCAGTAGTTTTCTTTTATAGAATTTTCAAAAAAAAATAAAAAACAAGTTATTTGGCGGACCCTGTAGATATTCTAATATTATTTATTTCGCTAATTTTTAAAAATTAAGTACTCATTTAAAGTAATTGACAGATTACTATACCATGGTTTAAGAGACCAATCAAACTGCGAACAGTTTTTGTACACCCAAAATTTAATTTTGAAGTAGCTCAGTTCACAGCTACCTGTGTATATAGGACAACTAAAAGGAAAATACCTTAAATCACATGCCGCAAAAGTTGGCTACGTCTTCGCGTCATCATCAAGCAAACTGAACGTTTCAAGTGGGTCCGTGTATAAGTTTCACTCTTAGTTGCATTAAAAAATGCAATTAATCAACTTTCGCCTATACACTGCACCGACCACCATTAATCTTCCGCTGTGCCTTTGCACAGTCCCTTCCAAGTGTACTGCATTTTTTTTCCAAGCCCCGGTTTTTATACTGGCCACTTCTTTCCTATATAACTAAAATACTTTCATGTTAAAAAATATAGATATTAATTAATTTCTCGTTTATTATCTGCTGCAACAACGAGACGAGAGTGAGCGAAACAAAAGTGTATGCACATAACTTTTTCGGTCGTAATTGAAAAAAGCTTTCCACAGCCTCTCCGAAGCAGCAGCAGCTCAGTTTTGTTTTTTTTTCCATACACCCCATCACTATTAATAGCGCATTATGTCCTTGATATTATCCTCTTGGTATACACTAAGCCATTCAACTTATTCTTTTTCTTTCTATACAATTCCTTCACAGTCTCATGCTCTATTCAAGACCGACACCGACATGCTCCTCTGCTACTAAGGGCTACCGTTAGATGCATATTGGTGAAAATATTTTAATTAAAACTTTTGCGGGAAAGAGAAAGTATACTTGAGATTTTTCCATTTTTTTTGTTGTTCTTCCCCTTCCCTCATTAATTTTTTGCTGCTTATTTTTTGTTTTTCTTATTTTTTAAAGGAAGCACCTTTTTGATATAATTAGTCATCACATCATCCTTCTGCCTATCTGCCTGCAGTTAAATAGTAGGTCAATTCTTGAATGAGTTGGCATTAAATTAAATGGTCAAGCGGTGCTTTTGGTGCCGAATGGTTTTGAAAAGCGATACTTTCCATACGCACTCGTACATATTCACTGATTGAAGTCGCTGAAATTTGAGAACATTTTCGACATAGAGGTTGGTATTTTATTCTATTTAATTTCGCAAAATATTTAAAAGTGAAGGATGGAACTTCCTCAACATCATTCTTAACTTTTAAGGCAGTTGAACCACATTGGCTTTAACATGATACCTTGTCAAAGGTTCAATTTGCCAAAAGCCCGCTTAACTGTTGGTAAATGAAGATTTTTCCTCTTTTTTCTTGATTGTACTTCGTTTGTAAAGATTAAAACAGCAACAACGAAGAAAATAAAAATCATATAGTAATTAATTTATAAAAAAAGTAAAAAAGAAAAACCACTTTTGACAAGATTTTGGGGTTTAAATGGAGCTACAAAAAAATACGTTCTATAGTTGCACAAATCGCTAGGAACATGACCGAACAGTGGCGTAGCGTGAATATTTTAAAATGGGAGGTCGAAGCAAAATGAATCACATACAAATGTACAAAACCTTACACCGGTGTACCTTGAATCAAAATCATTCATTGTACATTTGCAAATCGGGTTCATAATTCTAAATTCACTCATTCTACATTCACTGCAATCTGCCAACTGAATTTGTAAACCAACTAACGCTACCTACCTCAACATACTTCCTGCAATTATCCACACAATCACAAAAGAAGAAGTAGAAGCAAGAAAAGCGATTTATTTTGTTCATATCATAACCAAACGGGTGTCAAACATAAAACCCAACCCAGTACTCATAGAAGAAAAAAAGGGATACATACAAACAAATGTTCACTCAGCACTCAAAATGAACTTAGTGAAAGCTGAGAATAACTCGAAGAAAAGCGCGTTATTTTCTACGTTATCAAGTGGGTGTTGAACAAAGAGGTGTCAGACACAGTGCTCAGGAAAGAAAAAAAGAGATAACAAGAAAATATTCTGTCAAAATCAACTATCGAGTGAGAGCTTTAATAAGCCGACATAATATTTTGGGTTACCTTCGCTTTGTCGTGACGAGACGATAACGATGTTGTATGAAAATGGATGACTTATGTCTATGTACCATTTTGTGAGTAGTGTTTCATTTGGTAGTGTTTCATGTATATTGGGTTTTTGGTAGATAGATAATATTACCTGTTGCAGATTTCAAAAGGGAAATTGGTAGGAATCGGGTTATATGGATGGCACGCCACTGTGACCGAAACTATTTGATAAGCCAAATTCAAAATCGAAGCTAAAATTTATTTGGATTCTTTGGAAATATTTTAATTTATTTAAAACGAAAGACTTATTCCTGGTACTACCGTATTAATTCTTAGTGTAAAATTAGAACTGCTTCTTTTGAATAAAAGAGGGTGAAATGTGTAACTTCAAGTGGAGGAAGTTTTGTTGTTCTCTTGAATGTTAAAAAAATCGGCCCATTTGGAGTCCCTTTTTCAGTAAATTCATAGAAACCAAGAGAGCATGCTTTTGACCTACAATTGATATTAAAGAGGTACAAACAAATTTTCGTCCTCCCCCCAAATAAAATAGATTAGTCAAATGAAAAGTGGGAAATGTTCAACTGGTACGTACGTACAGTCATAAACATCTGACAACAATTCTCTTCAAAATTCTAGGCCATTGCGGAGACCTTTTAGAAGTTACACAGGAAAAGCTTTAAGACTATGAGCGATATTGATACCAAGATACTTGCCAATTTTCAGGAGAAAAGAAAGATAACTTTAGTTCAATATGCTATATACATTAGCCCCACATGTTACTTCTTCAAGGTACGTTAGATCACAAAGAGATTTGAAAATAGTATTAATAATTTATGCATACCACCCAGACCCTCTCCCCAGTCCAAATTAAATAAGTACAAGGTAAAAACAAAAGAAACAAACAGACAAACTGATTTTGCTGCACGCAGGAAATATTTCCATTGATCGTTGGTAAATAGCCGATCTAGCTTCAATGGAAATAATTGTGTTTTTTTTGAGTTTTGTTAGATTTTTATTTTATGACTCTTTGCTTACCTCTGAATTAAGGTCTTACTTACTGACTTACTTAGGTTGGCGCTTCAGTCCGCCGTGGACCTGGGCCTCAGACAATACGCCTCTGAAGCTAGTGCGATCTTTGGCTAACTGCCTCCAGTTGCGCACTCCAAGTTGGTGGAGCTCCCCTTCCAATTGCGTTGCCTAACGAACTTAGACGATTTATATCTTCAAAAAACTTGCTACAACTGAACTTTATAATGAAACAAATTCTGCTCCAACCAGACAATTGGTTTTAGAACTCGGAGCTAGACGGGATTGGTAGAAAACTCCCTACTTAGAAATATCAGCTTAGCTATCAGCTTTTGGGGAGGGAATGAATATAAAAACAAACTAACTTCTTGCAATGCAACTGTGAGAACTGGAATCAATTTCGGGCAGTCGTCTTTAAATCTATTGCGGACAAACACCTTAAAGCCGGAAAATAAGATATGCTTTTGTTTTTGTAAGGATATATTTACTATTTTTCTACATTGCTTGACGTGAATCGTATTACCAAAACAGTTTATTAAATTCGTACTATTAAAATACTTGCAAGTGAATTTATCTACCCACTGACGGGATCAGTTTTATTTTGGAGCACCCTGTTGACGAATCGGCAATATTTCGGACTGTCTATAAGAAAAAGTGTTGTGTTGGGTAATTCCCTAAATCTGAAACGCCCTGCTAAAAAAAAACTTGAGTATTTATTCGTACAAAAGCGATACAGCGATAAATAAATTTTGAACCACAGTGTGGCGTGAGTCACAGGTTGACGACAATATTGTAAAATCATCGATTGCAATTCACCAGTTGCATAAGCTTTCAGCTCCCTATTAACATTCTTCTTTCATGTATGGAAAGCTTTATAGGCCTAAGTCGGTTCAGCAATATTAATGTAGACTCTGAATTTTATAACCACAAGTTTCCCACGAAAAGTTTCGGTTTACCTACACCTCGCAGTGGACCTCTTAATTAAAAAAAAAATAAGTAGTTGGCGCAACGAGTCCATCGTAGGATCCCAGATACTTTCTATACAACCATTCGTGTTATGTACCTATGGTCTTTTTATTTTTGCAACCAAAGGGTCTGCATTCTGCAAATTTTTGCGCGAACCCCAACGGCTGCATTGAGAAGCTTATCCGGGACATTTAAGCTCTCGATATTTGTCAGACAATCGCAAAAGATGGCGCAGTGAAAAGAATCTCAATATGTAATTTGTGTTTTTTTGGGGGAACCGAACCTGGGACTGATCGCTAAGTAGTCCAACACACAAACGACTAAAAGAGAACGAATCCTCAAGTGATATTTCGTCGAATTTGTATCTAGTGAGCTTATAGGAGAAGATCTACTGACGCCGTTGTGCTGACCTGGATCCTGTACAGCTAGATCTCAATTTAAACAAATTTGCAAGGAAGAACAATTCAGATTTAACAAGAAACAATAATTAAAATAGCGCGAAGAAAACCGCTTCCTTTATTAAATATGCACATTTCATTGCATCGGACAAGTCTTTTATGCAGGAGCTTCCAGGACTGCTACGCGATGCGCAGGCACCTTGTATAAGACTCTTATTTTTGTGGTATAAAGGAATCGGTCAAAAAGCATTTACTAAATACAACGGATGATATGGATGGGAAAGTGGAGAGTTCTTTGGTACCACCCGACTGTTCTCCGATTGGAGAAGAATTTTAAATCTAACCCACACCCACTTACTGTGATTAATTAGAGCCAGATATAGCTTTAGGGATAACTGGGGGCTACTGGTTTAAGTTCAAGTTCAAGCGGATAGCAAGCACCAGGAAATTTACGCCATCACATTATTTATTTTAGGACCGATATTTGATAACCCAATTCCTGTCAATAATATTTATCAGTACCCTTAACAGCAAAAGTGCCTTCTGGCTTAAGTTTTTACGGTAACTTATTTTTCGAAAAAGCCTTAAGACATCTCAAAAGTCCGATGAGAGTTGAAGAATGATAAGTGGAGGTTGGTAAAGTTGTCGATGCTCTGCACACATCACACTGAGGAGGCATCGGATTCAAAGTACTTCTATTGAAACACTGACACACTTATTCGAAACTTCATACCGCCTCCTCAGACCCATGAGCCATTACCAATTGGTACTTCCCCATCGATAGGACGTAATTGAATGATAACCGACTCCACATTGAATTAGGCAATTTAATGCTGGCCTTGACTTATTTTTTCTCTCCTTTATTCACTTTTAATTAAATATCTCTCCGTTGTTGGCGCGGTAGGACGACGGACCAGTATCTATGTATACCTCACAGCAGCAGCAATAGTATACCATCTCATATTGCCCCATCCCGGGAGATATATACCTTTGAAAGCGGCAGGTAGAAGCTGGGCAATAAATTTCAACACGAAATTTAATTAAAATTTTCATTTCTAAAATAATACTCATTTGGTGGGACGGGGGCGGGTGGTGCTGTTGGTGGCGGCGGCGACTAGGATAGACTTGGAGTTGGTGCTATACTATTTCCGCTGAACTTGTAGGAACGAATGACAGGGAATTCCAGTGGAACGGCTTCAATACTCGATTATTACAGTCCCCTGCCCATGTGCACATGTACCATCATGATTGCTCCTTCGTGTCATATTTCTTTACAAAATTCTTGATGTCACCCATTCGCTGGGGGATTGTGAGTATAGGCAGGTGTATGTGTGTGTAAAGGTTTGCAGCCCGATATTGTGTGGCAAGGACAAAACTCCATAAAACGAAACAATACACCAGCGCGATGGATGAGAAGCAAAGTCAACCTGAAGGCGGCCCGAAGTCTGACTTGTCATTATTTTGCGCACAGTCTTAACAAAATATCAAATTAATAAGTTTAGTGTTTGGGCCAGCATCAAGGTGAACGTGTTTATGTATGGGGAAGCATCGTCTCTTCGTGGTGACATCAGGAGGATATTTTAATTTATTAATATTAATTAAATTGTGTGTGGTGCTTAGTCCGTTGGTGTCTTTTGTTCACCTTGCTGGTCAGGTCATTTGTTGATGTCTACCAGATGTGGTATGGAGTAGGCGTGTGGCGGCCTTTATGGTGTGACAGGATTTTTAAGAAATCTTGTTAAGTTAATCCACTTAGATTTGGCCTCGAAGTTTATTAAATCACCAAAAGAGAGGCGGAATGAAACGGAGAATTTTCCGACATCGAAGCGAAGTGCTTAAACAATGCACCTGACTGCCAGATGGCGCTGCTACCATGAAATAGGGTAACATCAGTTCTACAGGCGGTAAAAGTGGTTTCAAAATGTATATTAGCAGGAAAAATGAGGAGTTTATGCTAGAAATGAATAAATAATCCAAAAAAGTTACGGCGCACTCCCAAGTCTTTTCACAGCTGCTAACTAAATTTATAGGTACATAATTATATTTAATAAATTGACTTTAAGCCCCAATAAGTTTTGTATCACTGACGGCTGCTCAAATCATTTTTGTTTGTCCTGAGGAGATCAATCATGTTGGTCCTTCGAACCTGATTGTGTACTCTCTCAACACATTGACGTTTTAGCTCGACATACTTTTCCCGACCTTTGATTTTTGTATTATTTTCCTAGTTTTCATAATGAAACTAAGCGTCATTTTGAAAATGGAAATTAGACCCCAAACAAAAGTACACGAGCAAAAATCGCACTCGGTTAGAGCCAATTTTTGAGCGTGACTGGTTTTGAACGCTAAATTTGTTCAGTTATTCAAGTACTCGTTTACATTAATGTAAGATCTAAGCCTTGCTTTGAAAATTTATTTATTTATTTAATTTTTTTATTTCATTAATAACTTAAAGTTATACAAAAGTTTAAAACAAATTCAAAATCGCGCGATTTGTTCACCTATTCTGTTACTCGATGATGGCTGTTAACGCGAGTCTTACATTATTTTAAAATGTAAACCTCACGTTACGGATATTTTTTTTACATCCATGTGATATTTTTTAAGTAAAAATTAAATTGGCCCCCAAAAATATTGATGGGGTCTCATTTCAGTGGGACCATATTTCATTATGAAATTGGGTTCCAATTGAAAAAAAATTAATAAAACCACAAAGTTTGTCAATTCTTTATTGTTGCTGTCTGGTATGCGCATTTTTTGGGCCTTATTTCATTTTTACCTTGGAATCTTATTATCAGCGGAGCCCCAAAAGCACAAACTCCATAAAAATAAATTTTGAATTAAAACATAGTTTGCAAATAAATTTATTTACTATATTGAACTATTGAACTACTGAATACTGGAGAAGTGAGGAAGGGTTAAAGGTCTCAATTTACCGCTTCCAAAAGAGAACATTTCGGTTCGTTATCTGTTCCGTTCGCTTTTTGAATTAGTAAGGAAAAGATTTTCAGAATTTTCCACTCTCAATGCCTTTCTTCGTTGTGATAAATGACTTTTAAATCTGACATTAATTCAAACTCGTGGAGACACTTGATCAATGTAAAGCTTGGACTTGATAGACATTTTTTAAGCTAATGCAAGGCTTTGGATTAGTCGCGCTTCATTTTTCATGGAGCCCGCGATGAGTTGGTAGTGGTCATCAGGATTCACTTTCACTTTATCGGTCTGGAAAGCTCTTTGGGCCCTCTTATCCAGAAGATTTTTTTTTGTCGGCCGCCATGTTTTGAACAGCGACTTATTATCATCAAGAAGCGTCGGTGTACTCTGGGAAATAAATCAAAGTAGTTTTATTTATGAGTCAGAAGTTAAAGAAAATCTTCTCAGAATCCAATTTGGACGTAAAACTGCTAACAAGACGTTGCCTACACAAAGCTACATAGGAATTCAACTGTCATCGTGGAATTTATTTGCACCAAGCACAACAATCCTGATAATCCGGGCTAGGATCGCGTCATCAGTAGACGAAAAACTTGTTTTTGTTCCATATATATAATCAAAGCGACCTTAATAAGACTCATCTGCAGATAAAAACTTTTCTTAGGCTTTTTCGCGGTCTTAATGTCAAGCTAAAAATCGCACCTAATTGACAGAGTGAAGAGCAAACTGATTTTTTTTTGAATGTTCAGAGTATAACTAGCAATTTTTGTGTTTTAAATTTTCCCATACCCTGTTAGCTGACACTGGAACCGAGTAACTAGCTAATTCGCATCAGCTATTTACCCAGGAACCACGGTTTATTGTAGGGCCTGATCGAACTACGTTTTGCATTAGTCCACTTTCTACAACTCGTCAAGACCCACGCTTTGTCATAGGGTCTCACAAAACCACACTTGTCATGTCTGCCACCAAGGAGCAGTGAGAACTATCGGAACCACGCTTGTCATTGGCATCTTTCTGCTACTCCTTAACCAGTCTTGCGGAATCACACTTATTTTTCTTAAAATAAGATGTGGAACCACTGATAACTGAATACATTCCATCGAAAACAGTGAACTACGTACGTATATATCACTAGCTTTAAGCCGAAATTCACCCCGAAACTTAGGTCCCTAAAAACGAGTACCCCGCTATCAACACATGTGTCTCCAGTTTCGACTGTAATCCACACCCTGGAAGTTAACCAATCAACAAATGAAGTACTCATCTTGAAAGCATGCACTTCGGACCGCACACATCAGCCAAAATTGATATCTTATAATTTTGATCTCATCATACAACCTCGTTATAATCAATTTCGTAAATTGATCCTAAACCCAATAAATTGACATTCCACACCACCCGCACCAGCATAATTACTCCGCACACACCCGCCTCCTTCGCATGCTTTGAAATGCAAGCCCCAACATTGTACTTGAATGTTGCTGCCATCGTGTTGCACCTCACACCGCTGGCGCTGCTGCCGATGCTCCTCATCAATATTTGATTGGAATAAAACAATTACACGTCGATGCGAATACGTACAGCAGCCCATGACCGCAAATTGCATATCTAATTTCAAAAGAGTACCTACGTACAGCAGCATTCCCGTACCCAACCCATGCCATGCGAAGAACACACACACCCAACACAAGGAAGACAGATTTGGGGTAACCTTACCTAACCTAATTGTTTTAATAATTAACCCTAATACTCGGCTACAACAATTTGCAATTACCGAAAATGATGTTCATTGTCTCTTTGAGAATATTTCGTTATGGTTAATTAATTATTGTTGGGGAATTTTCGCCGAAGCTCTTGCCAATGTGTGTGAGGGTATAGGGCGAGGGACTCGGGACGGCGGCGGGTGACACGCATTAGTGCCCGCCTAATTCCGGTTCGGAGTTTCAACAGAGCGCTGCGGCGATGACGAGGAGTGCACTGTGCATGTGCACGGCATTATCTAAAACGACGCTGACGATGATGATGACACTATTCGATGTAGTTAGTGCAATTGCCGCCAAGACACCTATGCGCCTAACAATCCATGAACTTCCCCCATGCCGTTGTCATAGTCGCTGATGATGCTGAAGTGAAGTTCAGTGCGAGCCTCAAAGCCTACATCTATACGAGTTGAGTTTGGTGCGTTTTGCAGCGGCGGATGACGAGGTCATGTCTTCATCGCCGCCGCCTCTTCCACTCCTCGCACGTGCAATACCAGTAAAAGCCATTTAATTAAGTCTGCATCATGTAGCTATCCCGACGCTGCCGTCGCCCGGATGGGGTATGGGCTATGGCGTATGTACGCCACCGTCGTCCTCCCTTCACAGCCATCCAATTTGATGTATCAAAGTTAGAGGCATGCTAACCTGGTGAAACCGAATTGAGCTTCTTATGTTTTTGGGCACTGCCACCTGCCTGTGTAGTATACCGTATATCCATCAATAATGCAATGCAATTCACATTGTGCTCGCGCGCTCACATAACATTGCACCGGGCTATGTTGGCTGCTGCTCACAGACAGAACATTAATACCTTATGCATTCAGGTGGATAGCGAGAGAGAGGGAGATAGGTAGAGAGACTGGCTCTGGCACTGGATGCGGATGAATGAATAGATGGATGCATGCGTGCGTGCGTGCTTCCTGTGAGATAATTACGTAAAATATTCCATGCACCTAATAACTTTGGTTTTAATTCACTAATAATGCAATAACTAAAGCCTGGATCCTTGGAGCCTTCGTTACCGATTTGATGCGTTGGCTTTCATTAGACTACGTGTGCGTTTTGGCAAGAGGCTCCATCCGACCATCGCACCATCGCATCATCATCATCGTTCGGGGATGAAGGATATGCGGCCACAGTGCTCGAGTTGTGTGCACTGTGCGTGTGCGTGTGCATGTGTAGATGTTTCATACAATTTTGGGGAAATGTGTACAACGATAATTACATTATTGTGATGTGCATATACTGCAACAGCATATACACCTGGTCCCGGTACATGGTGGCTGGCTGATGGGAGTAGAAGGTGGCGGTGCGGACTCCGATAGTCCTACAAGAGGCGCGCCAGCGGTAATTGGCAGTGCGGGTTAATTGGGAATTTTTGTTGTAGATGTTCTGAATTGCAGATGCCAGATGAGGGCAAATTAGGTACAGAGCTGGATTATGGCGCATGTTTCTAAAATTGGAAATTCTTTTTGAGCAACCCCCACGTCGGTCGGGCGATACCTTTGGCGTGCGGTTTGTTCACTCTTCATAGAGGGACTGAGGAAATCGGTGCGACAGGATGTGTTTTTTTGACGAGTCTATATGATTGGTAAAAAAAGAATAGGTTTAGATGGAACGACAAGTATATTTGATGGACCTTCAACTGAATATGCCAAGTTTATGTCAGGTTTGCGGGTCGGTTAAGGAAAGCAACCTCTTCTTCCTTAAACTTCAGTCGTTATGGACATGCTGATGTGAAATCATGATCATCATCATCTACTATAACCTTGTATTCTTACTTTTTATGATTTTTCTGATCTGTGTCCAGTCATCCTGAGGTCCACTGAATGTTGAAAAGGAAATAGCAGTGCCTTGATTTTGTGCGGTTTTTTCCGCAATGTCGGTTGATAACAACTGTCGGATGATAACAACTGACAACAGAGTGACCATTGTGCTACAATTTGGTACTTCTCGTCGAGGACCTTTCACCACTCTGTTCCTTTTTGTTAGTCGGAAAAGGCAAAGTTTTCAAAAACTGTGATCTCAAAGTAAGTATGTTTAAAATATAACGCGGTTCTCCATCGCAACGCTATCATTGTGTAAAACGAGTCAATACTTGTTAAATATGTACACCTTAAGAAAAGGCACATTTTTCATTCACCGCCCCCCTTTTTTGGGACTTTTTAAAACTGAATTGAACGATATCTTAAAAAGTAGATATACAAATGAGTTGATATATTACAATTAATTAATTTTTATACATGTGAGAATGATGAATTTACTCTCAAGCTATAGTGTATTACGAGCTTTAAACAAAATCTAAAATGGATAAACTTTCTCTCAGAGAGATTATGCTGCAGAGTTCTTAAAAGAAGCAGAAAAATAGAGCGCTGAAAGAAAAAAGTGTCATTTCTTAAGCTACTCTGCAAATTTAGAATTTTCTCTCGATATTTAGCAAGTATGGCCTCACTTAACACTATATGTAATTGTTTTGTGATAGGCAACCGCGTTACGTTTTAAAAAAAAAATTGACGAAGTGCCGTTTCCAACTAAAAATTGTATCAGGGTCGTCGAAAAAAGTACCAAATTTTCGCACAACGGTCACATTCGAATCGAATTTGGAAAGCGCCCTAGCGAAATTTCGGAAAAAAACCGCACACAATCAAGGCACAAACGAATCTTTAATACCGTGCAGATTGAAGGTTCCTATATGTAGCCTCCAATTGGAAATGAGTAGGAAGAAGGCAGAAGCCTCTTACTCACTTAGGTCTTATTGGACAGTTGTTCTCTACATTTCTCTAACTACAACTATCCGTCAGGGACATGTCTTCAGTGTCTCTATAAGTAAGTTAACCAAGTAAATGTTTACTTTTTAAGACGACAGTGATTGGAACCTTGAGCGCAGCCGGCTTAAGCCGCTAAAGTGTGATTCCCCTGAAATTGCGAATACCGAAAATTAGGTGTACGTCGGTTCATAGCGCTCTGTCAAAATGTAATCCTTGAAAACCCACGCCATTGATGCAAAAGGGCTTACCTACTATTGTACTGAATTCAGTACTATTTGTCTTTCCTGAGTGCGCAGGTACCACATTGTGTGCAAGTTTTAGTACTTTTTTCTAATTTTTGAAAGAGATCAAACATGTAAGACCTTTTACTTAGATTCAATAAAATTACTTCTTTTAAATATTTATTTTTAATGTTCATGTTCGGTCTTATGCACTCCAAAAATTAAGTACTATTTTAAGTTATAGTAAAGGGTTTTCCAATGAGAGGTGTTATTGTGAATGACCCGCTCTTTCGGTAGCTGTCATTTTTGAAACTTTTATTCTCTGACATTTGACAAGTAGGAACTACGCCATTACTAAAAATGGAACGATACACGCTTCAACAACGCATTGAAATTATTAAAATTCACTACAAATATGGTGAAAATCTTGCAGTCACAGTTCGCAAAACTAAAGCATTTTTTGGTCGTCGTGAAGCACCTTGTCAGACCGCAATACAGAAATTGGTGGAAAAATCGAGCTGTTGGGACAAGTTAGTGATCTGAAGAATAAAACCCGTGCACGTCGCTCAAGAACAACTGAGAATATTGCTGCTGTAGCCCAAAGTGTTGAAGAAATCCCAGGTTTGTCCATTCCTCGTCGTTCTTTGGAATTGGGCATGATTAACAAGACGGCGCTACACAATCGGCCACACAATCAACGAAAGCATTGATCTCTTACGCGAAAAGTTTCCGGACCGTATTATCTCTCGAAGAGCTGATCACAATTGGCCACCGAGATCTTGTGATTAAACACCTTGCGACTTCTTCTTGTTTTTCATTATTAACGGCATAGCTTCCTCTTTATTATGAAATAAGCATCCGATCATTTACCTCAAATTGGAAAACCCTTTATTATGTACTATTTTTTTAGTTTTCGGTCCAATTGAGAGAAGTTAATCATCACTGGTCCACTCCCTTACAAAACGTTCGCCAAAAGTTATATCGACGACGATGAGAGAACATTCGGAATTTGGGTTTTTGCGCGATTCGAATTCGAACCTGGGACCACCAACATACTAACCACTAAGCCACTGCGCCTTCCCTCCCTCCTCGGAAAATCCCTTTCCAGCTCACTACAAGCAAGTTCATATTTTTTGAGTCGCTTGTAAAAGTGCATTGATATTGAGGTCCTACACTTTTTTGTTTGTCGAGTCTTCTGGAGATCGGTTAAGTGTACTCGTAGTCTCGGTCCTTTCGTGGGATACAAAGGTTTCTCTTGGACCTATAGTATACAGCTGCTATGCGACCAGCAATACAGATATAAGGACTGTTGATTGATCTGATGAATCCGAACTTCTGTGGACTAGGATATGTAGTTTCCATAATGCGACTGAAGGTCAGGACCGAGTGATCGTAATATTTAGAAAGGAAAGCCTAAAGTTGCATAAATGCGATTATTGTCTTCCAGAACTGTATGAAATCCGTCGTCAAATGAGCATATCAAAATTCTACGCTGCCAGTCTATAAACGCAGGTGTTAATGCAGATTTACAAAGGTCCCATTACCAAGTTTAGAGTTCTTTCTGTGATAGCTTGAGTCGGTACAACGGTTATTAAGGATCTACATGGCTTAAAAATGTTATACCTAAGGCACTCATTTCGTAACAAACAAACAAATGAGTCTCAGAGCTAAATTCAGTTCATTTTCCACAAATGTAATGAATGCTTATGATAGTTTTGAAAAAAATCCTTTATCCAACTTTCAAAAACGATATCGTCCGGACGGTTATTGCTATGCGGAATTGGCCACCGCCGTTTTAATTCTAAATGCGTTTAAGACGTCTTTTACTGGCAATAAGATATGGTTTCTGATTTATAGTTAAACTTGTGAGCACTCCTAAAAGACTCGTTCCTAGAGGTGGCCACTTTCGCGCTATAACTAGCTTGGTTCAATTCCCTTGATGGCCAGTAGAAAGTCGTAGATTCAGTGTCTTTTTAAGCTACTCTGTAGAGGCAAACTCTTTATATCCAGAAGTCAGTGCGAAAATCTCGTTAGACTACTTCGGCTGACGGATAGTTCCGCTCTGCTTCTGATCTATCTAATCAGCGAATAAACAAGACCGTCTTGTGAACAAAAAGAGCGGGATTTTCGCGATGACTTCTTCAATATTGTGTGATTGAATGTTCGGATTTTTTTAAAACGAACTCTTATGTTCTGGGAATGTGATCTTTATTACAAAAACGTTTCCCAGCGATGCCTATGGTAGGCTTAAACTAAAAGCTCTTCAAGTTTACATATACATTTGCTTTTATTCAACTTTTTGTAGACACAGTTTGGCTTCAGACTGAATAATTAATATTTAAATGGCATTACCATTTGTAAATTGTTTGACTAGGTCTTTGACACTGTACAGTTCGTAAAAGTCGTGAAAGAACTTTTTCTCCAAAGCCTGTCAACGCAAAAAGGACCGAACTTTTTACGAAGAATCAAAGACTGATTTCCCATTCCCTTTTGTGATGGTGAAATTTATTTTCAAATCATTGAACTAACTGAACAATCGAGTTTTTTAACGATTTGGAAAACCATGTGACTTCCTCTCTAACCGTTCCCAATCTTCATTTAAGAGGATAATTTGTAAGTATGATTTGTTCTTTGAGACCTTAAGAACTTCGACTACGACTTCGACTTTTTGACTTTCCATTGTAGCGACATATTTATTTTCGAAAACGTTTTCGAAATAGCGCTCGTGGACATTCGCCGTCCTTTACAAAACCAAGCGCCATCCTAGTTGTTGCGCCAAAAAATAACCAAACAACAGTCAAACTCCGACCTTATGGCAGCCAACTTCAAATGACACTTTCACAACATTGTGCCGTGCCTGCTCGCAGTAACTAACTGTTTTAACACTAAGAATTACTGTTGAATAAGATTAATTATTTTAATTAAATTTGACCTGACTGCCGCCAACTCCATCATCCTCATCACCGTCATCATCAAAACGGTCATTCATTATGAGCAATATACCCCTCGTTCCAGTTCCAGTTCCTATTACCGGGATAGTGTTGCTGTTGCTGTTGCCCGGCAACAACTGGCGAGGGGCGAACACAAAAATAGAACAACAACACAATTAATTATCCTTTTCACCAGTCCACGGCTTAAAACAATCACCCACGCGGTGGCGCTGCCGGCCGCCATCAGGATTCAGGATGGAATCAAAGTCTATTCATTTTTGCATTTTCTTACTTTTTTGGTCGCTCATCCTCGATCTCTTTAGTTTTTGCTGTTTCCTTTCATGTGCAATTTGGTGAGCGACTGGCCGAGGACGAGGACTCCCAAGAAGGTGGCACAGGCAAAATTAATTAAAAATATCCTACGAGGGCTGGGAGGAGTTGTTTGGCATTTTTCATCATCATCACAACATCATTGATGGGTGCGCGCCGGATGGGTTTTTAAGTTGGAACCCACCCAAGCGGGGCTTTCCGCATCAGGGATGTCCCGCATTATTGGCATTCTCAATAAGCGTGTGCGCAAAATTCAAATCCTTCCATACAGGTGGTGAGCTGAATGCATTTAGCCGGAGCGTCACTGTTGGTGCTGTCATTCTTAATTTTTTTTTAATGCTTCCACGTGAACAAAAACCCTAAAATTAAAAAAAAAAAAAAAAAAAAAAAAAAGGACGAAACAATTTTTGCCAATCTCTGGCGGAAGGGGTGGAAACAAAAATACCTTCCACCGTATCTATAGCCAGAGAGGACGGGAAAATCTCAAATGACAAGGTGAAAAGGATATGTCCGAGTCGAGGTGTGGGAAAATTAATTTCATACTCTGTCGGAGGTCGGTGTGTGTGTGCCGTTTTTTTTTGTTCTTCTTCTCCTCGCCCCGTTTCCTCAGGTGTTCTAAAAACATTCCTCGCCTCGAAAAACAAGTAGTAATGGGGGGAATTTTTTAATTAAACTCTGCAAAAGTGTTGCCGTTGGTAATTGTCCTTGTTTCAGGCTCATGATTGTTGTTGGTGTTTTTATTTTATTATTTCTTGTTTGGCGAGGAAGGGTTTAGTAATTGAATTTTGGACGTATAATAGCTGGAGCTATTTATCGGGCAGATCTTTCAAAAACACCATTAATTGCGAATAAATAAAACGCTGTTAAAGGATTTTCGCCCTTACCTAGCTCCAGCCAGTGGGTGGTCCTACTCATGTGTGGGTTGGAATTTCAATATGGTCGTGACTGCTAAAACTGTTAAGTTCAAAGAACATGTCAGGATCAAAGGATGCAAGGATGCAGGAAAAAAAATAACAGGACTGTCATCGGCTGTGTTGTTTGTAAAAAATTGTAATTAATTTTCAATTGAAAGTGGCGTGGGCGACCTCTAAATTTTCGGCGTCTGTGTACCTAGTGCCGGAGTGGGTATAGGAAAAGATGTCGCAATTTTTTTGTAGCGACTCAGTACAGCACTGATCAGCTTTTGGTGGTGACATCTCTTGGAAGGGTTTTCATGTGCGCAGAGAAGAATTTCCTTTGGACTTTCAATAGAAGCTTATAGGGTCACCAGTTCTACCCAAATATTATCAGAGAGGCACTTTAATCTGGAACCATATCTTCCTTTACGTGGGTTAGAGCTAGCAATCGACTTTAGTGAGTTATTAGTCGGAAAGGAATACTCTATCGGAACAACAAATCAACTCTGTTTAAGCTTCCTATGTAGGTGAAAATAACAAATTCTAAGAAGGCTGGTTCTAGACGTCGTAGGAAAGTAATCGGTGGATCTCTCTTGCCCTGCAATAAATGCAGAAGAAGATGGGTCACTGTTTAAGACCTGAACAAGCCTATTACAAGAAATTTCGATTTCGTTTTGTCATCGTCGCATAGAAAACCAATTCCAATGTGTCACCCTGGATGAGAAGGTATGCTAGTCGTCCTTTAGTTAGCAGACATTTTTTGAATAGGTTTTTTTTAACAAAATTGACAAGAGTTCTTGACAGTGGCAATGCACGAAGCTGTCAGATATTCTAATGAATCCTTTGGTAGCTTTAAGTCGCCTCGTTCTTACGAAATATATCCAGCAATGCTTCAGAAAAGTATCGAACAAATTCTTCAGACTTTCAAGCTAATCTTTACTGGAATTCCAAACCATTCCGAAAGTCGTCTTTTTATAGAGAAAGAAAGGTGACTGTTCGCTAAGACAGCCTATGCTTAAGGGTACTACCATCCCAAATGCCAGTGAGGCCAAATACTTAAAAGTAATCTTTTCTAGGACCTCAGAGGGAGAAAGAACTTGGAAACTATGTTTAAAAAAAACTGTAATATAAGATTAATCTTAATGTGAAACTATGCTTTATTCAATAAATATCAAATAGGCAGGGGAACGATTGCGCCGATAGACTTACGGGACAATGTCCATCTCCTACGCTGGACTTGCGAACATCTAGAGTTCCATTATGGTGTGTAGATTTCTCAGCAACAAATGTATCAATGGCACAAGTCCTGTGGTCGTAGAATAACAACCTTTTCATGTTAAGCTGTCCTGTCTACTTCAAAACAAATGTGAAGATTAATTCGATTTTGCAGAGGCTATGAAGGAAACTTTTTTGTCGACTTGGAAGATGTCTAAAATTGTGTTCTCTAAATGAATGGAGTGGTCCACAGACCATAATATGAGATACGTTGGTGCCTTACCAATGATTCTATGAATTTCTATGAACCTTTTGCCGAATTGAATTGCATTGAATCTAGCACCCTTGTTGTTTAAGCTCCTTTTGGAAGGTCTTAGAACTTTATCGGGTAGTTTTGTCGGTCTGTTCGTAATAGCTTCAAATCCATCAAATGCAACTTAATTCGAAAAGTAGTGTGATCCCATTTCTATAATTAAGTAGGTATTTATAAGGAGTCCGTGAAGCAGAAGTCGAATTTTACGTCATTTCAAAACGATATAATGGCATTTAACTACTGAGACTCATAAAAAGGTTGTACTTCCAATTCCGCCTTAGAAAGAAGCTCCTCCTAGAAAAGTTTGCTTCGGCTCTTAGAAAAAATGCCGATTGACTTGAACTCACAAACCCTAAGATCTTCGGATATATTTGATCCATTCCTTATAAATGAAAAGCTTGTTGATATTTTCAACAGTTTGTATTTAATTTCATGGAAATCTGTATTTTTGAAATTTCGAATGTGTATACCACGGCAATCGACCGTACACACCATTCGTTGTCTGCGGATATGGTGCGTCCGCAATCTGTTTGCCTCTTTCGGTTAATTTTGTGGCTTCGGGGAAAATATTTGTCGAAATTTTTAAATTTTCATAGGGTGACAACGAATCTAGCAATAATTCCTTATACTCTCGGTAGACGTTGGCAGTTTCTTGAGCCATTTTTTCGTACTCAGCTTGAATCCACGATCCATTGCGTTCCCACTTACGTCTTCCTTTGCTAGTCACACCAATTACGTAGCGGCCTTGATAAAGATCGCGGTTAGGATTGCTCGGAACAGACATTTTGACGTTCGATGAAATTGAATTTTTTTTAAAACTTAAAATTTGTTTTTAATTTTTAAATATACTTCAGTAAATCACCGTAGATGGGCTAAGGTAGATTTAAAGAGACGAGGCATGCTCCCCGCCAGAGCCGTTTATCTAAGCGAACTGATGTTGAGGAACTTTTGAAGCTCCATGAAGCTTGTAAAAAATTCTTCAAAATGGAAGCGGACAAAGAATAGACAATCTTTGTTTCTATGAGACAAGTGGGTGATTGTGGCTTTTAGTGCTATTGTCATCATTCAGGTGCATCGCTGTTGAGTGTAGAATCAAACACTCACTACTCACAAGAGTGATAAAGCTTCCTATATCCCTTCCTATTCTCGAACTGAGTCTTTTGGAACACCAATTTCTTTGTAGTCTTTAATTCCCTGATTAATATCACATTTGCAAGGTACCCCATTCGTTCAATTTTGATGAATGAAAAACAGATTTTGAGCTTCGAACACGTATTGGCTCTTATGGAGGGGCTGAAGCCTTCTTTAAATTATCCGCTTAGTAGGAAAAGGCGCAAACGACGCGTTCCTTTCTTCTTCTCTTTCCACATCGAGCATAGTATTTATTTTGTTTCGGGTATAATTCTGCAACAACCCACCCCGGACTGAAGCAGCCGTAGGTTGCCAGGTGCTCGCGACCCGCAGTCAATTCTTGGGAAATTTCTATTCTCTTCTCAGCCCGACGTTACAAAATATGTTCCCCTCTTCTTTTGGCAAAGCTGGACAAGTCTTTGGGAAGACTAGGGCTTAGAAAAAATGGTTCATATTTTCAGGGCGCTCTTTGGAATTCCATACTGTCATTTTGGCACAGCAAACCTCAACCATACCTTTTTTGTCATCAAACTTTAATTGTAATGCCCATAACGATCAAGAAGGCAAGCCAAAGCTATTCCTCTGTTGGCTTCGTTGGGTAAATGGTGCTCTTAAAAGTTGAGAATTATGCATCTATTATAGAAATAGACTATATAATCTCCTCCTCCAAGGCCCGTCTACGCAACAAACGGGACTAAACATTTTACGAAGAACCTTCAATGTGAGCTAAGGTGAGCTCACGAGGGAAAGCCAAGTATGAATGTTGTCGGCAAGAAGGTTGGTGGGTAGACCTTATACCAACGAATCCGATAGGAATTCTTAATCGACAGCTTAGAGATAGTTACTCACTTTGTCTACCTCGATTTGCCATAAATTCTGATGACAAAATCTCAGGAGAAGGAAAACGAAGAACAGCTTTTGCCAGTCACAGTGTCTTTGGGCACAGGAAGCAAGTGAATAGTAGAACCCTTTCTTGAACAACTTCGAAAACTCTATATAAGACCCTTACCGCAGTCCTTTCTTATGGCGCCGGAACTTGGACTTTTTCTAAAGCAGATGAAGACAATCTCCGTGGCTTTGAGACGAAGGTTCTTCGTAAAATGTTTAGTCCCGTTTGCGTTGACGGGCCTTAGAGGAAGGGATTTTGTGGCGAATTATACGGAGCTGTTCATGTTCATGGTAATAGACTTGGTCAAGGATATGTACAGCTGATGGACAAAAATTCTAAGTCCCGTATAGAGTCTTCAACTCCACCTAAGAAGGACAACGCAGTAGTGAAATACTTCGCCTGAGGTGGCGCACACAAGTGCATGAGGACCTTATACAGCTTGAAGTGCACAAAAGGAGGCAGTTAGCCAAAGGCAACGTTTTGGGTAGAGACCCAGGTCCACCCTGGACTGTGCCGTCACCTAAGAATGTAAGTCAGAGAGGTTTT
Source organism: Cheilosia grossa (assembly GCA_963082955.1). Lineage (NCBI taxonomy): Eukaryota > Metazoa > Arthropoda > Insecta > Diptera > Syrphidae > Cheilosia > Cheilosia grossa. The sequence goes on along the minus strand of OY720147.1, from coordinate 21,814,848 downwards.
TATTTGATTTGTCATGATTTAGGCCAATATTGTTCTTTGCGAAAATGGAGAGCGGGTAAATTGCTGACTACTTAAGAATGTCACCTATGCTGTTGTTACCGAGATCACTGATCTAGTTGAGCAAAGGTATAGCTCTTCATAAAAAGAGTGGTAAGCTTTTGTAGAAATCGCTGACATTTTGTTGCGCACATCTGCATGATATGGAGACGTTGGGTCCTCTAAATCGTATTGAGCTTTATTTTGACCACTAAAATTCGACTCAGAGAAGTAGGACTAACTTTTAACAAATCTCAGCTCTAAAACATCTATCGCAGCAGAACGGACCTATGTGCACATTGCTGAAGACCACCTACAACCAATCACCACCACCAAGACCGGTAAAGTGGACCCCTGTCAAATTTAAATTAAAAAACAACAACCGACTTGTACGTCCACTTTTAAATTTTCTAATTTATTACCTTTACCTAGTTTATAACCGTTGAGTCCATCGATAATTTTATTTTATTTTATAATTACAATTGAATGAAGTTTACAATCTCTTATACAATAGAAGATGTATTTGTTTTTGATTTTAAAATTTTATTTAACAAGACTAAACATAACATACTAGTACATAAGCTCTCCCGAAAGGTATCCTTTCGTCTTTTGATTGTGTCTTATTTTTTAAATATTGTTTATAACAACTGTAGCTCTCACTTTGTTTTGTGGACTAGTTCAAATGATTAGTATATCTGTAGATGTAGTTCACGTTTGGAATGGCCGCCTTCGCATGGCACCGAGCGCAGTTCCTTTGGCTTTATTAATCCGACATTTTTCTTGCTTTAATTGCGATGACCACTTTCTCTTCGGCGGCGTCTAGGGAGTCTCTGGTGGGGAAGCCACTGCCATCATCACGGCAGGACTCAACATTTGACTGTTGGTGATGTTGGATACTGGTGTTTGGATAGAAGGACGCAATTCCAGATCTGATGTTGCCGCTGTCAGCAAAGAATGATTTACAGTTGTAAAGAGCTGCGGAAATTTCCGAACCACTAGAAGTGGAATTCATCGGTCCTCGTGGGGACATTCCAGCAACCCGGCTGCCACTGCCACTGGCATATACATATGATTCATACGAATGAGCCGGGCACTGGTGCTGCGCCTGATGATGTTGATGCTGATGATGGTGTTGGAGGTGGTGGGTGGCTGCTGATGACGACGACGACGACGAATTTGCTGCATCCATGAGAGGCAGGGGTGGACTGCCGCTGTCATGATGGTACTGGTTGGTAGCACCAGCTCTGCCACTGCCACTGCCAGTTACTGTTGACGTGAATGCACTTGAAGTCATCTCGAATGCTTCGTGGACAGGTGATGATTTACTTTGCTGCATCTCATTGAATTCGGTTTTCACTAGGATGCTGCCGCCGTCGGCAGCTACACCGCCGCCGCTGTTGGAATGCATTTGACATTTGCCGCTCAAGTGTGCACCGTCTTCGTCATGTTTCTCACTCTTGCAGTGCTGCTGCTTTGTCGTTTCGCTTGAGTAGTCCACCAGATCGGTGAGTTGTGAACACGAAAAGGATCGTGTCGCCATGGGCAACATGTGCGGTCCACCGCCGCATGCAAACAAGCGCTGCTGCTGTTCCAGGGCGGTGAGGTGTTCCGATTTCGCAGCAAAGCAAGACGACTGCGGGCTGTGGCTGTGCCGATGATCGTGCACTTGTCGTGGATCGAATTCCCCGCAATGCATTTGGGGGTTTGAGTTGCGCTCAGAGTCGCCGGTACTGGTGCGGATCAGATTTTTCATGAATTCCACGTCCCGATTATAGAGACTGTTGTATAGGAAGTGATCTTTGTTCGAGGAAGCTGGAAAATTCTGCACAGCACGATCGATGGGAATCAGGTTCGCTGTTGGTCCCGCAAATTGAGAATGATGATGATGGTGGGGGTGCGGAAGGCCCGGTTGCGGTGCGGATTCGACATCGGGCAGCGGCAACTCTTTTTTGAGCTTTGGTGGCCTACCCAAACGTGTGGCAACTTCTCAGTCTTTGGATCTTCGCGGCCTGCCCACCTTGCCCTTGCGCACTGGTGGATTGGCGGTCGTCGTCTTCAGCAGCTTGTGCCAGTCCTGTTCGCAGACCAGACTTCCGCCCAGCATGTAGTATCTGCAAGTAGGAAATGGGTCACAGTGATCGAATGTAATAAGTAAGGTTAGGGATGCATATATAGTTCATGAAGTGCATGCATGTATAAGGTGCAAGGAAGGACCATGCTATGCAAATAAAATCTACTAATCAGACAAGTAAGACGTCGAACGTCGTGCAATGACTGTCGCCTAGTCTAAACTCTTTTATGGCATCAAAGTTATAGAAAAGTAAGTTACAGCCCTCGATGACGCTGCCGTGGTTGACCGGAAGGAAACCCTCAAAATTGACTTAGCCGTATATCCTGCTCTGCCTTCAACAACTCAAAGTTCCAATGACAATAATCGCACTTGTAAAATCAAAACCAATGACGTCACGTGCCCCGTACTTGCTATAAATCCTCGGAATCAATATCTTCATCTTTTCACGTTGTTTCTTTGGAAGAATATACCCTTTATCGTCTATTAATGAATAATAGTACTACAAAAAGAAAAAAAGGACTACCCCCAAACAGACAAATTGAACTATCACCGTTTTACAAATACGTACCTATCACCGGGTCGTAGTTGCGATGCACACTTGGAACAGGCAAAGCACTTCAAATGGAAAACGTGATGCTCCACTGGTATGTGATGCGGCGGATGGGTGAGTAGATTCTGATGTGTTTGGAAATGCCTCTGATTTTCGACCCCGCCAACGCCAGGTGCCGCTTGACTGTGTCCCGTCTGAATCGGATGCTGGTTCTGTTGCTGCTGCTGTTGTTGTTGTTGTTTTTGCTGACTACTTATCGGCGATGTTGTCCTCATAACAAATTCATTTGGTGCAATTGTTTGTCCGCATGCCGAGCATGGTGCTGTGCCAAACATTCTAAAATGGAGCAGAAATAGACAGAAAAACAGAAAATAGGAAAAAGGAAAAATTAAAGAAAACTGCGGACAAAAACTGCGGGAGAACGTTGAGTAAACTGTTGGTAGAGTTGTAGTCGTGTCGACGGATTTGGGCTCTATTTTCCACCCAGCCAAACAAAATCAATGGATGGAAGAAAAACGAAAATACTTTTAAGAACTAATCCTTCGGAGGAGGGTTCGTATTCGGTGCCAATGTGGAGGTGTTGGTGTTACCACATTTATCGCACACTTATAAAGTACCTACAATTCTTTCGGGGTTAAGTGGGAGGCAGTTATTACATCGACTTAGTTTAATCGATTTCGATCTTAAAAGTTGAATAAAAAAACAGGGACTTCGCAATTTGTTCGTTTTATATTCCTTTGAAGAAAATGTCGTTGGCAGCTGAGTTCATCTACAAACTCCGCAGTCAAAACATATAACTATTGTGTACAATGAGTGGCTTGAACCTGCAGCACGTAAATCACCGCAATTATTACAATTTATTACCGAATGGTTGACATTGCGGCGAATTTTGATGGAAGATTCGCTGGCGATTCGTCCGGACGCACGCGAGAAAACAAAATGCGAACGTCTTGGTTAAGTTTATGCGAATTGGGAGACGAATGTCAAATCTATGGAGGTGGTGCTGGTGGTACGTACAGACAAATCCCTCTAAGTCGAATTTTCGCGGTAAATAAAAATTAGTTCGAGTTAGAGGGATTTCTGAGGGATTTTCGACTTCGAGAGATTTCGACTTAGAGGATGACTTTTCTATGTAAAATTGAAGGGAATGCAAAAATTGGGTCGAAAAATTCGAGTTAGAGGGAGATTCGAGTTAAAGGAGTTTCGACTTAGAGGGATTCGACTGTACTTGCTTCTTGGTGCCATAGCGCACTGCTTTAAACATTTTTTTCATTCATCTTCATAAGTTTTGTCCGCCTATCTGAGGTGCAGCACGTCAGGTTGGTATCAATAGATTTGCGCAGGGCTGTCATCTAAATCAGGATTGATACCAAATTGATATCATACCAGCTTCTTCCACTACAAGGTGGCCCAAAAGAAACGAAGCCGTTTGAATAGTTAACAACTTTTTTATTTCAAAACTATAGGTAAATTCAAAACCAAAAACTGTCAAAACTGAAGGTCAAACTTCCCTGGGGCTTCAAAGGATGTTCCTATAACTAAATGACTTCAGAAAAGGGGGCCCTTGGTACACAAAAAAAAAAACTTGAGCCGATATGTCTTGGTAGAAGTTGCCACTTGTTGTTGCCCTACTTTCAGTATTGGATACTGTGGGAAACACCCATCGGGCGTTGCACTAACTACAACAAAATAAGCCCCCAAATCGTAGAATGTTGAGTACCTATTGTTGTGAATTGTCTAGATTGAACAAAATAAGATCTATTTAAAAAACTTTTAACTTGGAATTGAGGTTTTTTTACAAAATCGAACTCCAAAGGGTCAACTGAAATAGCTCTGATCTGAGAATTCACTATCATTTATTCTTCGGAATGTGAAAGTCGTTTTCCCAACGACTGCGACTGTAATTTATAAATAAGGCTAAGGGCAAGTGTAGGATGTAGACAAAGTGACGTACTGTCATGTGACTTTTTCAACATCATTTTTGAGAAGATTGTGCGAAACTCGCAAGCCATCACCAGAGGCACAATTTTCCAGAAGTCTGTGTAACTACTTGCATACGCTGACGACATCGAAATCATTGCCAGAACACAGCGAGCTGTCACTGGTGCGTTTGCAAGTATCAGCATAGAAGCGACAAAAATGGGGTTGATATGCTGTCAACAAGAGGGGACACACAACATCGGCGAATCGGAAAGAGCGACGCCATAGACAGCTATAACTTTGAGCTAGTCCGGGGCTTTGTCTGCCTCGGCTGCGCTATTAATTCTGAAAATGACATCACCTCTTAAGAATCACAATTGCCAACCGCTGTTACTTCGGCCTAAGAAGGCAATTGATTTGTATGGCATTGTCGAGAAATACTAAGGAGAATCTATATAAGACCCTCATCATCCCCGTCCTGGGGCCCTACTCTCTATTTCGTTCCGAAAGGCAATCCTATTCGAAATTGCTTTTAAGTTTGTACTCAGTAATACTTTCGGAATTCTTAATCGTAGTAGTAGGACATTTCATTCAGTTTTCGAAATAGAGAGTACAAAATTTAAATTATCGAAAAATATTACTTTCGAAACGAGCTACAGAGTAGGGCCCCTGCTTTATGGTACAGAAGCATGAACACTATCAAAGTCGGATGAAGATCTCCTTGGTCGTTTCGAACGTAAATTTCTACATGTGATTTTTCGTCCCGTTTGCGCTGACGGCCTCTGGTGGAGGAGATTGAACAGCTAACTCTACAAGCTGTACAGCGACATCGACCTAGTCAGAAAAGTACGCATCAGTCGTCCAAGATGGCTGGGACATGCAGAGCGAGTGTACACCAACGCCCCGGCCCGAAGAGCCTTCGATTCCAACCCGGAGGGACAGCGCACTAGAGGAAGACCTCGCCTTAGGTGGCGCGCGCAAGTGGAAGGGGACCTCAACCAACTTGGAGTGCGCAACTGGAGGCAGTTAGCAAGTGAATGTATGGATAGATATGGCTCAGAGTTGTGACTGTTTCCTTTTTCTTTAATCAGCTTTGTAATATTTAAAGCTTTGGCACAAAATTTGTTGAAATGCCTTGGACAAAATATTTTATGCACAGCCCGTTGGAAACTTTCCTGTTGGAATACATTACAACCCAACAAATTTGTCGCGACCACTGCCCAATTAAAAGCCTATCATCACAAAAGCAATCATATTTTCGAAAAAAAAAAAAAAAAAAATATCTTCTATCACATTAAGACTGATCTATACCCAAACCCATGCATTATAAAAATATCCATTATCGAGGCAACACATAAGCATGCTTTTAGGCCCATACCTCATATGGGAGTACCTACTCCTATGCAGTCTCTGAACTAACCCCCCCACTTATCTGCATATCTGTTCCGTATATATTGCCGCATTGAAAAATCCAACCGGGGATTGAATTCGTCCACTGGTGTGAGTTGGAAAAAAACATCCTGATAATGGAAGGAACAACAAAAAATGCTTTTTAAATTATTCAACACTTTTCAAATGTATTGTGTCATAAAAATGAGCACACAGAGAAAAAAGTGCCACCTCCCGCTTGACAAGCTGTTATAGCCCTGCATGAGCGGGACATTGGAAATCTATTAAGTGCTTTTATGTCGGCGCAAAGTCGAGTTGTAGGAGCATATACTGTCACATTTAAGTATCAGGCATAATTTATTGGTGGATTTTTATATGATACGTTTTTTATGCCTTCACTCTATCTGTCTATTTGACGAAAAATCTCTATGGAAAGTGATGACATAATAGTTTTAGCCTATGAATATGCTAAAGAATATTGGCAAACGGAGGCGGGAAGGGTGGACAAAAAATATTAATCGAAATATGGATAAAACGCGGAGCCTACCGCTAAGCGTGCATGTACATATCGGTGTTACACTTATCGCAGAGGGTAAGCAAACAAACTGTCGGGTTTTTTGAATTGAATCGATGCATGAATAATGCAGCTGGATGTTTTTTTTTTTTTGTTCACAAAATATGGTTGAGTGCGTGCTTAACTCGATTTGACATAGCATGCAGTTTGGAGTGCAAATATTAATAACTGGGTGTGCGCACATGATGGCTTTTGATGCGGAACCTATGTGTCGAAATTAAAAGAACCTTGTTGGGGATGTAGGGGGTGGGTGGTCAAGTCTGTAGAACTTGGACAACAGCGTATGGGGTAGTTTGGCATGGGTCCTTCGCTCCTCTTTCTGTAAGAATCGGACTCTTTTAGTTGGTTATCGGATCTTCGTCATCAAAATCAAATAAACTATTTTAATTAGGCATAGTGGATGCTGTGTGGTGAAAAGACCGCGGGTGCCCTTAGCAAATTATAAAAATTGATAGGGGTAAATTTTTAGCATTTAAAAATTACCATAATGGCTAAGCCGACTTAAATCATTCTCCCGAAAAGTTTGTGCGGCTTTGCATCAACATGATGCTTGAAGGTGGAAGAAGTACGTTAGCTATGTGACTTGAAACAAGCTATCTTTTACTGCATACCTCCATTTACACAACGAAACAACCGCTATCCAATCAACCGTCGAAATGAGCTGACTTCCTACTAAAATCCCCGAAATTTCATAGTTCCTAAACAACTTTATTGCATTTGTCGTCCATCACCGTAACTCGAAATCGTTCCGTAAGGTAAAGCACTCGTATTGTTGCCTGCTCCAGGCTTGAGTTGGACGACAACTGTCAGCTAGGTGAAATCTGGCAACAACCACGCTTTCAAATTTCACCGCAAATCCAAGTGTAATTATGAGTGAGAGCTAAAAGTCAACATAAGTGTTAACACTCCATCATGGTGTGATGCTATAACCCCATCGACATAAGGGCAACACTTCCATTCATGATCTCATCGTAAAAATCAACGTTAAGACTTCGAACTGGACGGAGGTGCACTAAGCAACCATCTTCAAGTTCGCTCCTCATGTACAATTAGCAGAAACACCAACCCTCGATTTTTAGCTATGCTAAATCGCCATAGAGGGCACTAAAAGATATTCTTACAAAGAATTGCTTCTGGTGAAGACTTTGAGGGTTAGCAGTGTCCCAGGATTGGAAACCTTGCTTTTTCCCAAGGCTGTGAAAATATGCTTCGTTTGATATTAAAAAATTTCCCGACTTTCCGCGATGGAAAAGAGAAAATAATTGGACAAGTGTTGCAAGATATTTTGAATTTACGAGGCTACCATTAAGAGGGAAAAACATATGTGTGTTAAAAATTGTTTTATAATATCGCAATATATTACGAAGCGTTTTCCAAAATCAAACCCAAACAATAGCCAAGCGTTGGGCTAGGTTAGGTTGAGTGGGGTTGTGAGATTGTCACCAAAAAGACAAAAGGGGGCAAGTGTGGTCTTGTGCCATTTTTCGGGGCATTTTGAGTCTTTTGATACTTGATTTGACTCTTCAAACTTGGCTAAACAATTCAAAAGCATTGAAGACTTTTTACAAAATGAGCCCCTTTTAGAGTGTTTGCTTTTTTAAAATTTTATATCAGAAGTATACTACAGCATCAGAAAGGTAAAAAGAGAAAATGTGCGAAGCTGCGCATGACTGTTAGTCGCCTCTTTATAATATGAAAGAGTTCCGTAAGTGCCAGTTGACACACCAATGCAAAACTCAAATCGTAGACTCATGACACTTTGAGGTTGATTATCACTAGCTAAGTAGGCACGCACTAAGAATGGATTTTTTTAGATGCGATCCCCCTGCCCTTTCATCTCACGAGCCGCTAGTCACATTCAAACTTGATAAAGAAGTCAAAATTATTACAGGGCGTTTCGCCAATTTTTTTAAATAGCCCCTTTTTGAGGGGTCAAACGTCAAAATATAAAAATGAGATTATCAGCTTACGATTGTGATCTGCGGTAATATAGAGAGCGCAAAATACAGGACACGCGTTTGAATAGATTTTCGACTTGATCCCAATGACCCCTTTTGGAGGGGCAATACCAGTAAAGGGGTAACACATTTTTTTTATTGAATGTTTAGAGTATGCAACAAACTCTTAGGGAAGTGATAAAAGTGCACCCAGCCTTCCTACGAGAAACGAGAACTGCAATAAATGTCGAATTTTACTACTTATTCAGATACTACTCCAAAGAAACAATGTAGGATGTCCTTCGTTCACTCATTTATGGCATACACAGGCTTTCAACAATTGATATAGCTCCCGTCTCTCTTATTATGATGGCACTGAACCATCCAACTAAATCGCACCTATGTCCCTTGTTTTAACCACCTCCACCTATCTGCACAGCTTGAACATCAACCTCGAATGGCAGGGAAACGCGAATGCCGCCTGGACACGGAGCACAGACTGAATATACACAATTTCACATGCACTTGACAGAGGGAAGTTACAACGATAGCCCTGGTGCGGCGGACATGATGTGCGAAAATAATGGCGACTACTAAGGTTTCCTAATGACTGCGTTTTCTGTTTAATTTTGATATTTATTTTGTGTTGCCTACTAGCACTGCTTCTGCACGTTGTTCTATTGAATTTATTCGTTCGCCGTGAATTTATAATTTCACCTTTTTAACAAGTGAACACCTGCAAGAGGACTTAATGAACGATTTTCACTTGAATCAAAAGGTCTATCCCGGAACGAGTGTATAAACTGAGTTGGCATAAGTGCGCGAGGCGCGTGGGTTGTCATGGAATAAGAAAGTGTGAATAATAGTCGTGTTCTAATGAGGACACATTACACATGTTGATCGTTATTATTATTTCGAGAGGAACGGTTGACCTTTGCGGGTTAACCTGACGGGGATGAGCTTGTCTTTATCAGCAGAAAGTGTTTTTTAGGAACGCTTCGAAGCAAATGCTTTTCCGCTATTTTTTTTTTTTTTTCAGTAGATCTCACTCCATGTCGTGGAACTGCGAGGGAAATGGATACCATCTTCATGTGGTCCCTCAAAAAAATAACCTAGGTTATATCGGATTTAGTGGTGAATACTTACGGCAGTGTGGAGGTTGATAGATAGTTTTTAAGTACTAAATCAATCGGCAGAGTTCATTTCATTCCTCACTGTTCTTTCGCACCACATTCTGAAAGGAATTTTCTTTGTATTTAGTCATTTTTTGCCAAGTCCCCGCGAGTAAAACTAACCTCCAATCACTTGGTAGAAAACCAAAAGCCGCAATCAAACATACAACTCCCTCATAATTTTGAATTGCACTTCTACTCCCCTCTCTCGCAGTCGGAAAACGCTAAGGCAAACGCTACCATACAATTTCAACAATTACCACTTGATTCCTTTATTTCCTGATTTCTGAATAAAAAAATTCGCGCAACGCACGAATACCCTCTGCGTTTGCACGGATGGTGTAGTAATCAAATACATCGAGCAAAAAAAAAATAAGAACTCCTCTCCCCAAGCTCTTTAAATAAAAGTCAAAACGAATCATCCACCAAAAAGGACGAATAAACATGAAGAAGAAATAAAATCTCGACTTTCTTGTTGTCATCGAGTGGACTTCTATGATTTTGCACTGCACTTAGTGGGGGCGAGTGTCACTCGTCTCGATGATTTATTGAATCCTTCCACTTCCACTTCCACTACCACCTGCTCATTAATTGCTTAGGTAGAAACGGAAGCAATTGTCCCCCAGTAGTGCTTTCAGTTGGAGCAACAAGAACCCTTGAACAGTATAAGACCGATTGAAGGGCGATATTGGAAGAAGTTGATTGTCGCAACAGGTTTCTGTTAAATAGTGTTTGCATTATTTAAATGTGACGTAAATAGTTTTTTCTAGCAAACAATTTGTCGATTTCCATCGTTGAGGAAGTACAGCTCCTCCCGCTGTCTCTGGCAGCTGCTAGAGAAATCATACCTGGGTCAGCCGAGTCTTTACGCAAGTCTCGTTGAAGAGTAAAGCGAAGAGACTGCTCTTCAGCGCAGGGATATGTGATTTTAAAAATAATATAAAGGGTTTTCCAATCATAGGTGTTATTTTGGTATTCAAAGAAAAATGCCATTTTTTGAGATAAATGATCGGATGTTTATTTCATAATAAAGAGGAAGGTATGCCGTTAATAATGAAAAACAACATCAGCCAAATGGCCACCACGAGCACGCATACAGGACCATATATTTTTCATGAAATTTTCCATAACCAAATTGCAAAGTGGCTGCCCTATGTCCTCGATAGCCTCACGAATTTTATCTTTGAGGTCTTGAACCGACGCTGGCCTGTTGGCATAGACCTTATCTTTCACGTGGCCCCAAAGGAAGAAGTCGCAAGGTGTTAAAGCACAAGATCTCGGTGGCCAATTGTGATCACCTCTTCGAGAGATAACACGGTCCGGAAACTTTTCCCGTAAAAGATCAATGCTTTCGTTGCTTGTATGGCACGTAGCGCCGTCTTGTTGAAAGTAAACGTTGTCCAGGTCAATACCATCCAACTCCGACCATAAAAAATTAATAATCATCTTTAGATAGCTTGAGTTCTTGTGTTAACTGAACTTTATAAGCCTTAATACCCAAGTCTTTATGCAAAATACGGTGTAATGACGTTTGCGGAATTCCCATTTCCAAAGAACGACTAGGAATGGACAAACCTGGGTTTTCTTCAACGCTTGGGCTACAGCAGCAATATTCTCAGTTGTTCTTGAGCGACGTGTACGGGTTTTATTCTTCTCACCACTAACTTGTCCCAACAGCTCGATTTTTCCACCAATTTCTGTATTGCGGTCCGACAAGGGCTTCACGACGACCAAAAAATGATTTAGTTTTGCGAACTGTGACTACAAGATTTTCACCATTTTTGCAGTGAATTTTAATAATTTCAATGCGTTGTTGAAGCGTGTATCGTTTCATTTTTAGAAATGGCGTAGTTTCTACTTGTCAAATGTCAAAGAATAAAAGCTTCAAAAGAGGCAGCTACCGAAATAGCGGGTCACTCACAATAACACCTCTCAACTGGAATGTTTCCAAGGGCCTAAAATCTATAGAAAAAAGCTTTTAGGACTACAACTTTGTGATGTAAGCAAAAATAGCTTAAAATGTCGTCACGTTCGGCAAGACTGTTTCTAAAAATATTAACTCGGAAGTTTTATTCCAAAAAGAATAAAATCCAAATTTAACAGAAAATGGGTCCATTTCGATAATTTCGAAAGAAGCCACCTATAGGGGCCAAACGGCAACTCTGAATGGAACGCCCATGGTCGAGGAACTTCCATTTATAGCTAAACATGTTAAGGTTCAAATAAAACCGAAAGCTTTCCCAATGATTACTTTTAGAGTTTTGTTGCTTCAGCTTAAAATTTTAAATAACAAAATAAATGAATGACGCAACCTCACACCATATCCGTACAGGACTCGAGGAAAAGCTCCTCCGAGCAATTCGTTTTTGTGTGAGTTTTAAGTCTCAGGACGAATTGAAAAGAGTTCGAAATACAGCTGTGCGCAGTAGAAAAAAACTCAAGACCTCTCGAACCTGAGACGCCTAACACGCTAACCACTTAGCCACTACACCCAGACCCACGAGGGCTCAGTTAAAAACCATGACGCCATTGCCTGATAATGTGCATAAGCCCAAGCCCAACTCTACCCAATTATGGAGTCCTCCTTCCAGATGTTGTAACTTGTAACACGTCTACAGCAGCAACAACCCTAAATTAAGTGGGGCATCTACCGTATTCATAAGTTCACCGAGAAACTTCTCAATTTCATCCAATCAAGTTGATGGAAAAATATTCCGCTCATCCTTGCTCCATATAGAGACTGTTGCCTCACACCAGCTCAATACAATCTATTAGCTCGTCTTTATTTGTGTACAGCAAAAATACTGTTTACATAAATTACATGTTAACCACATGCAGGAATTGTTTGGTGGTATCTATGTTTTGTTTTTAATAAAACTTCGAATTATTATTAGAGCTCGTTTCGGGGGTTGGTGTGGGTGCGCATATGGTATAGGTGTTATTGGTTGTGCTGGCAAGACGATAGTGCTCGTTTCCTCACCATCCCGATTCCAAGCTTTAAACCATATCGCCTATGCTCGTATGTGTGTGTGCCGATGCTGAGGTGAGGTATACCGTATACGCTCTTCGCCGTGTCGTGTAGTCGTAGTTGTTGTTGTCGACATCTTTCCATGCTTTCGTTTGCACGAGGTGAAAGAGCGTTGTACAAGTTGGTCGGGCAAGGATGGGGTGGTGGAGGACGTGGAGAACATGTCGAGTGCACCTATTAAAAGCATTCCTCCCATGCATCGTAATTTGAGTTGAAAATTAGTTTAAGTATGGAATGTGTAATGAAGTTTATTAATTAAAACTGTTCGGAACCACATGCCGCCATGAATTGAAGCCCTAGCGGGTTTTTTGAGTCCCTGTCAGGACGACGGATTGAGTGATGTATGCTGCCTTGTTGGCAAGGATGTGAGGCCGCCTTCGTATACATAGATGTGTGTGGCTTGAGCTCTTTGGCATCTCTGTGAAACGATGCAGGCTGGCGTACGAAGGCTAGACAGTGTGATGGGTTGCTTGTTGTTCCAATGTTGTGAATATTGATGCAATACGGTTTGGGGATGCATGCAAATGGATCTGCAGGGAGGAGGATGGCTATACGTATACCGTGTGTAAATGAATATGTTTGTGGCGAAAAGTTTTCGTAATGAGATATTTTCGTACAGTTAATGGCGAGGGCCGTTGTTTGCTTTCTTTTCGAATATGCACCTCAAGAGGTTGATTGTCAGCTCTTTATTAAGGAGAAGCCAGTTTCGTTCAGGTGCATTCAGTTTGGAATAGGTTCGGCTGCTTACCCGATGAACTGGTTCCAATGGGTTTTGTTTACATAGACGATTTTGAAAATTCAGTAGTATGAAACACTGCTCGTTGCCTGGGCTGTTGGAAGCGATCGATTTGGTGGTGAAAGGTGGGCTGGGAAGATGTGGGATGGTAAGAAGGTGAGTCCAATATTCCAATAGAAATAATGTAGAAAGATACACTATATCTCACTCTTAAAGCAGGCTAAAGAAAGATGATCTTTATACAATTGGTCTCTAACTGAGTGGGATTTTTGCTCGGTTAAAAAAATGAGCTCAAATTAACTAAGTCTCTGCTGAAAAGAACGAGTATTCGTTGTTAAAACTACTGAGTTAAATACTGTTTAAAAAAAAAAACCAACTTTATGAGTTGTTATCAACCAAGCTTCCAGATTAATATCAACCGAACTGCTTTATTTTGATTTTTACAACCAAGGAAATTGATAAAACGGTTATTTGGTTATTTTAACCGAGTTTCCGTAAACAAGTAGACTCCACTATTTTGAATCCGCCAACTCTGTAGGAGCTATATAAACAAAATAAGTTGGTAGATTTTAGCAGAAAGATTTCAAATAAGTGACTTTTGGCGTGTGTAATCACGTGTCGGACAAGGAGCCAGCTTAATGAAAGCAGACCACACATCGGAAGACTTGTTGGGGTACTAACTGGTTTCTCTGTACTACGAAGACATGTCGCGAGGTTAGAAGTCACCGCAAATGATTTTTGAAGGAGTTGCAGGGCTGAGGATGAGAAACAAATACCTTTCTATTTGCTATATGCATCTGCCCGGTTCTCTTCTCGACTAAGAACCAAACTCCAGGAGCGTACTTCTTCGAGGCACCTACTTGCAGATTTTGCCAAAACGGATATAAGCAAAATACAGAAAACTCTCCAAAACTTCAAATGGCAGAGAAGGATGGTGACACTCACTTAGGGTCAGTGTTTATTTCATACTGACCTACGACAGAAGAAAGACTTCGAAAAGAAGTGTGAAGCCTCCGTTTGGTCATCGCCGAAGTCGGTAAATTTGTAAACTTAAAAAGCATCCTGCTGATTCGAACTCACGTTCACAACAGAGGAAAATTATGACGGAAGGAATGAAAGGATTTCCTTTATACGAGCTTGATTTCCAACGTTATGATCACTCTTTGGCGATTCAATATTTTTAGCTGCAATATTTACTATCTTGAAGTTTCGTAAATTGTTATATGAGAGTATAAAATGAATACATAAATAAAACTATCTCATATCAAAACGCGTTGTGATGATATCTCTGGAGCTACTATCAAAACCCACAACCTCTGATAAAAAACCTCCGACGCATATGAGCCAGTGGTGAGGACGAAAAACTGAGCTCTAAGGGGGGCTACAAAATTGGGAAAAAATTCTTAGAAGAAAGAAGGGCAGTCTTTTGGGGTGTTGGGACCCAAAGGCAAAACCTTCTTTCAAGTATACAGCCCCCAGGGAAACCGGAATTCCAGATTGAGGGGAAAAGCGTCAATTTTGAAAAAGGGGAAACGAAACTCAAGCTTAAAAAATTAATTATCAAAATTATCTTTGAAACGTAAATTCATAACGCCAAAAATTTCGAAGAATGAAATGTTCATACTAAACATGAAACCAAACCGCCCATCGAACGTCTTTACGTACATGCACAAGAATTGAATGTAGGTGAAGACGGGGTTAAAAGTAACAGAGACAAGTTGTAACATTTCATAATTTAATGGTTGCCCTTCAAATTAAGAGTTGTGTGGAACACAAACTTAAGTTTTGTATATTCATGGTCAGTTGGAGCCACACTGTGTGAGGTCCGCAAAATTGGATGATTTGTAATTTTTTTTTTTTTTGTATTTTTGCTATTGTTTTTTACACTCAACAAATACAGTCCCGGTTGTGGTTATGCGTTTATCGTTTGGTTAGTTTTGTGTGTATAAATGAGCTTTGTGCGAATTCTGGTTTTTATTTTGTAGTGGTCCTTACGATTATTTTCATGGTGGGGCTATTTGTTACATGGAATGCAGATTAAATAATTTGTCCCAGAGGATGTACGGCCCTTCTCAACGACAGGTCCAGGGAAGAGAACTGTTTTTTGTCGAAAATGTTACTTCTCACCACGCTCTTCAATTACTAAATTTTAAGTATTTTGAAAAGTCTGAACTTTTGTTATTGAATTTATTGATTTTTTAACTTTTTAATATGAAAATAAATGTAAATTTCACTTGGGGGGAAAAAGTAAACTTTATTTAAATTTGGATACAAAACTAATGCTTTTGCTGATAAAAAAAAAAAGGGAAAACATTCTCCAAAGTCTGTGAACACTGGCAGAGCATGGGAAGTGGCTAGTACGTTTACAGTTTTGATGATGAGGATTTAGAAATAGCACTTCTGCGGACTGCTTGAAATTGAAGAGCCAACTATGCACCGTCTATTCCTTCTAAACTATGTTGATTTATAGTAAATAGTCAAAGCTTCCGCCCTCCTGACTAAAATGCTAGTGAAGTACAAACCCAAGTTGAACAAGGCTGCGGTAGCTTCAATAAAAGTCCTCCTAGAACTCTGTGCAGTGGAATCTAGGAGGCTGGTGCAAAAGACATGACAGCCCACCTCTATAATGACCTCCACAACGGCAAAAGTATTTTTCAAAGAACTTACTACTGCCCTATCCAAAATTAATGCAACCTTTAGTTCAGTGCCTATCACACTCAAAAACAAGAGTTCAAATAAAAGAGCAATTCTTAATTGGATGGCCGGCTTATTGCGAACTGCCCTACTACACGCAGATGGCCTGGCAAGCACTGATGTGCTTCCTAATTAGCGTGGTATTTAGTCAAATCTCATCTTTGGTAATTTTGGCACAAGGAGCGTCTCCAAGAACTGTCCCCTGAGCGAATCTTATGTACTGTCGGCTCTACGGTTCTTGTTCATGAAGACAATTTGAAATAATCACTCAAAAGACCTCAGAATACTTTCCAGTGCCTTTGTTCTGTAACTATCACATCGATATTTTTGTGTTTGTCACTGAAATGATATAAATTGAAAAACATGTTCCTGAGTTTTCGTTGCGAAAATTTTACAAAAGACCGACTTGGTCGGTCGAGCTTGGTACTGACATATCAGCGTTTTTGTAATTCGTAGATCAAAAGGTATTTTAAATCAGTCCATCCGTTGGCCATACTCCATTGCTGAGGGGTAATCCTTTAAAAGGACGCCCTAGGAACCCAAGACTGAATATATAATTGAAACTGTCAAAAACTAGACACCTGCCTGACGCCTTAAAGTCTTGAGAGTCGATGAGCTCGAAGGTGTTCACTTTTGTTTTACTTTTGCTCCGAAGGCTGATTTCACAGGTCAGTTACAAAATGTCAGAGGCCACCAAATTAGCTGCCCACCGTCACTACCACTACCTTGCTTACACACAAATAATCCAAATCCATAAATAGAGTGCAAAATCCGCGTCGACATTCGTCGACTATGCTGATGCCCTGCACATCTCCCACTCTCCTCAGATGTTAGCCTGTCAAAGTACCTGCCAACTTGTGGGGGATGATCAAATCAAAAATTACATTTTTTCCAAAGCGCACCGCACCTCCACCACGACGACGACGAAAGCCAACGATGGGTGAAAGCGACGGCAAACGTATTTTTGTTTGATTTTCAATAAGCAAATTGCATAAATTCTGCGTTCATCAAATTAATGTCAAAAAACATAAAGAGAACGTGACAGAAATTCAAATGCCCCATAAATATGCTTCGGATAGCTTTGGCAACCGTTCCAGGCAATTGCTTGACTGCAGCTCGTAACCATATACGAAGAGGGTGGTGGTAGGTAGGGCATTGGTTAGGGTTGAACAAAAAAAAAAAAATATGAAGAAAAAACCGGGAAAAATTCAGCGCTGGCGAGGAGTTAACTCTTAAGGTGTCGCTGCAGCAGACGATGCGAGATTTATGCACAGACAGTGGTAGACAGGACTGAGGAGTACCCACATGTGTGTGTCTTCAAGAAGGTCGCCTTTATTTGAATGGTTTGGTCCTTTGAGCAAAGGTTTTCGTGGTGACCTTGTGGCGACATCGCTTAGCCGCAATTTCAACAGTTATTTTCAATAATCAATACGTACTGACAAGGTAAGGTAAAATATTTAAATCCTTCGAAATCCCCCTCGTTAAATTGTCTTCAGTCTGACAAATTTGACCAATCCACTCCGTTCCCATCGACAGGTCGAACGTCTGTGGTGATTGGCGCGAACATTATACCCGGCCCCAATCAAATGCGAATCCTGCGAAATATCCCATGACACTTATTTTCAACACCAACACCGATCCAAATCAAAACCCTTATAAAGGTGGAAAAGTATCAAATTTCTTCAAAAGAAACCAATCACTCTCGCCGACTCAGATCGGACAAAACTAACGATGACTGCGCGCGCCAGAAGAAGCGCACAAAGTAATTTGCCTAATGAACACGAACCACCTCCTTGCCATCATAGACCGGGAATCCGTCTCTGGGAACCCCATCCACCTTTCCAATGATTGCAACTTACCTTGAATAGTCTGGCTTACAGAGGATCATGCCACCTCTTGTGTAGCAACTGGACCCAATGTCGGCGAGCATTGCCCCACAGCAGTAGCACTTGAGGCACGAGTTGTGCCAGTACCTATCCAGTGCGTGCAAAAAGTATCGTTCCACAATTTTTCCTGCAAAGATATAGATGCTGTTATTATACCTACAACTATATTACAATCCATCCATGGAGTCCATGGAGCTGTGTCCACAATCAATGGGTCAGTCCGCTTGACAATCAATTTGTCAATGTTGGCTGCGCGCGATTGGTGAATGCATGGCAGACTGATTGTCTGTTGCCGCCACATTAAGACCAACTCGCGCTCTTCCGTCAATTGCAATTAGTACGGACGGTTGTGACAAGTACACACATACCTCCACAGCCAGCGCAGTGTTTAATTGCGCAATTATTATTGTTATTATTTAACTGGTGAAAAGCGGGCTGGGAACTGGCAGTGTTGTTGCCACCGCCCGAATTCGCACCACTTCCAACGCCGCCGCCACCAGCTCCTCCGTTGCCACTCAGTGACAGGCTGTGCGGATTGTGTCCGTTTTGATGGTGCACCACCATGTTATTTCCATTACAACCAATATTGCTGTTATTGCTGCTAATGTTGTCGCCATTGGCACCTCCGCCGGTGCTGACATTGGCAGGTGTAGCAATGCCCCCACCGACAACGCTCGCGCCACCCGTTTCCGATAGATTGGTGTAACAGACACTGCTTTCAGGACTCGGCGAATGCGATGTCGACAGTTCGGAGTAAGGCTGAAAGTGAGAATTCATCGCTATTGCAGTGGCCAGTTTGACGGTTTGGAATGTCGCTGTGCTTTGAAAATGGGTTTCAATCGAAACGGATCTACTCGTCGGTGGCTATCTGAAAAGAGAAAAAGGATATTCTCATCAGTTGAAATGGAGTTGAATGTGATGAGATGTGTTATTTTGAGGGTAGAATTTGCAAAAATGTTGCTATCGAAGAAAGTTTTCAGCGTGAATCTAGAGCAGTAGCGTACGCAGGATTTTTTTTACCGGGGGCTGAGATTTAATTTTGGGATGAAATGTTTGCCAACGGAATCCATCAAACAATTTTTCACTGCCCTCTGATCTGTTGGGCTAGAAGTTTGGGGAGGGGGCAGGACACAATCCCCTGAGCTGCCCCTGCGCACGCCAATGAACTAGGGTGCATTCAAGTCAGCTTACTGTACTCAAAGAATGCCTCAGCGGTGTAGGTGAGCCATACAAAAGGTTCAAAAGACGTCAAAGGACTTCTTTTTTTTTCAAGGTAAAATAGCCTAGGGCTTAACTCATTTTAGCTTTTCGAAGCCCCCAGAGGAGACGGTGTTTTTTCAGCACCTCCTTCAGAGGGCGCTGCAAGCAATAATCAGCACCTTTTAAAGCAGGATTGTGATCAAAATGTTGGAAACTACGGAGCTCGAAGTATGTCGTTGTCAAGTATATAGCGAAGGTGGGTAGCAGAACCGAGAGAACTACGAAAGTCATGTCAACCAACTAGCTTCAATTTCTTCTTTCTTAAAAAACTTTTGAAAATATGTATCTTGTTCTTGGCTATACTTTTAAAGAATCATTTGTCCTTTTGTGCCTTTTTAATACGTGGATTGTCAGATGCATCAACTACTTTTTTTTTGTGCGTAAGAGAAATGAAGCTTTAAATTTGTCTATGCTTAAAGTAACCGCCGCTGTCAAGCTCTGACAATGCAAAGAGTTGACCAATAATCAATAAAGAGTATCCAACAAAAGTATCACTCAATAAGCTTAACTCAACCAGGTTTAAGAATTCAAAGAATGTAACATAAATGAAGTTTCTGTAAATCTCCAAGAAGAAGTACAACTCATATTGGCTAAGTCCAGACTTCTATAAACCTCTTCATTTTATTTTTCCAGAACTTCATAGAGTGTTTTTGGCTCTCAGGTTCGACTTGCACTAAGCTTCAGTACATCAGTTCGTTAAAATATCAGTTGCTAAACCTGACCACAACTACATACGAATCTTATGGAAGTCTCCTGAATCCCTTAGAGCTAAGACCCCTTGATTATGATGTTTGTAAGACGTGTTGAGTGGGCTCCATCCTCTATTGGTTAGTTCGCTGTGAAACCTGCATATTTTTTTTGTACAAATGCTTACTAAACAGATTAAACCATGTGCCACCATCCATACTGAAGATTTGTAGATCAAACGAAATCCCAGCCATAAAGCCCAATGGAACAACTTTCCAAGCTATCCAATGTCATATAAAACCGAGTCTTTGAAGCTCACACCTAGCAGAATGGATTACAAAGGTTTTTTTTGTACTGAATTATTGACTATAGAAGATGTAACTAAAGGTGATGCCTGAACATGTTTTCTACGACAAAATAACAACCTTCTAAACCTAGCTTGGTGGGAGCTCATTGAACAGCTTCGGTACACATAAATGAACCGATATTTTATTTACTTAAATGCAGCTAACAATAGTTGCTAGTAGTGAATAGTTGTCTCAGTGCTTCACGGAATCTCATGAAGAGCTGTCTTCGTAGAGTTTTCATTTTGTATTGGGTATTGCAGTCAGTGGCGTAAGTAGGGAGTGCTCAAGGGCTTGCGGAGCACAAACTTCTTACCCAACTGCTCAGAGAACTGTGAAAATTTGTTTGTTGGATTCCATTGGCACACATTTGTATACCATTATCCTAACTAGTATTTCTTTAGGAAAACTTAGTGCCGAAAGAATTTTTATTTATAGTAGATACTTAATGTCCCATACTTAGGAAGGGGAGAACGGGCATGGAAGTAATTTTCGACTAAATATGATAATGGTTTTTGCAAATGAGCAAACCAAACCAATTTAAAAACAGACAGAAATATTTAAGTTACAAAATTAAGCAAAAAAGTCCAACAAAATTTGCTCAGAAGATGTCAAAATATCGCCTTTTTGAAAAAAGAGGGAGTAGTTTGTACCCAAAAATAAAAAAATAAAGAAAAAGCTCGTGTCATCTGTTAGTAAGAAAATTTATTAAAAAAAGCTCATAAAAAGAACAAAATCAATTTTCAATTGTTCATAAAACTCAGAAACTAACGCCTCCTCCTTCACCTGCTTTTTAATTTGGTCTTGACGACCTTTCTGACCATCCTCTCATTTTGTTCCCCAAGAAACGATCATTTCACTCTAGCATCGGTTAAAATGGCAGATTTTCTTACTTTCTGTTTAACCGTCCTCTTCCTTGGACCCAACTTTGAGTAAGGCTTAGCATCCCCTGGGACAAATAACTTTTTCTGTTATAACTAGCTACGCCATGTAATTTAACACGAAGAACACTATAAAATAAAATCACCAAATTTTTCGGACATCGAGAGACGGAAAAATGCCGTATGTAAAGTGAAGGAATTCAAAAGCGTCAAAATATCGTAATTTGAATGCAGATTTTTTCCGGGCCCCTCCAAAAGCCGGGACCTGGGGAATTCCCCCGTCTCTCCCTGTCGATAGCACAGCTCACACAGTACGGCTCCATCTGACGATGAATAATTAAGGTGACACGTCGTTTGCTTTGAAGAAGCCCTACATTTTCCTTCTTTACGCGACTCTTAAGTTAAAGGGGAACCCTTAAATTTTCAAATGTTACAAACTCTCTCTGTTACTTTTAACCCCGTCTTCCCTACTAAATCTGTTCTGGCACACAGGGAGTCCTTCGCCTCAGTGCAACGAATTTGTGTCCAATGCGGGTATCGACATCGAAGTCCTTTATAAACGGCTCTCTGTTTGTCACAGTCAGGCTTTTTGCATTTAAAATTTGAGTAACACTCCATTATTTTCTGCTGCATTGATAACCTTTTCTTAATCCAACTTGAAGATAAACTTAACCCCTAATAGAACTCTACTGTGTGCTTATGGCGGATATACATGTCGACTTAATTGCGAATTTCGTATCCCAAATGAAGCTATTTATCTGCACCGCAACCAAAGACACTTTCCCCGATGTACAAGGTATAACTCGAAACTCGTTACGAGTCAAAACAATAAAAACGCGTCGCATCAAAAAGCAGAACTCATACGTACCCTAATAAACTCCATGCTCCTGGGTGCCCGACTTCATTGTCACATATGCCAATCAATTGGAAACCCTAGTGCCGATATTATCAAATTTCAATTAAACCGAAAACTCTTTTTACGAAAATTAACTGCTGACGCAATTAAATTCACCTCACTACGTTTCCGCCCGCATTGCCAATGGCTAAAATGGTTGCATATACGATATACCTTCCGCGCGCCGTCGTCTCATTTCCAGACCCATACGTACATATCCACACATCGGTGGGATGGTGTGTTTGCCTGCATCGCGCGAGCGGACAACAGCATAAGTGGGTAAAGCATTTGACGTTATATTTACACGCCAACAATAATATTAAAAGCAGCATTTCCTAATTAAATGCCATGGCGTACAAACAATGGCGAAATTTTAATTAAACACACATTCCTTTGCCATTGTGAACGGAATTACAGGCAACTTGAAACGAACTAATTAAAGTGTCGCCCCCCATTGCTTAACGCCCTCTTTGTGTTGTTGGTGTCGTCGTAGTCGTTGTGTCGTCATCAAGCAACAAATCCTTAGTCGCAGACATGGCCATATACTATACACATATGACGAGGAGTAGTCGAGCGAAAAGTGTGCGGGGGGTGGGCTTAGGTGTGACTTCGTCGGAGGATGAGGTTAGATTGGTAGGAGTTTGCGGGTCGTTTCCTTTTTTGCTCTGGTGCATTCGTTTGTCTACACACATTTTCCAAAGGATTACACACTGAACACTACTGCAGAATGTGTGTGCGTGTGTATAACGAAATACCTGATGGTAAAACACCTGCAAGGTACAACTGGGCCTGTCAAACTACTTGTAGATGATTACGTGGGTTCTACTTTAGCTGGACGAGCTGCTGGAGATGTGTAAACTGATGCAGTTGAACGCTTCAGCATGCGTCAATGGATGGTTAAGAGTCGTGCCCAATTTTTGAAAACACTTGGCCGTTTGTAATTGCTCTTATCTCTTATGAGACGAGGTCACCGCGCTTAGGCTGACCCGAGTATCTGACGATTTTGGCATGCATATGTTTGTTCGAAGTAAACTCCGAAATTGCTCAACGAATTTGAATGAATCCTTTACTTCAATACCTGTCTTTTGATGTCTTTTGACATCTTTGTCCAGTAAGTTATACATTATTGCAGTTTAATTCTTTACTTATAATAAAAAAAAACTTTTGCTTTTGCATAGCTAAGAATTCCAATGATATTATTTTTGTCACATTGGCTTCCATTCAGTCAACTTGCCACCTATTTTATTTAAAAAATGGAAATTAATTGAAAAAATGCTAAGAACTATTTTTTTCAGGCAATACCTCTCCGAATATTTTGAGACTTATTTTTCTATTCCATCTAGAGGCTGAGCTTCAGTGAACAGATAATCATTTAATGAAAAAAAAAATGTAAAAACGATTTTTTTTCTCGACGGTATGTACAGTGCGACCCCTCAATAACAGCAACACCTTATGTAACTGTTACCATTGCTGACTAAGTAATAGCACCTCCTCAAAAAAAGGTGACTCGATAAAAGCAACTATTGTTTCATGAACTCTTATTTCGTTCGCTATTTGTTCAAGCACTAAACATTTGCCTTCAATGGGCTGAAGTCTGAAGATAATGATTCTTCACTGAGTAATATTCTAGCTCTGCAAAACTTACGATAGTCAGCTGCGGAAAAGAATTTTGCGTCCAAAAAGACACAATTAAAAATTTCTCAATTTTTGAAAAACAATTAAAATTCGATTTTTTTCTTATTTTTAATGTGAATTAAATTATCAGTTTTGATCTGTTTACCAGTGCCAAGAGATATATTTTTTTTTTTTATTAGTCTGAAGTTTACCTTTTTTGTGTCATTTTTGGCATCGATTTTTTGAATCGATTATTGCAACAAATTCAATAAAAGCAACAGACAAAATTTCCATAAGTTTCTTTTATAGAGGTCGCACTGTGGCTCTTTTTTTTACGTAGATGCTTTTCAATACTTCGTTGATAAATGAAACACTTTGTCTGGAAAAAAGTTTGTTAACGGTTTCCCAAAAATTCGTTTCGTAACAGTTCGTGTTTCCCCGAAAATCATTGATTTGTTTTTCATTAAGTGGATTAAGCATAATCCCAAATAGGCGATTCAACAATTCGTCCAGATGCTTAGATAAATTATCACGCCCCATGGGTATATGAATGTATTAAGGACATTCCAGTTTCTGGTCGTAGATTTCTGATTTTAGAATCGCCACCCCCATGCCCTTTCATGTTCCCTTTGAATGAAATAAAAAAAAAATTCCATGTGTTTAGAACGAAGGACTTGATAATAAATCTCAAACACACACATAGAATACATGTAGGTATACCCAACCATCATATAGCAATGCCCGGATTTGACTTGCCGCCTACAAAAAAGGGGGCAATAACTTTCCAACCGGAAGTTACTGTTAAAAACATTCGTTTCGCAGTTCCCTCTGCTGTGGCAATTTTTACATACCGCCCAAGTATAGTATGCAAACCATGCCGCAGCACTTAGAATGTTGTGGCATGTAACAGCAGCAATACACACAGTATATGCAAATTGTTAAATGTGGGACGCGATTGTAAATCTAAGCCTCCCACACACTACACACAGTAGCGCAGATCAGGAAACATTTGATTAAAGCAATAAAAACAAAAATCAAGATTAATGGGTAACAAGGTTAGACCTTTAACATTTTTAACTCTATTTCGTGCCGAGTAAAGTGTGTGAAAGGTCAAACATCGTTCACTTCAATTAACTGAGGGATAGAGTCCGGGCAGGTTTGGAGCGTACAGTTTGCTTTGTAAATACTTAAAGGGTTGCATTTAAAGCCGGACGGCAGATTAAAACTCATTGAACAATATAACTCGGGAAAAGGTGACTCACTTGCAATGTGACCTCACTAAATTGGATGTGGAAGGTTAGGTTGAAGGGGCTGTCGGCCGACACATACATATTTAAACCAAGAACCTTATGATACCACATGGATCTAGGAGAAAGTGTTTCTCCTCATTGGAGAGTTCGGTATAATTACTAGTTTATATCCTTGCCGTAAAAGGATAGGGCCTTACCAGTAAACATTTTTAGTTTCGACTCTAAATTTTAGTAGTTCACAGTGGCAATATTTTCCATACAAAATTCGCAATTGTGAGCTTCCGTAAGATTAAAGTCGAGACTTAAATTTGTTATTAGCACAGCACATAGAGTTTTCCTTCTTAAAAGAGAGCTTCAAAAGTACAGAAAAGTGGGAAACAGCTTTCTCAAAAATTGTTTAAAAATACACAAAGACTTTGTTGTTTTTTTTAATTATAAGACAGTCGCAAGTGATGACATCTAGAGATCAAACTTTAAGAGCTGCTGTACCACTGCTGCAATTGAAATACCCAAGTTATGGAGGTGCATTAAATTCGTGGAAGTGTTTCCTGTTTGACAAGTTAATAAGACCTACAATTTCAAGGAATGTTTCTACACCTAAGCACCCACGAGAAGCAAGGCCTAAGTAGCTTCAGCTCTTTGAGCAGTTCTTTATACTGTGGACAACCAAACTTCCCCCTAAATTTCGGTCATCTAGATCTTTTGGAAAGGAAAGTTTGCACAAGGCCGCACTGGAAAAAAGTGGCAATCATTTAAGGTATATTATAAACCGTTCAATAAATATCATTTTGAATTGTTCTTCTAGTGGTACGGAACTTTAAAATAAAAACTACAAATAGTCGTATTGATTGTAATAAAAAATAAATATTTCCCCTTATGAAGTGGGACAAAAACAAGCCACAACTGAGTCGAATAAAGCTCGTAGTCCTTCGATTAGTCCTTCGCGAATCTTTGGCCGAGTATCGAAGGTCTGTTGTTTAAATTAATATCAAGCCAAGGTGAGCACAAATCAAATGTAAACTTTCAAATTGGTCGTTGCTAGAAAAAAGTGATGCCACTTCGAAAAATAAGCCGATTTGTTTTTACAGGAAGTTTTAAAAATTAAAGTTTTTTCTGCAGTAAATTTAGGAATCTTAGGCGCAGTGGCTTAGTGGTAAGTGTGTTGGACTACTAAGCGAGGGGTCCCAGGTTCGAATCCCGCAAAAACCCAAATTCCAACTTGGGGTTTTTTTCCACTGCGCCACCTCTCGCGAACGTCTGACAAACATCCAGAGTATAACTGTCTTTAGAGCTTCTCAATTAGCCGTTTGGAATCGGCATAAAATTGTAGATCCCTTCCATTCGTTCCAAAAATAAAACTCGCACAAAACGAATGGTTGCGAGAAGCTAGGCCTTGGGTCCCTACGGACCTGTTGCGCCAACTATATATATATAAGTTTAAGAATCGTAGGTATGTTTTTTTGCGTCTTTACATAGGGTTTATTAAGTAGCGTATACCTTTTTTATCCTTGTAAGTTTTGTTACTGTTTTTGTTCAATATTTTATCCAACTTTGAACTAAAATTTGTTAAAACACGCAAAAGATTTCCTTCTTGCTTCAACGCAGTCTACATTGTCTTTTGCTTGAGGCACTGTCTTTGTAGGAGTTTCTTGAAAGCTTCTTTGCTTATGGACGTGCGTGCACACATTCGCAAGGTTACTAGAACTGGCGTGGCTGTCTACTTTGGATACTTAATAAAGTAAATAGTAGAACTTTTAAGCCTCATTCTGGGCTTCTAGTATTCTCTTTCACTGTAGAAGTTTCTGATCTTCTTTTCTCTGGCAGTACTTTTCATAAGCATTATTTTTCTTTTGTTTCATTGGCTGCGCTCCTTGTTTGAATATATACCTATACAGCTTCGTTAAATTTACGAACCAGCCATCGGCATCAAGAGGTGACGTTACAAGTTGTCGACACTTCTAATTGCTTTCCTAGTATCGCTTCTTCTTCTCAGGCTTCGTAAGAGATGGTGAAACGGTCGTGAAGAGTTTTGGCTATCCCTTAAGATCGCACAGTTTGAGATATAGCAGTATGTTAACTTAAGCTTGTATTTATCAGGAAGTGGTTCGACATATCGATGTTGTCATCTTGGAATGCATCAGCAAATTTAATTCTGTCGATAAATGTCTTCAATAATCAATCTGGTGATGAGGAAACATTTTTGTCTCCTGGCGAAGTCCGCTTTCTTTCAATTATCGGTATCCCGGAGTATACAGGCGGCTTTTTAAAGATGCGGCTATGAAGACGACAGTTTTTAGCATAGCTCTTTCACTATTTGATTATTTATTTCAAATCATCAAACATCTTTCGTGAACAGCAGACCTTGGGCTTGTAGCCTTTATATCCATTTCCAGGGCTTGTTTGCTTTAGCCCTATGTTGTAGGTCCAAGCATTACTGCCGAATAGCAAGAGTCTTTTGTTGACATGTTTCCAAGCTCAAAACTTTAAGCTGTATTCTGCTTTTCGTCAAAAAACCTCATACATATAGTAAATACATACAATATAGATACAGCACTTGATCCTAATTTCCAACCATCCCATTGCACTTCGCTGAAGGCGCTGGAGTTTAGTGCCTAACAGGTAGCTACACGTTCATCACAATGTGAAGGTACCTTACGTAGGTGGAGTATTCAAACGTCATTTACCTTATGATGGTTGTATTGGTTGTCACAATGGTTATATCAAGCTTCAAGCTTACAGGCTGATTTTTCACTTAAAATCAGGCCAAAGTTGTGTAAGTTTCTTGGTCTTATTGGCGCTTTTTGCTGACACCCTTTTGCTTTATACATAGGAACTTTTTGTTATGACACTTGGGATAGAACTGATTTTATGGACAAGATTCGCTGTCTTTCTGCAAATTTAAAGACGCGGCTACATTAAGGATAAAGTCAAATATCTCGAGCCTTGTCGAGTATAGTCAAACACTGTACATGTTCCTCTTTGTTAGTTCCCTTCTCCAAAAAAAGAAATGTGTAGGGAGCCACGTATCTAGAGGTTCTAATAGAAACCTGTCTTAGTCGTCAGAATAATAGCACCACGTATCTGTAGGCGAAGATTCAGATTTTCCGAGCCTACAATGAAACGGGATATGAACCTGAATATATGACAAGAATCTAAAAAGTAACCACCTGACGTTTTTCATTATATTGGCGGGCTTTTTTCAAAGCCAGGCTCAGTTATTGTGTGTTGAATCTCAACCCCTCTATGTAGGTATATTAACGACAACCACTAGGTAGCGCATGTCAACCAGTCCGGAAATTCTGAACTATTGAAACCTCCTTGATTATTCAAACCCTATTTTGAATGAAAAATTTCTAAGAAATATTGCTGAAATATGTACGAGGGATAAACGAAAGACGAAAACTGTATCCTTAATAAAATCTAATTAATTGAAGAAGGCTTAAATAGAGCAGAACGAATTTTTCTAGTTTCAAGAGGAAGAGAATTATTAGAGTTATGCAGTATGAAAAAAAAGTCAACTCGAGTAAAACGAGAATGGCAAAGAAGTAAGTTTTAATATTTCTATAAAAAGAAAAATGAGAAAAAAGATAGAAAGAGAAAATACATGTTCATTTCATTGGTGATAAATATGACGTTGATAAAGAGATGGCGCGCAATGCGAATGGTGAGTTCCTTAAGGTTGTGTTACATCTCAGGGTAGTAAATGGTGAATGTCCAACAAGAATAACTAAAGACACCGTAGAAAAAATGAACGAATGATGGAGGACGTCAGAAGAAAAAATATACAAACCAAAATAGACAGCAGATTTTCTCCGACTTTTTTCACCTCACCAGAGTTGAATGCCCATCGTCGCAACAACCCATTGAAGGTGGACACGCACCTCAGATCAAATGTTCACCTTTCACCGGTTTACTCGTTTATCACCTCCACTCCGGCGTACAACCAACCGCAAAATAAAACATCTAATGACAGTTCAACTCGGTTCTAATGAAAAACGCACGATTTCCATTCGTGTTTCGCCCATCAGATCATTTGGGCGCCTTCTTTGGATTTATTGCGCGCATTTTAAATGCATCCACCATTAACCGCCGTAACAGTGGCAACTTATCTAACTACCACGAGCTCTCTAAGCATCAGCGCCATAGACTTTGTACAAGCTGATTCAGTCGATCCTTATCGCCAGCGGATTTTCTCATTAAAAGCCAGAATCATGCTCGCATGGGAACTGCAAGCCCTGTTTGAGTGCAGCCTCCTACCGGTTGCACCGAAATGTGACTGTTTCGTCCAGCTGCTGTTAATTAAACTCGCAAAAATCGCTAATGAGTGAAAATTATCATCGCAGCGGTGGGGTAGCGCAAATAAATCAGCGCCGTACGAAAGCCAGCTGGGCTGCACGCACGCGTGCACCGGCAGGCTAGAAAACTGCGCCGCGCTCTGACGTATTGAAATTACTTCCTCGTGGGTAAAGTGAAGTGGTCTCTTGGTAGTACACTAAACTCGGTTCGGGAAGTCAATTAAATGAACTTCATGTTGGATCTGGGGACACAAGCGCACATCGACGGTCGACGGATGCGAGCGTATATGCAAAGCGAAACCCTAAAGTTGCTGTATATGCACATTGCACGCTCTTCCGTATATATCAAAGTGAAGTCCGGGCCAGAGTTGTAATACATTGCAAGTCAACTCGTTGGGTGACTTTAATAGTGCGAAAAACATTACTTGCTAAGATCGTATCAAGATGTGGCACGTCAACAGAGCGCTGCGATGGAATTTTCGCCGTCGCTGTCGTGTAGCCGGTCGCGCGGTCAGCGCTGGAAATGTAAATAAATAAATTACAGATTACCGCCATTGGTTTGTTGACTGAATGGTGCCGTCGCCGGTCGTCGTTGTATGGGCTCTGGTGCACCGGCCGGCAATTTTGTCGATCCTATAGTGATAACGTCTAATTAGGGGAGTGGAATATTCAAATTTCGCTCGCGTTTTTTCATCCCAGCGAGCTGGATGGAGCCTCTTGCGATGATGAATGGGTGCAAACGGCAAGTTAACACATCGTGTAGGGACGACGAGTAAATTGGCGTCTTGACATGCATATTGCGGACTTTAATTGGACCGCCGCCAGGCGGAAGAGTATGCAATTATTTTGTCAGCTCTGCCGTGGTGAGCAGTTTTTCTTTTGAAGCTGTTCATCAACGGTCGGCATCTGACATTTGGGTGCGGTAGCGATCAGCGATGGGCTATCTTCGACTTGGGAATTAGCATAATACTGAGCTGGTCTGTTGGTGAAGAAACTGATGGAGGGTCTGATATAAGGAGGCTATGCGATCTAGAAAGTTAAGACTGGCTTCTTTTTTCCAGATCCGAATGAGGTGCACTGTGTGGGAATGTTTGGTGGAACCACTGCTTTCTTCTTGTTTAAACCTCTTTTAAATCTACTTCGTCACTGCCCTTGGATAACAAACTACAATTTTTTTTTGTATTGATTATAATTTTGTGGCAGCACTAATTTGTAAGAAGCGGCGACACTTTCAATTTTTATTTTACCTAAGCTCTGTTCAGACGATTGCCAGATCAGACATTATTGTCAGGTCTACAAATGAAAAAATTATCCTAAATGCCTGCCAACCGTGTGAACTGGCAGTATTGTCTACCAATATTTGCAGAAAAATCATTGTCAGATAATTGCCAGAGCGCCATCTGACAGTGAAATTGTCTGCCAACCGTCTGAAAACCCAATTTTATCACTGTCAGACCATTGCCAGATGCTTACGACATTTGCAGACTCATTTGCTATTTGCAGATGTGCTGTGATACGACATCTGAAATTTTTTATTTGTGGACAAATATTTTTCATACATATCTATATGTATTTCCAAAACGAAGTTTGGGCGTTTTTTTCGTTGCATTTTTCTGTAGATTGGTACAAAATGTGTGAATTATATAATTTCAAATATGTACGTGGACAAAGAAGTTGATATAGAAACGAAAAGGATCTAGAAATATTAAGGTATGATCCTTTCTCCAATGCAGTTTGGAAATTGCCCAAGTTCGTAAATTTGGTAGCAACGGAATCCCAGGCCTCTGGTGTTCTCGGCGTCTAGAACTCAAATTGAGCTTTGTGTACATTGAATTAGGAAATAATTTTCCTGAAGATATTTTTATCCACGAGCATCCAGATTGCATCCAAAACATCTGGAATGATGGACGAGATCGTTGACGCAGAAATGCGGAACAGATATTGCAGGGACCGACAACGTTCCCCGGTAGCTAGGTATCTATCGTACAGTCAACACATATGCCGCTCAGCCGCTGAAATGCTCACACGCACATTTGTTTCTGGCTTTTGGATAAAGCAAGACGATCATCGATTTGATTGGAATACATACTCAAACAATTGCGGCTCCTCAGTTCTGTTGGTCGAGCCACCCTTCGTGCAAACACTATTTTTAATTTGTCTGACAATGCTGTGTGAACTGGCAATTTTCTACCTGACAGCGTTGCCAGAAAAATTATTTGTGGATAAAACCTGGCAGCCGTGTGAACTGGCAATTTGGTATTGTAAGGTAGTTTGCTATTGTCACATCATTTGCAGCTCATTGGTATCTCATTTCTAGACCTGACAATATTGGCAGATCTGGCGATCGTGTGAACATAGCTTAACTGTAACGTTTTCTATGTGAACATTTTTGTGTATACATTTTCGAGACCTTTTACATACGATCTGTTAGCCTGTAATGACATACGAGATACGAGTCAGTTCGACTTAGGCAGGAATTAAGAGAAGTCTTGTGTGAAATAAGGATTGTAAAAAAGATTAAACTTGTGTATAGTTCTATTTATTTCTGACCGTCCTTGCAAATTATCGAAGATTTATTTTTGAAATAAACTTCAAGTTCGCTCTCACGCCGCTACCCAACAAAAGTTTGTCTTTTTTTCGTTGGCCAATTTTTGCCTTTCCTTATACGATCATAAAACTACTGTCGAAGAATTCATGTTTAATAATATAACAGACTACATGTTAACGTTAGCCTTTTTTCCCCACAGTAGTGCAGCGTCTGAAAGAATACGCTCCGCGATTAATTTAGTGAAAAACAAATTTGGAAATAGATTAAATTTAAAAACAGTTGAAAATCGAATGTTCTAAGAATGTTTATTGGAAAATCGGAAAGATGTTCGCTTAATTTAATCAAATTTATAAAGCAATATAAATGTGTTGATGGTAAATTTATTTTAAATACATAATTTTCAATCTTTATAAATCATACAGCAATCTATATGCTTTCGCTATAAAAAGAATTATTTAAAAAATTCAATGGAGTCTTAAATAGTAAGTTACGCAATAAACGTGTACATTTATGTTTACTTTTTGTTTTAGTAATATAAATTTGAAATTTTTGTTCCTCTCTTTTTTTTCTTTTTTTTTTTTTTGTGTTGAAGTACCTGCACATATTTTTTTTTTCTTAAATAACATTTTTTTGATTGTTTTTAATAAATCAAAAAATCTACTTCAAACAAATTTAATTAACTTCGCTTTTTCTCTTCATCTACTTTAAAATACGATTTCTAAAGTGCTAACCCTGATCCCAACATGCCTACGAAAGCGGCAGTCGCACGAATTTCCGCAGATACGTGGTGGATGGTGGTATAGCATATGCGTAAGGAAGGGAGTGCTTTCTCATATCAGCACACGGTTCATGTTCAAGTAAATTAAGTCGCTACCTATGAGCTGAGGCTACACTCTACTAGGCAGGACGCCCTTTAGATCTGCTTACATATTTGTGGGCTTAGATTTTTAAAGGACACCCCTGAGTTGTTGATTTCCTCCCCACATTTAGAACATAAGTAAAAGAATGCCTTCCTAACGCGCTTAGTTAAAGTGCCTCGTAATTTCCAAATTACCATGATAACCTCACGTGTTAAATATTTATCATTTCCTAATTCCCACCAACAAAAGTACGGCAGCTCCGTCAAATCGCGACTTTTTTTTATCTCTTTATCCCACAAATTTCTGCTCACGATTGCAGCAAGCACCGTACCGTGCTCCTCTCGTTGTCTTAATTGGGTACTTTCCAATCATCAGATCATCCATCAACCACTGAACAATTAATTGCGTTCCCATACCTGGCTCATATATTCTCGCTCAATACCACTCATACTCAGCTGAAGACGAAATTGTACACCCAAGCCAAGTACAGCGAAAAAACAAAATCGAAACAAGCGCACTATGAATGGGAGTTCAGGGCAAATAAAAGAAGTCTCGCCATTTACCAACACAACAGGCACAGAGAGCGCAGCAATAAACTTAAATTGTTCCAACAAATATAAATAGCAGGCACAAAACAACAAGGAGCAGCTCGCATGCACCCAGGCTAGGCCACGCCACCAATGCTGATGATCCGATGATGATGCTCCTCGCAATGTTAAGAGGCTCACTTGTATGGAAAACAACATATAAGCGAAGAGGAAGTGTTGCCTGTGCGCGTGTGCAAGTGAGCAGTATGTGGCTCATTATGCGCGACAAACAGGACGAAGGAAACCGCATCCAATTATAATTAATGATCTTAATTAGGAGCAGAATTATAAGTTGTCGTTTTAACGAACTAATTAATAAATCTCCTTTTTCAAGCACCATTAAGGTAATAACGTGGAATTATTGTGCGATGGATGGAGATGTGTATAGCGCTGCTTCCAAAGTAGGTATAGGTATATGCGTACAGCATTCGTCTGCCTGCATTTCATAAAAGGAGTCAAATTACGAGTAGGTATATATAGCGAGCGCGATTTTCGTAAGGTCGCCTCTTTGTTACAGCTGAATGTTTCTTGCGCTGCGCTCTTCTTATTACTTTGGAGCTTTTATGTGTCGCGGAGTGTTATTTTTTTGTTGACAATAATTTGCATGCTGTCAATATACATCGTATCCAGGAGTGGTGCCTTAACTTTTTGCAAAGAGGTACAAATTGTTTTACCTAAAAGTGATGCCATTCATTCGGTATACTTTTTATTGTAATTGGTAAACGGATAGCGGCTTATTTGTATAGGTACATAGAAATAATATGTTTGACAAAACTAGCAAAAGAAAAATAAGAAATGCGCGAAATTCAGGTGCCAACATCAATGCAACAAATTGAGCTCATTTTTTAATAATAGTGTCACCTCTCCTTGTTTTTTTTTTTTTCATTTTTGTTCATCGGCGAGTAAGCCTTATTTCATGTAACTGCGAATGCCGAAAGAAGAATCGCCGGGGAATCGCCAAAACTAATGAGGGAGAACTAAAAGCGAATATTTGTAGCGGAAATACTTGCGAATGCATTTAGAAATAATATAATACTTGAGGCTGAGGTATATTAAAAATAAATATATGTAAATATAACATGAGGTCTAAGAAGAGGAATAGGAAGAAAAACGAATCCGCAGATGAACGCGCCGATTAGCACTATTAATTAGCAAGGCAACTAAGGAATAAAAACAATTTCTCTACTCTGATCTGTGGACCGGTAAGAGAGATATGGTGAGTGCATGAGTTTGATTGCAGTCTACTTACAAGTTTACTTGGTTTGGATAGCAAAATGTTCACCAAAACTACTTAAGATCAAGAGATAAATGATATTTCCCCCGCGGGCACGTGGATACAAAGATTCTAGTGAAGCTAGTAGTGTGGGACACGGTGCAGGAAATAATAAGTAAGTAAATAAATATTAAAGTAAATGGGAAATAAATTCCTATAAATCTTGAGTGGTTTTATTACTCGTTTAATGTGAAGTAAATTCTCACTGTCGACTAAGAACAAAGTAAAATCAGTAGTACTATGCAAAGTTTGTTGCACGAAAAAAAAGCCTGATCATTGTTTAGCATCTTCAATTTAAAGCTCTCGTAATGTACCTAGACCTTAGACACACCGAATTGGTGACGATTTTTTTCTTAATTTCAGAACCACACCTTTTGCGTAAGTAGATGTGTATAGCTGCTCTCAGGAAATAAACTCCCAAAATTCTACCAGACAAGTTGTAATCAGTGTAACGTACTTTTGAAAATTTTCGGAAAGAGAATCGGTTCCATCTTGACTTGTCCTTTTTTTTTCTATTTAACGCGCGATTATAATGATTTAAGAAGGAAGCCATTTCTTTTTTAATTTAAATTTATGAGTAAAATTCAGGTAAAAATAAAACCTCTACAAGGCAAAATAATAAATCCATTTAATGCCAAAGCCGATGACAAAATTCGTCAACTTATGTCAATATAAGTACCCTGCAAACGCAGAAGTACTGACATAACTACTGAAAAATGTACGGAAAAGAAGTACTTTCTTTTCACTGAAAAAGGACAGGCGTTTGGGAAAGTACTCAGTTATAAACTTGCCGTATATGAGAATACGTGAAGCACCCATCCCTTTCAAACATTCTAACATATTGAAAAAAGTACTGCCTTGAACCCGTGTTTCTACGTATAAGGAAGTACTAAAGAAGTACATCGGGAAGTACTTTGTTTCTACATAAAAGAAAGTACTCAAGATGTACCGCCTTTCAACGTAAAAAAGCAGTATCTAAGGATAAGGAAGAATTTTGTTTCTGCTGTCTGCTGGTGCCTTCAAACTACAACCTATAAAAATGGAATTTTAACATTCTTAAATCAATTTTTATTGTTTATTTTCTTTATTCCTCTAGCCGACAGATCTTATGAGCACGCACTGAAAATCAACAATGATTTGATTTCTTTTAAAACATTGCAGCTGGTTTTGGATATTTTGTAAAGTGTCTAGACATCGGTCGCGATTCTTACTGTCAACAACAACAAACAAATGGCAAAAATAAAAGTTTCCAGAGTACATAAATCCGAATACTAATACCATAAGAGAACGCAAACACATTCACAAAAACATGTTTCTCTACTACTGACTTTTGGTTTGCATGGTAGGTAGACAATTTTTACAAAGAAAGTTGAATAAATTCAATTCAAACAATTTTAGTTAAAAAAAAAACTGAATAAAAATTAAAAAAATATTGTCCAATTCTAAATGTTGGCAGTTAGTTCCCTCTTTTTATTTTTGACATACGAAAGTGGACTTAGTTCCCACCTTGCATGGGATCTAGGTCCACTTCAGGAAAATGTTTTTATTTCCCACTAGTTGGGAACAACTCGTAACTCGTTCAAACACAGTAACTCATTTCTTACCTTATAGGATGGCGATGGGCCCGCTATGGTTCCTGGTCTTTGGTGACGATCTCACATCCCCACTCAACCTAACTTAAACTCAGTTAAAAATTTTACTTTAGTATTTATGTGAACGGTTGGTGGGATACGGTGACCATATTTTACAACTCCAAATAATGAACAATAGAAAGAAAAACCAATTTCAACTCAATGTTCAATTATTCAAATAGTATGTACTTTATAAAAACAAAAAAAAAACTAGAAGAAAACTCAAATAGGACTAATTTCTTTGTACTAGACTACCTGCTTGCTCGTTCAGTGAAACTTACGGGCACGGCAGTACCCGTCATTTCTTTCATTGAATTTTCGTTTTCTTAATGTTTACGTTATTTTTTTAAGACTTTATATGAAAGCATTAAGTCTGAGTACATATTTTGAAAAAAACTTTCCGCGCACGCGGATTATTACTTACACAAACGTGCGAACATATTGCATAAAATACTAAAGCTTATTTTTTTGGCCATGTTAATTAATTAAGCAATTTTTAGGGAGAAAAAACAGTACGTATACGATGTCGTTACAATATAGTAAAATGTATCAAGTGCGTATTTTGAACGCTGCTGCGAGTTGATCATTTTTACCAAAAATGCGTTTGCGAATGGTTTTATTTATTTATTTCACCTTAAAACATTTTAAGTAACAAAATGAAAGTTGCAAATCTACATCTCTAATAATTCAGATGATTTAATAATTCATGAAAAGCCATTTGGGGCTGATATTTTCAAGGGCCGAACAAAATTATGAAATGCTTTAAGCTATACCAGTATTGTGATTCCTAATTATTGTTTACTCTTAAAACTGCGCCGTCTTTAGTCCTCATTTATATTAGTTGGATTTCTGAGTGGGTGGTTCCAGATGCTAATAGCTGACTCCCGCGGGCATCTGACAAACTACTGTCCTATCTCTGTAAAAATTGTCTACCTACCATGCAAACCAAAAGTCAGTAGTTTCTCAAAAACGCTACCGCAGAGAAACATGTTTTTGTGAATGTGTTTGCGTTCTCTTAGGGTATTAGAATTCGGATTTATGTACTCTGGAAACTTTTATTTTTGCCATTTGTTTGTTGTTGTTGACAGTAAGAATCGCGACCGATGTCTAGATACTTTACAAAATATCCAAAACCAGCTGCAATGTTTTAAAATAAATCATATCATTGTTGACTTTCAGTACAGTCTCACTGTACACCAACACGGTTCATTTTTTTTTGTCCTTCAAGGCGAACACTCCGGCTCCCCCTAAACCATCACGATCTAGATCTAGACAAAACCAATCACGCACTCATCGAGTTGGTTGCAAAGTGCTGCGGCTCTATACTAATTAAAAACGATTAACTAAAAATTCAGCCCAAGATCGACGTTCACTACACCATCCAGTAGTCCAGTGTCCAGCTAAGGGTGGTATAGAACACAAAATGCATAAGCAAGTGACAAACAGGATTGAGAAATAAATTCGAGTTCATTATTTTATTCGATCGCATAACGATGGCACGCAATGTCGCTCAGTCGATCGGGGTCGGTTCTCGGTTGTTCGATACGATACACGGCTGTCATTCCCACCGCCACCATCCGTGTTAAGCCTACAACTGCAAATCCCACATCTCCGCCATATCAGGGCGTATATAGCGAGCTGACTCCATACGGAGATGGCCATCTGATATGGTATAATTGTGCGGGAATTTTTCATATACTGCCATCGGATTTAATTAAAATGAAAAATTGTTTAATAACCATCTCGGTGGTGTTGTTGCTGTATTTTAGGTTTTCAGGCGATTTCGTTTGAACAGTAGGTACATACGTACCGGCGCATCCCATCCGCCCAGTGGGCGCAAACATCAGTATTGACTGTCTGGCTTTATGCCGTTTCATGTTTGACAATTATTATAGCCTCCGGCTACCGGGTATCACATTAAATGACAGTTATAATAATAAATTTCATGCACAGTCAGTTTGTGCTGCGCGCAGAGAAGTTAATCAAAGCCAGTGCTAGGAATGGTCATCGGGGTGGGCATATAGAGACGCCGACCATAGATGGCACGACTTGAACAGTATAGACTGTCTGCTTTTGTAATCAAATAATATTAATTGACAGCACACAGCACTTGCCAGCGAAGAATGTGCTGCACTTGGCTTGATGTATATATATTTTTTATACTCCTTGGTGGGATAATTATGGACATTTGGTTAATGAGATATCTTTTTGCTTACGGTTAAAACGTGTTCAAGATGACGACTTGTGGTTGCGCCAGACAGGCAGACTACGCCTTTCTTAATTCAGCTGATTGCTAATTACCGGCTAATGCTAGTCACGGATATGCAACAGAAATGGACTGTGCTATATCGCCTTTAATAGCAGTAGATAATTAACTTCTTACTTTGCGTTGCCCATTATAAGACAGAGCCTCTCGGTGAGCGATTATGAGCGTTCTTGTGCAATGTTACTGTTAGGAGGTTTTGATGCGTAGTTCTTGCCGTTTCTCCAGGATATGCTGGAGTGCGAAAACATGAAAAATGGCTTTCACACGGCAAGGCAAATAAACTGCCTGCACAAGGCTCTGAAGCCGGTCTGTTAAACCTCAGAAAAAAATATTTAAAAACCACATAGCCTGCAAATACGCCCTTACAATAATTCCCTCTTCGGAGTCCTTAAAGACGACTGTATTTGTCATTCACTGGAGATGATTCAATACACTTTGATCTGAATAACACATCTTTTGTTACGTTCCCAATAATCCAAAAAATATCATATTAACTTTTCACGTTCAATATTTTTATGGCGCAGTATTTTGGTTCCGTATTGGACTACCGAGCGAAAAGTTTCAAGTTCGGAACCCTAAAACACTTAAAATGACATGCTCAGTTTTCATCCTCTGCGCCATAAGGTTGACTGTCATGAAAGAGTTTCTCAATTCAGCCATTCGTACTCGGCTTAAGTAGGTCCCATCCATTTGTCCCAAACATAAAGAAAAACTCACAGAAGCTAGGCCTACGGTAGGTAGTACAAGGGACTGTTGGACATACTATTTTTTTTTTTCTATTTATAGAAAAAATGTTCGCTTGAATTAATTTTTTCTTTCATCCGTACAACTAGTCATGTCGTCATCGAATTGTCAGAAAAAATGCTTTAACTATTTTTTAAGCTTTGTGCACAGTTCACGTGAAATCCACTTTTTCATACAAATTCCTCGCCGCGAAACGACAAAATGAACTTTCCACGTGAACATTTCACTAGGCAGTACGCAGTTCGAGTGAGAAATGGAAAATAAAAATACGTCAAGGACTGATTCGTAGGTGACGCTACTAAAATCCCTCCACATATATTCCACTTGGTTCTTATTGTCCGTCGCATACATTTTTTGACATTTCAGCGTGCAAAATGGGCACATTAAAAAATCTGGTTATCTTAAGTCGTTTAGACTGTTCTGGACTACATGAAACCTGAACGCAAGAACTATATTGGTAGGGAACGTCACTTTTCCTAACGCCAGCCACATACGCGAACTGTCAACTTAGCACTCAGTCACGAATTTCTTGACTGCACTCGTCGGTTTCGGTTAACCCTCCGCAGACGTCAACTAAAACAGCTGCTCATATGACCGATTTCAGCTAATCAAAAGCGAGGTACATCTAGTCAGACAGCTGCTGTCAGACTTACTATACTAGATACTTGAACGTTCCCAATGATTCGTAGGAAGGCAAAAGTGCTCTGAAATCTGAAAAAGATTGTTTTTTTTTTGTGTACCAAACGCGGTTTCGAAATTTATTTGAATTTCAGATGCTTATTTAAGAGAATACATGCTACATTTTTCGTATTTTGAAGATAAGTTTTTTATTGAATACAGTACCGTAAAGTTGAGTCTTGTACAAAAAGTTGGTGACATGGATCAGCAGGGTGGCTAAAGTCACTTGTTCTACAACAACTGCCAACAGATGGCAGATTGCGTCGTTCCACATCGCTTTAGTCATAAAAATAAAACACATTTGGTTTATTGTTAGTCAAATGCAGCTTAGGCGTTTTTCTATATAAATAATTTCACACATGCACAGAAAGCAGTCAAAAATTCAAAATGTCAAAAATTTTCGTTATGGTTTTAAAATTAACGCTAATATTAACATTTTTGATACTGAAATTGTTGGAAATGGTGTAAAAAAATAGTTATGGAGGGAATGTTATTCTCACGCTGAATAATTCATTCTTGAAACATAAAAATTAATTCTTTTTATCAAAATAAAAATAGCAAGAACTTTAAGCTTACAATTTCTTAAAAATCTCAAAATTCTTCGCTTGACAATCTTTTTTTTTTCTGAGTGAAGGACTTTCTATTTGTATCGAATCGGGATCTGAGCACGAGCATATTTGCGCATTTGGACATTACATTCGTATGAACTATAGCTATAGATCTCAAAGTCTTAGAAAAGTTAATACATTATACTAAAAGTAATTAAGAACCACACTTTTAATCGGCGACCAGATCAATTGAATTTATTTAAGGGTTTGTGAATACCAAAAATGACAATTTGGTATTCATTTTGAATCCTCAATTCTGTATAAGGAAACTTCAGCAAGAAAGTAGGGCAAACATTTTTTTTTATAATTAAATGTTTTTACTAAAGTGAGTTTCTTTTAAAAGATGTAGAATGTATCCGCAGACTCTATTATACGAGTGTTTCCGACAAATTAGACATTATATGCCAAACTGATAACTACATATTAAAATAATCATGAAAAAAAAATATAACGTGAAGTTCGCAATTTCTTTCCTGCAGCTGTTTTCTTTTTTAGTAAAATAGGGGAGCGAAAATGGAATATTGAAGTATTTTTTATTGTTTGGGTAACCTGAAGTGACGTATGTATGTACAAATTGTACATATGCATAAATATTTAATAGTATTTTTACTACTTTATAAAACATATTACAATTTATTTACGTTTTTCTTGAACTCACACAAAAAAAAAATACTTTTGAACTTTGTCACCCTGCATGAATTTCTCCATAAAAATCTGAAAAAAAAAAATCACTTTCGGTTTCACAGCACTTATTGGCGAAGAGTGAAACAATCACTTCACTCGAAAAGCGTACCAGTACTTTCGCACATAAGTCTCACCGTGCTTCTTGCTTTCATTTTCACGCAACTTTTTTCTTTTTTTGTGAAATCTACGGTCCAAAATAAAAATACACCAACAATTTTGAAATTCTCTTTATTCAAGTAATTA
The DNA here is from genome assembly GCA_963082955.1 of Cheilosia grossa. Classification (NCBI taxonomy): domain Eukaryota; kingdom Metazoa; phylum Arthropoda; class Insecta; order Diptera; family Syrphidae; genus Cheilosia; species Cheilosia grossa. The sequence goes on along the minus strand of OY720147.1, from coordinate 21,773,507 downwards.
ATATTAAGAAATCTATAAATGCCATAAATATATGTGTTTTAAAACACAAAATTAATAAAAAATGAAATTAAAATGAAAATGAAATGAATAAAAACACAAAAAAAAAAACATTTTTGTCGAAAAGTTTTTGTCATCAATTATAAATTGTAAAATTAACTATTAAATTTAAAATGGTATAATTATAAGAAATTACTTTTTGTATGTTGGAGTGGACTCTTAGAAAAAGTGAAATTTCCCGCGAAAGACTTTCACGCCCAAAAGCAATATTTTTTCAGACGACACGTTTCCTATGAGAGGATTATATTCGATTGTCCCTCGTTTAAGATCCTGGCTTCAACATCCTCAGCTACAGTAAATGCAGCCGTCATATTCACAAGCACTGAATGTATGTAGTTACAACTGAATATGATTGTAGATTTGAATGCGTATGTTTTGCATTTTACAAGTTTGAAGAACTTTCTAAACAGCATTTTCATATAATGTACATTTAACAAACAAAAATTGACAACGCGCTGTCAATTTTAAAAGAAGAAATTGTTTACAATTTCATTGATAAATTGAAAGCAAACTCTGTAAAACTGACAATTAATTGTGAATATGAACGCATTTCATGTTTATTACCCAAATACACAGTTAATTGTAAATTTGACTGCCAAGCGTAGTACAATTTACAGTAGAGATTTTTGTAAGTAATTAAGTCATCACATGGGCGCACTCTCTAAAATACTTTGAATAACTAGCTCTCTCCGCTGTCTTGCGAGATATTTGTGGATCTGCAAACTTACTTGATTGAGATTTCACAAAAGGTGGGTTCAAAACGTTACCACCAACGTTATCACTGAAGTGCCCCCAAAAGGCGTTTTTCTTTTTTATTTCAGAGCAGAACCTGAACTGTAATACAAAAAGTTCGTATTTCTTTTTTAACTCAGATACATCGGAGCTCAAATTTGTGTTTTTTTTTTCGTTCAGAGCTTGATCAGAGCGCGCTCTATGAGCTCAGAATAAATTGACTGAGCAGCCTGAGAAAAAAGCTAATAACACATGTACAAGCACGCTTCCAGTCACATTTGACAAAAAAAAAAAAAAAAAACAGGAAAAACAAAAAAAAACATCAGAACTTTTTGAGCACGCTCGGTTCAGTATGCTCGGGCTCAATTCAGTGCTCGGGTCTGAACTTAAAAAGAAAAACGCCCAAAGATAAATTTATAAAGACGCTTGCCGGACATAAGAAAAATACAAAGAAACTGCGAAGCAGCTCAACTGCGTTGCGGAGTTCGGTAACATTATACAACAAGTAGGCAACACTGGTGCCGTTTTTGAGTGTGATGAACAACCGAAAGTTTGACCATCATCTACGGACTACCTTAAGAGTGGCAAATACCTGGTTTTGGCACTTTGACTGACAAAAGGCATAAGGGTTAATGCATGTGTGTCTTAATATTTGTGATAAGACAACAGCCGTGGGAATAGACCTACAGAATTCCGCCTTTCATTTGGGACATGTCTGACAAAAGCCGGGTTCAAAATAATGCGGAAAGTGGTATCACTAACAAACTGTTATGCCCATGTGCATTTTCTATCGAAAGTATGCCGCATACTCGTCATTATGTATAAATAGGCGACAGTTTGTAAGTTCATAAAAAATAAAATAAATAGTTGGCGCAACAGGTCCGTAAGGACCCAAGGCCTAGCTTCTCACAACCATTCGTTTTGTGTGAGTTTCATTTTTGGAACAAATCGAAGGGATCTACAATTTTATGCCGATTCCAAACGATAAATTGAGAAGCTCTTTAAAGACAGTTATACTCTCGGATGTTTGTCAGACGTTGGCCAGAGATGGCGCAGTGGATAAAAGCATAAGTTGGAATTTGGGTTTTTACGGGATTGGAACCTGGGACCACACGCTTAGTAGTCCAACACACTAACCACTAAGCCACTGCGCCTAGTTTGTAAGTTCATACTATCGAAAATCCAACACCTATTTCTATTTTCGGTTCAGCCAAATGACATTTAAAGACTCAGCCGACCTCCTCTCAAATCGTCCATTATATAGACTCACATACAAAGTATGCCATATCCATAAAACTAATTCGATCACCTGTGGCAGTTGATTCCATGAACGCGCCCCACAATCCAAAGCATTGACTTTTAATTACAGAGAAAATAAAAGACGTCGATGGTCATGGCCATACATTGCACACGGCTCGCCATCAGCTATCATCGCGTACACAAGCTCATCTCAATGTATCCTCATTATATTAATTAGTCGCGTAATTATTTTAATTGCATTACATTTTGCCCGAGGCTTGTCATAATTCGATCTCATTACAAAAGTCCCCCCCTGCTAATGATATCGTCGTGGTCGCCATTGCCATCGCCGTCATCATTGTCGTTCAGCATCATGGATGACATATCGAGAGCAGCATTCTTCATTCGTCGAGCCTAATTATGCCGCGCATTCATTAAACATAAGCAACTTTTCCAGGAAACCACTTGGTACACCACGAGTGCACGACTCCACCGCCACTCATATGTCTGCGTGAATATTATCCGCAATCATCCAACGCACACACGGACGAGTGAGCATTTCGAGTCAATTGCTATGTACGGCCGTCAGCATGGTCAATGCCGGCCAAATCGTTCACCACTCCACCTGCACCGATGTGTACACAGCACCGGTACAGGCGTTCACGGTGCATCAGTTGGTGTGTGCGTCTTGGCGGTGCCTTAGGCCTAATGTGCGCCGGTTACCTGGGCAAGCAGGGTGTACTCGTCGCAGACAGAAAGGCAACATCAGCAGATTCCGAGGCGTCCTTTATCCGCACTGATCTCTCGACAACGACGACGACGACGACAACGATGATGATGGAGAGGCCGGCCCAATAGGCCAAGTGGAAAAATAAGCGACAGCTCCGAGGAAATTACATACCCGTACTCATGCAGTTGTATGTTTGTGTGACACGGCGGCGGCGGCGGCGGGCGCATATATTGCAATTATTGACATTTCATGGAGCCTATATACCGAGGCTTAAAATGGACAAAAGGCGAGCAGTATCAATGCGGAATGTTAATGAAGACGTTAGCGATGCCAAATGCGTCCGTTCCGTGAAGTTTGATTTCCAATTAATCGAATGAAACATGATAAATAATGGCACAACCTGCGTAATGGTGTACGGGCGCGATGGGTCGTTACAGTGTGCGGACATTTGGTGGCAGGGGAGGCAGCAATTATTCAAATAATAAATCGACTTCAATGACATTCTAATGTGAGGGAAGGTGTGGCAAGTACTGACAGGCTGAAGGGTAATTTGCGCTCTTAAAGTGAAATTGTTGTATGTCGCTGCCAACACAGCCGTCAATAAATTTGATTGACGTGGTGGGCCTTAACTTAACCTGACAGCAATTGCTGATATGAAAAGAGCGTTTTGTTAGGGGCTTGGTAATTATTTTTATCATTTAGGTTGCCATCTCCAATGGTCTTAGAAAATATGACCATCGGGTCTTTCTTTCGTATCCCTGACAACATGTTGTCTTTATTAAAAAAAAAAAAATGGATATTTTGTCAGAACATTGGCCCTCGCAAAAACTTGACTATTTCCATAAATCTGCAAGCGGAAGAATACTAACAACTTCGTAAATATTTCGCGCTCTATACAAAATTCGGTAACCGTATTGAACTTGAATTTATTTTATAGGCGTGTCATTAACAAAATATTGTCAAGTTGCCAACTGCCATCACGAAAAAGTAAACAACACGTTTTTGGAGTGAGTCGGTATAATAGGTATACAGATAGTAGGGTGTTCAGAGTGAGAGAATACTCAAGAAAAAAGAGGCAATGTCTATATTTCGATGCACAAGTCTGACGTCTGACCATCGTTCTGATGAAACTGCCTGTAGAGTGAGCTATTGCCGGGATACGAGAACCTCGTGTATGGCGCTACACACATTAGTATGGCAACGCACCAATGTTAAGCTGAAATTGTACCTTCCTTTTCTATTTTCTATGACTACTTGCCTACTATGTATTTATTTAGTATATTTAACTACCTTTGTTCCACTCTTTGTGAGTAAAATTCCAATCGAATTTCACCCTGCAACTTTTTTCAGTGTTTGATATATACATCTTGTCCGATATTTCGACTCAAAAATTCGTGATTTTCTTTCCTTTAAACTAAACGAGCAAATATTGTGAATGCCAGTCATTTGCGTCCAAAAATATTTACAATTTGTCAATAACTTGACAACAGCACCACCTATCGGATCTTTAACGATCGATTACCAGATGGCGTCTAAAAGTGCCTGCACAAAGCACGACGCTTATGCAGCGATTGCCATACCTGCCCCTTTAAGAGGGACAGCGAAGAGTACCCCCTCTTCATCTTAAAAATGTCCCCCTGAATTCAAGAAACAAAATTGGTACCTTTTTTGATACATTTTTCACTAAACAAAAAAACAGCCTCCACTTTGCTTATTCTATTCCCATTCAATGGTTTTATTTGGAAAGCCAGAGTGGACAAGTTATACAAACTTTCACAACGAATTTCTGTTGCAACAAGGAAAAACCGCTAAAGTCGAATTTGATAATTTTTCAGGAGAGCATATTAACGTTTTGCTAAAAAGCTTAAAATGACGAATGGTTCTAGACTATCTATTAAAAGTCGTCGGCATTAAAATTCCAATTTTGAAGATAAAAAGCTGGAAAAAACGAATCTTGAAGATTTGGGCATGCTGAATCTAATTGTATCAAAAACTCATTTCGTCTTAACTCGACTTTAGCTGTTTTTGCTCGTGGCAACAGATTTATTAAATAAAATTAAAATATTTCGTTGTGTAGATCTAGATATATATTTATATATTTTTTTTAATTTGAAGCTGAACAGTGAGACCATTGTGATGTCCCCCTTACATCGTCTTTTAATCTGATAACCCTAGATGGATATAATTGTTACATATGCAAGAGGTAACCAGGTCAGCGCCATTGAGCCCTACTTATATTGCACATTCAATCAACTAATTAAGTCTTCGCATAGTATAGTCGACTCCGCTTAACTGAACTACGCTGAAAAAGTGAGTTAACTAAAACAAAAAAGAAAATGTCAAGGAAATTTGTTTTAAATTATCCAAAGTTCGCTTGAGAGAAAATAGCACTTAAACAAGAGCTGTGGCAAATTGGTATTTCAATTAAGCGGAGTCGACTGTACTGACTTTTGCAAATGAATCTATCTACTTTCTAAGAGGTTAATGTACACGACTGGATGTCACCAAACTTTCCCGTTCGTAGTGAGTGAGTGAGTTGGGATTACCTTTTCTTTTGAAAACCATGTCAGGTTGGAATTGCCGCATAGAGGTGGGTATGCTGGCGATTTCTGCCAGACCTTCAGTAGGGTCCTTGGACGGTTGACACAAGTGTGGGACTTCAAACAAAAAAAATATAAAAAAAAATCGGGGAAGCCAGCTAGCCACTCCACTATACACTTTTATACCTTTGCCCCAAATAATAATGATGCCATTTTCCACAAAAAATTATGCCTTTTTATTGAAAAGTAAAAAAGTTGCATACAACAAACCTATGATACAAAGTGATTACAATTTTTTAACGCAATATTGGTTCATCGATAGGTAATTAAACCTTATTTGATCCTTGTAAGAAGCCCACAGAGCATTTTGTTTCAACTTTTTTGTATAAAATTTTGACGTCGAGTTATTCAAGTTGAGAATTGGAAAACAAGCTTGACCCACAGTTGCGAATGAAAATTAGTGATGCCACTTTGATCGAAGTACCGGATTTAGAAAACACAAAATTTTGATTTTAAGAACATTTCACAAAAATGTATGCATATTTTTCTCAAAATTATTCCTCAATTACTCAAGCATCGGAATTATGCCTAAAAGGCATAAAAACGCCTCAGTTCGCATCACTGACTCGAACTCACCACTTTTTGAGATGCGGCGCTCTGAGAAGTGCTCCCACTTCCGAAAACAGACTCCGATGCTGCACACTGTTGGAACTTAGTCTAATTCATCAATGGCAGCCGCATATGTTGAAAGTTCTTACTGTTTCAATGTTATTAGGTAATCTGATTTCGCAGTCTTTGCTCTTGTCACACTCAGGGTTTGGCTGAATGTAGTGCGGCATCTACCTACTCGTAAAATTTGATTTCAAACAGCGCCCAGTGGAGCTATACATTAAAGTGATATCTGAAGACGTACTTGTTTGCGATCGCGTTAGAAAAGTAGTCCTCGACCACAAACGTTCCACTGTTCCAACAAGCATGATGGCGCATCACTTAGAAGGTAATAAAACTTTAGACTGCTAAATAACACATTGTTCCACCCTATTTTTATTTTTACTATGCATCGTACAAAATTAATAAATTAAACACAAAATTGGTTAGAAAAATAATTTACTTTTCCGTGCGTCTTTTTCAAACCATTGTTGTAGTTGTTTTTTTTTATTTTTTTTTTAATAACAATAACTCAACGATTCTTGAGTTGTCTTCTATTTTTAAACATTGACCTAAACTTGTCTGCACTGTCAAGTCCATGCCGTGAAAATAAGTCAAAACGTTGCCATCTTGAAGATCTTTTGGCGACCGCTCAGCGTCGGTATCCCTTTGCAAATGTACGGCTGTCACTTTATGAAATGTACTCGTAGCTACCAAATATATTTTATAAACTGCATTTGCAGCCTTTGGATGTTCATAAGCTCAACATACCTAGGGCCTTACTAATAATCATTTTTAACCTTCATACTAAATATTTTGTGGCTCACAATATGAAATTTTGTATAGAAAATGTCGCCACTGTGAGTTCGAAAAATTTATTAGTATTGCCGCTAATATTTTATAAAAGTACGCAGACTTTTGTTTTTGACGGATTTTTGCGAAGTCGGAAGCCTAAATAAATTGTAAACCAAAATTACCACAATTCAGCTGTCACCTTCCAAACCGTTGTCCCCTGGAAAATGTGTTGGTAATTCGATAAACAAACTTCTAAAAAAAAACACCCCTTACAACTTAACACTTTGTGTGGTAACTGAAAATTTTGTACCGCACCGTAGCAACCATCCAAACCAAGATTATGGCCAGCTATGAATACATTACAAATCCTTTGTTTGCTCTTCTCCCTGGATATAGCTACGGGCACTCGTATCTCTTTGTGTTAAAGAACCGTCTGGTATCTTTATCGCAGGACTATTAACGTAATTACTACAATTAACCCTTCGCCAACTACACCAATGAGCAACATTACCACTTCTCGTCGCAAATAAAACATTTCTAGTTGTTGGCGATTTCACACCTGCCAACAATTTCCATCCACTCGACGTCGACTCCGACTCTTGGAGGGATTGATTTCCACCAGGTCTATGGACGTGCTGCGATATAATTTTCAGTGTCCACCACCGAGTTTCAATTCTCCACTTATGTGAAAATGCCGGGTATTTTGAGACTTTGTGGATCGTGCAACATCATTACACAGCGAGGTCCAGCGCACACTCAAGTGTTGCTGGCCGTCGCCGGTGCGCATCATTACAGCGATCGGTGCAAGCGCAGCGTATCAAGATTAATGTAGTTCTATGCGAGGATAAATATCTGTTCGATGTGAGTTGATTAAGCCTCCATCCGATGATTGTGGGTATATCGTATATGTTTGTGCGTGCGCATTGGCCCCAACGAGTCAATTTGTCTTTTGCTCTTGTTGCGCCACAAGGATCGATTGTCACAATACCAAGGAGGAGCAATGGCGAGCCACCATCGGGGCAGGTTCATTTGTCTGCAATGAAATTTCCATGGATCGTCGACGAGTCGCACAAGCAGTTGTTGTCCACTCGTCGCGCGGATAAATTTTTGCGTTCCGGACTCGTCAAATGATATGGTTCGAATTCATGGCAATGCGTCCGAAGTCGGTTGTGTATACGGCTTTGCCCAATAGCTGCTGGTAGATTGTCTACGAGTAGGTTCTTCTAATGCTTGGCATTCGCTTAATGAAGTACGTGGAGACTAGGCGTTCGCGTCCAGGACCAGTGGTGTTTCACAGGAATTCCAGACCGCCGCAAGACGGAGCAGGGTTTTTTCTTTCTGTCTCTTTTATTTATAAATTCATTGTTAACATAGAGTCGGTCGCTGACAAAGTGCCAGTTGATGAGGCTGATCGTTTCACGGCGGAATGCAACGCTATTGGTGATTTGGAGCAATTACCGGTAATGTTTGGTTTCAATTTAGAAATTCCAAGAAACGGGGGAATTAGTGCGAGAGATTCCTCTTTAATTGGATAAAAAATGCTGCCACCTGGAAGTGCTTGAGTTTCTCTCGCTTTTACTTTTAACGAGCAACTTTGTTTCTGAGAATTGTCGGAGGACTAATTTCATACACAATATTTTTATGTGAACTTACAGATTTTAATAGTCAAACCGTAGAATTCCCTTGAGCTCGATTGTATGTTTTTACGTACCTATTGTTTTTTTTTTTTTTTTTTGTAGTGCATTTGTAGTATCGCGCTTTAATGGAAATGGCAAAACTTTTCATTCAAAATGGGCTATTGTGACTTGGTATATATTAAAGTTAAGGGTGAAGGTTAAAAAATTAATTTAGATTTAATTGTCATATGGAAAATCTTCTGCTCACGAAGCCGACACTGCACTGAAAAAAACTGTCAATAGTTTAAATAATTCTTATGGGCCTTACTAATAATCATTTTTAACCTCCACACTAAATATTTTGTAGGTCACAATATGCAATTTTGTATGGAAAATTTCGCCATTGTGAGTTCGAAAATTTAGTATCGCGCTAGGTTTTTATATATTGTGGCGCAATAGTAGGGGAGACCGGGGTTAGTTGGCTTCAGGGAAAGTGATTCACTGCGATTTATATTAAAGAGAAGAGATGAATTCGTTGTCCATTCCTTTTTTTACATTCAATGCAGATACATGTTTATTCTACTTTTGCATCACATCGCCAGTGCATGTCAATGAAAAAAAAAAAAAATTGAGAATTCAAGTTTTGGAAGTTTCTTGAAGATTAAAAAACAAAGCATTTAAATATAAATAGATTTAAGGGCGAACGGCAATAATTTTAAGGATATAGTTAAGTTTAGAGAGCTCGCTAAGAGCCAGTAAGCTAGAATAAGACAAATGTTAGCTTCAAATTAGATTTAATCGTTTTGTCTAGCATATACCTAAGTTTAATGAATGATAGTAATAATAATGAATTTAAAATGCATGCCATCGAAAAAAAAAACGTTCTTAAGTGTCTGGGACGGATTTTTTTTGTTGTTAGTTGCCAGCTGGTCGGGCGGGGATAGCTGACTCAGTTTTTTTCGGGGCCATTTTCCTCAATAATTTTTTTTTCGGGATTTACAGGAAATGCGCGATGGAACGTGCCTGTAGTGTTGTTTTGATGGAAGGCCTCAGTATAAGGTCAGTTTCAAAAGGGGTAATTCCATACAAAAACCTACAAAGGTATGTATAGAAAATCTTCAAAAAAAATCCTAGTATTTAGTGAATCAACTGAATTCACTAACTAGGTAAATATTTTACCACACAGAAGAGGAATGTTTAGTTGAATATATAAAAGCATTGGACAACTTACCCCGGTACCGGGTTGACACAAACGAGGTGCTCTAGCAAAATTAAGAAATAAGTTGTCCTCATGTTGTTTTTTTTTTTTTAATTGAATAACTTTATTGAGAAAGACCAAAGGATGTTTTTTTCAATGATGTTTGTAGTGGATAAATTCCATCCACAGGTACATACATAGTTGGCGCAACAGGTCCGTAGGGACCCAAGGCCCAGCTTCTCACAACCATTCGTTTTGTGTGAGTTTCATTTTTGGAACGAATGGAAGGGATCTACAATTTTATGCCGATTCCAAACGGCTAGTTGAGAAGCTCTAAAGACAGTTATACTCTCGGATGTTTGTCAGACGTTCGCGAGAGGTGGCGCAGTGGAAAAAACCGTAAGTTGGAATTTGGGTTTTTGCGGGATTCGAACCTGGGACCCCTCGCTTAGTAGTCCAACACACTAAACACTAACCCAAAAACTGAACTGTCTTGACAGTCTTGGTTCAAGAAAAAAAAAATGTAAATTTTCAGACAACTAGCCCACTTCTGCCCTATATTAAGGAATAGCTGTACCCGGCCTTACCGTGCTCAAGAATTGTTTCCATTGCATATGTTCTCATCTATCATTGACTATGGAAGAAGCTGCCATCCCATAGGAATAGTTGTGTGATTGAGAACATTTTTAGAGAAAAGCAGGTCTTGGCTCCTTCTATCGCTCATAAGCAAGGCCCTGAGAGACTTGAACAGATTGCTTTGGACGGACGTTCTATAGAATAGAACCACCTCAGATTTCTAAAGATTACCTTCCTCCAGGCCTCAACACGGATGTCTATAAAACTTTTTAGTTTTCAATTATATGACCGCAATTCATCAGCGGAGACCAAGTGACTAATCCATCGGTCTTTCAATTCAAAAATGTCCACAAATCGGCATTTTATTCTCCGCCATCTTGGTTTAATGTAAAATTATGTTAGTAAAAGGTTCGTTCCCATACTTTCTGGCTGAAGTCACATTTCTCTCAAAGAGGATGTCAAACTCAAACTCCATTAATGACATTTTTTTGTCTCAAGCGTGACAGCGGGCCACATTGAGAATAAAATGCAAAATGAAATAGGTACTATAAATGAGTAGGAAATATATACAAACAAAACATTTTATTTAAGAAAAAGATTATATTATTTCTTAAGTAGAGTACGTCTCTAAGCCGAATTATTATTTTGATGATCCAGAAATCTGACATAGAAACATTACAATGTGTGCTTTGCAACATCAATTGAAATGCACATGAAATAAGAAGATTATTGAATTGACGTCGCGGTCCGTAGGTAATTGTCTCGAGGGCCGGTCAAGGACCGCGGGCCGTATGTATCTTTGACATGCCTGCTGTAAAGGCTTTTTGCATACTGGCTTCCTCTGATGAAATTAAAAGCAAAAACAAAACAATTCAAACGCAACGCAAACAGTATTCAACTGGCATTTCACAGGTTTGACAACCATGTGACAGCGATAGCAAATAGTCCAAGCCAATTTCTTGGGCTGCAATGAGCAGGAGAAGTTTTTCGCTCTCTCTCTCTCTCTCTCTCTCTCTCTCTTTGAGGGCTCTTCTCTGCCCAACTTTTGTGTACTGGTACGGAAACGAATTTTAACCATCTTCCACAAAATTTGACCAAAATATTCGACTGCATTATCGTATACATTCCAATCTTAACCTCGAGAACAAGCTTTTATTATACAAGCAAGTGCTAAAGCCTGTGTGGACGTATGGTTATGGTTAAGATCATCCGTCAGTGCATGAAGATCTCCGTAGAGAGCTCGGAATTCCCATGGTTAAGGATGAAACGAAAAATTGCGCTCGAAAGCATACAAACCGTCTTTTAGAAAACGTTAATAACTCGGTGCGTGAAATTCTCGATGAAACAAATTTATTGCGGCATCTACAACGAACTAAACCTTCCGACTCAGCCCGATAATTATCAACCGCGTTAAAATTGCGGAACGAGCAGGAACTATCGCCGGATTGTTGCCTGACAAACGTGTATAACTTCGTGATAACAAAATCTCTTGTTATCAATTTGTTTTCGACAGTTTTACAAAATTAGTATCAAACTTTCTTTTCCGGCGGCCTGTAAATGCTACTATTGCTCGTTGTTAATTGGAGTTGAGATAAAAAAAAAAGAAGAAAAGAAATTGCCCTCACTGAAATCACAATCTAATTTAATCACCTGCATTGATGTAGCACAGCGAAGGCAAATTTCTACCTGCATTTTAGCAGTTGGAAGAAAAAAAAATATAAGTAACCCACCATTCGTATGGTCGTGCTCACTCAAAACTTGCTCCACTAATCATCATAACCACGGCGGCACATCTGCATCCTATAGTGTGGAGCAACGCATTTTCCATTTTGTTGCCTTAGGCCAGGCACGATGCAAGACAATTTTTGCTACGTCGCGTCGTCGCGTCGTCCAGTCATGCCGCGTATAGCTATACAAAATTGCATACCGGAGGATTTAGCGCACAGCTAGCATGCATGCATCAACGCGCGGACATAAAAGATCACATAAAGATAATCGAAAGTATCACTTAGGAGAGCTTAATTAAAATTAATGACGTCATAATACATGCAGGATGCATGTTGAATTTAATTAAACCCAAATGGACGTCTTCCACATACACACACGCACACTCTCCATGCACGGGTAACAGAGTGAAATTATTTATCGAAAGTGAAGTGCATGAGATACAATAAGGAAAAAGGATACCTTCCATACGCACACCTTATTTTATTTTGTTTTAATTGTCCACAGCGAATTGAATCGTTCTTCACAATTCAGCAGCAACACAGCAGCAGCCCTATGGATTCTTCGACGTTAAGTCCTTGGATAATTTGCGTTCTCCTGCAGTGTGTGTGTGTGCATATACATAGAGCAAAAAGCACGCAAATTAATTCCACACGATTCCCTGCTCGTCCAGCTGGGTACGTTCACAAATACACACACTCGTCCGCACTCATATAAATATCGTTCAACCGGCATGTAGTGTACAAACGAGAATGCGGGGTGGCTGAGCAGGACGCAGTGCAGGAGGGGCGATGTATAACTCGCCCGCACATTCTAGCATGAGGATGTGTCTCCTGCTGCATGCATTTGGCTTAACTCAAATCCACCACCTTCAATCGATAGCAGCAATTATAGCCGATATTTTATTGAACGCTTGATGAATTTTTAATAGTGGATACCTCGAATACATCACCGTTATGGTGGCTTCTTTTCTCTGCCTGCGCCCAGGCGAATGCCAGCCCAGGTCCTCCCTGCTCCCTTGGCCACTGTGTGGTGTGTCTCTCTCGACTGTACGAGTAATGATGATGATGACGATGAAGCTGGCAATGGGCTGGGCACTGGGGTGGTCCGTGCTCCGTGGAAGTTGTATGGTGGCGTGGCGAGGCGACCATGGTGGCTCCGCTTGGTCTCCGCTCTCGAATTGAAATGCTACTGGGGAATTTCTGTTAATTGAATACCAAAGAGATTCCTTGTTCAATTGAAAACTCATTGTTATTGGGCATGATGTATTATGGGTTGTGTCCTGTCGGTATTCGATGTGATATTTCTCAATTTATTAATGGCTCATGATGATGTCACTACCGCATGAATGCGATTATTTGCACAATTGTGCAAATAGCTACGTGTATGTATGCGAGATTGTGCATGTTTTCTTTTTTTGCTGTTCACGAAATGAGGATAAATGACTTCTAACTAACCCAAACGCTCTGGTGACAGAGAGATATACGAACTTCGAGTATCGCTTGATATATAATTGTCTTCTACGCTGTTAAAATATAACCACCTGACTTGACAACGATAAGGCTGCTTCTGGAACGTGGTCCAAATTATAGTAAAGTAATGCAAATGTGGCTGAAAACGTTCCCAGAAATCTTTTACAATTTGGTTTCTGATTACACAGGTGTTAAGTGCGTCAACAAATGTAGCCAGAAAACGCTTTACAAACTGTCAGAAAAAAAAAAAAAAAAAAAAAATAACATCCTGGGAAACTTAACACATCCCAAAAAGGATTTTTAAGAAACCTTCAAAGAGCTACTAAGAAAGTATTCAGAACCACTCATAAAAACCGTCAAAAACATTGCCGGAAAATTTGTCTAGACTTGTGATGAATGTTGCCTCGAGAAACTGATCAAAAGATGCCCAAATGTGCACAAAAATTGACGCTATTAAACGTGACTCAAAAACGGTTGAAAAGTTATTCCAATTTAACTGGGGTCCATAAAACTCACGGCAAAAAAAAAACACATCAAAATATAATCTATCAAATTTTCTCAAAAAAGAGTGAACACAGTCGAAAGAGCCGTTCAAAAAGTATCCAAAATACAAGTCAGGGTCCGAATTATCGCATCCGTGAGCGAGCCATATGTCACTGAATTTTGTGGATTTTGCAGGAAAAACAATAAAAAAAATTCAGTCACGTATTACTCGATCACGGATGCGATAATTCAACCCCAGATCTGCTCTTTCAAAAAGAAAGACAGGAGCTGCGAAATCATGCTTACAGAACCTTCAAATAGCAACTAAAAATGTGTCGAAAAACTCGTCGAAAAATTCACGAAAAGAAAAGCGAACGTCAACATGATTCATATTTTTTTATTTTCTTAAATATACTAAAAAAACGTATCAGCAAGTTTCTAAAAATATGTCAAGGAAATATTGAGTAGACTACCTAAAAAACGCAGTACTGAAACGAGCCGAAAGTAGACTTGAAATCAATATAAGAACGACAGCTTGATACTTCAGCTTGTTGCTGATTTGCAAACTTGAACTTTCAACTGTTACGCTCAAAGAAAAACAAAAACATACTATTTTCAGATATTTTTTTAGTTTTTTTCTTTTAAATTGAAGTAATAGGTTCTTCTTTATGCTTTATGTGGATCGTTTTTACTAAAGTAGCTGGAAGTGTGCCTTTTTTTCTTATTTTTTGATGAAGGATTACTTATTCAAGCGGAAAAATCATCCCACGATACCAATATTAACTTAAGGTGTCCAGACAAAAATTTTCGAACTCACAATGGCAAAATTTTCCGTACAAAATTGCATATTGTGACCTACAAAATATTTATTGTGAAGGTTAAAAATGATTCATTGCATTACTGACACTGTCCGCGGAATCTTTCCCGATTTCCAAGTTTTGGTCAGCAAAATCATCGAAAACGCCTGCACAAAATGTGATTAAGAAACGTTGAACAAATATTTCAAAAATCTTCAAAAAAAGACCTGCCCAGGCAATCATTGACAAAGACGTCTGAAAATGCGTACAAGAATTCGTCAAAACAAGAGGTTTCGAAAAGTTATTTAAGAACGAGCTGCAGAAAAGAGAAGAACCCGAATCAAATTTGGTCATATCCATTGCTCGTTCACGGATAACGCCATTTGGTCCCAGTTTCAGATCAAAAATATGTGTAAATTCGATTCCAAAAAGAGTTAAAAACGTACGTAAAAAAAACTTTTAAGGTGTCGGAAAAGGCTTTGCGTTACCTGTGACTGAGTTCGAAAAACGATGCTTGTAACGCGTCACCCGATCTTCGACAGTGGAATTTCTGCCCAAAAAGGCCTAGGGTCCCATTTTCATTTATTGCGTCAAATGATGTATTCCGTGATTTTTAGTTTTGGTCCCGTTTGATGCGCTATGGAAGACGAGATTTAACAACTCTAGAGTTTGTACAGCAACTTCAGATGGTGCATAGCAGCCGTTTTAAAAAAGGGAGGATGTATGAAGAGCGGATGGCTACAACCTTCCTGGACCAAAGAGTCTTGAATTCGAAAAACTTACTCAAGAAAGAGCTCAACCTAGATGGAGCTCGCATTAATAGAAGTCAACTTCCTACAACCGTTGTTATATTATTCTAGATTCCTTAATTTCTGTTGCAAATTTTCAAAAACTGAATCCATTTTCAAATCGTTTGAATTTCCAAAAATTATCTAGATCATGAGCGAGAGGAACTCGACGAACGCCGCTGATCAGTGTGACTCTCAGGGCTGCCCTCTGACGCGAAACGACATTCCTATCAGTGCAATCTGTTTTGACAGCGCCAATTAAGTAATTTGCCAAACAGCCAGCCAAAACTCGATAAGCATCAAATCAATTGACAAAATTAAAATTACCATTTCCATTCCGGATAATCTAAGAAGGAGTGATGGTCGCCAACTGATGTCACGATGTCACCCCCTGCGCAGCATAATGCTCGCCACTTCCTCGGGAATGAGACTCAAAACAAATTAGTTAATGAAATAATGTCAAACGATAGTCACTATACTAATTCATTGAAATTGGGTGGCGTTACAAGTCCGCCCGCATGTGTATCCAACCATATCGACATCCATCCTCATCCGCAGTCACCATTGTGTCCATTTTGTTAATTTCATTAGCATCTGATTCCGGCCAGAGCGGGACAGACAACTCTCATGCAGGGCGCTTGTACATCCATGTTAGTGCAGATGTTCGAACCGAATAAAGCTCCCCTGGCAGGATAGGGAGTGGGATCATCCTAATGTCAAGGTGCAAATCTCTACCGCCGGCCATGGTGGTGGTGGTTAACTTTTACACCCTCGAAAGGACTAAGTGCGCGCCCAAACCTGTCTCCCTCGCAAAGTACAAGTATATGTATTCGATTTGCCAATAAATTGGGAATATTGATTTAAGCATTAGGGAGGTGGTCCGGTGGTCCGTTGGTCCAACATTGACGTTCGTTGATCTCTGATAAATACTCAATTTCATTTGCAGATCCCATCGTTTGGTCGGTCGTGTATCGTTGTCCTTCGTTGTTGTTCGTCCCTGCACAAGATAAGACGTCGGACTATTTACTTAATTAACTCCGCCATGATGGGCATGTTATAATTTTATTGGATTTCCTTTTGTGCTTTTGCTGTGTTGTGCGGGCGGATCACATCAATTAACGAATTAATAGAAACAAATGGGTAATGGGTGTGTGACACTGGAAGTAATTGCCATCGCAAAGAGTGGGATGGGGTTACGGGTTGCGGGCTACCCGGTGGCATGCAGAGCACTTGATGGATATTAAAAATGAAAATTCATCAGTTAATCAACTTAATTGATAATTACACGAGAGAGGGAGTGAGGAAAGTACTTAATTTGTGCGCGCACACAAAACGGCAGAATGAAACAATCTGTTCCAGAGGGCAAATCTGTCATTGTGATGCAAAATGTGTGTGATGCTGCAGCAGCTGCCAGGGTGACACATTAATAGAAACATCATTGGGAGTCATTTAGCTAATTAACTCGGGAAAAGTGTTCTGCAGTCACAGTCGCAGATTATTTTTTTATTTTTTTATTTAATTGCAGTTCGGTGTTGGAGATGTTTTTATCGTGATTAAAATGTAATTGGCTGGGATATTCAGTGCGCGGCATGCAGGTGGATATGGTTAAGCTATGAGGCAGGAGTGTGTGACAGGAGACGGGAGTTTTTATGTGGCGGATTCTTATGTTATCTAATGCGATTGTTGTTTTTTATGATGTGTGATTTGACGAGGAGTTGAGGTAGGAACTTACTTTATTTGCAGTTAACTTGTGTAGCATGTACAGGAGAAGGTGCACCGCCGATATGTTGAGTGGATTCTGGATTGGCGATCGGACCAGTTTTGTCGGCGCTAAGTGTGAAAAATCAGCTCTAAGTAGGTAGCAATTCAATTTTCTAAGCCGTGCGTTTTCCGTCGCGCAGCCTTTTATTGTAAGAGCAATGCGGTTGCTATAGGTTTCATGTGTGGATCTGTAACCCATACGAACCTTGGCACGTATGAACAGTGAACCAAACTTTGTAAACTTCACTTGCACGGTAAGTGGCTTAGTTGCCGAGCTCATTTTCGGCATTTAGTGTAAAGCTTGGCCAAATCCATTAAGCAAGATAAAGAATTAACAACGACAAACGAACAAAATTCGAATGTACATCCAAATATCTGTATAGTCATTATGTACACAAGTGTATCTTCCCTTTAATTCGACAAAATATAAATCACCAGTACCTACGACAGAGTTGGGACTTAGTAAAAAAAAAAAAAAAACAGAAACGAAAAAGTCTTTTGCATTTCAATTCGCAAAACGAAATGATAGGAACCATGGTTACATGACGTAACCGCTTTCGTTTTGTTATTCCCATTCACTGAAGATGAAAAAAACACTTCAGTTTGAATTTGATAAGCTGCCATTTTGTTTTATTTCGAACGAAACTGTCTCTTCTTAAGAGAATTACTTATATAAGCAAAATAAAAACGAAAACAACAGTGGAATAACTTTCGTTTTCGCTTCACGTAATTTCGAAAACGAAACGATTGAACGTGTTAAAGAATTCCACACTCTTCACACTTTACAAGCGAATTGGTAGGTAGCTAAATTTAAGGAACTCCAGTAAGTAAATAAGAATAATCACAAAAGAATACAAGGTGAAGCTTTTGTGAAAGCGGCGTTCATTTAAAAATGCAACTGGCGTTTCCCAGTACTCCCCTGATGATGCACACTCTAGGGCTACCTCGTTTGTGTCCCGGTACAGAAATTACATATGACTTCTATTGGACGCACTGAAATTCATGCACAAAACGTTTGCGGCATGAGACCATGGCGTTGGGTGACCTCGAAACGTAATTGTACCACAGTCACTAGTTACTGACTGATATTCAATGGGGGGGATAATGGAGTTAACAGTGATGATCCACATCGCCATCGAACAACCAAGTCTGGAAAATACCTCTAATTCTACTAGTTGATGGCAAGAGAGGAGTCAAAAGACTTACTCCTCGTCACAGGATTATTTAGTTCCTCAAGCGGCCAGGAAGTTGAAAGTCATTCTGCACAGAGACCATTATTATGCAGGCAAGATAGAACATTGTGTCCGGAAATCTCTGGGAAGGACCAACTTAACCCCGTACCTTCACTAGTTTTGGATCTCTCGGTATAAAATGAAATCTCATTTTCCTAGCGATTCTATAATATGTTCCCATACCAGTCCTCTTTGGCAGGGTACCTCACATGGTATACGGTATACCGAATGTTCCAAGATCCAAGACAATCATCCGCTTTGTCAGGGATGTCGGAGAATAGTGCTGTGTCTTGTGTCGATGGTTTTAAAGAGTCCTGCGTCAATGAGACGACGAAGCACACTGTAACCTGCTTGTAGTTACATTTACATCCCTCCTTCTCCAGTGCAAATGAAGGCTTCGTATTTAGAACGCCAGTCACTGCAATATAGGCTATTCTTTGTACATATCCTGATCAACAAATATGCGGCCATCCACCACACAAGGATCTCTTATGTAGGTGCAACAACCAAAATGTACATCCAAGTTCATAATTAACTGCTTCAAGCCCGTCTCTTTTCCTGTTGTTCTCTTGGAAATCAAAAGCGCATTGTGAGCCTTGCAGACACTTTCATGGACGCAAGGTTTCCTATTTAGCTTCCAAACAAATACCGTATCAGGATATTTTGCGCTGTCAGAGAAGAAGAGCTCAGCTCTAGCACCTTGAAGGGCGGTATCTTCTTTTTCGTTCCAAATCGGGTTTCTTCGGAGCCAACCCACATTCTATGCTTTTTTGAGGGCGGATTCCATAATTTCGCTCAGTATGCATTTGCAAATTTTCCTTGGATAACAAAAGCTACATCATTTGCATAAGCAGTGACGCGAAGCCCTGTGTAGATACATATCAATTAAATAGGAAACAAAGTTAAATATACAAACAATTAACACAATTCCTTAACTTAGTCGGCTATGCCGAGCAACCACAGAAGGCACTGGATGACCCCTCCCAGAGGGGTCTAATCACAGACTTTCTTATTGAAAGAAATTGGAATTTATATTTATCCTGATATAGCCAATTGGTAATGTTTTGCTAGACATTTGTCCGGGACAATTTTGATTGCATCTAACGCGTTAGTAAAAGCCCCCCTCAATGTCGAAAAAGACACTTATGCTGCCATTGTCTATTTTTCAAACTACTATAGTCAAATCGACTGATTGAAACCTTAAAAATGCATTCAGCGCCTTGCATAAAGATTCATTATTCCACAAGCTTTTTATATGAAGGTCAACACGCCTTTCAGGTGTCTTGACGATGAATGCCGCCAGACTTATTGGTCTGAAGTATTTCCCTAAAGAGGTTTGCCTCCATTTGGTATAAATACCAAACGCACTTCTCTAGGATCAACACCCGGACTTGAACACCCTGAGATCAACCGAGACGACGATGCACACTATGAGAATGAAGACAGTTACAATTTATGTTAAATAGAGTTGGGCCCCTGTTGTTGAGCCACCGCATTTAAGTGTTAATTATTCATCACGATTTGTTGCCTAGCCTTAAGTCAAATTGTAAATACAATGGGTTCAGTAAGAGCAGAAGCAAATGCCCTAGTTGCCAGGACCCTACCGATTGATAAAGAAGTACCCATCGTACACAACAAGATAATTATTCTTGCTAGTTACTTGCTAGCTTGCTTTTCATCCTTATTTAAAAGGATATCAATTCATAGTAATCTTTTTATACCTAATTGTCCTTTGCGCGATTTGTTTTGATTTGATTTGGCGGAACCAAGGAAAGTTGATCTGTTCAAAAAAAAACACTTCTCACTTACCAAAATCGTTAACAAATTGTGGCGCCATCTATTGCAGACCAGTTGGGAAAAATGTCTTCTTCTTCATAGCTCTTTCTGCATTTCGAACTTCTTAGACAATCGCCAGACAAATGAAGCTACCCCATTGCATCCTTTTTGATGATATACCTATATCCTCGTGTGTCACTGCCATTTAAGGGACCTTTCAAACAATGGGAACGCATTTCATTCACTGGCGCCAACTCGAACAATGGCTAAACCGAAAGTAGTTGTGTATTTTACAAATTAAATCAGGTTAAATAGCTATATACCTTGTTAAGGTAACTTAACAGTACCCCCCAAAGTCATCAGCCCGTTATCAAGTCAATTCACTGCATGATTTAACAAACTGCTTTCAATTATGGAAGGACAATATTCTCGTTGTAAACTATATCTACCTAGTAGCGAGCATAAGTCCCGGAATAACATGCTAGTTTAGCCCCAGGATATGCTAGCTTAACAACCACACGATGGTATTATTGGAAAACATGAGCCACCAGGAATCAAAGGTTGCAAGCAAATCAGAACTGAATGCAGCCGTTGGTGTCTTGCACACACGCACACATGTTCGAGGTTAAAGTCTTGATAATGTGCACCAAGCACAACGCACATGAACACGAAATGGAGATTGGCCTTATGTGTTAAGTGGGTGACCAGTGGCAGATGTCACTGTTCTAAAGCGGGGGGCGATTTGAAACAGTTGTGCAATATGTTGACGACAACTGCGTGCGTTGAGGGTATTTCTCATAGTTTAGCCCAAATTGGGTATACAATCCGTGTGCAGTTATCCCGTTTAATACGAACAGATGTTTCAATGAAAAGGATTTCGTCGAACACGGTTTGTTGGCTGAAAATATTCACGTATCTCTCGTACTTGTGTGCCTATACTTATTGGTCATCAATTAAAGTTCGCATCAGATACGTCACTCAGGAGCGGTAAACTTCCTTGTTATAGAACAGAAGCTGATAGCATCTTTGATAGTTTGATTGGACAAATTATTATTCCAGTTGGCTTATAAGTTTTGCGTTAACAGTCTTTTGAATCGGTCATTATTCTTATTACTGTCTAAGGACATGGGCGTCTATTGTCTATTAAATTATAGGCAAGCTCAATCGCACCTTTTGGCATTTGTGCGTGTGGCATGACGGTCTTGGGGAAGCACTTAAGTATAGTTCGGTATCGCTCGTATCCTGTAATTTACGATTGGGAAATATATGAACTTTTGCTGGTTGATTTATTTGTCCGATGATAGCTATGATTAAAGCAGCTTGACGTAGGTTCTTATTTACAACAGCATGCGACTCAGAATCTTTATTCAGCATCTGATACACTTTCGGGACTGTTGTTTTTAGATGAAAACAAATGAGTTTCTCAACTATTTGCACGAGTGGGGGGGTTTTATTTTAAGACTTTTTGACAGCAGTAGCTTTGGGGAGAGACTGTCAAAATTGGGCTTAAAAAGTCACATCAAATGGAAGGATCTTGAAGAACTGAATCGATTAGTACGTACATTTCAGATGGTCCAAGATTGTTCGAGTTTCAGGCAAGAAATTCAACAATTTGTGTGGATCCCCTCAAAACCTCCATTCAAGGATCGGACCTATGGATAAGCCTAGTCCACCTTGCTGGAAAATACGGCGAGCGTAGTACACTGAAGATGCCCAAAGATGGCGAAGCAACTGTTTAAACACCACCAACCTTGGGTGGCAAACTATGAGTTAGTCCGAAAAGAGGGAAGTGATTAAAATGGTCAATTAACCAAGTATACATCCAAGCTTGCCGCGGACTGCAGGTAAACACTAACCAGGGCTCCGGTGGCTGATTAAAAATCACTCTCGTTCGGGGTGCCGGCTACTAGGGCATAGGGGAATATAAGAAAGCCTATAGGCCAATGAACAAAGGAAGTCTTTTCTCCGCTAACCTATGAGGGGAAAGAAATATTTTCTACTTCTAAAGCTGGACCGAATCTGACGAGTATCGTCATTTTAAGAAAGACTTGACAATAACTACCGAAAAAGTTAGAATTGAGAACACAAACGATTATGACTTCCTCAACCCCACAGGCTAGTTTTTGATTTTGCTTCCATTTTCCTTCTTTTTGCATGCAGGTCACGGAATTTCTCGTCTCAAAGTCACGCTCAAGCATCTAAATATTCTTTTTCTGGCATATAAACAAACCTAGTGCCTATAGGAGGCTGTTCCACATAGCCTTAGAAGCACAATGAGTCTAGAAGGCTTAACCACTAAAGTTATTGGGTACGTGATAGCTCTCATACTGGTAGAAGTTGATGAAGTCTGCTCCCGAAAAGATTGTACAGACCAAAACAGCGATACACGGAACAATGGCAAAACTCAGAGGTGGCGAGGAAAGTTTGACAGTCACACATTCTCTAGTTTTTGACAAATGGCAGCGGTAGAGGAAGACCTCGCTTAAGGTGGCACGCACAAGTGGAAGAGACCTCAACCGTCTTGGAGTGCACCCAATAAGAACCTGCCTATCTGGACTACAAAACTTATGGGATACATCGCGGACTGAACGGAGATACAGGAAGCCGCATTTATACCTCACACAAATCGTTTAAAAAGGCGTAATGGCTTAGGGGTTAGCGTGTTGGACCACTATAAGCGAAGGGTCCTGAGTTCGATTCCCAAAAAAAAAAACGAAATTTCATTCAAATGTTTTTTTCAACTGCTTCACCCCCCCTTGCGAACGTCTTACTAACATTGGAGAGCATGACTTTAACTGTCATTAGAGAGCTTCTCAATTAGCCATCTGAACTCTGCATACAATTTTAGATCCCTTCCATTCGTCCAATAAAATGAAAAAACTCTCACAAAGTGGTTGGAGAAGCTAGGCCTACGGACATGTTGTGCCAGCATTTTTTTCAAATTCTTTTTACAAATCCTTTCCGGACATGGGTGCCCCAGAAAGATTATCTGCCCAAAAAGGGAAAAACAACGAGCACATGGTGTCTACGAATGGTTACTTGATTTTGGAGTTAAATCTAGTTACAGTCTCTGCAATCTTGTCATCCCAAAACTGGTCTCCCTTTGGTTTTTTACATGACTACAAAATCGGCCTCACCAATGGATATAGGTAAAAGGGGCAACATCCTTCTTGCATGGTGTCCGTGTCTCATCTTTAAAATCATAACTGAGATGGCCACAACTTTTTGCCTAATTTTGATACTCCTTTCTATTCGCTGAACTCAACAAACTCAAGACTTCCAAGCTTAAACTAAACAAGGCTTCTTCTTGCTGTCTTCGTTTGTTCGCAGATCTATTTAAAAATAAAATCCCTCCTTCCGATATACATTCTTCCTTACTAACTGGCAGAGAAAGGAGAGCCCTTGGAAAAATGAAAAAAAAAAACAATCAAAACCATCCAACATATGAAATGACAGTTCAATGCCATCCAATTGTCAATAATCCGACTATGATTCGGTCTTTAAAATGCGACGAGGGGAAGAAAAAAAAGACACAAGCCGGTTAATTGGCACTCGCCTAGCGTTTTCACTTAAATCGATTATAAGTGGACGAATGACAGGAATATCCCTCTACCTAAGTGCTGCGCTAAACAAAGAACCCGACCGATATGAGTGATTCCACATAGTCAGCGGATGGATGAACTTGTACGAGCACACCATCTCCACCGAAGTGAACAAGTGGACTTGTGGGAAAAAAAACGAAGAAGCGAGTTACACAGCTGAGTTGGCTACATATGCGGCCGAGAACGTATAGCACCATCACACGATGAGAGCCTCGTCAAGAGCACCTACAAGTTCCTCCGGGACTCGTGTTTGTACGACACTGCATACCGTGGCAATTAGAAGTGGTTATTCCGCTGGTTTCGCTCCATAAATGCGACCCAATACAGTGATCCTGTTGGGAATAAAGTCACGAGGCAACGGAAAAAAAATACACCAACAATCTATCATTTGGACGGTTAATTGTGGTCTTTCGGTCTCAACTTGCGGCGATGTAATTTTCTGTTTGCGCGGGCCTTCCCCCAAAGACTGTGCTGAAGATGTGACTGATATGGTTATGATGTGTTGGATCGCATATTACTTGGCAGCACCACTTGCGGATGAAGACAACTTGGCCTTGGGCGGATGCAAGGCAGTTAGACACTAGTAGCTGCACAGGTGATTTTTTTTTTTTTGAATTGTTTAGAGAAAAATAAGAAAAATCCTGAGGGGATGCATTCGAAAGCAAGAAAGAGAGGTTTAAAGGCAGTTTCATTAGCAATGCACTGGGGAGATCGCAGGTAGGGGCTTTGGGGGTTGAAATCTGTGTTGAAATCTTCAGAAGCAGGGGTATATTAATCTTTAGAATTGCACACAAATTTTTTTTGCTTGATTTGTTTTTTAAAGACTCTTTTGTGTATCGATAAGAGAGTAAAATATATAAATGGAAGTTGGAAGTTTTGTTTATATCCTAACTTTTCTTTCTCTTCCGACATTTTTCTAACTTTTATGCCTGCGAATCAACAACGCTTCAGGTATTTCTGTGATGCCTTTTTTTCGTCATGTTTGCGCAACAGTTTGATCAACTTTGCAATAGTGAACACTTCCAACGTCAAGTGATGCCAATAGTTGCATTAACGAACATTTTGCAAAGCATCATGATCTAAAAGGCACTTTTCACGGTTTTACGATACCACTGCACATCGTCAGTTTAATAATATGTTACCTGATAACCTTAAATGTGACACATGTGAGATTAAAAACTCTGTTCTTGTTTGGTGTTAAAAAATGACTACTTTCGTTTAATCATTCTGTTAATACCTGTTGTCTTATTTATTATTTTGTTTTAATTTTATTATTTTTTTTTTTTTTTTTGGATTATTTGCTTTGTTTGAAAATTAAATTTTAAAATTAATTTCGCCACAAATTTTCTGCTTCTTACACATTTGATTTGATAGACACACGTACATTCGCATCACGTCATCATGACAACTGATTGAAGGTACTCCACTATTTCATACGAAAAGCTTAGTAATGCATTTAAAACCTGAGCCTTAAAATGTTTACATTTATTTAGTTTTAAGCTGCTTTGATATGAAAAAGAATATTATTGTTATTATTATTATAATGGACATCTGCTTATGTATGGCAGACCGCATATGGAAACACAAAGCGCTACAGAAAAGCATGTTTCGTTTGCAGTAGCTTGATGGACCCTTATGAAAATTAAACACTTTTTTAAGGTTCTTCTATTTCCATGATTGGGAGCCCAAAGGTCTGGGAACGGAATATTTCAATAAAACTTGACTCTCTTGACCCATTTTGTATGGTTTCTATAAGAAGGAACAGACACTTTCATGGGTTCGAAAAATGTTCCTTTTCAAAAATTGATTTCCAGGAGAATTGACAAAATTTTGCTTCCATCTTATGGACGGGTATACCTAACTATGTAAGATTGGCCCCCAGCTAATGCCACCAACGCATGATCATATGAGTGTGACTAGCCTTAGCCGAAACTTTGCCAAATAGGCGCACCCAACTGAACTTGAGTACTTCAACACCTCTAAGACGGTTTCATTTAAGGGTCAATTTCTTTCCGTCGTCTACCGAGCCATTCCGGAATCAGTTCTTAAGCTAGTAAATTGTCACCGCTCGAAACAATTAAACACGCACTTATGCGCAAAAACGGTGGACGGATTTAATTCACTTCACAAAAGACTTTACGTTCCCGGCACTTCCACACAATTCTACTTCGTACATGAGTATTCAATCGGCAGTTCTCTCAATCTGTATAATTATGTAATTCCGCATTTCGCCACAGTGTCAACTTTTTTTGCGGACTGTATTAAGGAATAAGAATTAAATTAAAATATCAATCAGAATCCAGATAATTTTTGTTATATTTTTCTAAACATTGGACATTTTCAAACTTTTAAAATAACCTCAAGAGTGGCTGGAAACTAAAACTATTTTTAGACCTAGAAACTCTGATTTCTTCGATGTTTTCGTTAACCGCCAGAAATTAAGTTTTCCTCTTAATCTAAACATTCTTATACTGGTATTTGAAGACCAAAAATTACGTTCAATAGAAAATTATGGTCTGCCCTGACTTATTTAAATTCTTAAATCCCTCAAGACAATAAGAGATCGTTAATGTCACTCTCTAAACAATAGACGAAATAAAGTTAGTTTTTTTAAAGGAAATTCAAAAAATGACAGTTAAAAGGTCAGTGAAAAAATGTTTTTGTCATTCCTTTTTTTTCCTTTTCAGTAGGACCCCTAACTAAGAGCCCAAGGTCCCAGGCATGGCCTAAGAGGGCCCTTGTTTCTGACACAACTACCATAAAGCTGCGTAGCTGATAATTGACGGCTGTCAAAATTTCGAAATAAATATCGTTCCACAGCAATGGTCGTGGGACAGACCCTTGAGGTACACCGGCAATTACCTCTTATTCTTTTATTTCCTCAGCTAAATCATAGAAAAGTCATCTTTTCGACAAAATCACTCGTTATCGTTTGGTGAAGAGACTCGAATATTTCAATTCGGTAGAGACAGCTGTTGATACGTTCCGAATTGACAGAATTAAAAGCTAAAAGCTCTAACGCCTGCGCACCATAGCGACTTTAACTTTTGTTATTGCAGAGTCAATGGTAAGTGGCTTGACTCTTGAAAACCGTATTGGTATTCTGAAAGGGCCGCTTCAATTGCTGGCAATTTCTTTTGTGTAGGTATTATCCACTCGACGATTTTGGCGAAATCATATCACGTAGAGGAATAGGACGACAAGAGGATGGCTCCTTAGGATTTCGCTTTCCTTTCGCCAGTAGATAAAGTCTTTGGTGCTTTCAAGGCTCAGGAATGATTTTCTCCTTAAGAAACGAGCTAAAAGTTGTTGTAAATAATCGTAAATCGGGTAGTGTTGTGTTTTTTCAATTTTTGGAGCTCAGTGCCATCTTCAGTCCTGGTCAATTTCTATCCTGTACCCTTTTACAGGTTCCGAATAACTCTTCAAGTCTTATGGTTGGTATTAGCGCTTTTTGATACTTTGACTACCCAGCTCCCTACTCTCTTGGAAAAGAAATAAATTCTCCGTTTCTTCCCGTAACAGTGCCGGGCACCAGCGTTGCCGTTGAACAATCTCAAAAAGTTGAAACCAAAAAAACTCACCCCACATAAAATACTTGAAAAGCAAAAAAGAAAAACAAAACCAGCAGCTAAAATATTTATTTATAACAAAAAAAAAATCAATAAAGAATAAAATCTTACTTGAACTAAAAAGGAGTCTTTTCGAAAAAGGGGGCCAAACGGCAACGCTGATGGGTACATCAACGGTTGCATTTGGGGGCCCTCTCGGCTTCATTGAAAGAATTTTCTAAACTTTTCTTCAACAGAAGTCGTTATTAAGTTAAGGACGGGCTCTCTTTAAGTCTCACTGGTCATTCGTTACTGTCGCAAGAATATATTTATAGTTCGATGGTTTTGTCACTGCCAGAGACAAGGTTGCCTTTACATTCACATAGAATTCCCTCTGTTCAGAATGTTCAGAGTGCCTCATCACTGGGTGCTAGATCAATGAAAATTCTCTAATTTATAGACCGATTTTTTGGTGGCCACCGACTTTATATGGGAGCTTTATCCAGTATTTTCTTGGAGCTTCCCTCTGGTGGCAACATCTTAATAACATGTTTATATTCAGCTAAAAGATGCACTTTTTATTAGTTGCAGGTATTCGAAACTCTGTCGCAGTATTAACTACCCCATTTTCCCTACATGTTTATATGGTTTGGTCCGACTTATTACGAGCTTCTACGTTTTGACGTGGTCCGACGTTTTATACCTTCTACGCTCCCCCAACGTAGTCCCCCAATCTTCCAGTTACTATACGTTGCTTTGACCTGATCCTACCTATCGCTGGAACTTCTGTGCTTCAATACTGTGTAGCATTATACTTTCATGTCTCAAAAGGTCAGCCAAATCATTAGACAAAAGGGTTTTCCTGCCAGGAATAAGGTCAGTTAGTGACTATAGATTACCCATTAGCTACTGCATATAATAGATGCAAACATTCGCAGACAGTGTGTCTGTGTGTGTCTCAGCCAAATTGGAATTAATTCTGCTGTCTCCACGGCGAATATCAAAGGACGATTACATTCCCATTTGATCTAATTGGATATCCATCTAGTAGATTTTTTTTAATTCTGCTTTAATCAAGGTAAACCCCAATTACATTCACGATTCAGTTGATTATTTAATTTCGCTCTCAATTGTAATTAATAATTCACTGTTTAATTAATGGAAATTGCTGATAAAGCATGAAGCATGTTCTGTACCGCAAGTGGATCCTTTTTTACTAATGAAGAACATCGCAAATATATATTGCAATCAGCATTAAAGGATTACCACCAATACACACTTGACATTCGTCACATTCAAACACGAATACCCTTCGAGCCCCGTGTATCGACCATAGGTGAGTTACGAGTATATCCTGGCGAACAATATTTAAGTAAGAGTGCATCAGCACTGTTGCATTATTTGATTCAAATTTTCACTCGCACATATTGGCAGCCTTAATTAGTTTGAATGTTATGTTTATTAATTAATTATGATAATGCGATTTCGGTGTTACCATACCACTCGGCCGCCAATCAACTCCTCAATCGCCATCAGCCGCACAGCCACACAACCACACAGCACCACACCACTGTCCACCAGCGGCTATTAAAGCTTGCCGGTTGACAATTGCGCCTATCCTTGGCCCAAAACCAACAGCCGATGGCCACAAATATGACCAGCACCAGAGGGAACACGGCCCACATAAACAGACACTTGCATACAGCGCCAAGCCGAAAGCTTATCATGACGCAGCGGTCGTGTTTAAGCAGACACAAAGTCAACTAGTCAACACTAAACTAAGAGCAAACATAACCGTCCGACGACGACGGATGGCCGATGGCAATCGACGAAGAATGTTTGCCCGCTTCACACACAGCCACACACTCCGACACACAGTGGGTATTAGGTGGGAGTGTGGGGGAGTGCGGCGCATGCACAAAATCACATTAAACAATCACAGCTTAAGATTTGGCCAGAACGCACATAATGACGCACAGCGACCTCTGTCTCCATGTCCTGGGAACAAAGTGTTTACACAACTATGACAATAATTATATTAGCAAACAAGCCCAATCGCATTCAATCTTCTGCTACCAACCAGGAAACCTCCCATAACCTACACTAATGCCGGGGGGAGGGGTGCTGGAACTGGCTGAACTGTGCAAACACCATCGCCACCCACTAACTGAGGGTCCTGGGCCTGGCAATTAATGATAATAGTAATTAAACAATACTTGGTAAGTTGGGTAACTAATTGTAATGTTGATTAAACATTTACGCGTGGGACCCGGGTTACAATCGATGTTGCTTGCTCATGCATGCAGTTAGCAAACATTAGGAAATAATTCATAATCATAAGGTGAGCGGGTGCATGCTGTAGGTGGGTGATGGCTGCGTGTGTGGGCGTGGACACCAATGTTTACATTTACGTAATGACAATAATTATTACTTAGTCGAAAAGTTGCTGTGTTTATTTAAACGATGGTTTGACAGGTGTCCACATTGTCGCATTGTGCTTTTGTGCGTGTGTATACTCACTCGAGGGAATGCAGACGTACGGTAGGGGATGCGAGGGGGGAAATCTGATTTGGCTTCGGCCGTTGGTATGTTTACTGTACTATTTGTGGCCAATAAAAAGCCTCGAAAGTAAAACATTATGGCTGGGATTTAGGACAACAGCAGTGTGATTGTCAATTAGCTGACGATCGAACTTGATTTTATTGCTCGGCCTTTGGGGAGGATGGCAATGCGGATAGACTGGTGTTTTATAAATGTCAATGGGTGGACAATGTTCAGAATGTTTCAGAGACTTTGACACGGTTATAGGAAATGAAACTTGCAGCCTGGAGCCGCATAAGGGTTGCTACTTCCTAGGAGGTGCTACTTCTGTGATTTGCCCTCTACGATGAAAAGAAAAAGGGACAGCTTTGTCAACTGAGTCAACTCTGCAGCTGCGCTAGAGAAGTTGCGGTGTCCTTGCAGCTTCAGCTTGTCAAAACAGGACTTAGAGTGTGGTGCAAGACTGCAATCGAATAGGTACCTTTTAGTGGAGATAACTAATGGATATGTTGAATGCGATATGGAGGCCCAGGGACATAAGCCTTCGAGACATTAGTTCCCACTTTGGCGGGACATAAGTTCAATATTTGATTCCGGAATTATGTCCCACCAGTGTGGATTTTTTTTTTTATTTTTCAAAGATGGGACATAGTTCCAACATTTTGTAAGTAGAAGAATAAGTTATCATAAGACAAAGTCCAAGCCCCACGTTTCCGACTTTTTTTTATAAAGTAACCATAAAAATAAAACCCAAATAAAACCCATTTGTTTCATATTAGAGTCATATTGATCTGGCTTATACACAACAAATAGGTAAACCAATTACACATAGCATTGCATCTCTGATTCACTACCTTCCCAACAAAGAAATCAAGTGAATATGTTGTGGTTAAGGCAGTAAAAGTGGTTCTTAACTTTTTCCCTTCACCTATTTATATATAAGATAACAATTATACATTTATTTTAAAGAAAAGGAGAAAAAACAACAGAATTCAAAATGAAATCATGAAAGTAAGTAAAAAGGGAAAAAGGCGAGTTTTTCATTTTGCTTTGTCAAATTTCAAAGTCAATTTATGTTTTTAAAAAAACTTGTTGTCTTCGGAAAATTTAACTAAAGAAATGTCTTACTTCTATTTTCTCAAATTTCCTAAGGCTAAAAGTCAATATACCTAGTTTCTTAGAACTTTTTGTTTTAACTTCAGAAAACTTGAGAAAATAAAAGTCAAAAATTCCCGATCGAAACTAAGAAATTTACAGAATTTCTTTAAAATCAAAACATGTTAAAAGTGACATAGTTCCGTAAATGCTTTTTGTGGACATAAGTTTCGTGGACTCATGTCCTATCGGAATAGGTAGGTGGGTGTGGCACTATTGAAAAACTCAAGTAATACAATTAGAAATTTCTTAAGGACAAGTGTTTAAGTCCACACTGCGAATTTCAAAAAGGTATTTAGTACTTTTCTTCGAGACTTTGTTCAAGAAAGTCCAAGAGCTCCTAGAGCTCGCTGTTGCGATCTTGCTCACTGAAAATAAAACCCTGGTATACTTGATAAAAATGCGGGTTCAATTTACGTCCAGCAAAATATTTTCTATCAGATTGACAAAATATTAATAAGTTTTACCTTGTCTCAAAATGTTTGTTGTGATGACATAAAAAGTTTTGTGTTAACATTTGTATTTATTTTACAACTTTTTTTGGATTTTTCTATGCGCACTAACGACTTTCTTACTACTTACTTCACGAGTCGAAAACCAAAGGACGCCATCAATAGCATTGCGTTCGAAGGAGTACAATATTTAAAATATATTTTTATTGATTCAACACATGTGCTATCGATTTAAAAAAATGTATGTCATATATACAAACATTTTGTTAACTTCAACATTTTGCATACATTTTGTCAATTTCACAAACATTACAAACGTGATTTTTGGTTCTGTTTTCATGGATATAACAAAAACTTTGTGAATTCAACAATAAAATTGTTGATCTAAGAAATATATTTCGTACAATATCGATTTATTAAACTGAAAATTGAGTTTTATTATTCTGACACAGTAGTTTACTACAAATGTTTACTTCCGTTTAACAAAATATCGTTCAAATTGATAAAATCTTAGTTGCATTGATAGATTTCAGTTATCATTACAACAATTTTTTTCGGTTCAACAAAACTATATTTGTTGATATATTTTACAATAGAATTTTGTCAATATTACCTGGTATTTTATTTTCAGTGATGCCAAACAGGTGCTTAAATAGTAGATGAGTGTTCTTTTTTTAATTTCGTCATTACAGCTGCGTCAGTGGATAATACTTAATACTTTTTAGGAAGGTGGGTTGGTTTTTCCTCATTTTGGATTTCTAGAACCGACACAGTTCATCAAACTTTTCCACATGAGCTTGGCCTTCATTCGGAGATTTCAATGCATTCAATGCTCAAAACAGATTTTGAACGGATTCCGCTACTAAAGGTCTACAAAAGTGAACCTTGACCATCTCATAAGCATGCTGGTTCCCTTTTTCCAAACTGAGAAAGGTAATAGCCTTTTCACACCCAGCCGAAAACCGGGTTTTCGCGAAAATACATGAAAACTTCATCGAAAACAGAAATTTTCCCATACATATTTCAGTTTTCAAAACGAGTCGAAAACGACTTCCAATCGTGGGATTGTTGAAACACACATACCTTTTGCAGCATTAAGCAAACTAAACAGAATGGCTGACCGAACAAATGTCACAACTCCCAACTTCAAATAATTTTCCACAGTTAATTGAATAATATTTTTAAATGCACTAAATTCATTTTATTTGTTAATTAATGCGATCGAAATTTGTAACCAAAATAGTTTGCACCAAAGTTCAACGACTAGTATCGCACACTTGATTGAAACGTCAAACGAAAACTAGTTGGTGGGTGTGAATGCATCGACGACGAGTTTTCAACGGAAACTCGGTTTTGAGCTCGGTGTGAAAAGCCTATAACCTTGACCTGATTAAGCTCAGCTAATTTCGGCAGTCCTAAAAGTTGCAGATGTTGTGTCCGATGCTGGAAAATCACAGCCGCTTTCTTATACCGAATGTCGTTCCATTTTTACATTATCATACTTGTCAAAAATATTAAAGACAGTCCTTAACTTATCTGAATCAAAATTGTTTACTTATGTGCTTCCTTAGTTCATTTGGGATTCCGCGCGATTCATAATTGTTTTCTATGGCTATGATCAAGGTTTTCGATGGTATGTTCTGTTTTTCGAAAGCTTTTACGAATATGGATCAAAAAATGTGGGGTAATGTGTGAATGCGTTAGTCAACTGGCTTTAAGGCAAAGCAATTTATAAGGGCACCTCACGAAACCAGTGCAAAAGAGGCCCCTTCCTCACGGGGCCCCGAATGGCCGATAGGTAAATATATTCGCACGTACGCCCTGGAATAATTTTTCTATATCGGTAGATATAGCTTGACAAAAAAATTTTCAAAGTGAATGAGGGTGTTGTTAGTGACTTTATGGCAACAGTGGTTGGCGACGCCGAGTTCAACAGAAAATGTGGCATTGCCAGGTAGGAAAGATGTAATTGTCAAAACTTGTCTTTGTCTGTGGGCTGTTTTAAGAATTACCGTCAGATAATAGTTATAAATCAGACACCAGATCAGTTTTTTTTAATTTTTTTTCCAAGCCGTGAACATATGGGAGTAGTATTAAAGTATTTGAGGACCAAAAAATAATTTTAATAGTAAATTTAGGTTCAAACTGAATTTTATAAATTTAAGTTTAAGCCTTTTTTATTTAAAAAGGGGAAAAACAAATATTTTCGTAGCTAAATCTACCAAAAATAATATATTTGAGCTCCTGAATTTATTTAAGAAGCTGAACCTTCTGCCAAAACTTTGAGTCTCAAAAATGTATCTGTAACTTACTTATTGTTATATTATTGCTGTAACATTTTTAGGTATGTTAATACTATTAATCTTAAACTTAAGCTTCATTCTCTCTGTTTACTTTCCAATTGGCCCCAAATTCTTGTATGCCGAAGCGCCCTGGGTACCTTAAGGTTGAATCGTAAGAACTTATCAAGAAAGCGCTGCTGTGACATCTCCTAGTAAGTGCTAAACGAGCAAAAGAGGAGCTAAGATCGTCAGCTTCTCAGCTATCAAAAAAAAAGGAGAAGCAATCGAGGAAATAGAAAAGTTTTGAACCAGACTCGGTCGATCTCGCGTTCCTATGACGTATACGGGTGTTTAATGATTGCTTAGCGAACAGGTTATCTTAAGCCTTGCCACCACACATTCCACGTTGGAGAGTCGACTTAGAAGGGCCACCTCGTCTGTCCTAATCCATATGCAAACACCGGAGGATGTATAGTTGTCCGAAGAAGGAACCCACTATTCAATCGTTCGGAAAACTGTAGGTTCCTTCCACTCGTCTGTAAAATAAAAACTCCCGCGAAACGAATATTTGTGAAAAGCTATTCTCAAAGTCCGATACCAACCTGTTGCGCCAACAATTTCCTCTATTTCAAACATTAATTGAAGAGCGCCTTCGCAGAAAAAAATCGTTTACCTACAACTGTCGGTCACTTCGCCAAAATCCCTGATCGTCTAATCTGCCGAAAAGGACTCTCCTGTATCGTGTGACACATTAGCGTACTCAGTTAAAGCGGAAAAGAAAACAATCAAAACCACAACCAATTTGAATAATTTGCTTGCGTCATCCCCTCGCACTGGCAGAGTATAACTCCATTAGCGTTCACTCATTCCGTTTATGGAAAACAAAAACGAAACAACAGAAGAAAAAAATTAATTAACGCTGAAATAATTATTCACACAGCAGAACACTATGACCTTAGCCCAAAAATGTAACAAAAAAGAAGGCTTTCGCATGCCATATTAATCCCGCCACCCCGCCAATGAAATTAATTCGTATTCTTCAGTCAGCGTTGTTCCTGCTTCCTGTCGCCCCTTCATCCGCCCATCCGCCCATCCGCCCACCAAGTCAGTGTAATACATTTTCGTTTCATTTCAATTAGCTTAATTCCAAAGTATTATTTCGAGCAATTTGTTTAGCGGAGGTCGCTTCATTTCAGGATAAACTTCCATCTGCACCATCCCCCGCATCTGGTCTTGAAGCGCGCCACCCAATTCAGGCCGTCGTCGTTGTCGTCGTCAGTAAATAAATAAACACCCCCACCCTCCGCCTGCGGATGTGTTGTGTGCTCAATACTATTTCTATGCTTTAATTACAAACTACAGAGGGAAACGGCACAAGGGGGCGCGAGGGGACGTCTATGATTTGCAAGCACACTCATCCCTTCGAGCGAGGCGACAACAACAGCGAAGACCTACAGGACTAACATATTCGAGCGCACGGCGGGTAAAGAGCGACAGAGCTCCTGTTTTCGACGGCGAATAATCAAGGATCTTTTCTCTTATCACATCGAACAGCTCCCGAGTCCCGACTGTCGAGTTAGGTGCGGGTCGCGGTGTTTGGGAGAGTGGGTGGCCGATGGGTGGATGGCAGTGGTTCAGCGATAATGGGGGCGGGTCGGGTTGATGGCGGAATATTACAATTATTTTAAATGGTGGTCTTAATTGGTTTTATGTCCTTCATTTTGGTAGTTATTTTCGACATTTCCGCGAATAATCAAGAGCACACGGTGTGCGAGCGCCATTAAACTGTTTGATAATTTTCACTGTTTGTTTGTTTTCAACGTCGCGGGTACACAGACTGAAACTGAGACTGAGACTGAGACTGCCAGTGTAAGTACTTACTTGCGTTTCGCGTTTCATCGGCGTCATCATCGTTGTCGTGGTTGTTTGTTGCCCTGCCGCTGTAGGGATGTTTCCCGTTTCAGTAGAAGGATACAACCGATACAACTGAGCAGTGGTGGTTTGCCGTGGGGTCGGTCCACTTGAGGAATTATTGCTTTTGGCGCGCGCGGGGCTCAAGGGCATGGGCACATGCGTCTGATGGAGGAAATTAAAATTTTACTTGGATTTAATAAGAGCTTCTAAAGATGGATGGAGACGTACCAGTTACACTGGTGATGGGAATATTCGGATTGCTGCGGGTGCTGTGCGCGGATGCCCGGGCAAGATGCGAAGAATTTTAATTAAAATTTAATTGCAGTTATTTCGTTATTTTCTCCCAAACATTTTATTTCCCGGCAATTAAATATAAGCTACACAACAAGCAAAAACCGGCCGAAAAAAAAATAAGAAAAGGGCTACAGGAGGTGATGAATTAAGTCAGAACGTGAGGGTGGCGCGTTCACCCTTTCAATTAATTGCGTTGAAAGTGTTAAGTTGCTTCTTATTATTTTTTTTTATAAGCAATTTGCACCCATTTTTGGAAGTATGTCACTTCCGGTGACATGTATGGTTGGGTCCACCCTATGGTGTGTAAAATGGGCTAGGTTTGTTTGTGATATCAGTGAGTGCTGTCACTTTTGAAGGACTGATGCAGTCGATAGAACATGCTGGAATGGGGGAAGGGCGATTGGATATTGGAGGTGGAGGATGCGGTTTAAAATTTTGATTAAGAACAGTGCTGCAACCTCTCCATGACTTGCTACACTTATACTTATAAGCGAGGAGTTTATGAGAAGGAAAATGTCGATACCTACTAGTTTAACACTTCAAGGACCATACTTTCCATGTCCTTTAAGGCAGATGGCAGTCTGGCACTTTTTTGGCAGTTTAACTGCTGGCCAAGTCGGTCGTGTGGTAATGTAAGCGAAGCATACCCTGACGTTCCCAGGGCTAAATGTACGATCTGAACTTTTTCTAGTTTCAATTGCATTCAGAGTTGGACAGTGCAAGGGCGCAACAGGTCCGTAGGGACCCTAAGCCTAACTTTTCGCAACCATTCGTTTTGTGTGAGTTTTTCATTTTTGGAACGAATGGAAGGGATCAACAATTTTAAGCCGATTCCAAACGGCTAATTGAGAAGCTCTTTTTAGACAGTTAAGCTCTCGGATGTTTGTCAGACGTTCGCGAGAGGTGGCGCAGTGGAAAAAACCCTAAGTTGGAATTTGGGTTGGCGTGTAGAGTGCGTATAGTGGTGAAGTGGAGCCGACATCTGCCACTCCGTTCTGAGTAACTGAAGTAGGGAGTAGTCTGGCAAGCTATTGGAAGTCCATACTGACGGTTAAATCACAAACCAAAATGAATCCAAACCAGCTATCATATGTCAAAGCGATTGTCACTGAAAAAAGTGTTGCCAATTTAAAAAAAAAAAAGAAAAACATATCACACTACCTTGTTACAAACTCGGTTAAAGCCGCACTTAAATAAGCATCCCGATCCCAGTCTCGAAGGAAAGTTGTCCAGCGAATAGCTCCGAATCAATGAAAAAATGATGTAGAGAAATAAAACACAAGAAATCGATGAAGAAAGACTAGAAATAGGAGGTTTTCCAAAGCGCCTCCCTCCCCTGTATCCCGCTCCGCCGCTGTTGTAAATTGAGATCCCATCACGCTGCCTGCCAGCCAAATACTGCGTAGTCAAAATTGACACTAATTATACTATAACACTGTTGGTTCGACAATATTGTTGGTGACAATTCAAGGTCCATCCCCGCATGTCAGACTGGCATCATCAAAAACGAATTATTTATTTCATGTGACATGTTCAGTCATTAACCACGCCAAATAATCCATCAGCTTAATGAGTGACAAAAGTCATATGAACAGCCTAATATGTCATACACGTGGGCTCGCCCTCGCACACCATGCCGAGCAAGGAAGGCGTTTCAACATGTACGTCGAAAGGCCTGTGCCTTGCGTTCAGATAATTGAAACGACATTGTTGCTTCGCAGCCGCCCCTCCGTGGGTGGGGTGGGGTGTCTTGCTTGCAAAATCTATAGACACACATGGAGGTACGCACTATGACATGACAACGACGGCAGAGGAATTATTATGCTCGTCATAAATGTCTTGATTAATTAAGTAGACTACATGATTGATTTGCTCCTCGTTGTAGTGGCAAACTGATATCAGTCAGTGATTGCCTAACGGTATTTTCACAAGGGTGCTTGAATTCATTGATGTTTACCATCAATACACTCGTATATTGTCCTTTGATGGAAGCGAACAAGAGAAGCTCAAACGGTCTCGGACTTGAATAGCCTCTTGCAGTCGGCAATGCTACGACCTGCCAGGTGAATGGAGGTTCAATTTATTTAATCGCAAAAGAACACCTTATATGAGCACAATGGCAGCGACATTGACGTTCTCTCTTCGACAATGGCGCGTGCACCGCATTTCGTCGATGCATTGCTGTAGGTATATCAATTAGAGAATTGTGTTCGACAGAAGGATCTACTCGAAATGCCCATCATCTGAAATATGTTCATCCGTCTTCGTTTTCATCATCATTCATATGTTGTGTTGACATTAATCGGGATGGGGCGGAAATTGTCAAGAGCCTAATCTTAATTACAATTTGAAGATGCTTTTCTTCCATGTTTGATGGCTGATTACGATTGATGAGCATTGCTAAGGTGCACATTTGCTGGTGTGTGTGACATGCTGGAGCTGGAGCTTCTATATAACATGAACGCGCCAGACTACTAGGAATAATTTATGAGGAATTTGCGCCTAATTGATGCGCACACCGAAGTGGATTTACTAATCTGGTTATAGTCTCAATCGAACTCAATAGTGATGACTGGATGCATTTGATACAATGATTTTTTGAAGTACTTCCCTCTTGTTAGAAGAAGTTTGTTTTCAAAACGAAAAATTCCAGATCTAGTACCGGAGTTTGGAGGGAAGACATCGAATCTTGTTCACCTGATGGGACTGGTAGTCCGTATTAAATGTATTAAAGCAATAATTAAACACAATATATTTTAATTTGTAGAAAGCCTATAAAATGTTTAAACTTATTACTACCTATGTCAAGCTAAGCAAGTTATCACCCTTCTCTTTTACTTCGCTTCTTATACTTTGTACTTTTTGGTCAATCATACTTAACCTAATAAATTTATTATTCCCTTGTTAACCTTCAACTTAATCTGAACTCCATCGCTTAATATTTAACAAAATGTAATAACAAGAAGCCCGATTAGCAAAAGCGCGTGAGTGAGACGGAAAGATTCACAACTTCTAAGTTCTGTAACTGGTTAGCTCTTGCGTGTATTATTATTATTATTAATACTATAAATTCTTTATTAATCTAATTTTAATTAATTTAACATTGTGTTAAATTAACATAGACATGACATTTTATGTATGTCATCTGTCAGATTAGACATTTCACAAAATGACAAGTAATATGAACAAAAAAAAACAACTTAGTGCAATACTTTGTATACATTTATAATTCAAAATTCAGAATTCAATTTAAAGTTTATTTTATTTAATGAGAAGAGGTTAAACCAAAGACAGGCAGTATTTTAACGAAATCTTAAGAATTCGAGGAACTGTTGCAGTATTGATGTTAAATTGGCCAACTACTGGGGCCATTCAAACTGGCATAAGCTTCGTCAATTGAGAGCGCGCTTACATTAAAATATAATCTCCGAATTTCTTGAAGTTGTATTTATTTTATGCTAAGAAATGGTAAATATCCTCTCTTCGTTTCTATTGCAAAGAGTACATCTATCGGAAGTCGAGTATTTATGTAGTAAACAATTCAGATTGAGCATTTCAACCCTAGCTCTAAATATAGATCCTATAGCATCCACAGAAAGTTCTTGCGTGTACAAGACGGCAGTGTTGTTATATCGTGGGATTTATCTATTTTTCTGAATTTCGATGTCGGAATGGACGGACTTCCGTGGGAAAAGGCAGCAAAATCATGGAAATTTCAGTAATCTGACAATATTTTTGTTCAAACTATAAATTTTTGCTGAAATTTCCTCAAAACATCTATTTTCATCATGATTATTAACACAGTGAATGTCAAAAAAAAAGAGCTCATGAAAATAGTCCTTTGTCAAAATTTCTAACACCCAAAAAAATCATATTGAAGCGATATTTATACTAGGGGTTGATTCAATGAAGTTTTCTTTCCGTGTAATAGAAATTTTCATACTAAAAATCAATTTTTTTTTACAAAAAAGTATCAAGAGTATTTGGAAGGGAATTTGAGTACAGTGAAAAGGGCAAAAATGACTACGCTTAGTAAGAAAAATGAAGAGAAAATGCTAACAACAGTGAGAGAAAGTGCTGCAAGACATACAAACTGCAGCGGAAAAAAATTATTTCAGTTGTGAGTGAAGTCCCATATGCAACTAAATAAGGTGAACGCAGGCTCATATCCCTCACGTTTTAAGGGTGAGGAAGGTTAGCGTCATAGGCTGAGGTCAAAATATTCTTTTTATATCTATAGTCTTTATGAGACTGCTTACTTACAGCACAACGAAAGGAGTAATTCAATCCCTAGGAGATAAATGGGAAGGTCGAGCGAATCGTCTATGGCATTATTGGTGCAACTAGTTTTCGTCTAGTGCCACTAGGTGGTACAGCTTCCTTAAATAAGTCCTTTACGATCAATGCGGTTATGATAGCTCGGCATTTTGCACTTAGCGGTTCTACTCATGGTACGCTTTGCTTGTAGGATTAAGAATTTTAAAGTTAATTTTTAAAGCGAATGGTTTAGGGTTTAAAAAGTAGTTTGCGTCTCCTACAAATTTAGCAAGTCGCTTTTATATAAAAACAGACCTTTCCTATGTTGTACATGTATGGCAGAAGGGATGTTCTACATAATCTTGTCTCTGTTTCTAGTACTGATAATATCCTTGTAATATTTTTCTTTTTTTTTTTTAAATTAATGCAAAATAAAACGCATTTATTAAGAAAGGTAAACCTTGGGGAAACACTATTAATAATTTGTCTCCTTTCAAGTTAAGATTGACTCCATTTTGCTTCCATTTTAAATTTTTCCATTAAATTCAATTTATTTGCATATTAATCTTAACACAAGACATTTTCCAAAATTATGTAAGCTTCAGTAGAGTTTTATAAAATTGGGACCATCCAAAAATAATTTCATAAATAAAAATGTAGTTATTGTGATAGAAATGAAATACAAAATAAAAATAAAAACAAACATTTATAATGCAGGAAGTGGAAAGATAAATGCAACAAAACAATTATAAATAAAGGTGTAAGCAAATCTATCTATATGCAGCGTAACCTGAAGAAATGTAAATGTTCACATTTCCTTTACAAGGCGTCAAAGTCCAACTTTACAGATTTTTTTCATCAATGACAAAGTTATTGAAAATGTGGATCACTTAAATGATCTTGGGGTCTTTGACAAAAAGATGAACTTTAACCTCCATTTGGATTCCATTGTCAGTTAGGGATTGAGACTTATAAAAGTTTTTTTTAAGGAATTTAAGGACCCCATATACCCAAACTTCTCTAGGTACTGTTCACTAGTCCAACCTGTTTTGGAATATTGTAGTCCTGTTTGGTGTCCGAGCTACGAAAGTGGATTTTGAAGAATTGAAAGCATTCAAGAGAAATTTCTTCTTTTTGCATTACGTAATTTACCTTGCGACCCCGAAAGTCGTCTTCCCCTCTACATAAGTCGATTAAAGTTGCTGAATCTGCAGACCTTTATTTTTGTTTTGCCTCCTGACTCGTCACGTCAACTTTACCTTTATTCCTAGATCTATAAATATCAAGACTAGACCGAGGACAACAAGAAATCAAATTTTTTTATATAAAAGGACGTCTCGATCTAAGTATGGAAATAATGTGCCCATCAAGAACTTGACACAGGATTTTAATGAGTTCAATTATGTAACTTAACAAATTTAAATTTAAAAAAATATTAAAAGAATACATAATATATTTGCGCCAAAATGACTAGATTTAAAAAAAAAAAAATACTAAAAACTGATTAACTGTGTGTGTGTTTAGTACTTAAGGAAAAAAATAAATTATAAAAATTCAAATGTTGATAATAATACAAAATTATTCATGCTAAAAGTCATAGCCGTCATCAGCTCTATGCTCCTCAAAACACCTGACACAGTCTGTTCTGCTGAACTGATATGTACGACTAACTTATCACTGTAATGGTTCATGGAATAGAATTCCACAGCCGCATTGCGTGTTCCAAAAATAGATGCCCCGAAATTGAATATGAGCAACGACCTCGTGGCAAACCAGTACTAGTTTTCCTTACAGGCTGCTAAGAGGCATTTAATTTTTTCATAGCTACGATTGTTTTTAATAAAATGTCGAAAATAATGTCTTTTTTAGAAAAAAAAAAAAAGATTTTTGGCAACACTCTTTTACAGAAGAATGGTTTTTAAAAATGAGTGATAATAAATAGCTTTTTATGTAGCTTGCCAATGTGGGCAATGGAGGCACGTAGATTACTGTTGAGTTTCCAGAGAACTTTTAGTATTTTAAGAATATAAACTTGAAGAGCTATTACAACCAACCAATTTTCGCTAGTTCGGAAGGGAGATCGTAGCTCCACAGTCCTCCAAATATATGACCAGTGTCGTGAAAG
The DNA here is from genome assembly GCA_963082955.1 of Cheilosia grossa. Classification (NCBI taxonomy): domain Eukaryota; kingdom Metazoa; phylum Arthropoda; class Insecta; order Diptera; family Syrphidae; genus Cheilosia; species Cheilosia grossa. The sequence continues at coordinate 21,731,169 of OY720147.1, read as the reverse complement.
TACGGCTGCCACGGTATGCATATGGATCAGAAGACGCTGCCAGTATTTCTTTCGACTACCTATGGTAGAGTTGGCAGTTAACAATCAAAATTGTCGCCATGGCTCAACAGTTCACGTGCGAGGAATTTCAGATTAAATCTTAAAAGAAAAATACAGTCCCCGCAACCAACAAAGATGGTTGGTGGTCTAAACGCACACATCTATTTTCTGCATTTCCCGCAAACCTTAACTTAAAAAAAAACACAACCTGACAATCCTCATGAAGAAACCTCCACAGATTGAATATCATTCCGTTTCCAAGCGACTGATCTTTTAAAAAAAAATCCACGTCCCATAATCAAATCAACACCAAAAGGAAATTGGAGAACCAAATCGCATCGAATTGAAAGCAATAATTGTCATGCTTTGCATTCAAATCAGCCAACTCAATATCAGAAAACCTAAAACAACACAATTAAGCGCTCACCTACGTACCTACCCGATCCAATCAATCGTTCAGTTGACAAATCTGATTGAGTGGCTGCGAAATCCCTGATTTCTCGTGAAACGAAAGCAAAAAGAACGAGCAGAAAGGAAAGGAAAAAAAAATACACAAGTGCTCCAACTAAGGATCCAATGCCGCACACACCTACTAGACACTATCCCTGCTACCAGCACTCAAGGAGCAAACCAAGCATACGGCTCGTTAACCATCTTCTGTGTGGCTAATCATTTGTCGCAAATGCGATTAGAGCGGCGTTTGTTGGCTTCCCACAACCTCACTTAATGCGGCAGTCACAGTCATTTATTAGAGAGAGAGAACGCGACCGGGGGCTGGTGGTGTATACACACAACCCCACGCCCCCACCCTCAGACGACAATCAGTGTTATTTAACCACCGAGGGAGAGAGAGAGATCCAAGGACTCAATGTCTTTGCTTCGTTATGCAACAAAACACCAATCTACTTGTACACCACCTATACCCACGGTAACCTCTGTGCGCCAGTGCCACCCACATCAAGGTCGATTGCTATTTTCTTAGTTCTTGTGCGAGAATATTTTTGTTGGCGCTGCTTTTCCCCGTGGCGTGGTGTTCTTTTTTTTACAACTTTTTACTTTTAAATAGGACTGGTATGTGTTTGTGACTATGGCAGACACCCGGATGCCTGCCGAAGTAACCGCAGATTTTTAATGTGCTCAGATTAAGTTGTAGGTTATTTTTTATTTTTTTTTTGTTTACACAGCAGCATTGAGACTAAATATTGTGTCTGTGTTTTTGTAGGGCGCGATTCGACATATCGTGCACAGTGGGGGCACTAAAAGAAAATTATTTTCTTTATTTGCAAAGGTGGCTCTTCATGATGCGTTGTGTGTTTGATTTTGAAAATAATAAGAGAGCCACCTTCAGCACAATGGACCGATTTTGGTCGAAAATGTACCAACTAAACCGAGAGCAGCATTAGTTCTTTTTTTTAAGATTGCTTAAATATTCAACGAAGCTTAGAAAAAGGAGCGATTAAAAGGCGTCGTCTTGGTTTGACTTCAATCTTAACAGAGAACGAAGAAGGTGAAATCGACAATTAGTTCAAATAGTTTATGAAAGTAAATGATAGAAGAATGATGTATAACAAAATTCGGATAAATTTCAGACAGTTAGATTTAAGCTTTAACCACAAACTAATAAGCTTAATAAAAACATTTGCCTCGTACAAGTCACCAACATTGGTCTGTACCTCCACCTAAGTCAGGAGTATCACCTGGAAGCTGGAACTAGGTCCCAAAGCTAAAAAATGCCGACCTAACCTAAGATGCGTTAAATGAGCTTCGGTACACGACTTAGGTCTAATCCAGTTTCTGCTTAAGATGAATCACAACCATCCAAAAGGTTCCATAAATGTAGTGGACCGGATAAAAGGAAGAAGTATGATCAACTTTTTATGAGATTGGTACTGAAAGCTCAATCGGCTTTTATTTAGATCATCCTAAAAGGCTGCTAAGACTCCCCAACACTGTGAAAAAACATCAGTGACGTCGTAGGAGACTGCCAAAGACTTTCGAGCCGATTTTATCCATATTTTTATTTATTCTTTGCCGATTAAATTGCAAAAGACCAGTGGCAGAGGTGTCAAGATGCTGTAGTGTCTCCGATGTCATAGAAAGAGACCGATTTCTTGATAAGGATTTCCAACGAGAAACAAACAAGGATCGGAGCAAAGATAATCGGCTTATTTTGTCTACTTGGCCTGGTTTTAGTAAGTTAATAAAATCTGTCAAACAACAGGAAGTGACTCGGTTATTCTTGGAAGTGCCAATTGACCCTCCAATCAATAAAGTCATGAACTGATTAGTTAAGATTCTCTTGATAATATTTTAAGATTTTATTGGAAAGATTGACTCTTCCAAGCCTTATAAATTTAAATACCCTCATCCTAATATATAAAAAGTGTCAAATATTTTAATGTAGCTCATTCGCATCCATATTACGAACGGTGCTGCTCTATCAAAAGTCGAATGATAAGCAAAAATTATAATACAAATTGAATAGGTGTTAATACATAAGAAAAGGAAAAAGGAATGTAAATAATCATTTGTAAATTGGTATAAGTCGGTCTACAAGTCACTAAACCATGTTGTTGTTGACAGGGTTGGTCGCGCTCAACTGCTTCAACTGTTTTAGGAATTATTTGTAATTTCGCTATAGCTAAGTCTGTAATTGTGAGAGGTAGTCGTTTGGATCTATATATAAATAGAGGTTGATTGGTGTGGTAAAAGAATGTTTTAAGCAGAAGACACTTGTCAAATGTAACTTTAAATCGGCGAACTAAACTACATTTGAATGTTTTAAAAAATTAGAAGAAATTCTTTTCGAATCAAGATTAGCATTTATGAAAATGAAAAGTATTGCGTCGTACTAATAACCAATTTTAGTCTCGAGTTTAAATTTTCAGAAGCTCACAATTGCAAAATGTCTATGGTAAATATAACCGGTGTGAACTACTAAAATTTAGAGTCGAAACTAAACAATTGCATATTCCTTGTGCAATCATTAAAAAATAAAACGTGCAGTTAAATGCTAGGTTATTGTACTAGAAATAGGTAAAATAAATTTAACTGCAATCGAGATAAACTGTTGCTTAGCTCAAGAGTTCTATTGGAACGAATTTGGGATTAATTTTATCGGCACGAACGAAGTATTGGTGGTCATTTTGTGTTTTTCTAAATTTGCTAAAATCGGTACTTAAGAGCGCTTTGCCATTCATAGAGCTTAAACAATTGTCTACAGTTCTAAAATCTGGTCTAGCCAAATACAAATCGACACTCTAATTAATAAAAATACCCACCAAGAACATATTTATAATATACACAAATTAAATGAAACTAGCAACGGAATTTGGAAAATACTTTTATTCGGAAATGTCAGGGAGCTTTCAAGGTCTGTATTTATAAAGATTTGATCTTACACGCTACTAGGGTTGCCAGATTTTGCTCGCATCTCGACGGGACAAGTGTCAAAAATATGGGTAAACCTGGGATATCCAAACTTCTCCCAAGACAAAATAGAAATTTGTTTTTTAATCATTTGAATGACAGCTGTCAATTTGCAAAAGTTATTCACGTATATCTTAGGTGTGCTTAAAAATTACTACACGTTACCCATTGCTTTTCATAACAAGCGCACACACATTTACTTAATCTATTTTGTGACAACAACTTTGACTTAAAAGAAACGACCAGCTCCACTGTGGCATGTTTGCCAACCAAACTCACCTACTAATGCACAAGTGCGAGTTCATTATGCCTTTGATTATCTCTTTTAGTGTGCTTGTGCTGCCATCAGACACCATCCGAACTGAATTGGAATTCATACATCAAAAGCCGATTGGCCCACAAGTAGTGTTCCTGTAAATACGATCATTTCTGTAGCATTCTCTGCTTTGTATTCACCGCACCGTGCCGCTTGCTTGATCCATCGCAAGGACGACCACACGAATCAAGATTTTGTTGTAATTCCTTTGTTACTTACTCGTACGAGCACACACACACACGCGAAAATATGGTTTCACATTTTTTTTTTTTGCTTTTATTTAACTCGGCGGCGAAATGGGCATAGGAAGTGAAAACGTGACACGAACTTAAGCTCTCGAGGTTTCCGCCGACTCCATATAACCACAATAGGTCTGTCATTATTGCCAGCGCAACTGAGCGCATACCTATTTGTAATTCAGATGTTCTTATTAATTTTTAATGCCATTTAAGTGATTAGGTGATTTGTACCACGGGAAACGATGCTAATGTCATGCATGTGTTTTGCAGGCAACGCACGTGCTTGCACAACCGCCGTGCATTATATTGCTAATGGCAAGGGCCATAATGGAATTATTTTCCTCACTTGTGGAGTTCTTTCTTTTATTTGGCACGCGTTTTGGGATATTGTCAAGTTGCCATTGAGGGCTGGATGTTGACTGGCCAGCCTTGGGAAGATTCCATAAGTGTTTATGTTGGGCTGGTTTTTGTATGATTGACTTAAATGGTTATTCAAGTCGTAAGAGGCACAAGCAGTAAATAAAGTTGTTATGTCTAATATGTCTTAACTTTTCCATATCCCGTCGGGCCCCCAAGTGGATCCCACCAAACATTACATTGCCCGCCACTCACTATGTATCATAAGGGACAGTCGGCACACAGGGGTAGGATCTAGATAATGACTTGAGCACATGTCCATGTTAAGTATGAAAACATTCCATGTTCGGGTGAAATCTAAGAATTTGTTCTTGTCCGGATTAAAGCACTTCCCACTCGGATCATGTCTTTGCATTTTTTCCTTTCCGGTTTAAAACGGAAAATACTTCCCTCCCAGATCATATCCTAAAATTTTGCCTTGTCCGGATCAAAGCGGAAAATACTTCCTTTTCGAATGACATCAGAGAATTTGTTTCTTGTCCGAATTAAGGCGCAAAATATTTCTCTCTACCACCGAAAATGGTTGGATTGGGTTATGTGTCGCCTTGGCTTAGTCAAGACACACTTGGACAAAAATCAAAGGTCCATTGACATACCAGAGGACACCTAAAACTGGACTTGATGGTGGGAGACGAGCACACTTTTCTTGCGATAAAGAGCTATCGGTCTCGGATCCGCACCGTAGATGAGTTGCGACAGTCTTGCACGTATTCAAGAGAGAGAGACCTTCAGATCTGCATAGAAACAAGAGGGAACGGAATCACCTACTCATTATTCTGGCTCCTACCCAATTCGCAATTGTGCTTCTAGCAACCGGTTGCTCTACCTTCCGTGGTAAGGACATTTCATTATTACATGCATTTGCTGTAAACTTTTTTTTGCATAGAACGTGATTAAAATTCAACAACATGTCCGTATGAAGATTACTCCCGTTCAAAGGAGCAAAACCCACCGCAACTGTATCCAAGACACTCATCGGCAACTTCGCACAAGTCATTCTACTAATTCCAATATTACACAGATGGATGCCATTGTACTGCAATCAGCTAAGGTTTCTCTTTGCCAAGATGAATGAATACAGAAAGCTTCACCACCACTGCACACACAGAGTATCCTTGCCTTGCGACAACAGCTCCGCTCCGTCACGGGTAGCTATCCCCCTTCTACTTGCGAATATCCTCACAGTCACAGTCACAGTCTCTCCGCAACGGGAAAAAGTATCTCAAATACTACACACAGCCGGGGTAGGTATTGGGAAAGGATTTAAGTTCATTATCTCCAACAAGATTTCACTCTAATTAAAAGGTGGTTTGGAGTTTGTGGGCAGTAAGTAATTTATTGTCTAGAAATTTATCATAATACATTATTTTGTGTCGGTGTGTGAGTGTGTATATCCATGCGTCTTCCATCTGTATAAACTGGTATACCTACACCAACTGTATGGAGCGGGTGTGTGTGCTCTGTCAGTTCAGTTTCGGAAACGATGGAGCCTTTCTAAATTGGTTGCCCAACAGGAGTGTGGCTGGATTGTGTAAATATATACGAACAGGGATTAATTGTTCCACCTTCATCGTCGACTTGGTCGGTTTCTTGTGTAAGACTCAACAGGAACAGAAAAAAAAAACAATAGGAACACCCAGAACATAGAAAGGACGCGCCAAACACTTGGAGCGGGCCAGCAACTGGCAACACGACCGAAATAAGAAAGGACAGGGAATTTTAATGAATGACATGAATTTCGTAATTATTATGAATTATGGATAGAATAAGCGTCCTGTTAACAGGATTGTTAAACTAAATAAATAGACATGAAATTTCATACTATTTTAATTTCATTAGCACAATTCGGTTTAATGGTCGCTCTGGTAGGTAGGTACTATGGTGGCATCCTTTCGCTTTGTCTCTCTCCCTTTCGCAGAGAGCTGGTGCGGCCAAGCAGTCTATGGTTGATTTAGAGTATTTTGGGGGGTGGTGGTAGGTATATGTTTGGATGCGAGTGTGAGACCTGTATCCGATGAGGACAACCGAGAACAGACACTCGATTCCAATTAGTGCAGTGTAATTATTTTAATAAATGGTGAAGTCCTGATGATATGAATAGCGTCAAATGGTTGCTCTCGGGCTTATCCATGTAAAGTGAGACTTCAATAGATGTGTTTGCGTGCCTTGGTATTGCCGATCAAACGTATATTAATAAGGGGTTTACGCAACAATATTGAATGGAGGTTGCCAGTTGATTGGCTCAATTTGTTCTACGACAATTTAAATACATGTGCGATTTATTTAATTCTATTTATGGCTTACAGTGGAAAGGCTTTAAAAAGGCGAATATTACTATTACGGTAGGGTAGAGCGGGGCTAGGAGATACTTTTACGACTAAATTTGATGTTGCTTCTACGATTTTGCTAATGATTGAGCTAAGCCTATTTTAAAACAGACAGCAATATTTAAGCTACAAAATTCACCCAAAAAATCCAAAATCCAATAAAGTCTGTTCAGAGGATGTCAAAATATTGCCTTTCTTAGAATAGTTGTAACAATGATTACAAAATCAGGAAAAGGGATAAATTTTAAAAATAAATCACAATTCGGTTGCTGGAAAAACCAAAACCTTTTCCTTCACCTGCAATATCGAGCATCAGGCCTAATGGAAACACATCTGACGCACTTTAATACAGGTATTTACTTGTACTGGAGTTCGCCCTCCGGGAGAAATTCTACTATTATATTGACCTGGCTTATACACAACAAATTGGAAAAGTGATAACAGACAGCATTCCATCGCTGTATTATATTCCCAACTTTTTCCCTTCGCATATTCATATATTTATAAGATACGATTTCCTGAACAGCTTTGATAGACCTTACAAAAAACACAACTTCTTCTTCTGAAAGGCATTCAAGGCGTAGACTATTGCTTCGCAAAAGCAGCATCTCACATTTATAAGCTTTATAAGCAGTAGGTTATTACTTCGGCAGGGCCCTTACCAAACTTTATAGAGGCTCAAAAATAAAAAAAATGTGTGTGATAAATATTATACACTGATTTTTTGAATAATACACATTTTACTTACAATGGGTGTCACTTTTTGCAAAAATATGTGTAATTTGTCCTCTTTTTGGGATTTCTCAGTTTACGGAATTTTTCGACACCACAAAACTACAAAAAAACTTTTTTTCAACACTAATTCAGAAATTTTGCTCCATCTATCTGGAGTGGACACGACCTAAAATATATTTGTACCCGAACTCATTCACTTCTCAACACAACACTTTTGCTTTTTTAACAATCGTCTGAACACACCCATTTGATAGGTCAATTTCTTTTGCAATTTAATTGAATATGTTAAGATTTAAGTTTTTTATTAATGAATTAAAAAAATATGTATACATAATTTTGTTATTTTTGTTCTTGTTTTTTGTTCTTCAATTTTTCATTTGAGATTTTTGGCAGCGCCCTCTTTTTGCTGGAAGTGTATATGGTCACCCTAGTCCTGCTGCTTAGTAGGTAGTCCAATACACAACCCGCTAGGCTTATTCTTCATAATGCTGTAGCAGTGATAAATCTGAACTACTTGAGATATTTAAGAGCTTCTTGACTTGAAACAAACTCACAGCTTACTCGACCGAAGCCGTAAGCTAGACATTTAGTGTTACCAAATTTATTTATGAGCGGAGTGTTTTTATTTAAAATCACATTACTGACTTTATTTTTATTACTGAGTGTTTTATTTTGCTCCATTTTCCCCCGATTCATTGAATGATGTTTACTTCAGACAGCTGTGATTTATTTCATTAGAAATTGTTTTCTACCTCTATAAAGCCTCCATAAGTAAGTAAGGAGGAAGTAAGTGCTTCTGTACAGCTCCCAATCGCAAGCTGTTGACTGCATGATATTTCATTGCTTCTATAATGCCTCCTGTCAGAAGCCCTACACAAGCTTTTAGACAGCACTTCGTGCCACAAGCTTCATCGAAACAAATAACTTTCCACGAATCTCCTCACATACTTTCAGAATTCTAATAGAGATATTAATGAAACTTAAATTCATATCTCGCTATAAAGTCTGTGTATATGCCCTCTAAAGTTATTATCGAAACAATTACTTCGAAATGGTTCAACTTCGGTTAACAAAGCTGTTGCCTACAGAAATTAAAATATATAACCTTACCGGAGTCAAGCTTTTACTTGAGCTTGGCGACCTTTCTGGATATGCTTTTAATTTGTTGCTCAAGAAACGATCGTTTCTCAGGAAAACTGTTTCTGTTAAAATTGGTGCAATTTTCTAACTCCCCGCGAGACCGTTCTCTTTTTTATCACAGAGAGCACTATAAAATTTAAACCGGAGTCCGCACAGAGCTCATATAAAGGTATATATAAAAATTTCACCAGAGTATAAACGCATTGCTATAAAAGCAACCAGCACTGCATTTCTTGAGTGTGAAAAGCACTACCAAAAATACAAACAAGAAAAGGTCACAAATCATCCATCCGATTTTCCGGACCTGACACAGTACGGTTTCAACTGATGATGAATGAAAAATTGAAATAGGCACGTCGTTTGCTTTGAAGAAGACTAACATTTTGCTCTTTCACGCGACCCTTAATTTTAAGGGAAACTTTTAAATGTTTAAATGTTAAAACATACTTCTGTTACATCTAACCTACCCATTCAATACAGAGTTTCTAAAGAAGGTCTGTGGAAATATTTTAAAAAACACTTAGGAGCGCATAGAAAATTGCGGCAAGTGGTTTTTTATTCACATTGGACAAACTTGCCTATTGATCAAAACAAAAATTCAAAAAAAAAAGAACAGCTGGGAGTGTAGCTGCTTATAAAACCCTATAACCGTTGCGCTAACCATTAACTCTATTTTTAAATCTGAACTCGGCACAGTAGTAAGCTGACTTCTTTCCAAAGTCAACTCTAAATCAATTGAATTTCGTTTCTATTTATTTACATCCCAATCCCGATTTCCCATTTCCCATATCGTTTAATGAAATCAGTTGTCGGATAATTTCTCTCAAATTATTTGCCAGCCAAACGCATTATACTCTCAACTCTTTGACCTGTTAACTGAATGAGGTATACTGCAAGCCATGTCAAAGAAAGAGCGAAATTCCCATGGAGGTAAGACAGGCAAAAAAAAAAAAACAAGCTCCAGTCCAACACATAGCTGTGAGGAATTTCAATATTGGCAAGGAGCTTCATTATCTCTAGACTTTCATCGCCTCCCCCCTTGGCTGGGAGGGCTGCTTAACACGTCGTCGTCATCGTCAGCGTCTTCTTCATCGATAATCGTTTGAAACACCATACGCCACGTTTTCAGGATCCATTCCGCTCCGCAACGAAAAAGATCTGAGAACTGATAGTCTGCCAAAGTGTCTGGCTGTTGGGTGCGCCGCACCTACCGCTACCTCCCATCCGAACACTTGATTCTTATGATTGCCGGTACTAGTTTAAGTTTAGTGTACGTACACAGTACACTCTATCTATCTGGTTGGGTTAATGAGATTTTGTGCACCAGTTGGGTTTGGCTTTGCTGTTCAAGTTTTCTTTATTGCTTGTGCGGATAGAGGATACTGCGAGGAAAACTCCGGCAAAAACCTGGAAAGTTAAATTTTCCCTAATGACACTCATGACATTAATTAATTATTTGGTTTTGTTTTTCACCTTGACGTCGTTGGCCGCACACTCTCGTTGAGTTGAGGAACGACCCGCAATTAATGGAAGAGAAAGTGTTATTTATTTGCTCAAGTAAATACAATTGCTCAGAGTGGTTCGACTGTGTGTGTGTATGTGTGTGTGGTGTGTGTAGATACGACTTTTACTGGAAAGTTAGTTGATTTTTGCAAATTGCAGTTTTGTAGCTTCAGGTTAGGGTACTTTTTTTTAGCAAGTTTTGTAACACAGTCTCGAATACGGACGGTCAATCTGAAGCTCTGCAATGTAGTTACTTGAACTGAAATTAGTCACGACAGGCTTTGAGCAAGCCGATTGGGATAAGATGGACATCAGTTTCGGCCAGGAGCATCTTACAATTTTGTTCAGAAGAACAATCTTTAAAGTTCTTGTATAAGGGTGCGTTCAGTAAGAAGGTTATTTAAAAAAAAAAGCGTGGTTAAGAAGGCAGCTTTCATTGATCTAACTATAGAGGTATATTTCGTGACATGTTCTTTTTGCCTGTGTCTAAAGCCTCCAAATATTGTTCGTAGTTCCTTTATCTTCTCGTTCTCGTGACATTCCTTCTTTCTCTTTGGCTCACGAGTTGGCATAGGTCTTTTGTACAACGTACCTAATAGCTGGCGCTCTTCATAGAACCAAGGGACGGCTAAGCCACATGCCACCGGCTTTAGCTCTTATTTCCGAGATGGAATCATAGGTGGCGTCTAATCTGCAGCTTCAGTTAAAAAGTTTCTTAAGACTCATAACCGTAAGAATGGAAGCCCGACTTAATGTCGAGGTGGCGACTTTAAGTGTCTCCATTACCATTTTTCGCCCGCAATCGAGCAAAAGCAACTCTTATATTGCCAAAGTGGGCAAAGTGGGAATTCTACCCCCTTTTGTCTACGAAGTCTTAAGAAGCACCTGGCCACACAGTTAATGCATGTGTAGCTATTCAATTACGGAAGAAAGTCAAGAATTAGGACGGATTCGCACCACCTGCAACGTTTAAGAATGCAACGACCTACGAACACTGCAGCTGAACAACAAGTGGAGTCGCTAAAGCTGCAATAAATCAGATATTTCTGTCCAGGGAAAGATGTGTTCAAATAGTCAAATCCTTAACCGGTGCGCTCTCTCATCCGATAGAATAATCCTACGAGGGAAGTGCTTATAGAGCTTATTCGAAGGTTTAGAGCCTCAGTAAAAACGGACTTGCCGAATCGACAGACTTTGAGAAGACTGTCAAAAGAGAGATTATATTCGATAAGAAGAACTTCTGAAAAAAACTTCTGTTGACGTAGAGGACAATGCTGAAGGTGATGCGGTTTTATAGCGTTTGAGAAGAGCTAATTCAGTTCACCGTCTGATGAGTAGAGGAACGACCACAGTTTAGGATGCTCGTACCGCTCCTTTAGCCACTGAAACTTTAAATGCCACGTTCCTTTTGCAAAGAGCCCTCCAGGAAACATAACATCCTTCACTTCTTCCTTAGTATCTGATGGACATTTAAAGGGCGGTAGGCTTTCTCTTCCAAATTTGTGATCTGTAAAGATCTGTTATGTTCTTTCTATCATGGGAATTAGTTTATGGTTACATCTGCCTTTGTGGTATCATCCCATAAGGTGGCGTTAAGCCCCTCACCTATCAACAACTGCTCCCATATCCTGAAGCAGGTTAACCACTGATATATAACATCATGGTGGAGGGAGCTATACCTCATCCCATTACGCCTTTTTGTTAACGGACAATTGCAGGCTAGCTGTCGATATGGAGTATTTCAAATCCTCCCTCGACGAAATGATTTAGATCTCTACCTGAAAGTGTTCATGCGCCTTCAGCTAGTTATTTGGACGGTCTTTTGATTCTAATCAACTAGTTCTAGGCCGGCAAATTCAAGTCAATTTTTGACAGTACTGAGTGTTTTATTTTTCATACTGACAGTGATAAGAGCCTCATCTCATCTACGGCCGGACTCTATCTCGTTTATTTATTTGGAAGCAGTAATCACGGCGACGTTATCAGCAAAGCCGTTCGTCTTTACTCCTTGTGGCAGTCTAAAAACTATAGAGCATATTAAACAGAACCGGTCCATGGACTGATCCTTTCGGGGCTCTCGCTGATATGTTGTATTATTTGACGCCTTCGTCAGTACATGGTGACTGAACTCTCTCTTGTTGCAGTAGTTGTTAAAAGTTAATTGTTAATTTACATAAATCCTTTCTGTATATACGCTACAGGGACCTCACAATGCATGAGCATTCGCCATTTGTACTCGAACCAGTGCGGTATGTATACCATGCCAAGTATGACATTAAAGTCGTCCCATAAGCTCGGTTAAGCCCCAAAATCAAATCGAGGATTTCTCTGTTAGCATACTTAGTCTAAAAGTTAACTTAAGACTTCCTCACATTCAGATACCTCAAAGAACCAACCTCTAATAAAAACGACTTCACAAAACTCGTCAAAAAATAATACCACTCCAACGTGCCATCGGACAGCTTCCACATCCTCCTCAAAAGCCCCACAAAAATGCAATACCAATGACTCAACTCCAAAGCATTAATCTCCATTATGAAGTTCTCAACAGTATACAGCAAAAAGAAAAAGTCCGCCCCTCTCTATCCGCATTTCAATTCCTTTTTTTAATTGATTCAAAAGATTATCCCCAGAAGCTAATAATCTTTTTCAGCAAATTTTTTCATTAACCCTTCGACTTGGTCCTGCCACGACTCCATGGCACAAAATTCCACACAAATCCGGAGAGGTAAAAGGGAAATTGCGCTCAAAATCCGAATAAATGACCTCCACTTTCCTCCCGTTATAATTAGTTTTGCCCTTATGCCGTCCGCTAAGCAAAACCCCCACCCAACCCCAGCACTGCTTTAAAATAAATGAATCGCAATCATAGACAAAACATTTTATGGTGCCAGTTACAAATTTATATGGCTCTGGCGGGTGGGTGGTTTATTTGTGTTGAAGGCCTCCACAATTACTACTGCCACTTAAGAATTCCACTTAATTTAAATTATAACAAAACGAAAATGAACCAAATGAATGACGAAATAAAACAATAAGAGAACGACAGAAAGAAGCAACAAAAAATCGCTACCAAAAGAAAGATGCCAAAGGAGACGAAGAAACAAACAAAAATCGCGGCGAGTGGGGGGGGGGAGGTTGAAGAAAAAAAACAACTCACACAACAATCGCACACAATAAGAACTAAATCAAGAAGCCGGGTCGAGAGAATGGAAAAGGTTGGCAGCCCTTGAGGGGCAAAACGAACCAACCAGTGAGGTTTTGTCAGGGGCTAATGGGCGAAATTAATTAAAACTTTCCCAACTAATTAATCGGAGATGAGCGTAGGAACTCACACAACAGCTCCGCTTCTTCCAACAGGCAACACCTCCTGCCCCAACTGGTGGTGCTACTGCTGCTGCCCATCAACAGCTATCGCAGCTATCATCTTTGCCCACATTTAATTGCATTCGTACATGGGGTTGTTATGGGGTTGTGTATGTGGCCGAACACAAACACAACCGTAATTTGTATGTTTAGTTCATGACTACTACAACTTCTATGATCCAGATCCAGATCCAGATGATGTCTGCCTTCTCTGTCTTTCGGCGATGTGAGATGCTGGGCCACACTAGTGTAGTAGGATGCGGCGGATGCATGCGGCGGAGTGCGAAGTGAGGCACCATGATGTTGATGGCAAAGTTTGAGGGGCTTGAACTTTTGCTTGTTTTTCGGTTTAAAAATGCAAACAGGAGCGCAAAAGTAAAGCACACATTGAGTTCGTTTAATTGTGTGGATAGTTTTGTACAAAGGATATCCTGGCATTTGGAGTTTTAAGTTTTTTTTTTTTTTTTTTTCAAGTTGCAATCAGAACATCAAAACACCTGGACTTTAATTATGTTCGGAAAGCCTGTTGAACTTAATTTACACAAATGTTGTGTGTTTTAATTGTTTTGACATTGGGAGCAATTAGCGATTCATCGGCAATTAGTTTTTATATCTGGACTGTTAGAAGCTAACTTTGCTTTGGTTCCAGCATTGCTTCAAAGAGGAATAAATTGGAAACAAAAAATAAAATGGGCTTCATTATTAATGTGAGGTATTTTAAAATAAGTTTTCTTCAAAACACATTGAAGACAAAAAAAGCTTAAAATACATTTCGTCTTATAGGTTGAACGAGGAAGTCAGTTTATTCAATAGCTCATCGGTCCCATATTTGTAAAATTCGGAGGGAATTCCATTCGACCCTGCAGCCTTTCCATCGTTTAGATGATTTGGAACTTCCAGTACCTACATCTGCCAGAGTTATGAATCTATCCAAAATGTCATTTGAAAATTTATAAAACTCTCACGAAAACTTTGCTGATTGAATTATGTGTGTTTAGGCAAAATTGGTATTTTATTTAGCAAATCTACTAACACCCAATAGGTGTCCATAGCATTCTATGGAGAAATCCAAGATGGTCGGCATTTTTTACACTTTTTATTCGCTTTGAACCAAGAGCGCTAGCTATGTTGGCGGCGTCATTACTAGCATTGTGTGCCATTCGCCACCTCATCTACGAATCTTGATGCAATTAGTGTCATATAAAAATCATACTGAGACCCTCAAGCCTCAACTCACAATCCTCTTGCCGCTGGCCCCCTCAATTTTTTTTTTTTTTTTTCAAAATCCGCTATTTGTGTCAAAAGAAATGCTGCCAACCTTGGGGGAATGTGACAGAGCTCGGAAATATACCACATTTTAACATTGCTGAATGCTATTGGTAAGTTATTATATATTTTTAAAAGGTTAATAAAACTATCTAAACAAGATGTTCTGTATATATTTATATTAGAACAAACATGGTTGTGCATTTTCCGCTTTTGAATATCATTAACATTGATTTCATGTGTAAATTTTTCTCAAATAACTGAAGAAAATCTGCTCAAAATGTTTTTCAGCGAGCGGGCTTAGCCTTTTATTATTATAATTATCTGTTTCGTATTTAAAAATTACTAAGAAGATATTTGTTATAGCTGCCCTCTCTAAAGAGGCTAAGAATTTTATTGTAAAGGTAAACCATTTGGCAGCACCAACTTGAGCTCAATGTCATAATTTGTGGAAACTTTTTCTGTCTCTTTTGCCTTTCGCTATTTTAATTCATACTTGATTATGATCCCGCTATCGGTTCCGACTGTTGCTTTTAAACGGTGGCAGAGAGTATATAAGAGAGTTTCCGTTCGGTTCGCGCGATAATGACGTTTTGATCATTCGCTTTTTTTTAGTTCTTTGAGAGCTTACCTACTTTGTTCTTGCCGGTGCTGCCATTTTGGTGTCCGCTTTCGTTAAATTCTTTGTTAGTTATAGCACCTTCTCAATATTTCCTACTTAACGATTTTATTTTAAAACAAAGACATCAAAATATCATTTGGTTTTACGTAAGTTCCTGAAGGGTGCAGTCGCAACTTGATTTGCAGTTGAAAAATTCCAGTTACAAACGAACAAAAAAAGTGAGTAAATTCGAACAAAAATGTCTGTGCGTATGAGTGAAAGAAGTGTAGATCAAAAAGTATTCGGTACCCGGTGTTCATTGTTACAAACAAATTAAAAGCGTATCGTGTGTGCTTGTTTCTATTTGAGGACCATTCACATGACAGCGAATTGCGAACTGGCGACTATTCGTAAATTCTGACATTTCATTCACATGAAAATTTTGTTTAGTCGCAGGAACTCGCGAATCATTTGCATTGTTGAATGTAAGGTTCGAACGAATTTTTCAGCCGCGGGTTTGTGGAACGCGACTGTTTTATGTGGATTGTGAATAAAGTGTGACAGTTCGCGACAAAAAGTTTCAATTCGCGGGAAAATGTCTGTAATCGTAAATTTCGCTACTTTAATCAATTAAGGCTCAGTTTTTTTTTAGATTAGATGTTAGATTAATTGAATATAATGCTTTTGTGGTAAGACAAATAGCAATTTTCAATTCATAAATACACTTTAATTGATTTGTTCGCAATTCGCCTATTCTCAGTTCGCGCTCATGTGAATGGTCCTTAATAGTTATAACTGTGCGGCACGTCTTAAGTTTGAAATATGAGGCACCGGTGCCATTTCTCCCCCAATTAGTTTTATATTGAATTAAATTTTTCTGAAATCTAAAAACAGATAAATTAATTTTTAGCCGCACGACTCGTGTACATCTTCTTTAAATACTTGAAACAGGTGTGGGAAGAAAAACTCCAAGAAAACTTAAAATTACCCACCTATTAGTGCCAAAACGCCCTCCAGTTTTTTATTTTTTGTTTAACTTTTACGTTTTTAAAAATGTTAGTATGTTTGAAACTATGATCTAGATTTATATTCCATTTTTTTTTTTTAAATAAAGTTAAGAGGTTATATATTTATGTTTTAAATTAAAATATGCTGTATTTTTTGAGTTGTAACGAAAACAAAAAATTGTTGTCATGTCTCCCGGCTTTGCCATTAATTAAAAATATGTTGTTTTTTTTTTAAATAAAATCAGCTCAATGCGATCGATATTTGTTTTGGTGGTGACTAAGGTGGATGTAGTTCCTCAACCAATCTACATCGTTTATTTTTCATAAATATTTTAAGCAAATGTACACTTTTTCCTTAAATAAATCCTATCCACACGTAACAAATAAATTCAAATTCAACGGAACTTTCCCCAGACCGGAAGTTCCTCTTATTTTTTTGGGAGTGTGTTGGTGAGCCGGAATTTTTTTAGTTACGTGACATATGACAAGAATGTTCTATGTAACAATACTAGCGCACCAGATCGTGACCACTCCGTAAAAATAAATCTTGTTCGACCGAAGTTAGTAGTCTCAGTATGGTTTGTCTGTGATAAGTGTCAGGCCGATTGATTTGGTTTGCTAGGTTCGCGGGAAAGGAACACCATCAACAGAAGAGGCCACGAATAGGGGCTTTCCATCATATGGTTGACACTTGCTTCTTGGGTGCGATCTTTGATTCGGGGTGATGCTTCTGCAATAGTGAGGGACATTTACCCAATCTTAAAAACGAAAACCTCCCAGGGGGGACTGGGTTTCAGCATCCTGAAAGCGATTACACTCAGCCATTCGCAGTTCGCAATTTGCTGGATGGACCTTCACCTTCACATCAGAATTAGGTTCCATTATTTTCCGTTTCACGGCCATTGCCGTAAATAGAGCTCCTGTTCGCGAATTCTTTCTTATGCGGATTTCAAGCTAGGATTATTGTGTTTTACTGTGGAAACTTGGGACACTTTCCATCTTCTGTATCCTTACTAGTTTGACGTACTTTACACAGGGTCATTATTGCTCGGAAATTAGACGTAGTAACATCGACACTAAGTAGAACCCCGTCCCTTTAACAGTACTTCACCTACCAATCGCAACTACAGCATCATAATAATTATTGCCAATCAACACACCACCACTCAATCAAATAACAAACAGCATGTCCATCGTCGAGGCATGTCATCATTAATGCAATTGCCGCGTTTACCTACCCTCATCAGTAGATCATGAGTTTGCCAAATGCGGACGGAAGCCGATATATGCACAAAATAGGAAACCACAACCATGAAGTGGATCACCAGCGCATCGGACAGACACCGAGACACCATATCGCATCGCAAATGCCAGAGTATGGCAACCCATCCCAGCCCAAGATGGCCATCCATATATATGCGAGCCCCCTCCTCATCCCATAATCACGATCTCATGCCACGGATGTCTCATTAAAGGTGTAACCGAAAAGATAAACTAATTGATTGGGATTTCTTTGCTAGGCGAAGACTGCCCGGCAATAGGTCCCAGTACACCAACACCGCATGCAGTGCATCAGACTCCGACCAGCTCGGGGATAATGATCGACGACTCTCATGTGGCAAAACGGTTTTTGATTTAATTTCCGATATATACCAGCGACTATGGCATGCCTAGTGCTCACTGTCATGACTTTATTTAGTGTTGTCGCACCAAAAGCGTAAAAATGCCGATGCCGGCCGGTGGAGGAAAAAACAAAACAAACCACAACAGTCCCGACAAAGATGGTAATGTTGGGAATTCTGCACGCGCGTCAGCGCAACAGTTGCGGCGTTGCTTCGCGTATTCCCAGTGGCATTGTGAGGTGTTGGCCTTTTGAATATATGTATGCGCTGTCCATAGGTAATGCACATCCTCAAGGGGTTACCGAACTTAGTTAATTCATTGCATCGGAAGGGGAAACAAATGAGAGAGAAAAAAAAAGAAGAGAAAAGTCCTGCGTCCGCTCGAAATGCGTTTTTTTTTTTTTTCAAATCTATACATACGTCGGAGGTGGCGTGTATGTGTCTGTTTTTATTCAGAGACACAAACAGAAACCGCACAACAGATGGAGCAATTGATTGGCTCCTTTCAGCATTTTCCAACAACATATACTGACAAATTGTGGTGGCAATTTCTTGATCCACAGAATACGGATTCAATTCCCACTGATTGTGTATGCCTTCTGTGCGAGTGCGGCTCTGCCTACACGGTGGATGAACTAGGCTCTGTGTTGCCGAGCACGCACGAAATATATCGCCAATGGTCCTCATTATAGTCCTATTCATAGGAAATCATGCGCCTAGCGCCTAGCCGATAGTGCGGCAGCGGCAGTAAGGACTACACGCTGGCTTCGTGGTGTGTACCGACCGTTTTTGAATGCAGGCTGCAAATTTGCGTCATTCATACAGAATGAAACCGTTAATTTAACAGTTTCTCTGTTGAATTTCGATTGGTTTTCGAGGTCAAAGCGGGACTTGTCGACGACAAGGAATTCCGAATATTATCGATAATTACAGGTACAGTAAAACCCGGATAAGTGGCTCACCATTAATGTACAGTCCAGTCATGACAGGTACTTAAGCGGGGTAGGCAAAAACACTTATGAACAGAAATCTTTTCATATTAATTTAAATAAAAATCATCACATTCTGTGGTGCGAATAAAACGTAGCAATTCCTTTTACTCAAACGAAATGTCAAAATCGAAACATTAGTTACGTTTCGTATGGATAAAAACTGATTTCAGCTAACACTAACATTTGACATGTTCCAAAAGCGGTGCAACTTCCCTTTTACTCAGATCGGAGTGGATAAAACGTATAGCAATTGCTACGAAAATCCAAATCTCCTATTTAGCTGACTCTGAATATTTTGTACGTACATTTTTAACACAACGCAACCTAAGCACTGTGAATTTTCGACGTTTTGTCTATAAATAGTTAAGTTAAATTCTGTTTGTACAGGAAAACAACCCAAAAACATATGAAAAAAGCTTTAATTGTTTTGTGTCACGCGAAGTACGGCCTATTTGTGTAGACAGAATCATCTGTAAGGTTGACAGTTCAAGAACCTCTATCGGAAATTGGCAAAACTCAAGAAATCGGTCATGACATCGACACCATTTAAGTCAGGGTTGAAAAACGTGTTACAATCGTAACTTTTATGTTACAATGGACTTTGAAAATACAATCGCCCCGAAAAAGTTACCCTTAAAGAGTATTTATTTTGAAGAAATACATAGTTACACTCACTTACCTACTGCAATTTTTGTTTCAAAAAGTATTGTTGCTCAACTGTTAAGCTAAAAACTGAGTAATACAATGTTTTGTTCAAAATGCAACCATCACCATTCAAATAAATTTTTATCAAAATTGAAAATATGGTTTTCGAGATACGAGCCATTGCTCAAAGTATCGTTATTGTTAAATTCTTGTGGAGAACGAAAGACGCAATCATTTTAAATATATGAATTTTACATGTGCAACTGTTGCGCCCGTTTAGAAAACGAATTGTAACAAAATCTAATTTAGACTAGAAAAAAACGGTGTTGCCATCGAGATAGAAATGACCATGCATATTGCCTTTAAAACACAGTATTGTTAAAATGATCTATGTATATACGTAAAAAATGACTCTGAACTTAGCCTACAAACTCTAAAAACGAAGTTTGAAACTTATCCGCCTAGCTGTAGGCCTTAGAAGCCGACGCACAGACTGACAGAGGGACCGAATTGCGTTATGTTACATAGAATTGAAAAGCATCTCCAAATTTGGACGAAAACGATATCTTTCTCGTACTCGTATACGAGAAGGTAAAAAATACAATCGGAACCAAGATTTAGTTACAGTCCACAAAGTTAATTTTTCATCCCGGATTAAAGTTTCTCTACCTCTCTAGCGCTCTAGTATTTCGCTCTCTCTCTCTCAAATGATAAAGCAAGCCCAAGCTGTACAAAAGGCAGGCATATCCCCAAAATCGGGGCTGAAAAACGTGTTACAATCGTAACTTTTAAGTAACTTTTAAAATACAATCGCCCAAAGAGTATTGCTCTAAGTTTGAAAAAATACAAAATTACACTCAATGACACTTAGCAATAAAACATTTTAGAGACGACTTTTGGCATAAAACCATATCTTAGTCTACATTATAAGAAATAAAGCATTTAATTTGACTCTAACTATATTAGTAAGGTCCGTTTGCTGATACTACTCATAGCGATTTGAGTTCAACCTAAATAATGTTATGGGCTACTTTTTCCATGTCATAAAATGTCACATTAGATTTTAAGTGGAACTTAAATCACAGTGAGTAGTATCAGCAAACGGGCCTAAGTAAAAGTGCGGCGCATTCATGTATTAAAAACTTAAAGTAACACAAATCACAAACGAGTTTACTTTTTCAAATTTCAACGTAAAGCTCGCCTCTGGTGAAACAATAAAATTGAGTCACAATAGCCAGCAAAGTTGACTTTAGTTAAATTTGTTTCATTTCGTAAGTGGGATTTAGAGTTCACTAACAAAAGAGGACTTTGGTGTCGAATTTTCTTTTTTCTATTTCTAAAGACCAATGCATGTATATGTAATAATTGTTATTATTTTTTAATCGAAGATTAGTTCTTTTATCCAATTTTCGATATTATATTAAAATTTTTGTAACTTTTGCATCTTATATGATTTTTTATTTTTTTATTTCCTTTCAAAAATGTTTTTAAAGTAATTGAATTTGATTGGTGATTGTGAAAATTCATTATTATGCGGATATACAGGTTAAGCGTCAAATTCTGGGCCTTTATTGAGCTTACTTTATTTGTTGAATTTTCTTAAAAATGAATATTTGTGATCGCAAACAAAGTGCGAGGTCTTAATTGGTTTAACGTTTGTGTTTTAAAAAGTTCTCTTCAACTACTAAGCTAAAAATTGAGTTAGCGAGCAACGTGTTGTTGAGAATGAAAACATTATTTTCAAAATCGAAAATGTGGTGTTCAAGAAACCAGCAGTTACTGTTATTGTTAAAACCGTGTGGAAAACGAAAGACGGAATCATTTAAAAAATATTAATTATTTACGAGCTTTGAATAAAATTAACAGCCGGACTGAATTGCGTCATGTGAGAACGTATGAAAATCTCGAGATCGTTCGAAGTTTTGTACGAAAACGATATCTACTACGTATACGAAAAGGTAAAAAATACAATTCAGCTCAAAAAATACAATCGTAACCAAAATTTGCTGACAGTCCGCACAGTTAATTTTTCATCCCTGCGCTAAATGGGAGTTTTTGTCAGCTTTGTCAGAACAGCCACCCTTTATGCTGAACTGTCTGGGCTGATGCTGAGGTACACCCAGTGCAAATTATGAAGTGCAGAATTAAAACGAACGATTTTCAAAAAAAAAAAAAAAAAAAACGGTGTTCAACTCAAATCAATGTGAATAACTCGTCCAACGTTAAAGTATATAAATCGTCAAAGACACTCGCAAAACCCAAAACAAGAAAGCTCAACCAACAAACGGTAGCTCCCTAATCAATAAACTACTCACATACTCTAAACGATTAAACCCGACAGGACATCATTAGCAAATTGTTGGCACAAACTTCAAAAGCAACCATTTTTCCCTGAAAAAAATTCCCATGCACACCGAAAAACCGCCTTGATTAAGAATCAAACGGGCCAAGCTAATTACATCAGCTCCGTCGGCATTTTTCTCTTAAAGAAAGGAAATTCCGCATGTCCTTTCGTAGAACTGTGCTGGCAAAAATTCACAGTCATCATGGTATTTTAATCAGCGGGGAATTTTAATAAAAATGCACGCGTCAAAATGTCATCGAATATATTTTTGGCATTTTGTGCCGGACAAGAATGCCCAAACGCGCTGCACCAAGTATTCGCAGAAACACTTCGCCAGGTCATGTCGCTTCGTTGATCACGCGTAGCACAGAAATTAACTTCCCCAGCCAAACACACGGATTCTTGGGAGAATTCCTAGAGTCCCCCCGGTAGGACGAGAGGAAAAAAAAACACACCAGCTCTTGCGCAAATAAATTAATTTAAATGGTATGAGGTATTTTAATTCGGGACACAGATAGAGCGCGGTCTCCGTTGCATTTAATTAGAATGTGGGTTCGCGAAAATGCCGAGCACACCAATCCAACTTCGCCTCCAATTTGGCAACAAGTCTTATGGTTCTAATTAATTTGATTCCGCTCGTATTCACCGATGCATAGCAAAGAATGACAACGTTTCGCATCCCTTTGACAGTTATGGCGTTTCAGGTTTTTGTCTTTGTTCCTTAATCAACCTGAATGGGGCTCCTTTCGTTGGGATGGACCAAGTACGAGTATTTGATACCAAGTTGGTGAACAAAAATAACTGCTCGCCGGGAGTGGGTTAGTTGTAGTGATGTGCGTTTCTGGAGGGTTTTTTTTTTTTTATTTCTTTTTTGGCCACTCATTGGTTGGCTGGCTCAAGTTACAACAAGTGATGCACGTATCCTTTGTGTGCGGACTCGGGCTGACTGTGCCGCGGGCCATGCACGTAAGCGGCCAAATCAAAAACTATGCATGCAAAATAATATATTATGAAACGGCGAGACTGGGATAGTGCGGACTTGAAGTTAGCGTTACGCTAATTTGGCTCCACAAAAGTTTTGTCGTAACTCTTCTGTGAGTGGTTTTTTTTTTCGGTCTCAGAACGGAATTCGGAGCTAACCGTCGTCGCATATAGTAACAGCAGTGATGCGGTGTCCTTTGAAACTGACTAATAGTCTATAAATGTTTGTTAGGGCAACAAATTTAGTTTTTAGTTATTTGAAGCAGAAACTTGGTCCATTCGTCTCTGTGAATGATGACATTCATTTTGGGTATAGTAGAAATATGTGGTCTTGCAAGCGGTAGTAATGCGCTCAGAGCGGCAGTACGGTAGTTTAGACTGCGAAACTGCGGGAGAAGTATCGCAAATTTAAGACCGGATTTAGGTGCGAATCAAGAAAAACCACAGGGCTTCTCTTTCCGGATTAGTATATCTCTCTTTCGATTCTTGTCACTCGAGGAACAGCATTACCTATCGAAAATCGGATAAATACCTCCCATTTTTGCATTGACGCAGTATACGCCCAAGATTCCGCCACTGAGCTACTTTTAGGTGGAATCTTTCCCAAGAGTCGAATTCAGGGTTGTGGCCAAAAAAGAATTCCAAGTTTTGGCAGACAGACAGACAAAAGACCTTGTAACTGATATGATAGCACATGGGATTGAGGTTCTCAGTGTTTGTTATGATTCACTTATGAGTACGCTCATGAGAAACATTGTCCTCTCTGGAACATCTGACAAAGGTTACGCAGCGGAAGTGGAGATATAATTTGTGTTTTTCCAGGGTTTGAACCTGAGACCACGTGCTAACGTATTCAACACTGAGCAAATGCACCCGCATTAAATAGACGAGCTGTGAAAACAGTGGGTCGGCGAGTTTCCTATAGAGCCGACAACTCACGTCACGGTTACTGAGGAAGGCTCTATCCTAAGACCAGCTTGTTGCTATTATCTTTACACAGATATTTCGGTATTTCATTCAGGCCATGCCTGAAGAATTTTTAGATAGCCACCTTCACTAAGTAAGAGCAGTTTGAAATAGAATCTAGTTTCAGAACATTTCTCTAGCCTACCATTGGGGTTGCTCCAAATTATTATTTCTGTTCTTGAGTTGGTAAAGTTGCACTTTCGAAAACACATTATGTTTGTTTTATTAAACTTATATCTAAGATACTAATATTAGACAAATTTTAAATAAATCTGTCCCGAGTTAACATTTCTCAAACATGCGAAACCTGGGTCGGCATTCTGTAAGGCGAAATGTTCACACGTTTTCGTATACAGGAATGATTTACTTCTGCAACTTAGAGCAATTCATTCTTTCGCACGAAAACGGTTAAACGATTTCGCCTTACAGAGTCTGACTTGGTTTGGCTTAGGTGCGTTTTGTTTAATTGGTGTGCGGCTGAAATTACACCATGCTTGCTTTTGAGCAAATATAATGAAGTAGTTTCAATAGATACCATTACTTTGCGGGATGGAATTCTGTAAGAAACGAAACGAAAATCACTGTCGCGTTTGTGAAAACGAAAAAGTCATGCGAAAACGAATATTATCAAGAGATATTAGTTTCATTTTTAATGACAGTACCGGACAAGTTCATGGTGAATGTTTCTCCTTGTCTATACAGTCCAATGGTGCCGAAAGTACTCCCATAGGAGTATTGTACTACTTTCAACACCTCCGCACTCCTCCTTTCACATTCGTACTCATATTTTTTAAAAAACCTAAAATATCTTACACTTGCAGCAAAGTGTAATTTCAACATTGATAAATTTTAATTACTTCAAATTAAATGCAAATTTTTCAGCACTTTTATCTACCAAACTGTTGTCAAAAAAGAAAAAAGTGTGTTTTTATTTTTCGTTGGTTTCATGCAGCGCTGCCGAAAGTACTACAATGGGAGTATTGTACTCCGGTTCTCCAATTTTTTAATTATTTCGGATTTATCTATTTTTACTTTGCCTTGAGATTTCTCTACCTAGAAAATTGCAAAACAAATTTTAATTTCTGGATGCTTCAATAACATTGCTTTCGTGATCGACTTTGTTACATTTGCGTCGAACAAACTCTTCCGGATCTTGGAAATCGTTTTCACTGACAAGCCCTTGTTTTGATATGAATTCAATGACTGAATAGTAAGCACCAGATTACGAAAGCAACATGGCCGCCACAAGCTTCCAACCTCGAAACCGTTCCATTTGAAAAAAAGGCATTAAGAAAAAAATATTATAATACCAACAATTTTCATTGGTTAAATTTAATGTTTTAATGTTTTATTTAATAAAGAAATTGTTGCCAATGATGTAAGGAAAAAAGAGTTTCTTTTATTATTCTTACGTTGAACACTTGATGCTTGGAAACTTAAAAACGAGAGCTTGGTATCCAAAATATTTGTTAAAGCACGAACTTAAATCTTATTTTTTTTTAAAAATCATAAAAACTTTTCGCTTAGCATTTTTTTTAAGTGTTCCTGTTTGTTATTCATACCATAACTTAAACTCTTCCCCCACATAACATAATTATTATTTAAGAGCTATATGACTCAAAATGTAATCGAAACAGACGCTCCCCAGAAAAAAAAAATATTCGACTGCTCCACTATCTCCTTAGATGACGAACGACAGAGTTTATAAGAACTTCATTCAAGGACTTGATTGCCGCTTGGCTTTCTAAAAATATACGAACATCTTAAGTGGATATAAATACCTTCGACTTGAAAAGCAGGTGCATGAATCTTTTTATTTTTAATTTTTCTATTGAAAATTGTAACTCACGAACTATCAACTTTCCTTAGGTGCAAAAAAAAACAAATCGTCCATGGTTATACAAATAAAAGAAATGTATCCTTTTCGATGGCAATGAAGCAGAAATAACTCCATTGTTGTAAATAAGAAATCACATTTAAAAATGTTCGCATCGGGGATGACAAATGTGACACATTTCAATTAGTTAATAAAAAGATTCATGCAGGCGTTCAATCTCTTTCAATCTTTCTCATTTTTGGCAAAGAGGAAATGGAACGAGCCTATAATGGTCATTTGCCACATTTTAAGCCTCTTTCATTTGGAAAAGATGCTTCGTAATTTTTTAAATGCAGTTATATCCAAATAAAAACCTTAGAAATGGAACACAGCTGCCTATCGCAACAATATTATAGGGTTTAGTGAGGCAATGCTTTTGAATATCGTACGAAAATTCAAAATTTTGCAGAATATCTTCAGAGATGATACTTTTTTTTTATTGGCTCTTTTTCTAGCCGTTCATACCTGCATGGTGTTGGAAATACATTTGTTGGTGTGAGAGAACTTTTCGTTTTGAAGCATAGTCATAAAAAATGAAAGATTTGAGACTGTTAAACGAAAGCTCCAAGTGTCCCTTTCAAAACTACGCAGAGTCTCTAAAAAGTATGCAGCGAAATTCTAATTTAATCGATACAATTATCCAATCCACGCACCAATTCACCAATACATGTACCAAACTAGCAATAACTGTTGTTATTAAAGAAGGCTCTGAAATACTATTTAGACATATTGGCAACGGATTTTATATTGACCTAAAAAAAGTATCATGCTTCAACTTATTATTTTAAGTGGTCCAAATGCGTTCCTAACCAGAAATCTCTCTTTTCTTTTCAGGTCCATGACAGTTTACTATTACTGCCTACGCTGCTTACGCTCATTTCCCAGTTAAGTACTCTTAATAAGAATCTTCCATGACCACGGTTATCGTGACAACATCTAGATACTTAATTGCTGTATTAAAATGCACTTTTGTTTAAATGTACATATCCACTAATCTAGATATTAAAATGAAAATCATTTTGATTACCTTCATATATTAAAGAGTAACATCATAATTGTAACAATTGCCCATACAGAGATGAAAGCATTTTGTATACGGCCAACCATTAAATGTGCTGGAAACTGTCTCAGAAACGGCATCACGACCCGCAAGCAAAAATCTTATCCCACGAATTTATCTGTGCATCCCATTCATAAATGCAAATTACATTGTTCCTTATGGGAAAGGCTATGTTGTGAAATTCTTGGCGCAGACAAAAAAAAAAACTCACACACACAAAACCAACAAAGATACCCCGAAAACAATGCAGTGCAACCAGTTCGTGCGTTGCGGCCTTTTGACTTATTTCCTCCGACAGCGAGACGACTGTCCTTTGGATTGTACGAGTATGAGGCGGCTTTCCGTTTGTTCAAGTGCATGCGGTTAAGAAATACGTTCCTTTTTCATTTTTCTGTATTTTTTCTTTTCTCCTTGTGTCATGTAATAAGTAAAGAGATTTTTGCTTTTTTCTAACTGAACTCTTACGAGTACAAGTACATCTGCGGATGTTATTTCAATGTTATTGTTCGCAAATTTAGTTAGGTAGGACATTTTTGCGGTTTATAAATAGGGGAATAAAACCATCTAGCTGACTTTACTTCCTTTCGCCGAAGATAACAATTTAAACGGCTGAAATCCTCTGTCGTATCTCATAACTTCATGCGGTCGAGGGAATTGAAATGAATATGAAGTCCTGGTAGTGGTTATACCGATGAGTTGATAAGCGGGTCGTTGGAATTCAATTTTTCACTTAAATTTCACTTAAAGAAAAATTGTATAGACACCACTTCGTTCACGAGTGATAAATATAAAACATTAGCATAGGACTCACTTTGTTGGAAAAAATATGAGTCTTCAGGAGCTAGATATCAAATGCAGTAAGGGAATAGTATAAATCTCCTTCCAACTCTGGAACTTACGGAATTTTAGTCATCGAATGTTTACTTCAATTATTCTAATATTTAATAAAGAAAGTGGAGTGGCGTTGTTCAAAATGCCAGCCAAAGTGTTTACAAATATCTGTCGTTGCTCACCAAATAATACTGTTGCTTCATCTTTCTTGCTCTTTAGCAAAAAAAACGGGGTTAGTTGAATAAATATGAATAAAATCTTCTTTTTTCCACTGCGCCAACTCTGGCAAATATCCGAGAGTACAACTGTCATGAAAGAGCTTCTCAATTAGCCGTTTGGACTCGGCAGTAGGCATAAAAGTTTGGATCCCTTCCATTTGTCCCAAAAACAAAAAAACTCACAAACAAATGGTTGTGAGAAGCTAGAAATATAATCCCTACGGACCTGTTGTGGCAACTATTTATTTCTTATTTAAAATCTTCAAATTTTCAAATGCAGGTTAAAGTTTGAGAGCAATAAACGACAAAAGAGTTTCTGCATTTTTTTTTGCAGTGGTCGTACTTACAAATCAGTTCAAATCAGTTTGATAAGTGCGTTCCAACTTTGACATCCGGAGCAGTAATGTTAAGCGCTTCAATTTGGTGAACGTTACTCTACAACACTCACATAAATATCAGTCGAAAAGTCACTTATTCGCATCATGGGTTAAAAATATATTTACAAAATATTTTACTTACAGTTTGAGCAACAGCGAATATTGAAGGTAGTAGGCAGAGACCTATTCAGAAAAGGAAAGATGATGGCAATTAAGACAGGGTGATAAACGCGATGTATGTGAATATGTTAATAATACTAAATTTTGAATCATTTCCATATAACATAAGATATCTGTTGTTTAAAGAAAGCATTAGGTTAAACAAGGTAAGCTGTACGATTTGTTACCTGGATGGCGTTGGTTATACGATATTTGCTTTCAAATAACAGTCTGTCAAAAAAATGTGACTGCACAAAACATAAGCAATGATACAAGTATTCGCGGCCAAACCAAAACGCTAGATTTTTAAGTGAAACACGCGGTAGGTGGTCGCATCAATCAATTGGCTTACAGTGCTGCATCTCGGCTAGAATTTGCAGTCCAAAAGCGAAGCAGTTTTTAGAAAGCAGCAATTCTGTTGACAGATTGGGCACTTTATTGTATTTTAGGTTATACCTTTTTTTTTCGATAAAGGTTAACGGAAAAGAAGTGCTGCCAAATTTCACAAATACGTTTTTTTTTTCAAGACTTTTCTAAGTTCAAAAATTTTTGATTTTAAAATCGTATTTTATAAATGGAAAAGTGTGTAGTACACGCACGAGTTTTAAATCGAACACAATCGATAGCAATCGCACGTTCTTGTTAAAAATGAGAAAGAGAAAACTAGCAGAATAACGAGCAGAGAGAATTTAAACCGACAAGTACTGATAGATACGTCAAATGCATATAGTTGACAAGAAACAAATTCAGAAGCGCAAAAATTAAATACATTAATATAAAGAAAAATCGGCGATGGTCGAATGTTCTGCCAGAACGTTTCATATGTTGCAAAGAGTTACGTTAAATATTTATTTGTTTTAAATGAATTGGATGTCAAACATGTAAGTGGTTCAAAGTAGGTCGAAGTATATCCACGTACTTTGGAGTATATTGCAGCTCTCCGAGAGAGCTTCTCTCAATTTTTTGAGGTTGATAAGTTTTTAGTGATTGGCTCGGGAAAGTACGCGAATAAATCCACAGTGACAGATTTATTATGTCAAAAGCCCCATCTGCTTATAATGGGGACTGAAATTACGTCATATCTGACCTCAAACGGACCTTTCCAATCGTAGTTAAATTGAACTTTTAGTGCTCACGTATTAAGAGCGACATCTGGATATCGATGTATGAATGTACGCTTTATCGAAAATCGGTTTTAATCTTAGGTGGTTTACATTAGACTTCAATTAACAATAGAGTCTAGGACTGTCCCCACAATTGCTCATCTCGAAGTATCTGCGCCGTCACCTTTGATTCCTTAAAAGGAACACACGAATCATATCGGCTTCGTGCCAAAAACAACAGATCTTAATTTCAAATAGTGATAGGTTCATCAATTTCTTGGAGAAAAACAAGAAAATTACCCCCTGCCCAAGCTGATGCGCTACACTATTGTGCTCAACTTTGCGACTAGGCAGGACAGGTAGTTCATACTATATCAGACTTGCATAACCAATACTTCTTCCAAGTTCTATTGAGGCAGCAATATTTGTAACAAGCGCCAAACAAGAGGAAGGAAGAGAAAAGAGAAACTCAGAACCTTCAAGTAAAAGTGATTCCCCCAATCTCCACCAACGCCATCTATGAATAACATATTTCACCTTGTAATCTCAGCTTTGTGCAAGCTATCTCTTGGAGATATCTGAAAGTTATAAGTTGTAAGCACCCACTGACTTCAATTAGTACCAAAATTAAATTCTCTCTCCTACCTTGTCAAAAGAAACCTGGACGAACTTAAACGTCTTAAAGCTTCTCGCCAAAACCTTTATCTAATTAAATTAAACATAGAACCCTCCTACATGGCTGCATCCTCGGAAACTACTTCTGCACCAGAATTTGCTGGTTTTATTATAATTACATCACACTACCACCTTATAATTAAACTATATCAATGAATGCGAGCCCCGCATCCACAAACCCCCCTTACCTGATCGGCTCGTTACAGCCACTGAACCGAAATTGGTCATTATTGGAATGGCTCGGCTGTATGGCAGTGAAAATGAGTCTATGGCACATTATTGGGCAAATTTCATTCAATTAAATAAAATTGTTTTAATTAATTGTTATTACCGTATGGATATGTACATTTTATATGTACATACACATATCTACTGTCAATTTGGTTGCATGGATGTGATTTTACAAAGTGATTCGGGATGCTCAGTGCTCTGCTCACCCACTTGACCAGTTCACACTGTTGCTCCGCACTGCCTTTGTGAATTGTTGCAGCGGACGCTCGCACATCTATTCAATACACCTATATATAGACGGATGCAAGGTGCCTGAGTTGAATTATTAATTAATGTGAAATTAAATATTAAAAAAAGAAATGTAATAAACACGAATTCATTTACGCAATTTAATTGTTCTCTTTTGTAACGAACATTTAAATTTATTTATTTCGGTGAACAGGACAACTGTCTGCAACGGTAGGTGGAAATAGCCTACCGGCGATGGAATTGACCTTAGCCATCAAAAATGCTATTCCATTAGCAAGGAGTGTTGTTGGCAGCAGCAGCAGTATAGGCATCATTTACGGAAAAAAAGTGTTGTCAACTTCTTTCTTTAAAGTATACCCTTTCCTTTTGCCTATCCATTTGTCAGTTGAATACGTTGCTGCAAAACGAACGTTATGGATTTAATCTGTTGGGCCTTTTACTGAAAATAAAGATGCGATCAGTACGACAATCAAGGCTCTTAAAAAAATAACAAGCCAGTTGGACTTGATGGCATTTCGAAAGGCATTTTCGAACAGCACCAAAAGCTACAGAGCGCATTCGACAGCTCCACAAAAAAGGAATTCTAATGAAGAGTTAAGCTGGACCGGTATTTTTGTCGGGGGTGTGCAATTGCAAAGGTTACAGCTTAAAGTAGGTGCAGTGGCCTTGTGGTTAGTGTGTTAGCCTCCTAAGAGCGGGGTCCCTGGTTTGACTCCCGAAAAAATCCAAATTTCATCTTGAAGTTGTTTGTACGCCCCGCCACCTCTCGCGAATGTCTGAAAAACATCCGAGCAAAAACTGTCATGAAAGAGCTTCTTATTGGCAGTTTGGCCTCGGCATAAAATTATCGATCCTTTCCATTCGTCTCAAAATATAAACCTCACCCAAAACGAATGTGGTTGTGAGAAGCAAGGCCTGGGTCCCTACGGAGAATGGACCTGCAAACTATTTTTCTTTTCTTATAGCTAAGGTTATGACAGAGGTAATTATTCGTCACAGTTGTAACTCAGCATACATTTTTGGGTCTAAATGCTCGACGGCATAAATGGAGACTGTCTGAATAATTTCAGATGGAGAATGATGTTCGTCATTCGACAAGAAGCGGGGGTATTCGATTACAGCACATCTCAAAATTTCAGACTACTCTAAGGAATATCTTGATCTTGGACAAAGTTATAGACGTTGAGGAATTGGACTTTAAAAATAACGATCAAAAGTCCCGATTCTAGTTCATTATCTTAAATTGGTGTCACTGGACATGGACAGGGGATAGAGCAACTAAAGGGCTTTCACTATTTTGGGAGTATTTTTCAAGATTAAGCTAAGCAGTTCAAGGTTCAGCTAGCTTAAAGATGTGTAGCTTAGCAGCGTTGCCAGACCGTCAAAACATTTCCCCCCCAAATTTGGCAATTTTTTTCCGAAAAAGAAACACCCCAACCTTTTGTCATTATTTTGTCATATGTTTTACGTACAACTTGAAACGTGAACATGTCAGTTTGGTTTTCCGAATGCAAAAGTGTGCCGCCATTAAATGCAACGTAAAATGTTGACGCGTGTTGCATTTTGAGACCATATTGAACGATTTTACACAGCCCTTACGCAGCTTTGATGAAATTGTTGTTTATAAAATTTACAAATGAGTTTGGAGCTTAATAGTTGGCGCAACAGGTCCGTAGGGACCCAAGGCCTAGCTTCTCACAACCATTCGTTTTGTATGAGTTTTATTTTTGGAACGAATGGAAGGGATCTACAATTCTATGCCGATTCCAAACGGCTAATTGAGAAGCTCTTAAGACAGTTACACTCTCGGATGTTTGTCAGACGTTCGCGAGAGGTGGCGCAGTGGAAAAAACCCTGAGTTGGAATTTGGGTTTTTGCGGGATTCGAACCTGGGACCCCTCGCTTAGTAGTCCAACACACTAACCACTAAGCCACTGCGCCTACGAGTTTGGAGCTTAGATCCGAAAAAAAAACCTTTAAGGAACTATTACAGAAAGACTATAACTTTTTCTTAATGAAGCTACCATTTTTTTAAATTAGGTACTTGTTTTATAAACAAAAATAGTCCAATATCTTTGGACAAAGAAATCATTTTCACTGCATGTTAAAGTCAAAACATGACTGAACACACCCACCAACTTCCAGTAGACTCTCTTTGCTTTCCCATGGGCCTGGAAGTTCTTACTGGCTGTTGAGAGTGGGTGTGATCTGTATCACAAACATTAGTCCTTAGTTTTGAGAAGAAAGCGGCATTATCGAATAATCTTTTATGCGATTTTGATGCCCAATTTTCAATTTTTAATTGTATACAAAATAGAACATTAAAAAACAGATTTCCGCCTAAACAATTTCTCTCCCCGGATTTCCGCCCGTCGAACAAAAAGGGAAAAACCCCCAAACTGGCAACTCTCAGTCAAATCGACACTTCATTTGGAAAATTAGTGGCATTTTCACTGGAATATCTTCGTAAATCTGTGCTCTGCCAAATCGCATTTGAAAAAGGGAGAATTCGATGGGAGAACAGTTCAGAACTGGCAGGTAAACTTTGCAAAAAAATCGGACTCTTCCACAGCAAGATAGGCGATGCAATGCCGCCGGTTAATACAAGTTGGAAATATTCAGGTGGGGCAGAGCAATTTATTATCGAATTGAGAAAGGGTTGACAGCTAAGAGGCCTTATTATCTACGAGAGCACCCAGGACTTCAGCCACTACACAAGTAGCTAAAGAAAAACCTAAAAACGATTGCGTGATTTTTGTTAACACAAATTAGCTCGAAAACCAACTAAATCCATCTCATTTGGACAATAATGCTATTGCTCAACCCACACCGCTGTTAAGTTAAGTGACCGCCAATCAAATCATGGTCCTAATTACGTTAAATATGTTTCCGCTTCTGCAATTCCACTGGCAACAACCACAATGGCTGAATGGCTCCCCAATTCATTAAGAAATTGACTTCCATTCCTGGCCCCTCGTCGCCGAAACATCCGGTATCTGTTGCCATATATATTTTCAATTGAACAAACCGTTTCACAGATTACACCGCCACGACTGCCGCGCTCCGCTCCCTCTTAACAAAGTGAAGCAATTCCACCTTATTTAACTCGAATAATGAAAGTTTAATTAACTCTCGGCAGTAATGATCTTTCAGTTTCAATCGCTAACGAATGGAGGAGTTTGAGTTTTTTTTTCGCTGCACAGTCACGACGAGGGAAAACTTGTGCGGCACCCCCTCCCCCCACAGCACTGCCAGGAATTACTCCATTAACTAGCGCAAAGTTTAACCACTTACTCATTCCGCAATCCGCGCGCTAAACCGCACCAGGAGTTGGCAAAAGAGGAGTTTCTCCCTGGTCGTCTGGTTTTTCCCCCAGAGGAGTGAACCAAAGATCTGCAATGGTGTCAAATACCTGCCAATATCTCAGCGCTCTAAACAATGACAACGCTGACTGTGGACCAATATAAGCGAGCAACTTTCTGTAATTAGCTTCCGCGCGGGTATCGCATTAAGGGTAGATGGGTGCACAGATAAAATATTAAGATTCCCCACATTCAGCCGACTTGTTAGCACCACACACACGTTGTTGCAGTGTGCCAGTGCATTCAGGACAACCGTGGGGATTTCGCCAGCTGAGGGATGCACGGGTAATTCAAATTACCTTCACGTTGCCGGGGATCTTTTACACCTTTAATGAAGTTTTGGGCTTGGCTTTTTTTCTTTTTAACCGGCATAACATCATGTTAACATTTCAAGCAGAGTCGCGCCGCAGCGGCTCCTCGTCCTGTCGCGCTGGCATAAATAACATTCTTTTTGGCTTGTTAATGCCGAATTTATGCGACCTTCGCGATATGGTGGGACAGACACCATCACCAGCCAGCACCCAGCAGCATCAGCAGCGTGGTTTCTTCATCGTGCGTTATTTATCGACACGACGAACTCAATTTTGGCTGCAGCAGCAATGGTTCGGTGATGGTGGTTGGTTGTCCCTTGCGGTATAGATATACTGGCTCTGGCTCCTCTGCCGCAGTATTGGGAATCGGTGGTCGGACCTTTTTCCAGCCAATTTGGATAATTAGCTCGAATTTAAAGGTTTCCTGCTATTATCTGATCAATTAACCGTATGTGCGGCGGAGGAGGTGGCACACGGTTTGCCAAGCTGTATATATCACTGAAATGCATTGTTATAACGGGTGATTTTTTAGCTGGTTTGGTTTTGGCAACACTGGTTTTGACAGCTGACGTGTGTTTAGTACCTTGTGTCACTGTCAAACAGCTTCAGTTTGGTTTGCAATTAAACCATGGATCGTCTTACAAATGAACAACGCTTGCAAATTATTGAATTTTACTATCAAAATTCGTGCTCGGTTCGAAATGTTCATCGCGCGCTGCTTCCATTTTATGATCGGCATTCTCGACCTTCTGAGCAGTCTATTCGGAAGATTGTGACCAAATTTCGCACCAAATTTACTTTGTTGGACATTAAACCACCAACACGTTTACGTACTGTGCGTAGTGAAGAAAATATTGCGGCCGTATCAGCTAGTGTGACAGAAGACCGCGAAATGTCGATTCGGCGCCGTTCCCTGCAGTTAGGCCTTTGTTACAGCACTACGTGGAAAATTTTGCGGAAGGATTTGGGCGTAAAGCCTTTTAAGATACAGCTGGTGCAAGAACTAAAGCCAGCCGACCTACCACAACGCCGAATTTTTGGTGAATGGGCTCTTGGAAAGCTGGCCGAGGATCCGCTTTTTTATCGAAAAATTGTGTTCAGCGATGAGGCTCATTTTTGGTTGAATGGGTACGTAAATAAGCAAAATTGCCGCATTTGGAGTGAAGATCAGCCAGAAGCATTGCAACAGCTATCAATGCATCCCGAAAAAGCCACTGTTTGGTGCGGTTTATGGGCCGGCGGCATTATTGGGCCATATTTCTTCAAAGATGATGCGAATCGCAGCGTTACTGTCAATGGTGAACGCTACCGAGCGATGATAACAAACTTTTTTTTGGCCGAAATGGAAGTTCTTGACTTGCATGATATGTGGTTTCAACAAGACGGTGCCACATGCCACACAGCACGCGAAACAATGGCGCAATTGCGAGGCGAGTTTGGTGAACAGTTAATTTCACGTTTCGGGCCGGTCAATTGGCCGCCTAGATCGTGCGATTTGACACCATTAGATTATTTTTTGTGGGGGTATGCCAAGGCTAATGTGTATAGGGACAAGCCCGCTTCGATTGACGCACTGGAAGCCAACATCCATGCATTCATTCGTGAGATACCGGCCGATATGTGTGAAAGAGTATGCCAAAATTGGACTCAAGGGATGGGCTACCTGAGACGCAGCCGCGGTCAACATTTGCATGAAATTATCTTTAAACATTAAATTGCAAGGTTCAAACTATCGATTCAAATAAATATTTCATTCATTTTTTCGAATTTTTTGTGTTTTTTTTTTAAAAAAAGTTCTAAACCTCTTAAAAAATCACCCGTTAGTATTAATTGCCGATCTGCTATCAAGGCTGGGTGGTGACATACAGAGGTTGGCCAATTTCACTTTGAAGCCATGGGAATGGACTACATAAATGCAGCTAACTGCGCAATTGTTGAATTCATTTTATGCGGATTTACCGAGGGGAGTGGTATGAGGGGTGAGGAGTGCGCGGTTTTGCTTTTTCTTCACTATTTTCGTTTTGAGCGCACAAAATTCATTTCGATGGCACATCCTGGTTTACTTAACAAGACGTCTGAATTATTATTGTGCAGCCGGAAGCTTTTATTTTGATTGGGCATCGTGCTGAGTTATTGGTGTCTATTTGGTGTAAATGTCAGGGCAATCCCTGACACATTTCCTGCATGTATCCATATTATCTAAACCTAGTCGCAAGGCATGCTTCCTCAGAAGTCAAAGCCCGAAAAGTTCCTATTCCTATCGTTACTCGTAATAAATATTAATCGATTAATTCTCCAAACTTTCTCCGATTTAAAACGAGCCACAGTGTCTTTGAAATCCTCTGTCTTACTAGTTGTGACTGCTTTATTGTAGGTTATTTCAAAAGCAACCCTTCTAATGACGACCACAGGAGGTCTTATACCCGTCATCGTTGTAGTCCGTGCAACCGCAGCGTTAGCGATGGCCAAAATGATTGAGCTGCCAAAAAAAATTGCCCAAGCCTTTAAGGGATCTTCCACACCGAATGAAAAAAACAAACAAAACTGTTTTTCTGGCTTTGTTTGGCCTTATGCTGTGTGGGCGCGCATGTGTTGTAAATTTCAGAAACACACACTGAAAAATAGTTTTGTTTGTCTAAGACGGTTTGTTCCATCCGGTGTGGAAGCTCCCTAAAAATAACAAAGCAAACAACAAATCGTAGTTACAATAAATATCCGAGTCCATAATCAAAGACGGATGGGCAATAACGAGGGAACGGAAAACTCTGCATTGAAATAAAGCAAAAACCGCGTTCTTCTGGAGACGGAGAATTCCCTTAAATGTGTTCACTTTGTATATGCAATGAACGTTTTGAGTATTTTTAATGAAAATAGAGGCATGAACGTCCTCAGAATTAGACTTCAGTAAGGTTCAAATTTGGAACCTGCTTCGATAGAGCTTGTATAGTATTTGTTAACCGAAGTGTATTGTTCATAAAAAGGGGCGAAAGCAGCAAAATTTTGAAAAGTCGCCAACGGGGGCCTTGAGGTGAAGACAGTGCCCAAATGACGAATAATGTCGCCCATCAGTACCGCTGAGTGGGAGCTCCGATCCTTCCTTGGTTCTACATAGTTTTTTCGCATATACTTTCTAGAAAAAAATGGTTGTCCCCACAATTTAACCAGACATGGCATGCTTAGACCACTTTAATTTTAGGAAAGAGTTCAATTTGACCTC
The DNA here is from genome assembly GCA_963082955.1 of Cheilosia grossa. Taxonomy (NCBI): domain Eukaryota; kingdom Metazoa; phylum Arthropoda; class Insecta; order Diptera; family Syrphidae; genus Cheilosia; species Cheilosia grossa. The sequence continues at coordinate 21,693,565 of OY720147.1, read as the reverse complement.
CCGAACTACGCTCCTAGAATGATTTCACACGAATCGCCAGATTAAGCAACTGTAAGTGTAACATATTTATTGATGGAACTATTTTTAACTTTCTCTTATATGTAGTAAGCAAACGAGATATTGTAGTCGTACGAAATATCCAACTCGAGATGTTCATCAACTCTGACATTACGATGATAGAGGAAATCTAAAAAGTGCGTCGTGAAATTCTGTCCGTTTGTCTGTCTGTCCGTATGCTCCTGAGACCTATGTATGTCTAATCGTTTGCGCGGATTTGGTTTAAACTTCGGATTTGAAGTGTTTTGGCCTACAGTTCGGGGCCGGTTTTTTTATTTTTCCAAGGTAATGGTATTTCCAATAAAAAATGTTGATACTAGTATGATTTGTTCGAAAACGGCCATAACGATTTCAACCAAATTTGATATTTGAGCTAAAGTAGTTGAGGTTAACATGACTACATTCTCAGGTTTTCGCTAAAGATTCGAATAACGGTATTTTTGAAATTTGGACATATGTATCTCGAAAACGGTCCATATGATTATAACAAAAATTAATTTCTAATGTAATATAGTCATCTCTAACTTAAAAGCAAACTCAGTTTTTATCTATATATTGTTGGCGCAACAGGTCTGTAGAGACCCAAGGCCTAGCTTCTCACAACCGTTCGTTTTGTGTGAGTTTTATTTTTGGAACGAATGGAAGGGATCTACAATTTTATGCCGATTCCAAACGGCTAATTGAGACGCTCTTAAGACAGTTATACTCTCGGATGTTTGTCAGACGTTCGCGAGAGGCGGCGCAGTGGAAAAACCCCTAAGTTGGAATTTGGGTTTTTGCGGGATTCGAACCTGAGCCCCTCGCTTAGTAGTCCAACACACTAACCATAAAGCCACTGCGCCTGCCAGTTTTTATCTTATTATCGTTAAATGGATTTTTGAAAAAAAATATTTTCTTAAATTTGGTTTTCTTTAGTTTACCTCAAAACGACAGTAACGATTTTGACCAAAATGCATACTTAGAGAATTGATGTCACCAAATTATTGCATCCTAAATTTTCATTTTTTAATTCTTAAAACGCTAATTTTAGAAACGGCTCACATTTCGAAAACCCAATGTTTGATTTGGATAAAACCTTAAAAACCAAGTAATGAATAACAACTTGTACTCAATTTTCAGGCTTATAAAGGATTTTTTTTATTCTTTGACATTTGACAAGTAGAAACTACGCCATTACTTAAAATGGAACGATACACGCTTCAACAACGCACTGAAATTATTAAAATTCACTACAAAAATGGTGAAAATCTTGCAGTCACAGTTCGCAAAACTAAAGCATTTTTTTGGTCGTCGTGAAGCACCTTGTCGGACCGCAATACAGAAATTGGTGAAAAAATTCGAGCTGTTGGGACAAGTTAGTGATGTGAAGATTAAAACCCGTACACGTCGCTCAAGAACAGCTGAGAATATTGCTGCTGTAGCCCAAAGTGTTGGAGAAAACCCAGGTTTGTCCATTCCTCGTCGTTCTTTGGAATTGGGCATTCCACAAACGTCATTGCACCGTATTTTGCATAAAGACTTGGGTCTTAAGCCTTATAAAGTTCAGTAAACACAAGAACTCAACACAAGCACCGAAAGCATCGATCTTTTACGGGAAAAGTTTCCGGACCGTGTTATCTCTCGAAGAGGTGATAACAATTGGCCACCGGGATCTTGTGATTTAACACCTTGCGACTTCTTCCTTAGGGCTACGTGAAAGATAAGGTCCACGCCAACAGCTCATCGCCGATTCAAGACCTCAAAGATAAAATTCGTGAGTCTTTCGAGGACATAGGGCAGCCACTTTGCGGTTTGGTTATGGAAAATCTCATGAAAGGGATATGGTCCTGTATGCGTGCTCGTGGTGGCCATTTGGCTGATGTTGTTTTTCATTTTGAACGGCATACCTTCCTCTTTATTATGAAATAAACATGCGATCATTTATCTCAAAAAATTACATTTTTCTTTGAATACCAAAATAACACCCCTTATATCTTTAGTTAAGCAATAGTATTTACAAAACTAAACGTTGCAAAAATTTTTACTGTGTTTTCTGCATAGTTTTACAAAAACCACTCAAACGATTTTGTTCAAAATACATATTTAGGATTATAAAATTATTCTCATTGAGATCCCATACATATTCAGTTTTTCTGAAAAGCTCTAATAAATCAGTTTTTTAATTATTTCTTAAAAATAATTACGAATGCAATGTAACAGCGACGCAAAACTGTTTTTTATAGAAATATTACCCACTTCTTTTTTCAACCATATTGAATATGCGCCTTAAACTAATTCCAACCAACTTGAGTTTACAATATCAGAAAATCCCACTTCAATTGCACCTCCACACACGTCCATCTGAATATTCGGTTTATATCTTGGGACATTTGCTTGTTACTGACGGCTTTAACTTGTAAAAATGCACATTGTCATTTGACATATTCTGCCATGTCAGATGAATAACCCAAAAGTGGATTTTATTCAACGCTATTCCTATGTCTTATGAGCCGTTTCTTTTATCTAGCTTCGCTTCTCCGATTTTCACCTACGTGGCTACCTAATAAAATAAGACAACAACCAATCAAACTTTTGATGAACGAGAAAGTTTCGTTTGACCCAGTCGTGCACTTTATTTAAAATGCCGCACCAACGATACCATTCTGCTCGAATTGAAATTCTTTCTGGCCCTGGCTCCATTCGTAAAAAAAAAAATTAACTATTACGCACTTATAAACAATATAAAATATATATACCACCAGTGAATCTGCCCACACCTGCATTAAATGTTCATAAATCGAAGTACTTACTTCTACTTGGGAGGATGAACACCGCGTTGTATATGCACAAAATATTTTTTTTATTTATTTCATTATTTTTTCAATGGCATTTACCACTTTAAGGCTTAGCGAAATGGAATTAAACGACTAGCATTCCGTAAATTAAACATGAGGCCTTGATACTCATTGCACTCGTCCCTTGAACTTCCATTGAAATATTTTCATCATAACAACATAGGGGGGGGGGGAGCGGTGTAGAAACAACAAGAACACTTAACGAGTTCACGCAAAATCCTCCCCAATTATCGTAAAATTCAATTAGGAAACTTCCCCGTTCTCATAACCAATTATTACTTTTAAGTGAACGCAAAGGTTACCCTTACTTATATATATACGTTGATCAGAACATATTTACGCGTATGTGGGTGGTAAGTAATTAATTGAAAAATGGCTGGCTTACAGTCTTACGCTTGATGTGATAAATTGATATGCCATCGTGGGTTCAATGCAAGTTCGGGTACAAAAGGTTACTACGAACAACGTGTGTATCGCATATTTGTATAGCAATTCTCCAGAAGTGTTTATTTATTTTAAAATCCAGGCGAGATATGCGAACTTTGTGTTTTAAATCGTGTTTAGATCAATTCTCCCCAGGGTAACCACAGTAATAGATTTAAATATAGGTACCATCGGAAGTTTGCATAATTGCTTTATCTGCTTTTATACTGTTGTCGATACTGTTGCCGACACTGTTGCTATGTCAAAACTCGCACTTATGAGTTCAGCTAATCAGGCTTTCTTAAAGGCCTTCAGTCTAATTTTTTTTATGAAAACGGAAATGGAAACTAGGCGTACCTATGTTTTGCATGTAAAGATGTAATGCAGAGCTACAGTCGACATTTTATTTGGATTCGATCAAATGAAATCGGTTTTGAATTTAATGTAGCTCAGTCCGAAAGGTGACTGAAAGCTGAAAATGATCGGTAAAGTTTTTACCTAAGACTGATTCAAGATTTTTGTATAGATTTCGATATATAAATTTAAAGACAAGTCAAAATGTTTTATTAAAAAATTAAGCTTTGATAAATGTCAACGAACTTTCAATAAGCTAAAATATATACCTATCCATATCGCACCGAAAACATTCACACAGAACACCAACTAGTTTATGTTTAAGGTTCCAATCAGCTGTGAGACTAGTCGCGATCTCGTGAAACTTCTGTATAAACTGTTTTGGTTAGAAATTTCGATCGCATTGATTAACAAATAAAATTAGTTCAGAGCATTTAAAAATAATATTAGCCCATTAAGTGTGGAAAATGATGTTCGGCTGAATTTACTGAGTTTTGCAAAAGGTGTATCTGTTTCAACAACCCAACGATTGGAAGTTGTTTTCCTGGAAAACGACTTAACCAACTCGTTTTGAAAACTGAAATATGTATTGGAAAACTTCTGTTTTCAATTAAGTTTTCGAGTGTTTCCGGCTCGGTGTGAATGGGGTAATATCCTCAAAGCCCATTTAGCGGGCTTCTAGGTGGCATGCTACCGGCGTACCTATGGCTTTCATAAAAACTTCTCTATAATCGTCCCTCCCAAGGAGGACAAGGAAAAATACAAGCCCAATCCATCACAACTTGAACTCTGGTACAAAGACGGCTCTAAGATGGAGTCAGGGACTGAATCTGGCGTCTACGCAGAGTCGCCTCAAGTGAACTTGTCAGTCAGCTTTGGCAAAAACTTATCCATATTCCAGCCTGATGTCCTCGCAACCATTGCGCTAGAGTAAATTCAATTTCTGGCAAACGTGGAAAAACCATATATTTATCTTTTCAGACAGTCAAGCAGCTCTCAAAGCTCTTGGCTCATCTGTCATAAAATCGAAGCTCGAAAAAAATTCATAGCCATCTACGAACTTTGTCAGAAAACCCTGGTCAGTCTCCACTGGATTCCAGCACACAGTTCTTTTGCTGGCAACGAAACAGCTGACTCGCTGACTAAAGTCGACGCAATAATACCACTCATCGGACCTGAATCAATAACTTATTTCGCATCGAATCGAATGAAGTCTGGCATCAGAAAATTATTCTTTCCAAAATTCTCTCGCACCAAATCCTTCTTCCTGATTAATCTGGACACAAATAAACCGAGAATCCTAACAGGAATAATCAGCGGCCACGTCCCCATGAAAAAATACCTTCACCGCATTGGCGTCTCACCGGATCCTACATGCAGGCAACAAATCCTCTCTTCACATACTCATGCAATGTCCGGCTCTATGACGTTTTAGAAAAAATATTCTTGGCCATGAAATCGTTACTTAGTTAACTCTTGCTGACATTCACCCACAGCAGATCCTTGTCTTTCTGGCTGCCTCCGGATTGAAGGCTTGACTCTAGGACGAGGACCTCACCAGGGAAGGCAGCATGAAATGCTTCTTGAATAGAGGCCAAATGAAGGCTCTCCCATCTCATAACATTGTCTAATCTATATATTTAAAAAAGATAACAATGGAGGAAAAAATGGTCTTATAAAATACGGTTCCTAGAAACATGCAGAGCAACTTGTGTTAGGTGTTTAAAAAAGGTTTTTCTTGATGTTTTGGTTAAGAAAAAATGTGTGGAACGGAAATGGCAATTAAAGCAGTATGGGAAGGGAACAAAAATATTTATCCAACCCAATGACAAAAGAACACTGCTCACTGTTGGAAATTTGTCAAAAAATATGACAAAAATTCAACAAAAATAATGCATCTTTTGAAATGACTTGAATAGTTCGTTTGCTGTACTTAACTTGATATTATCTATAAGAACAATTAAATTAATATGAACTCATTCACTAAGGAACCCATTTCTCATTTCCCAGTCCTCGTGTTTCTTCACTTAGGTCCCACAACACGACAACACTTTGCGGATGGTACTCAAAACCGATCAAAGTGATGTTGCCAAACCTGGCAGCACTCATTTTTCCAAGAACACCTAACTTAACTCAAAAATAAGGAAGGAAAATGAAATGTTTGCTGTCCTATATTAGAGAAAAAGTAATTGTAAGTAAGAATGAACATACAACTGAATTTTTATAATTGTTACGTTCTTCATTTTAGGAAATAAAAGATTTTGAACTAGTTGAAAGCTAATTTCGTCGTTTTTTTTAATCTGGGCCCGCCGCAACAAGTGCATCTGTAGCCTTTAATAGAAAGCGCGGCACTTTTCTCTCGAGTGGTTTTTAATATGCCTATGTGCGTTATAATTCTGGATCCCAAAGTTCACCGCACAAACAAAAAAAAAATATTAATCTATTGCCCTGCACAAGTGTGTTCTTAATTGATCTACCATAACGAGGATATGGCCTACCAACACCGAATCACACATCGCAAACCCCCATCAGTGTAATAGCAGAAGACCACCAAACCGTCAGTCGACCAAAGCCCCTCCCACCAGCATCCGCATCCGCAGGCACCCCGAACCCCGAACACGGCAATTCAATTTCAAATTGTAATCCCCTCCAGGCCATAAATTATCATTTCGAAAACGAAAACGAATCTCATAGTCCCATTCACAGATATTTTCGTTTTTGGAACGCCGGCGACTAAGGTACTAGTTGCCGATCTAAATGAATTGACTACAAATCATGACGGCAATGGGAACAAAATGTACTCGCACCCTCAAAACCTGGGTGCAGGCTACTTTTTGCTGCCAGTACACTCACCCCCCGAGATTGTGTGTGTCTTTAAATTGCTACACCTGAGACATGGGGCTTATTTTATGATATAGAGGCATCCATCGCAGCCTTACTATACACGTGGTGGCACACGAGTAAATGAGAGAGCGGCAGGAGCGAGAACCTTCGAGTTTTTCGGGGGGGGGAGGCGATACGCTGTGTATGGAAATTAAATTATTGGTTATGAGAGCCGGTGCCGGGGCGTCTGAAGCTGCAGCAGCAGAGCTACTGATCTGGCGGCAGTTTAGACGGAGAAAAGAATAACTTTCCGGAGCATATTGCATGCTGCTGGCTGGGTACTTAGTTTTAATTTATATTCGGTAATGGTGATTTGTGGATGAGTGTGGGACAGATTTCTGTGTAACCACAATTTGCAGAGATTTACAAAATGAGAATATTTGATTGCGCACGAGAGTACGTGTTGTGTGTAAATTGGATTTTTATTTGACGTTGGAGCATGGGTGTCGAGAAGTGAGCGATGTGGCGTGGGGGAATGTTGCGGTGCAGACGATTGCAGTAAAAAGGTGACACAGTTTATTAGTGAGAGGTGGTCGGGGGGCTATAAATTTGTTTGTTCATTGACTAGTCATAGAAGAGGGCGATATGTTGCTTATAATGCAATCCATTATCACTGGTTCTTTCCACTCTCGCGGGCGTCTGACAAACATCCAAGAGGGTGTTGTCGCAACTCGTCCTCGGACAGTTCGTCCCCTGCACCGAGCGACATCTACATCTCAACTCTACAACTGGACACTTACCGTCTTACTTCTCACCTTTCTCGTTCGAGTTGTACACGCAGAAAAATCGCTTATTTAAAATCAACCAACTTTCGGTTAAAAACTACCAAGTGATACTGTTAATATAGCTCCTACAGAGTTAGTGGATTAAAAATAGCCGAGTCAACTTGTTTAACGAAACTCTGTTAAAAATAACCTTTTATCATTTTTTCTTGGTTCTAAATAACAAACTAACTCTGTTGAATTTAACCAACTGGTTGATATTTATTTACAAACTGGGTTCTTAACAAGTGATAAAGTGTGTTAATTTTAACAGTATGCATTTTACCTATTTATGTCGGTAGTATTTAACAACAGAGACTTAGTTAATTTTAACCCATTTTTTTAGCCGAGTAAAAATCGCACTCGGTTAGAGCCAATTTTTGAGCGTGTAGTCTATGGAATTTAATGTCAGAAATAAGTGTTACCATATAACAAGTCAATTTGTGTTCGAAGTTTGGTGATGGCTAATTGTTTTTGGCAGGCAGGTTATATAAATACGGACACACATGGATGGATGAATATTTTTGCGAGAATTTGTCTTTTACTATCTCAGATTCTCTAAATTTAAACAAAACAGGAAATTGAAATTCGAGCAATTTTTTACTTTTATTTTCTCAATTTCTGTGAAGCTAAAAGTCAATTTCTTTTCTCAAAAATGGTTTTGTTTTAGGTTGATTGAAATTAATTAAATATTTACCGTCTTGAAATCTTATAACTCCATTCCAGGTACAACGCACATAAAGCATTTCCCACCCTTATTATCTTCTACTTAGCATTACATAAATATGTCACCTACCTCCTTCTCCTATATAGCTTACCAAATTCCACAAATATATAATTATATTGAACGAAACGTTAATCAAACACTCATCAACATAAAACTCGTTTGATGGTAACACCATCCACTAAAGGTGAGCGATGCGAATATTGGTTTTCAGTTGCAGAGTTGAGATATAGATTGCGCTAGGTGGGAAATTTGGCTCGGGACGAATTGTCCGGGGATGAGTTGCACCCGACCCGTCTGACAAACATTCACTCCATTCGCCCTAAAATAAAAGCGCACACAAAACGAATGGTTGCGACAAGCTAGGCCTATAGGATACAAGTACCTGCTGCCCAAACTGTTTATTTTTTACCTGGACAAAAACAGTATAACTAAGGAGAGTGCAACATGTAAAAAGGATTCAATTTCGTATGCGAAACGTAACCCTTAATAACAGTTGCATTATCAGCGAAGGAGATATTGTCGTACCGCTTAAAGCCTCGCTCGAGTCTCGGTGACACTGATGAACCCTTGTGGGCGGCTGTCAGGCGCCCATGGACGCGATCAGGATGGTGACCAATCGATTTGGTGGCTCACCACCCTGATTATAGGTAATTTAGGTTAAGTAGCTTAGGTAGTCTTAAGTAGTTTTAAGTAAAACAAATAATAAAGAGTTCAAGTTTTCTAAAGTTTCTTGAAAATTAAAAAACAAAACAAATCATAGAAATAGATAAATTTAAGGCCGAAAGGCAATAATTTTAAGGATATTGATAAGTTTAGAGCGCTCGCTTGGAGCCAGTAAGCTAGAATAAGATAAATGTTAGTTTTAAATTAGATTTAATCGTTTTTGTCTAGTGTGTAAGCTTAAAGAAAGAAAAAATAAAAAATGAATTTTTAAAGTAAATAACAAAAAGATATTGTCGTACTATATTGAGAAGTCACTATGTCACTGGGCTGACAGTTTTCTACACTGAAAAAACTCAAGAGAAAGTGCTTCAAGAATGAGAGGTGAAAAATCTGTAAATCAGTTTTTTCCGAAATAAAAAATCGTTCTTTCAAGATTTTTTTCAAAATATAAATAGAAATGTAAAACGTAAATAAACAAAAACAAAGTTTTTAATACTTTTGGTGGAATCGATCGTAAATATCAATTTATCGCTTACATTAGACAAACGAATTTCCTTACTTGAGAGTTGAGGGAAACGTTAGTTAAGCAGTAGCCGTTGTGCATGGGCTCTGTTCGACTCACATTATAAATATTAAACGAATTAATAGAAAACGTGTTTCTCCAACAGAAAAGTGATCGATACAGCCTTATATCGATGAGCAACTTTGATACTGGTAGGTTAATGAAAAGCCGATCTTTCGAGCTTCATGATCGTTTGTAGACAAAACGAAATGGATCGTTTCACTCCTCAGTAACGTGTCCTGACATTGGAAACTTATTTTTAAGAAGAAAGCTGAGTCGAAATGTTGTGCCAGGGCTAGGCAAGTTTGTTAAAAAAGTTGGTAAGCGGCATTAAGTTAAAAGAATTGGACTATAATGTCGGTGTAATGAACAAATCTTAATCTGCGTGCCTCATAAACTTATATGCACAATCGAATAATAGCATCGACTTATGAGTGGTCTCAGGCAGTCCTAAAGTTAGGAGCAATCATATTCCATGCGCATTTTGAGATTCAATTAATCGTCGTAATTCCCTGTAATCAACTTTGGTTTTATTTTAAGTTTTAATTGCCAAGAACAGTTTGGGAAATGTAGCAGGCAATATTTAGGTCCACACTTGTTTGTTTCGCAAAATTATTTAATCCCAATAAACAATGTTATTCTTGGACAGTATAATGGGGGTTTCGAAATTATTATTTCAGCGCTCGAAAACTTCTTTCGACCAAAAAACAAAACACAGATAATAGTGCTTAAGATAAGGCGGGATTCATGATTTTGTTTTTCTATTTTTGTAAGAGTTCAACAATTTTATTGACTGCTCAATAAAAAAAAAGTCACATAGTTTGATTTACACCCCGGGAATAGGTATCATTTATTTCAAATTTGTTTTAATCAGAACGTGAAAGGCATTAGGTTTCACACTTCTACGTGAAGATATTTTAAGCAATTTCCCTTACAAATTTTTCCCTATGATGAACCATACCTCACCGCAAAACGATTGATATTATAAGCTATTCAAACTCAAACCTAACCAAATCCTAAGCGTACAGGGAATTACCCGACTTTAGGTATGATGCTCTGAAGATTTTTCTAAAGTATTGAAAAATTATTACATATTTGGTAAATGTAAAAAGAAATGATAAATAATGTTAAATAATATGGGAACTGTTTTTTCGCAATGGAAAATATTAAAAGGGCGAACATTTGAGATATAGCTTACGGATTATGGGAGCAGAGGAAAAACCGGAACTGCTTTTAATAAATGTTTAGCCGAAGGCCCAGATAGCTAATGCTGTAAGACCAATTCAAATGTAATTTATTTACTTTTTAAAAATAATAATAATAATAAATGTCCATTTTACTCCATTTTACATGTATTACTAACAGGCCTGTTTGGAAAGTAACAGATACCTACAGTTAATTCTTAATCTTCTGGCAGATCGCTTGTTAATAAGAAAAATAATTCTGGACCTTCTACAGTCTACACCATCTTGTGATAAACCTGCTTTAGTTTCATTTTATTGTTGAGTATCCCTTTTGCATGTTTGAATTATAATAATGTTTGTGTTTGCACTCAAGAATTTTTAAACCTTACTTTGACAAGTGTTTTAGTAATTTATTGATCACATTATTTATTATTCGTTTACCAGTCTGAGCAATTTCATATACTTCTAAAGTTTAGTTTCTAAAGTTTGATTTTAAAAAAACTTTCTATTTTATGTGTTATTCCATGCAATAATAGATATTTTTAAACACGAATTGACAATTCGGAATTCACAATTTTACTTTTCAGAAGGTGTGTGTGCGACTCGTTGGCTTTACCGGGCGTTTTTAGTATAAAGCTTTGTTCGTGATTGGTGCATGCCTTATCCAAAATGCAGGATTTATTATATTATGTGCAAGCTCCTTTCAACTTGTTTGCCAATTGTAATTTTTTTCTTTCCTTCTTTCCTTAATGCGAATGGAAATTGGGAAAGCCATTATGTGCTACAGTACTTAAATTGCGGTGGAGTGGATTGTTCTTGATGAATGAGAATATTCATTATTTTTTTTTTATTTGTTTATGTTTCACGAAGTTAAGAATATTCACTGATGCTATTCTTTGCTTGTGCAAAATAATGAAGAGAAATGAGTGGAGGTTATGTGCTATGGGTAATTTGTGCATCATCTAAGTTAATTCTACTTTAATACAGAGGCTTACATTTGTTGTAGTGATTTTTTACAGATTTTCTTAAGATTCTTTTCTATCCCTTCGTTCATTTTCATTGTTCCAATTATTTGCTGGTAACGTGGACGGTACATTAACTTGATTTTTCACCAGCGACTCTAAAACATCTGGCTTGTACTACGGAGAAGTGAAGTTGAACTTGATGTAACCATCCAGAGCATTTTCAGGATGGAGACATACGTTTAACGCAGCGAAATAGCAAAAACCAGCATCGCTTCTCTATAATTTATCCCAGTGCCTGTTCTCTGTATTTTCAGATCTACTAATGTTTCAAATTTCTTCGAGATATTTTTCATCTGGCAGAGTATTTATAAAATGGATAAGCTGTTTATTAATATGGAGATAAATACTAAAGCTCAACTTTTGTTCACCAGAAAATTGGGTGATCAAAAATTAGAGGGATGTGATTTGACAGTTCAAGCCAAGTCATAGAGGACTTTTAAATGATGTATTTTTCACGGCTTTTAAATAATGCAAGGACTTAATAAGCTCGTCAAACTGCTACTTTATTTAAAAACAATATATTAAAAACCATATTGAAGGATCTGTTTGTGTGAAGATATTTGCACAGATTTTTATATTCTAACCATATCTAAGAATACTGTTTTCGAACAACCTATGTATAGGTACAATCCTAAAGACCAGTTGCTTAAGCAGGCAAATATCTCGTGTTTGTTAAAAATGTTAATTGACTAGGACACTCAATAGAAAGAGAAATGCTTACAAAATAAAATATGTAAGTCACCCTGTATTTTACTTTAATCAAGTTGCTCTTCAAGATAACGCCGGTATTTCCACTCTTATTTTTATTTAGCAAAGACGAATGAATTTAAGAGTCTGCTGTGCACAAACAAATAATCAAACCATCATAAAGAAATCAAAAAATTTAATATTAACGCTTTTCAAAATTAAATTAAATTTATGCCATCCTGTATTTTTGTTTCATTAAGGGTATTGACATAATCTCATAATTTTATGCAGCTCGTAAATTTATACATTTCTGCGGTGCTTAAAGTGAACACACCTCGGAAATGTCATTGCTTAAATCGTTGCAAATAACGATAAAGCAATAGAATAAACATTTTTTTAATTAAATTCTTACCGTCATTGATGCAACTCTAAAATATTGAAAAGAAATTCACACAGCGCGGAAAACGCTTGTCACAATTTGACATTTGTAAATTTGTGTAACTTTCCGCACTCGATTTCCGAGCCTAATTGATCGCGGATAATTATGAGGCCTGCGTAAACTATTCTCCATACAAAATCTGACAGTTCATTTACGAGGTGGTAAATATCTGGAGTTTATGAGGTTTATGAAGTTTTACGCGCTTAAGTGAATACCCTTATTATGTTTCTCTCTTACAATACGTTGATATTTCCACGCTTATTTTCCAAGAATGAAAGACGAATGAAATTATAAGTCTTATGTACACAAATAAATTTTTCAAATGTCATACAAAAAATTTAAATTAATTTATAAAAGCTTTTGAAATTATAAAATTAATGCCACCCTGTATTTTTGTTAAATCATTTTGCTCTCTAACAATACGCTGATATTACTACCCTTCCTTTCTCTAAGCAAAGACGAATGGATTTAAAAATTTCCTGTACACAAATAAATTCTGAAACAATTGCAAGAAAATTAAAAATTTAATACAAATGCTTTTCAAAGTAAAAAAAAAAAATCATTTGTGCCCTAACTCCATAACTCACTTAATCTGATAGATAGAAAATAATCAACAAAACACAATTTGCTTTACATTTTTTTAAAAGGTAAAACAAGTTGCCTTAAAAAAAAACTCACAAAAATCCAAAAAAAAACAATTAAAAAATCGCTCGCGAAAACTTAAAATGCAACCGAAAAGCCATCCAAATTGAAACAGAAAATAAAAAAGAACACTCATCTACATACAGTCGTCTATTCCAAGTGCAAGCGCTACTCAACAATACCACAACAATCCACACGTGCCGCAAAAATATCTCGCAAATAGAGCCAAGAAAATGTGAGAAAAATAAATATAACTCCTTATTTCTTTCGTTTTCCCAAACAAGTGTTTTATTCTCTAACACGCACACAGACACTATCGAAAGCACTTAAAGAAATGCGCAAAAATGAATACAAACAAAAGATCGCATCTCATTCCAAGACCGCACTTATTTTCTTAATTATTTTCCCGCCATTTCACGTCAAGCCGTACTGAGCACGCTAACCGTTTTCAAGTATATACACAAACTCTGGATGGCCTACCGCAGTTATACCCTTAAATCGTTTTCGAATCAAAAATACACTTGCTCATCGGAGGGAACAAAGCAAACACTTAATCAGCGCGCGACATATCACACACTCAATTGATTAACCGATTTTCAAATGGGGAAAACAATCAAACACACTGGAAAAATCCGACCAACTTTCGATACGAGTTGACTTCTCGCAAATTACTCGAAACCAGCCGCACTGCAGAATATTGAAAATTTTGCATGCAAATTCCACCGAAAACTGAAAACATTTAGGAAAAGCACATGCCTTTTATATGGTAGTAGTGGAGGGTTGAATTTTGAATACTGACGACTGGGCTGGTATGTTACGCTCCCCCGTTTTGCTGCTCGAATAAGATGGTCTTTTAAATACACTTGCCAAAGGATAAATGTGTGTACGTAGGGTACACACGGTAAGCCCGGCACTACACCGAAGCGATATGCAATATTTTGGTTTTTGGTTTTTTTTTTCTTTTTTTTTGTATTCCTGACCGACTAGTACAACTCAGTAGCTATACAGTAGCGGAGCTGAATAATGCTACTGCCGCTTTTTGGGGATGTACTACGCTCCATATCATAGTTTGTTGTGTTTTTTTGTTTTTTTTTTATTTCGTTGGTCCTGGAGAGAAAGGCTACGAGTATATTATGTTGCCCGGAATGGAAATCATCTCTCATAACCACATGAGTTGTCGATCGAAACAGTGTGCAGTGTGAAGCAGCAGCAGCGTGCTAGGGATGAAGACGCTGGTGCAGTGGCATCAACGGGAAGACCACCATCAAAATCTCCTGCAAGGGCATCGCTCCAAATTTGCGTTCGAGGGGAGCATGCGCCAAGGTAAGACACGAAATATAACAACTACTCGTGCCTCTGTTGATTGAAAGGGAACAACATGAATCTACCTCATCCTCTTAGCAAATGCGACCGAAGCGAGAATGACTCCTTAACAAGGGAAGGATACCGATTCTAGTTGCAAATGAGCTGTCGAATGAACAGGTTGTCTTTCAGTAGAGCAGACTTTGTACGAATGTCACGCGGCATGTTGATGGCAACTGGTAATGCAAACGCCACTCATTCCCAATTTACTATCGACTTCCCGTCTCGAGAGCTTACTGCTGAGTGACTTGATGCGGAGTCGCGTATACATTAGAACCGTCTCCCTGAACTTCCTTATAATTACTGGCAGCCTGGTGACAGGAATAACAATAATAACAACATACGAGTTCAACACCCACGTGGTTTCATTTGTTTTGTATGATTTTTCAACGGCATTGCCATCAAAATGGAGTTTTTCCGCTCAATCTATGTACTCGCTCTCAGTGGTTGAGAGCGCATGACCTTCCAGGACATTTGGTATACAAGGATACGAAGAAAAAACAAGTCAAAGCACATGGTTTGTTGTCACTGGAACCAAAACAAAATCAGCTGTTTTGTGTGTAGCACAAAGCCACGTGACAAAGAGGAGGAGGAGTCTGCCCAAGAGCGCATGGTCCGAAATTTATACATATTCTTTTTTTTTATGCTGAATTATTATAAAAATAATATTCATATAGGAGAAAAGGCGGAGATCACATTGAGTGTGGAATACAAGAATTTTATTCGTTAGCGGATATTGGCAAGGGAATGTTCGCTTTGGATGCTGGGCGACGGATTTTGTTTATATCTTGTGGTCGATTTTTGTCGGATGAATGTAGTTAAGTTGTTTATGGTTGACTGTTAGATTTCAATTGCTCTTGAGATCTAGTTCCTATGGGAACTACACTCTTAGTGGTATAAGCTGGAATGACTCGAATGTTTTTTCGACCAGCATTCAATTTTTTAAAGACCTCAATTTTTGGAGCAGTTAGTCTGATGACTTATTTTAATGACAAATTTTAACATTCTTCATATAAAATTCTGGTTACTGGTAACTGGTTAAATATTGTGACAGACTTTGAGTCGTTCAAATATTCTTAGCCTGACCATCTGCCCGAGGTGACTTCAACAAGGCTCGAATTGGGTGCTTTAAATCTAACTATCATCGATGCTTTATTTGTTAAATGAACCTGGATATCGGTGAACTTCAAACACCAAAGCAGTCAAAAAACTGGGTAATAGGAGATAGTCTAAGTCCTAAATTTCGAAATGTTTTCCTGAAGACTAATAAAAAATAGTACAGCTTAACGACGACACCAATAATTATTGTTAATTTTAGGACTAGGATTTGACTCCATTGACAGGAATGCTCTTAGCCTTAAACTGAACAATCAACGTTTAAAAACAATTTACGCAGTTTGTTGGAGAAAATTCCAGCAGAAGTGCGGAATACCTGTCAATTTATCAATTCTTTGATTGACACCGGCTGATACTACTTTTTCGAGTAGAATTTTATACTTAGTCTACTCGTCCAGAAATGGCAAATCAAAACTGCACCAAATCCACTGTCCGCCGAAAGTGTTAAGAAAAACGAACAAGAAACAAACTTATGGGTATGACACAATATATTCGCCACAATTTACGGATCACGTCACGTACAACCTTCAGGTATGATCTTCGCCAGAGTCGAATTTAGTGTTTCTCGCTTCGTGATGTAAACTTCTTGCTTCTGCATACAAATGTTTGTACAATATTTTCATTTCTTGACTTCTGAAGGGGTGCCAAAGGGTGTCCCACAATGCACGTCAAATCTTGCCGCCATTTGTGCGTTCTGTATGTTGCTAACCAAATAAAAAAACAAATCAGTTTGACAGCGCACAGCTTTTGATTAGTAAAAATGGAGACTAACTTGTTTTTATTGTTGTACAATATAATAAACTTTTGGTTGTCATAGTTGGCAACATTTTGTCGGATTTTATATAGTTGCATCAACTGTGAAGAGAGTAATTGAAAAATTTAGGGGAATGGATTGATTGGAGATGCCTACTTGGAGTCCAAAAACAATCTGTTCAAATGATATTGTCAAAGCAGCGCGTGACAGTAGATCGTAGACAAGGCTTACAAATTTGAAGAAGCTCCTTACAGCGCATACTCACTAAAGACCTGTGTCTCCATTTTAAGTAAGCTCAGTACTGAAAAGAACCAAAGCCTAATGAGTCAACGTTAGAGTGTGGCGCGGAAAACAAAAATGTTCCTCGCCAGCCCACAAACCTAACTCTAACCTAACCTAACGATATGCAACAATTCAACTACTGTGTTCAGTGATGCCAAATTACAAGATCATATATTGTTTTTCGAGATTTTTGAGCTCCAAAATTACGTACGAGACTTTTTACCATCAAAATCATATCAAGAATTTTCTAAATCTAAAAAATTAAAACAACTGTAAGCCCAGAAATATTTAATTCCCAATCACCGACGAGAATATCAGCACGAGCGTACTTTAGTAGTAACAGAAAACATTAAGTGGTAGCTGGGGCATATAAGTGGTGTGTTAGAAATTGTTTAATTCAATATGCAACAACGAAAGATGTATGCCTGAGTTCACCT
Source organism: Cheilosia grossa (assembly GCA_963082955.1). Classification (NCBI taxonomy): domain Eukaryota; kingdom Metazoa; phylum Arthropoda; class Insecta; order Diptera; family Syrphidae; genus Cheilosia; species Cheilosia grossa. The sequence continues at coordinate 21,676,373 of OY720147.1, read as the reverse complement.
AAAAAAGAAAGAGGACGTCCTGTGAATTCTTCATGCATGTTCTTACAAGCTTTTCTATTCAAGAAAACCGTTTAATATTAATTGCATTGTTATGTATAATGTGAGTCGAACAGAGCACATGCACAATTTCTGTTTTTACGTTACATTCACACTAAAGGAACACGAATTCATCGGATTTGATAAAATACCTGATGATGTTTTTTGGAAAAATATTAAGGAGTAAAAACAGCGGATGGAAACTTCGCATATCCACTCGAAAAAGATTTTATTTTGTATTGCTTCCACAACAAATGTTGAAAGAATATTTTCTGCTGGAAATTTAGAAAATCGTTGAAAGTTAAATTTTTGCAAAAGATATGTTGGGATTGAATTTCAGCTAGGATCATAACTAAAAAAATAGTTGATGGTGTTACGTAGCCAGTTGAATTATAAACTTGTAATTTGCCATTTCAAACATTCAATATCTGGTTAGAAAATCGTTTCTTAAATGAGCGCGCACATTTGTGGTTAGTGTGAGTTTTTTTTACATCCACAAATAGGATGATCTTAAACATGCATTCAATTCATCAGCAGCTATAGACCGTGGAATAACAAGCAAAGTTTGTCGAAAATGACCTGTTAACAATATCAAGGCACCACCAAGAATCCGTTGATTCCCGCGTAAATCTTGCAAAGTTCTATCTAGAACTTCCAAAGACTTTTTGTGAGCCATCGTGCATTCAACCCAAACAATTATCCTACATTTCCGCAAAACGTTTCCCACGGATGAATCCTTGGAATTTTTGCATGTAGGTGTTTTAGTAGCATGCATGATCAATTGCAATTTAAGTGCAGAATGTGCAGTTCTTCCAATAAAGTAGCTGCAATTCCAGACGAAGCGAGTGCCACTCCAATTGGGGTTACTGATCGTCTGGTCGCTAGAAGTAGTGAAATCAAAAATGTTTTCCACTACGTCCGTTTAAAAAAACCACCCCTTTCATTACAAATAGCATGCATGATTGTATCATATGCACGTTTCTGTTCAGTATTTAATTTTGGAACAATTGACCGCACAAATGCATCCACTTCGCCACAATCATGATTTAATTCACGCCGCATTTCAGCGTCGAATATATTTTGCGCTGAACGATTAGGTGCTATCAATCCCAACTGAGATAATGCTTTGTTTGCAATTGACATATAAATTCCTTCAATCAAAATTAAAGCTTCGCCGGCTCTTAAATACCTAATACAAACCAAACGAAATTAATTTTGCGTTTAAATTTTATTCCAGTGCTTTTTTATATACAATATTTTTCGTTTTGCCTTCGGTCAGAATTATTAATTCAGATGGTTTGCCTGCACGTGAACATGAACCTCTAAATTTATGCCACATATTCCTAAGGATCGACCTTGAACCTCACTAATCGTTATGACAAAAGCAAGTCGTATCGAAAGACTGAAGACGTTTGAAATCGAACGATAAATCTGGTGGACCCGACCATTGAATGAGGAGACTCAACGCTGCATCAACGAAATTCAGCCAAATTCTTTGCAAAATGGTCAAATTCAAAACTGAAGTGGGCACACCTGAAAATATGAGTTATGCTATTCAAACGAGACGATGAACGTCACTCAATTTGTGGGGACCATCCAAACGAGGTAAATTTCCTTAAACACGAAAAACAAAGAGCTACCAATTTTAACCAGCGAATTCGGAGACTAATGGACTAATAGCCTCTTCGTGGAGGACACTGTTCGTCGATAAGTTTAACTTTTATTCAATTTAAAACAGAAATAAAATAATGAGACATAAAAACAAATTATGAAGTAAATTCGCCAACCGGCGGCACTCATGTCAGGGTTTTATTTACCCTTTTCCTGATAATTCAATATGTACTTATTTTATTAGACTGTCTTTGTCTTTAATTCTGCGATGCTTATCATCCAAGTGGGGTAAGAAAATGTTGGTTTCATTTAATACACAGATGACGAAGTTCATCACCTTTTAGTAGAAAACACGCAAGTTAAAATAGACGATCAGGACATCCAATCAAAGGATGCACTTAATTGAAGTCTCATTCAATCCGGCAATAAAATGGCATCACTTATCCAATAGGCGTGTTTTATTTCACCCACAACTGATGTTGTAAACCATGGAAATCAACGATCTATATAGATAATGCGGGTGAAATAAAAAATTACTAATATCATAAGATCAGCATCACTTTGAGGATGCAGAGGAATTTTATAAGCAAAGAGGTCCATCAGTCCACAGTCCATCTGTCTCCTTCTCCACAAAGCCCAGGCTAGATTGCGGCCATGCACTTGACTTAGTTGACACCACACACAGCACAGGGATTTGACTAATAGAACCTGATATATTTACAATTCGGAAAATTGAAAGAAACTACACCAAGAAATGCGACACACGAGCACACTCCATCAAGAGATGCAACAAATGCACATAACCTATCAGTACACTTAACTAACCTCCCCAAGATACACATTTTTGGAACTTGCTTCCCGGAGGCATATTTTCAGAAAGCCATAACTTACAACTGTTCTAGTGCGTGGCTCACTTGGATCTGCCATCATCACTAGAAATAATAATAATATAAAAAAAAAAAACTCTGGCGTATACGCAACATTTTGTACAGCATGCAATAAGTTTTTTCACACTAGCAGCAACCACACCGCTTGTCATCGGCAGTGCCCAGGAATAGTATGACTTAAGCATGGTCTTATCTGCACTTGTCCAAAAAAGGACATGCTCTACTCTTCGTACTTATTTGTCAACTTCCTTTCTTCTCATTTCCTGTTGATTGTGTATATCGCTCTTCCTGAGCCCATAGGCCAATAGCCGCCTGATTGGCACGAATTTGTTTTTCAGTATATGTTGCTGCATAGATACTGCACTGAGTGTCGGTTGCAAGTCTTCTTCGCTGATTGAACATTGTTCCCGGATTTCATGAAATAGTGACGTGGACGAACAACAATTAAATCTGTCTTTCAGAACATTTTTAAATTTCTATATCTTCTGGAAAAGGTGGCCGATTGCGATGAAACAAAAACTAAATGTGGAGCAGCACACGTCTGAGATATGTAAATAGATGGGATGAGTGAATTTCATACATACAAACAAACAAACAAAGAAACTCATTATATTTGGAGACATTTAAGCACGCAACTCGATCAGTAGAAGTTTGAGGGGCGATCAGTTACTGAATTGATTTGAACTTTTTAAGTCTTGGAACCCTGCAAGTCTACTTATGGTATGAAAAAAAATATTCACTATTTACTACACCGCGGAGAAATCACTCGGAATTCCAACAAGCACAATGGAATGCATTGCATCAAAGGTGGGTGATATTTAAATCAAATGATTTAATTTTTGGTTGGAGCGCTATCGGCCTAAAATGCTACACATGTCCATTCCGAACGATCAAATAGAGAAACTCTCCCAGGAAATGCAATCAGATGTGAATATCCTGCGAGAGCTTCCAGATAGCGTGCCAAATATTCACTAGGTGCTGCCGCAGTGGAAAAACGATGTGATTTGAGTCTTTCCGAGGATGGAACCTGACGGCAGTCCAACACATTGACGACTGAGTCGGACAATAAAATCCTACAAAAGTCGATTTTTCAATAACAATTCAAGCCCTTTGGGTACATCTTCCACGCAACCGTCTGTCCAAGCGTTGCGGAAAGACCCCTTTCGTTCAAGTACTTCTTTTAAATTTCCCATATCAGGGGGCCTGACTAAAAAGTCACTATACAAAATAAGTAGATACCATCCCAAGATAAATATGATGTGTATATTAGTCAAATACTAAAATAATTCATAGTCAGTCAAAAATTTAGCTTCATCCGCATCCACCACCGAAAGGCAAATATTTGAATTTCTTCTCAGTTGGCGAAACTCACCCGCCCTATTTGATTTTGTATAATTAATATGAAATTAATTTTTGGTCATGTTCTCCGAAATTTCTGCGGCACTGCCACACATACCCCGCATGCAATTCCGTATATACTTCGCTGTGAGGGGTTTCCTTTACTCAAATTTATCACCGGTTCCATTGGGCTAATGTTGATTTTCGCATGTGCTCTGGTTCACCTTCTCATACAGGTTTTTTGTTTTTTGTTTTTTTTTTCTGCAGAAAAGTCTGCATTCGGTGCCTTTTTTAAGACACACTTGCTCTCATACTCTTTGAAATATATTTTCCCAGAGCTAAATGGAAAAAGAAAGGTCGTGCGGTACTGTTTTTGCCATTCTCCCTAGTTTCATCAATTCATTGCCGTACAGTGGAGAGGGGGCTTCGGCCACAGGTATATATTGTGTGCATTCCCAAATGCTTTCAATTAAAAATCAAATAAAATGAGATAAAAATTAGGAGAACTCTTTGGTCCATTCATGAACGAGGACGAGGAAAAACGACGAACCCCCAGCGCCACGGAGGAAGGATATAATTATTTAAAAACGAAACCTCTGTGCATGATTATAAATGCAGAACAGGGCACATTTAAATCATTTAGGTTCTGTGCTAATGAATTTCAAAGCTCTAACCACATCATCAGCTCTGCAAATGCTGTAAGCAATCCGGTGGGTATAATGTTGGGGAATGGTGAGTATTGTGCCTGTGCATGTGTAGCGACGACTCGTAGTCGGAATTTTCGTCGGTGCGGGGTTGCTGCGAAACCTTTCGGATGGTTTTTCATGTATTTGAGTCGTTTTCGTGGTTTTCCTGAAAGTAATCCATGAAGTGTTTGCGCTACCAGTATCTTTATTAGAAGAATGAATGAACAGACTGAAGTGCGTTTACAGTGACGCTGTGTGAATAAATGTGGGGGGCCAAAAGACACAAATTCGAAGAGATGCAATCATGATTGCCACTTTGGTAATATTTTACCAAATTTGGTACCATTTTTTGATTGGTGATTATTGGTAAGAGAGATCAGTTTTTCACGCAGCTACACGTATTATTCACTCGAGCTGCGAGCTACGTATAGTGAAATTTTGACGTGAAAAGTTCACTTTGACATTTCGGGGTGAACATTTTTTACGAAACTGGACGAGACTGCCATTACAATTTTTTATATTAAGTTGGTAAATCAGGGGAAAATCAAAAGAAAAGGATATTAGATTTTTTTCGCATTTTGTCAATAAAACGAAAGGAGTTACATGAAGCAAAATTTCGCTTTGGCGTGATCTCTTTCGTTTTTTGAAATGCGAAAGTGATTTTCGTTTCGTTTTTCACAGAATCCCACCACTGAGTTCAACATGTGCTCCGCTATTGTATATTCAAGCTACCGTCGCACAATATACGGGCACTCCCAGAAAGAAAAGTCTAGTAAGGTCTCAGTATATCCCCGATTTAGCGAAGAACATCGTTGGTGGGGGTAAATAAAGCGAATTTATGGAAAGAACGACAAGAGCGATACTAGGAACAATATTAACTGAAAGGTAAGAGCGAAAAGTTACAGAACGCTTCGGCCCACAGACTCCTTCAATCCTTCAATCCATCCTGGAAGGACAATGCGCCTTACTAATATTCATTTTTAACCTTGACACTAAACATTTTCTAGGTCACAATATGCAATTTTGTATTGAAAATTTCGCCATTGTGAGTTCGAAAAATGTATCCTGGACACTAAAAAGACTATTAGTAACGCGGAATATGTAGACGACGACCGCCTTAATTGGTGCAAAGTGGATTTCAACGGCTGGAGGCAGCTATATCGGTCGCACACTACGTACGCAACGCATCAATTCCAATTTCAAGTTCGGCACATTTAGCGAGGCTCTCAACCAAAGCGCTGCAGTTTGAAAACCGTGTGTACAGATGGCGTGTGAGTTTTTATTTCTAGTTGGATATAGTAGGGCATATTAAATGAATTTGCAAGAGAATATATTTCCAACGCGTACTTAACTCGCATGAGTGCGCCGAAACTTGCATGCCAGTGCAAGTTGTATCAAAACTTTGACCAATTCATTCCTTTGTCTTTGTCATTGCTGCTGTTGTTGTCGTTGTTGTCGTTGTTGGTTTCTCCGGTCGCTACTGCTATTGTGTGCGTTTTAGCGAAAACCTTAGATTGCTCAATTTCAAACAAACAAACATTTGTACTAAACTTTTATAACAATTGAATGAGTCTTTTAACTGGGTATGTGGGCATCGCAACGCGCTGTGCTTCTTTTTAAGGTGGATAGATGTGTTTTAATATGTTTTTTATGTACTTGTTACGGAAGATAATTAAACTAGTAAAACTAGTACTCTACTCACAAAATTCTCGGCCGGTATCAGCTTAAGTCCCACCCTTGCTCTAGTCTAGTTAGTAACTTTCACAGAACTTCAGGAATAGCACACAATCGAATCAACTAATGGTCTTCACCAAAGCTGTGGAAACTGTCATAGGACCACCCATTTATCTGTCATCTTCTTCTGTGGAGGAAAGACGCTTTTATTAGCTAAATTTCAACAAACCTAGCCGCGTCCGAAATTCTAAAAGCCAAACGATTTTCGTATCCAAAAATTATTTCGCCTTCAATCCTTGCTCCCTCTGTTTCTTGGCCTACCGGGAACTTGAAAGTTAACCTCATTTATGAGCTCGTAACAATTGATTTGGTTCCATTCATCCACCGCCTTAAATGAGGCCTTAAAGATGCATTTCCACCTTGTCGCCGCCCCGTCATCACCCTGCAAGCATACTGACACAAATGTCAAGTGTATTCACCCGGAACATCCTCGCTTTGTACTGCAGATATGACCAATCTACGGGAATTAAATAACGTCCCCACCAAGCACCGTGCTTGTTCATCTAACCATGGTGTCTTGCTGAATTTCATCCAAGCGAATGCGCTGCTATATTTAAATCTAGTGCACTTATAGCCACAAATTGAATTTCAGCAAGTCTCCCGTTTGTACCCCTTTTACCTCAATGAGTCGATGTCGCTGCCACTGCCAAAAACACTTTGGTTAGTGCTTTTTAAACAGACATACGAGTACACACCGCCCACCATTTGTGTACATGATTTAATTTCGCTTCTTTATGCCATTTCAATGTGTACCCACTACGTATCTTCTTTCGGGTAAAATATACGGTTCTCATTAGAAAATCAGCACTTCCTCTGACTATATATCGCTGGGCGACTCTGTCACTGCACCTCCACGCAGTCAAACGCTCTTCAAAAACAAACGCCAACATTCAAATGCGTTTTTGATTTAGTTGATTTAGTACACTGATGTGTGTGACGGGCTACCTTTTCGCAACCGCTTCCCCAACAAATGGCGGGCATTGCAGTCGCAGAGGGTAAGCCACCCGCACCCAATCCGATTCTACTGAAAGAGTTATATGCTTCTGAATTGACACACACACACACAGGTTGTCATCTCACATGCGGGAGTATGAACGGGAACTCTTTCGGACGGTTTTTTAAGTTGTCTATTTGCATTCGCTTTACACCTGAATAAATATTGAAATTATATTATTTCCACCTTTGGAGGAAACTCATTTAGGGGAGCTTAGTGTGTCTCGCTCGCAAAACCAAATCCTAATGAATTTATAAAGATCCAACCCTCCTCCCCAACAGAAAATAGAAGAACATGACATGTGGGTATGCAACAAATTCTAAGGAGATTCCATTGCACCAGGATATTGAATAAGTACATTGAAACTGAAAAGAAGCGGTCGGGTATTTAATACTCTTAAAATGTGGTACACACCCCCACCGCCGCCGGCCGCGTGGAGGTTCTTTAGAACTAAGATCCTATTCGCAACCGCAACACTCTTTGGAAATGAATTATTTTCGGAGTTGCCACAGAGTTTGTCATTTTGACCGATTTCCATCCGAACTTATATTCAAAATTGATGAAGTGTGCATAAATCTAGTTGGTTGGTCATTTTGGAATGTCCACGTCTAAGGTTATTCTGTTGCCGCATTTTAAATAATTCAGTTGGTTCATTTGTTGTTAAGTTTTGTACTTGTAGATGTGCTGTTTTGTCGTGTTTTCAATGTTCAAACATTTTAAATAGACGTACACGGTTGGGTTGTTTATGTAGTTGAAAATGGTAAAGCGCCATTTTGAGGCCACAATTCACGACATCTGTAAATAAAAAGAAGGAGATGGGAATGGAGCTTAAACGCAAAGGGGGCCGTTGACAAAATCATTTGAGTTGTCTGAGAGCCGATGTCTAATTGGAGCTAAGGCCGGACAATCGCAACGGAATTTGAATGAAGAGTCACTCTCACTCGCGTCAACACAGCTTCGACAGTGAGTTTCATGGGATACAAATATTGCCTCACTTTGTGCCACTGACCAGACCCATATGTACGGCATTAAATCTAGCGACGTCTGAACTGTTCTGTTCTGAAAAAAGAGGTTCTTTGTTTGAGTTTTACTGACAAACAGATCGTCCACCTTGTACGCGTCTTTAAGGTTAAGTGCAAGATGATTTCTCGCATCATGTATCCTCTGTGAATGCAGCACAGCGGGGCCGACAGAAGTACTCTTGAAGGGACGGGAAGTTCGAGCTATTTTTGTGCTGTCTTACTTGACGAACCTGACCCTTTATAGTAATTCAATCAAAAGCCTTAATCGAGGACTGGGTGTCCTTTTTTTCTAATTTCCACTTAAAGTTTATAAATATCCTCAATATCGGTCCAAATTTGTAAATGGTCTTAGAAAAGAGAGACTAGCAGCCATTGCCATCTTGGCCTATGCCGGCGCCCTTTGGCATACAAGAATTTGGCTCCCTATTGGGAAGTAAAAAACAGAGAAAGACAAAACATGTTTTCCAATACAAATAATCTTATTATAAAAAAGCCAACACAAGTTTTCTTAGAGCGCTGAGAAGCAACGCGATAACGGGTCAGCTAGTAACTCTAATAAATATAATAAAAATAACTTATCATAAATAATAATGAATATTCATGAAGCTTAAAACTAAGATTATGATTATTTAAATAAAAACTGCAACAGCAATAATACGAATTAATTGGTTATACATTAGAGGCTAAACTAATTTCGGTCAGGAAGTTCATTTTTAATGTATGGAGGCGAAAAAATAAATAAAATTAAATTTGAACTTCAAAATTTTTAAATTTAATTCAAAATAAGTAAAAAAAAAACCATAACTTTCTATTAAACTTAATTTTTAGTCATAAAATACTGGTGTATGAATATTTAAAGTAAAAAAAAATAAATCTAGGTTTAAAAATAAATTTTATGTTAATTGGCCTTCCCAATAAACATTTTTAGTTTCGACTTTAAATTTAAGTAAATAGTTCACCGGTGGCTACATTTTCCTTACAAATTTCGCAATTGTGAGCATTTGCAAATTTAAATTTGAGACCAAAGTTTGTTTAGTTAAATTCAAACGGACCGTGACCGAGACTGTCCGTGAGGCGACGCTTCGTTTCGTCTTCCTTGTAATTGTGCCAAGTTGTTGTAACGCCGCCCTCAATTTTATGCGGATATGCACAAGCATGTGCGGATGGAGTATCCGATTTTCTGTTGGGCAGTGCCTTTCGACTATTCATGCCAAAGTGCACGCAGCTATTGACATGAACATGGTCAATAAATGGTCAAACCTCCTAAGGCTGAGTTATATAAGCAGAATAATTTTCCTGAGCTTCTCAATTGCTCAATTCTTTTACGGGGTAAAACACTTGATCCTTTTTATTTGTCCAAAAAACCTTTCCCAAATGTACGGTTGGGGAAAACTGGGCTTATTATTAGGTTCTTTATGCCTTGATAGTAGATCGATTGGGTCTATACCCTGATGTCTGTCTAGTACAAGAGTGCTTATGCCCAATTGCTGTTGTGAAATATAGATAGAGGGCAGCTGGAATATGTGCGTCTTAAGTCCATTAACGACTTCAAAACTCCCTAAATTTAGTCGAAAAACTGAACACTCTAAAACTGGTTTGATTTTCAGGTCACAGTGACAATTTCGCCCACGAACTAGCATAAGAGAACCTTTTTTGCGGCCATGTAGTGAATACGAATTTCAAGAGCTCCTCCTCACTCAAGGTATCCCGATCCGCCATAAATGCAGATGCATTTTCTGTAAGGAATTCAAATTTACTAAATAAATCCACCTAATAAGCGTATTTTAGTTAACCAGCTTACTCCATGTAACCACCTCTCACTGCAACAGAAATAAATTCTCAAACGAAATCCATCCACAATTTAAGGGTTAATTTGTTTCAAGTTGATAATCTAAATAACCGCCGCCCTTACTTCTACCATGAAGTACCGACTGTAACCACAAGTTCCAAAAGGGTACAATGAATACCTCTCCCTTGCCGTTCTAAAAAAAAGAGGACGAAAAACCAAATAATGTGCAAAAAATTGCATAAATCCCCTTTGGGTTTTTTTTTTATTTCTGTTTTGTTCGGGAGCTAAAAACAATATCCTTGTGCGATGTGAGACACAAGCTTAACATGGACATACAAATTTTGTTAAGCCGATTCTCAGATAAAACGCAAACCACAATAACGGGAACACATTTTTTGGCAGAGGTATTTGTCCTTCGTGTTGGTGGTGCTTCCTTTTATCGTTTTTTGAAATGTTTGGCCAAATGGTGGATACGCTCTACTCAAGCGAGGGAAAAAAGAAATGCAGTCTATATGCTTACTGCCAAGAGGAAAGGATCGGATTTTTTCGTGGTTTTTACCATCAAACCACATGCAACTGGAATATGTTTTAAGTTGACGCGAGGACCACAGCTATCCTTGGAGTTTTGGGGCTATAGTTCACTGCATTAAAATAAGGTCCTTGTAAATAACGAAAAACTCAAAAACTCGCGCCTTCGTGTATCTACTTTTATCTAAAAACTTTGACATTCAAATGATTAGATTTTAAGGACTTAAATTGGTTCTTCATAGATTGGGTAAAATTAAAAATTATTTTACTTAAATGCATTCGCAGGGCCAACAATTTTAATTGGACTTTTAACTTGAACGTGGCATAAATTTTGACAAACTGGAGCTAGGCCTTCGCTTTTTTATTACTTGAACTATGAAATAAAATGTTCTCTTTGTGACCACCATTTTGGTCCTTAAATAACTCCATAGGAAGAAGTTGTTAGCTATTAGGTCCGGCATGAAAACCACTCAATAAGATTTGTTTTTGTCGGTGATTAACAGAAAATAATTTTAAGTTTCTCTCAGATCAAGAGCTGTAAAAATGTGATTCATTAGGTTAATAATTTGAAAACATTTTCAAAAGATTGAGAGATATTTTCGAGCTCTGGCTTCAAGTATTCGAAGATCCCTACGTTGTTACTATTTTTTGAGTTCGCGCCGAATTTCTTGGATAATGGAATATTCATATTTGTTCGCGATAAACTTTCGCTGTTTATTTGATGATTCTGACTGTATCCCGCCACTTTCCGTATAAAATTAAACGATCGTTGATATGATTGAAAAAGAAGGAAGAAAAACCGAGATAGAATCGGTCATATAAGCAGCGGTTTCAGTTGACGTTTGTGGAGGAATAGCCAACGAATCTTGTCAAGAAATTCGTGGCTAATGTCGTTTTCCATTGGGATTTTCAGATTTTGCTCTCAGATTACGGATTTTTCGTGCCCAATGGAACATAAAACAATTTTTCTTTCTTTGCATTGGTGCGTGTTTTAAAATCTGCTGTTCTTAAATCTTATTTTGTTTTTATAAAAACCTATTCAATTTATGTTAATATCCAAATGTGTTTTTTTTTCTTCTCTTTTTCACAGACCTGTCATCTAAGAATGTAAATAATAACACACTTTAAAGTTTGACAAATAACATATGTTTTGTCTTTGGTGTAAGTAGGTGTAAGGCTCGCTCAGATATCTAGATTCACAAAATTGCAAAATTCGGATTTGTGGATGACGTAGGAAAAGTGACGTTCCCGATCAATCTAGTTTGTGCGTTCACGTTACAACTTATCCAGACCAATGTAGTCGACTTTAGATAACTAGATTCTCTCATGCCAGGTCAGTTACTAAGGCATAAATGAGTGCATTCAGACAGAGGCTGTGGAGAGACTTTGTCAAATTGGTAATAACTCCGAAGAGTTTGTTCGGAAGATGTTGTCGTGCCAACTGAAAAGAAATTGTCCACCAACAATTGACAGTACACAGTAGAAAAAATTATCGAAATTTGTATTTCGCACACGAAAAGTGTGTATTGAGCAAGAGTTCATCTTATTAGAGGCGAAAATGGGCCACATATATTTTTGGTTATTCAATCCTTTTGTAAGGTTATCCTTAAAAGACAAATTGTTGTATAAGGCTAAAAAATATCACTTATGACGCTTTGGATTTCTAAATATTGATAATGGGTCGTATGACTAAAAACCAGTATTTGCTTTGAGCAAAAGGTTGTAGCTAAGTTAATGAAATTCTACTTTGCTAAAGAAGGTAAGTTCGAAAATTCGAACATAGCAAATGTGTTATTATTCACATTTGTAGACAACATATATATATATAGTTGGCGCAACAGGTCTGTAGAGACCCAAGGCCTAGCTTCTCACAACCATTCGTTTTGTGTGAGTTTCATTTTTGGAACGAATGGAAGGGATCTACAATTTTATGCCGATTCCAAACGGCTAATTGAGAAGCTCTTAAGACAGTTATACTCTCGGATGTTTGTCAGACGTTCGCGAGAGGCGGCGCAGTGGAAAAAACCCTAAGTTGGAATTTGGGTTTTTGCGGGATTCGAACCTGAGACCCCTCGCTTAGTAGTCCAACACACTAACCACTAAGCCACTGCGCCTGCAGACAACAAGTCTGTGAAAAATAGAAAAAAAAAACATTTGGCCGCTGTAATGGACATTAACATAAATTGAATAGGTTTTTATAAACACAAATTACAATTTAAGAACAGCAGATTTAAAACACGCACCACCACAAATGCATTGGGCACGAAATCTGAGAGCAAAATCTGAAAATCCAAATGGAAAACGACATAAATCACGAATTTCTTGACTAGATTCGTAGGGTACCCCTCCATAAACGTCAACTGAAACAGCTGCTCAAATGACCGATTTCAGCCAATCAAAACAGAGATAGATCTAGTCAGATAGCTGTCAGACCTACTAAACTAGATACTTGAATGTCTCCACTGCCTAAACACAATGAGGCTGCTGTAGTAGCGGTATGCGGCGGTAGTACATGCTGTCAAAGGTTTGCAGCGCTGCTCACACAAAAAGTGTAAACAATGAAGTAGCACGATACGTCAAATTCAAACAATTATTTTATATGATTTTCTTCAACAAATTTTCAGAAATGATTTTTTTCTTAAATTCAGCTACTCGTTGTGAAAGTTTTGAAACAAAATGTTTAACCGAAAAGAAATATTCAAATATTTAAAGGAAAAAAAGCGGAGATGGTGGGTGCGCTCTCGGGAACGAAGTTCGCAATCTTCCACCTGCATTTTATCAGACTTCTAAATTTAAAGTACATTGAACTATATCTAAAATTATCGCCACTGAACATATATATAACCGCAAATTATTTCGATTGATTTTGTGACATGCAGCGCGACAAAAGTTAAAAGTTGGACAATATGTACTACACGCTGCAGCGGCGCCGCCCATTATGTTCACGTTATATGTAATCAGTGTATTTTAACTTTGACTACGCTACTCCCTCATTGTGTTTAGGCAGTTAAGCGAAAAGATACGTTGCCAGATTGTGGTAAATTGAATCTATTAAAATGCTGTTCGGTTTTCTAATTGCAGGAGCCTAAAATAAACAAAATATTCCTTCGCTTATATTTTCTGCAGTTTTAGATTGCATCTACGAATATGAAACACTTCATTAGCAATTCGCCGAGCAACAACATAAAACGATTGCATAATCCTTCAAACAATATTCCGCATCCTTCCAGGAATGTGCTGTAGTACAATTTCACAATTATTACCTGAAACTTTTTCTACCAGAGTACTACTCCCCTGTATGCGCTTTCAAAATATGTACATTTTTGAACCACAATAACTGCAGGCAATGGACCTGAATAAGGTAAGCACCTGCCTCTACAGCACACGAAAAAAACACACACACACATGGGGAGCACATCAAGCTAAATCGTATTAGCATAGGATTAATTCCTCGAATCCAAAATATACGTTGCTGGTGTTCGCATACCGTAGCCAACGACTGATATATCGAATTAGATACTCTGCAGGGAGTTGCTGTTGGCATACGATACCCGGAATATTATGTCGAAACCCTAAGCATTCCTTCGGCTGCCAACAGTTAGTTAGGTTTCACAACCTGACCAGCACTCGACCAGACAAACTGTGCTATAGTGGGAGTGAGCGGACACACTCAGGCCCGTATGAAAATTCATTCTCATTGAAATCATAAATCCGCATTTAACAATCAACAATTCACGGTAACATGCACTCATACAAACGTGATGTGCCGAGCCGGTATGCTCCATATGGAATGGCAGGCTTTAGTCAAGTGCTGGTATATGTGAGTTTCGTTTTTTTTTTCTCGTTTGAAGACCATAGGTACATCGTACATGGGGACAGAAAAGTTTTTAACGTCATCACAATACCCCGATGTCGATCTTTATTATCGTGGAAAAACTTACCAAATGATACCTATGCACACAGAGGCGAAGCACCTTTCGTCGCAACTACCCCACACAACAGCACACACTATCCACACATCCAGTGGCATCTCGTGCTGTCCTCAGAGGCATATTGTACAATGGTTTGTTGATAGCAGGCAGCAGCAGTTTGTCGGCACAAACTCGACGGATGGTTTTATTTATGCGGAATGCTGGTTGCCACTTCCCACATGTATACGTAAAATATTTCGCAATCAGATCCTTGTTGGATATTCACAATCGAACGGGAATGTATATATACGTCAGTGCGAGTATTTTATGCGATGGCAAAAGGACCCCGATGACGACGAAAGTACTCGTCAATTTGAAATCCTTTCGTAATCGGTGAAATTTTTGTTCCAACAATCAAAAAGCTCTTAGCAGGGATTTGTATTTTCGGTGATACGTCCGGCTGGCCGAACGGCGCGGCAGCGACAGCGGCGGGGGCGAACCTCCATCTGCAATGCTTCAAAACGGACAGAAAGGCGAGCATGTATACTCGTGCACTTGGGAGCGCTCACAACGTTGTTCATAACTTTATGTTTGGGCAATTGTCGAGAAGGATCATAATGTTAATGCCGTAACACCCCTAATTAGAGAGTTTATTTGAATTGAGTTTCGTCCCGACTCCCGAATCGCATGCCGAACGATGAAAGTTTGTCGGGGTGAGGTTTGCTTGTTTGTTGGAAATTATTTCTGGCTTACCTACACTTGTACATCTAATTGGGGGTAAGCGAAGGATAACAACGTTTAATTAAGTCCGAGTTGAAGTGAATCATGTATTCAAATAAATAATTGACAGTAATGTTGTATGCGGGCAGCTCAATTGTGCGCACACATACTTCCGCGAGGACCGAACTAATTGAGATGTGCCATTAGTTGCAGGTACATGTGTATATTGTTGAAAAAACAAATGAGCTTGTGAAAATACCTTTAGGCTGAATATTAAGTGTGCTTGAATACTCCAATAGTTGTATCAGCGCATGATCAAGCGGTAGAGTAGAGGAATATCCATGGAAACTTGGACGTTGCCCGACCACTAAAGAGATTTTGTTCGTTGTTGTAAGTTTTCCGACACATATCCACAATGGTGGACATTTTTAAATCCTGGAAGCGAGGCCAAAGTCGATACTCTCAACCTTTTCATCGGCCTTCTTTGAAAACAGAAGTTTTCCCATACATATTTCAGTTTTCAAAACGAGTCGTTTTCCACGAAAACACCACGAAAACAACTTCCGGTCGTTGGGTTGTTGAAACAAACAGACCTTTTGTAATGTTCAGCAAATTCAGCAAAATGGCTGGCCGAACAAATGCAACAACTAAGAACTTAAAATCATTTTCCACAGTTAATTGACGGGCTAATATTATTTTCAAGACATCTGATTAAGAACGAGACAAATATAGTCATGACGAAGTATGGGAAATGGGATTGAGAAAGGATGAATTCACATTGGGCATTATAATTGAAATAGTTTGGTAGCTCGATCAAGAAGGATCATATTTTCTAATAATAAATATTGAAGTTTAAATGTTAGTGCTTTGATTATATTCTTTTACTGCGTATTACTAAATTCATTTTATTTGTTTATAAATGCGATCGAAATTTGTACCCAAAATAGTTTGCACCGAAGTTCAACGACTGGTGTCTCACACCTGATTGAAACGTTTTCGGCGAAAACTCGGTTTTCGGCTCTGTGTGAAAAGTGTATTAGCTAACAAGTAGGAGAATAAGCAATCACCTTTAAAATGATAGATGGAAAAATGTCCAAGTATATGACAAAAGAGTCAAGAAAACTAAAGAAAACTAAATGTAGCACTAAACCTAGGAAATAAGTGGAGGAAATGCTCAAAAACTAACGCTTTCTCTTGAAGAGCGTAATGAAAGAACTACGAAGCCGAGAAAAAGCTGTAGGAAGCCGAGCACAGAAGGCTATAGTGTCCCCCGGCGCGATGGAATGCAAGGTGCCATTGTTGACATCGAGGGGAGGGTTGAAAATGCTCTAACCAATGAAATCGTTTACCTTTATTCGATGTGATTGGAAAAGCCGAATCTACGGTTGAAAGGTCAAGTCATTATCAGGTGCAGGGCTTTTTACAGGAAACTGTTCGGAACGCACCTTTTACTGTGAAGGATCGCAATAAATGCACTTTCTTCTAAAATATTCTGTAGACATTTTTTAAGCATGTATTAAAATGGATACGCATGATTATTTCTCAACAAAATGCCAGTAAATTTTAAACAAATATGACTTAACCCGCTTAACTCAATTCTTGAAAGGCTCAATTGAATTCGCAACTTTATTCGATAAGTAGCTGAAACCATATGTTTTGCTTTTCGAAGGATACGAAGATAAACTTACCTCAACGAGTCCACTGGGCTCAGAGCTTTTGTTAAAAACAAAAAAAAAACACATAAAGAGTTTCTTGGATATTTACATCAGGAAGACTGCAAAAATGTCAGACTTGTGTGATTCCCCAAACGCTTCCTTGGATGCGCTGCCATTCCGCAAAGCAAACAGGTAGTTGCGATGCCATCCTTGCCATCAAGACAACTTTCCTTATTCCCGTGGCCGTCCTTTTAATGTTGTAAACATTGCATAACTTTAGACAGATGAAACCGTCGGTGGATCGTCCGCCGCCGCTTGTATGATTTGAACGACTCTCGACTCGACTCTCACCGCAGCGCAGCAACTCAAAGGAGGATGTAATAAAAAATACTTTACAGCATCTTCGTTTAAATGGCATTATCCTTCTTCCGTGTGCTACCTCAACCCCACCATCTTCTAGGTGCAAAATTTTCTAATTTATATTTATATGATTCCGTCACGGAGTCCGTCTTTATTTTTGGGTGTACTGCTGACTGTTGGTTGATGCGGGAAAACACTGATAGGCAGCAGCGAAGGATTTCCCTGGGAAAAGAAATTACTCCTCTTGTCAGTTGATTATATGCTCGACATGGGAAATGCTTCGTGTGTATGATGAGTACTTTTGGTGGTGCGGCAGGGAAACGTGTTTACGCTCATGTTGCATGTTGTAAGCAATGCTCTTCAATAATTGATAAATTTAGTTATATCTGAGAAACTTGTCTTGAGATGCTAAAGGACATGCATACGTAATTGCTGTTGGACCGACAAGACGGAGTACAAATGGAAATTTTAAATTCATTTACTTGTACGAGTACTCGCACGGGTAGCTGCTTGTATTTGAGAAATGCTTTTGTGGTTAGAGAGAAAGTTGTGAGAGTGGATTTTTCTAAATCTTTGACAGTAAGTATGCACAGTCACTGTTGGGTTAACGAAATGTACAATTTAACTATATTAAAGCGGAGATTCAGATTCATAATGCCCGCGAACAATATTCGCAACAGGTTTTTGTTTATGATGTTTGTGATCTTTGTTGCTGTGTTCATCTCTTTCTCTCTTTCATATACCTATTATATGGAAACCATTTAAGTGCTGTAATGTATTTGCATTAATCCTGTAAATTAGTTCTATAAATATTAATAGTAATTATATAAACAAGCTTTTGGAAATAGATTGTTTTTTTTTTCTCTGTTGCTTTTAAGGCGTAATGTTGAAGATGGAAACAACTCGTTTCTAAGGTAGCAGCATATCATCTGCCTTTGTAGATCTATCTTACTGTGTCCTTACACATATTTGGTAGCATTTTACTTTGACAAAAATGAGCTCCTTCAATGCGTAAGTTTTAAATATTTGCCTTTTAAAATTGCATCGGATTCGTTTCCTCAAGTATATTGACGGAATTCTACATTAGGCCTACATTTAAATAAATGTGAAAGCTGATTAAAATGACACAGGTAGCTTAAAAGTGAAAATTTCATCGTTTTCCACGAAAGAACCACGAAAATAACTTCCAATCGTTGGGTTGTTGAAACAAACCAACCTTTTGCAGTATTCATTAAATTCAGCAGAACAGCTGACCGAACAGAAGTCACACAACTCACAACTTTAAATCAATTTCCTCACTTAATTGATGGGCTAATATTATTTTTAAATGCTCTGAATACATTTTATTTGTAAATTAATGCGATCGAAATTTGTAACCTAAATAGTTTACATAGAAGTTCCACGACTAGTGTCTTACAGCTGATAGAAACGTCAAACGAAAACTAGTTGCTGTTCGGTGTGAATGCATCGACTAGTTTTCGACGAAAACACGGTTCTCGGTGCGGTGTGAATAGGGTATGATTCCCTTTGAAGTACCTATAATATATTTGGATTCCTGCAATTATAACATGATTGGCAGCACAGTACATTTTGACGAAGTCGTTGTCTTTCCCAATGTTTCTCTGCCCTTTGTGACGAAGACTTTATAAAAAAAAAATGTACCTAATTCAACAAAAACTGTACATCGAGAGCGTATATAATAAACCTAACTCATGAAAATATTTTTAAAGTCATTTTTATGTAGTACTTTTTGAGGTGTACTAAAATACGAATTGGGTTCCAATTTATTTATTTTTTCCGAAAAAAAAAATGTTGATTACTCTGTTCCATCCATTCGGTATTTTTGGCCGAAGTTATGTTTAAAGTTGGCATTATAACAAGGAGACAGTAGTAGTTCTCTAATCAGACCGACAATAGACTGGATATAGATTAATTTGCAGACAATGCTGCTTTATTTCATTTTGCTAACTTGAGAAATTTCCTTGATTTCGTAAATGGCGTAGAATGACTAAAGCGCTACTCTTTCATGCCGGGTTTTTTCATAATTTGTTCCTTCTTAATTGTTGATGATGAAAATTTTGATTAAGATTTCAACCCCTAAACCGACAGAAATACCAAATATTAAAGATTGGTCGAGTTTTGTTTGTTTTTGTTGTACGACTTAAAACAAATAAATTTATTTTATCTCAGCCAAAGTGAAGTACAACAAGCAATCGCACTTCCTCCGAGTTAGTCTTAAAATCTGAAACCGTTTTATTAAGTGCTTGTTAGTTATCACGGATTTGTTTTTTTATCTGAATTTTGTATGTATCGTGAATCGTGTCCTTTGAGGGCCGGATTCCTGGGTAAACTATCCGACTTTCCTGGTGCCTAGATTTATTTTTTGATTTATTTATAAATCTTTCTAGATTGGGGTGCAGTCCGAGCTTAAAGCGCCGAAAGTAGCATGACATAAACTTTCAATGGTGGGTGTATTTGGTATTAAAATTTAAAAATAAACAATTATTTCTTTGAAAGTAACTGAGCAAAGAGGCAAGGAACTCTTCAAAACAGCTCAAAAGCTGCAAAGTACCACCAAAGATAGGAGCGGCACTGCCATATTGTTTATTTAATGTCGGAACCTACAGAGCTACATTTTATACCAGTATATACCAGTCCATCGCAGTTGTGACTGGAAACGCTTTTTTGTTCGTCTTCTTTACTTACTAACTTGAGATAGGTGTTCAAAAAAACACGCCTGTTGTCATAACCTACACGACTTGAATATTTATACCACGGAGAGCGACTTTATTTTGTAGATTGTGAATATCTACAATTAGATGTATTTAAGATATTTTGGCGTGTGTCTTGAATTTAATTCGGAGTTCAGCTAGTACGCCCTAGCTGAAATTGATTGTCACCAAGGCCGTTTACTGCTAGTAGCATGAATATTTTAGTTTTTGGGCTAATTTAATGTACCTTCATTGCCCAATTCCCAGTGTACGATTGATGTTTGTCCAAATCGATTTTATTTGGCTTTCGTTTGGTTAGCATATTTGTTGGTTTATAAATTTTACGACTGGTTCTTATCTGACAGTGGCCGAGAAAAATATTTTATGTTGCATCTTATGCCTCAAAAACGTGTTCAAGTTATAAGAACACGTTTAAATAGTGAACGGGGCACATTAAAGCTTAACCGCTATTGTTACTCTCAATACAAACATTCAATGTGGCAAAAAAATTGTTACATTTCTCAGGATTTAAATGTTATACCGTATGTACTTTGATTTTATACAAATAAAGCACGCAAAACATGCCATTGCACTTTTGCGGATCATGCAAGTGTCCTTATTAAAACATATCCAACAACTACCTCATACGTAATCCTTTATAAAAATATAAACAGATTCATTTATTTTGTCTTTTATTTTTATGCCAAAGACCAAAAAATATCACAGCGATTTTTTGTCATTACATCTAGTACGAGGATCAAATTCAAAATATACACTACTCTCTCACACTATTTTCGAAATCATTTTCGTAGCTACTATACAAAGTGTACTGAGCCAAAGCAAAAGCACCATCAAAATTTCAGAAGTACATAGTGTAAGTATCCAAATTCCTAATTTAAAAATATGATAACATTATATTTAAGTACACTATTTAACAACTATTCCATTGGTGCTGCCAAGGAAAGATTCGGTATAGAATGCCCTCCACTTGGAATTTAACCTATAAACAAGATATTTGTATTTTAGTCGGTATTTTAGTTCGATCGCATCCTCTTTTCCTAAAACAAAAAACCAAATAGGTACACAATGGTTATGGAATAAAAACACTGCAGTTACGTTTTTGTCCGCTCAACTAACTGAAGAGCTTACACCGACAGGAGGACGTGGATTCTTTGTATGGTGGAGTATTACGTTAAGCCTACATTTGCTTCGGCGGTTTGTGTTGTAAAGCACTCCTTTGGTAAGAATCTGAAAATAAATCAGATGTTAAGTTCGGTCTGCAAGGAAACTAAGTTCGATAAACAAACCTATGAATAACAGGCGAAATGAGATCAGAGTCCAGCTTTTTCAATTTAGTTGGTCCAGTTAGGAATGAGACGATACTGCCAACAATCAGCACAGTAAACAGGCCGATAGGACTGATCCAAAGAAAGGAAATTCGAAATAGCGGGAATATTCCAGACTGGTCGGGGATTTCATTCGATGGAGCTGTAGCATTCAAATATGCCGGACATTCATCAACCCAAACTTGCAATTTTTGAGGAACCACGGTGCCTTGCGCAACGGCAAATTGTGATCCCAGTGATACGGTTCCAGATATTAATGCACCCGCTATAGCTCCAGCAGTTGCACCTTTTGTGTTGCTCCACGGCACTAGCATTCCCAGGGTAAATATTCCAGAAGTAGTTCCCGATGCGATACCCGACAGCGACGTAGCAACAGCAAGAATTCCTCCGAGTTTCTCGACAACCACAACTAGCAATCCTGCAATTAGCCCAAAGACAACAACACTACTCTTAACCAAGATCGTAGATGCTTTTTCGCTGAGCTTGATCTTGAAACAGCCCTTTACAATGTCCTCTAGAAGTACTCCAGCTGAGCAATTCAACACGACCGATAGGGAACTCAGGCAAGCACCAAATATGCCGGCAATAAACAGACCGGGAATGCCCGTAATGTGGCCAGCGATCTGCATCACATAGACAGGGAATAGTTGATCGTCCGTCTGAAAAATCATCGAACTTAAACAAAATGTTTTCAGGTGAAAAAAAGAAATCCTCACCTGGATAATTCCCGCCGAATGAGGATCACAATTGTGATAATACGCAAAGATCAGCAGTCCAGCGAAGCAGCAAACCGATATGAACAGGCAGATGCCCACAGCAAACAGAACAATCGACACCTGAGCGCTCTTCTTAGTCGGCAAGGACATGTAGCGCTGCACCATTGTCTGATTTACCGAGTTGTATGAAACCCAGTAGAAATACCCTCCAACAACGACACTCCAGACCGAGTGCCTTTCATATGGTGATGGATTGAAGCTGCACAGAAAAAATACCGCTATTTAGTATGAAGCAATATTTGGTATACCCTTCATCCGTACTTGTTGAAAATGATCCTGCCTCCTTCCTCTGAACGTTTAATTACTTCGCTGGGTCCTCCAATAGAAGTCAGTCCTATAATCACGACTACAGTGACCGAAATAAACATAACCAGTATCTGCCATGCATCTGTACTAACGACTGCTTTAATACCACCCTAAGTGTGAAGGTTTAAAGTGTTAGCTTCTGTGGGAAGTTTTTTTCTCAGTTTCAGAACTTACCACCAGGGTATAGAAGACACAGACCACACACACAATGCCACTTATTATGTGAATATTAACCCCAGTCACTACAATAAATGTGGTTGATACGATTTTTATAGATACCTACAATAAATCACTGTCAAGCTTACCTTGATTAAATGCAATAGCTGGGACGTACAGAATGATTGGAAGGAACAGTATCTGTGAATAGTGAATTATTGTCAGAATTGCATGTATAAATAAAGATGGTTGTAATTACCTCGTCAATTATGAATAGAAAGGACGCAAAGCTACGTATGCCGGAACTGAAACGCAGCTCCAAGTACTGAAAAGAATAAATAAAACGTACGTAAAATATATTATTGGGAATAATATCGCAGCAGGACTAGCACTACTTTATACATTTATAGTGATATCTACTTGGTTAGGCTGGCTGCTAAAACAATGGGTTTTTAATGATCAATCCTAACCCCTACACTAAATAGTCTGTAGGTCACAATAGAACATTCTTCGCCATTTTGAGTTCCTCAAATTTAGCCTGTGCACTGAAAATAGTTAATAGGAACGCTGTGTGTGATTACTCTGCAGTTTTAGGACCGGAAAAATGAAGCTTATATCAAGTAGTTATCGGGCAGTGGCACATTTTCATATTCGACAAAATTTTGCAGAAGGTTGGGATCATGCTTCCTACCAACTCATCTCATCCAGCGCAGAAAAGCTCAGATTTCAGCCATCGCAAATTATAGGGTTCTGGTTTTAATTTATCTGATTGAATGCCAGAATGAATGGACCGGACACATTTAGTAAAAGGTACAATTTTTCGGCAGTGGATCTGAATGCAAGGAGAGCGAATGGCGGAGAAGAACTATATGAGCTGTACAAAAATATGACTGCAGGTTTAAAATTATCCGACTGTTAAGAGTCAAGAGGATCTTCGAATCCCAGCTCAAGACAAATGACAAAACCAACCAGTGATGCCAGTTTGGGGGTTTTCTCCCAGATTTAGGGTTTTTTTTTTTGGTCGACGGGGGGAAATCTGGGGGGAGAAATGGTTTAGGGAGAAATCTGTTTTTTTTTTTTAAATTCTATTTACTTACATTTCCTATTATAAAAACAACAATTTCATCAAAGTTCGGTAAGGGCTGTGAAAATTCTTACAAGATGTTTTCAAAGCACAACATGCGTTGCATTTATTTGACATTCGGAAAACCAAACTTACATGTTTGCGTTTCAATTTTGAAATTGCTTCTTTTAAGTCGTACAAAAACACATTATAGAAATTATGACAAAAAGTTGGGGGTTTTTTTGGAAAAAGAAGCCAAATCTGGGGTTTTTTCAGAGTTATCTGGGGGTAAATATTTGGCCGTCTGGCAACGCTGAAACCAACCCCAGTTTAAAAAAATCAAGTCAGCGCGAATGACGGGGAGTTTGCTCTAGATAACTGAAGGCAACAAACGAATTTATTGTGTATCAAAGTATAAAACCGCATACTATCCGACAGCACGACCCTTTTCGTCATTGCTGATTAATTGCTTTCAAAAGAAGCGTTCTTCGGTTCGGACATTAAAGTCTCGATATGGTAAAACAGGTCAGTTTTCTTAGCATTATTGTAGCCGCAATGGACTGTTTGCGACATCCGATTCATTGACCCTAGAACAAGCGAACTTTAAGCTCATTAAGCGGGTTAATCAAATCGTTTTGGTAGCACGACGAACATAAAATCCCAACGAGCCTGTATAGATCATCAATGGTAGAAACAATATTATCCTTTACAGCTTCACTTCACATTCTTCTCAAGTATATTTCTTATAATCTGCCCCCGAATATGCAAATGTTCTGCTGAAGCTTGCTGCTTGGTATTACACACCTAATCAATGATATTAGTGACTGTTATCTATATCAATCTATATCACAACTTCAACAATCCAAACGAATAGAACTACTTTCGTCAACAATTTTCGCATGCCATCCAAAGTCTACAACAACAATCAGATATGTTATTGTATATGCACAATGTATCCAATTAACCTTCTGTCAGTCTAAATTCATTCGCTTCATACACAAAAATCAATTATACTCATACAAGCTGAAGAATTGCTATCTAGTAGTTGATTGCAAAGTGACGACAATAATGACACAACAAAGATGTCTAATTTACAGATACAAAGTCCATTCAGATGTCTATCAAGTAGGTATGCGTTTTGCTGATAGCCAAGAATAAATTAATGTTATAGAGATACATACAGTATTAACGGAACAAATATACGTACTTCATATGACGAACTGATTCTTAGAGTAGTGAAAACTGGCAGATAGACCGTAGAAACAGTTAATGCCATAAGCAGAACTGGTATCACAGTTAGCCAATATTGTGTGCCAAAATTGTAGATCTCCGCCGGTGTTCCTAGAACCGTTACACCTGATACGTAACTATGTAAATGATATAATATTGATCAGAAAATGATGTCGCACTGTTAATTTGGTTTTTAGCTCGAGTTCCGAAAACCGTCGAATGTGTGTTGTTGCATGGGCGCAGCTTTTATTATATTAGTAGCTACAACAGCTCTCCTTCAATTACCGGTGGCATTAAGGCAAGGTTGTATAGATTATGCGGCATGGAAATGCTGAAGTTGTACCACAAGCTTTGCTCTACAGCGTGCATAGTTTACGAACAACGAGCAATATGCTAAGGACTTGTTGGTGGTTTTTGGAACTCTTGCCATTGTCGTACTCACCTTCCGATGAGGCTCATGGCAACTGGGAATGTCGCCAAACTCCTTGATCCGAGGAGGTATTCACTGAGTTTTTTCGAACCAAAGTTGATCGATCTGCCACCCTTTAATTTTGTGGGCTCCTTTTGTTCTGTGATTTTTGTCTTTCTATGAGGAGGATAATTTTAAAAAATATTTTTATTTTTTATTTGTTGTAACAAACCTGTAATATCCATAGTATATACCAGTTACGGAAGATACAATCAGCATACCGCAAAATATGAAATAATCAACCACATGAAAGCGGAAGTCCTGAAAGTCCGTATATTCCTGCATTCTGAGAAAAAAAAAATTAAATTAAGGCAGATGTAAAAGTTTTATTTTTGAAAAAGTTTTCAAAACAAAAATGAATTGTAAATTGGGGAAGTTGCGGAGCTATACTTCTCGGCCACACAACCACACAATGCGAGGTAATAATGACGTCTGGGGCTTGGGGCGAAGCTTGTAGAACGTATCAATCGCAGTCGAGATTATTAGTTGGCAAGTTTAGAGTGAGCTAAGGTATAGCCAACTTTGTCAAAATTAAGTAAACATAATCCGCGATAGTTCTGCTTACGAAATACCACCAGAAATAAGTAATTATTGTTGGAATGCTGAATTAATTTTCTCTAATTTTATTTGCACTAGTCGAAGATCCAAGTAGTAACGGCGTACGCATACGAGTTTTAAACGAAACAGATAAAACACTTCATCAAAAGCGCACCAATTAAAGATAGTCATACTCCGACCTCTAGCGAACAAATTTTCTAATGGAACTTTTCCAATGAGGCAAAATAATTTACAAAGTTTAACTCCATTGTAACGAGACAGTTGCAATCGTTCGTTGATGGCTACCGCTTTGCAGCTCAGAAGACGATAAATTGAACTGAATCTGAGACCATGATCTAGGTTTTGCAAGTTCATTGGTATTATTAGCGAAGTTCGTAAGATTCAATAATGATTCGTAATAATTGTACTTCATGGCTATAGAGTATGACATAATAACATACTTTTCCTTGTGAGAACAGGAGGTTTCCCCTAGGTTAACTTTGTAAGTCTCGAGTCGCGTATCTTAGCACCGACCATAGACAATGTGATATTTATGTTTTACAAAAGTATGCGGAATAGTTGTCGGACTGCAGGGCGTATACGTATTCTTTTCTCAAGTAATTAAAACGAATTTGGAGCCAACCCATTTAATGGTGAATAACCGATAGACATACAACTTTCCAGGCAACAGACGAGAAAAACAAATGACAGAAACTGTGCTAGCCGAAGACAACGCAGACCGCACATTATTTGATTGCACAAAATGTTCTATATAGAAAAGAAGACTATAATATCTCCTCGTAACCGCAAAACGCACGGCTGAAGAATACTGAAAAAGAATGTGCTCCTACATCAGGAAAGTGGTAAATATAAAAATAGAGACCTGATCAACAGTTCGAAAAAGCCCAAGACGAACCAAAGAAAGATGGCGCCAAAAAGTTATTGTACTGAACTACACTTAGCAAAGGGGTTTAAAGTTCAAGTCACGGATAACAACCAGCGTGCGTCCGACAATCACCCGAAAGTCAAATCTATGTTTAATATTATAGATATTGTTTTGAATTATTGTAGTTCTCTTCTATTTTTGTCTCACCAATAAAACTCAAAGAAACGAAATGTTGTCCTAGAACCCTCCAGGGGTCTGTTGAAGAATTTCCCTTAAATAATGTCAGAAGTTATATCAAGTATAATCGTTATTAAGATGATCAATGTTTAATTGATAACATTCTAACACCTTGAAATTTGGGCGCAGCAGTTGTACATTTCGCCAAAAAAGCTATTTATGTCACACAAATCATTTGTATCTAAACAATTTATACTCTGAACATATCTATACTGAAACCCATGATTCATCTATAAACGTCAGTATCAATTTCCACAATGAATTCAGCTTAAACAGTGTTGCAATTAAAAGCACTACGCTGGAATTTCAGATTAGTTGATTAATGTCTCTAGTTGATATAGATTGTGTTGGGTTTTTCCCCAAGTAACGGGTGTAATTGTCGCGTGCTGCCTAGTTGAGGTGCCTTAGATAACAGTTTACAACACTCCAATTGGCTACGAAGTTCGTATACTCATATTTTAATTATTTTTTCCTTATGAAGATAAATACATTTTTCAAGGATGACGTGTATAAATTTTCCATATAGTCGAGATCTTGTGGTGATCTTGTCGAGTTCCCTTAATCAATAAGATGTCGCCACTAATAAATGAATTCCACTTATCTTCTTGTCGAAAATGTTTATTCTTAGAAATAATTTTGCAATGTAATCATGGTTAAATAACAAAAACTACTCTGAAGATCTGGCAGCACTCACGGCCCCTTCGATCGCGCACAAGGGATCTGCGGTTGTGCTGTGCAATATATTTCGCAAATGTGTTGTCTCCAAAAAGAAAAATGCCGAATTACAGATTAAAGTGCTGCCAAAATGGAAAGCTCGGATAAGCCATTATTTGCTGTCGATAGAGTTGAAGTGAGCAGTGATTTGATAATTGTATTTTATCTAATGATTGCGGCATATTATTCAGGTTCTAATAGAAGCCAGCCATAAAAGTTCTTGCTATACTATAAGCACTTAACATTTCATAATCCCTATCAAGGCGTGTGATATAACTATGTACCTACTAAAAAAAAGTGTTTACTCAAACTATATCGATATTTACTCGCGCAGTCAGCAAATCAGTCAATTTTATGTGTATTACTCAATTTTACAATCTAAATCAGTTCAACAATAAGTTATCAGCAATTATATTTTGAGGTAATTACGTGAAAAGCCAAAGGTTGGATGTAAATCACTTATATTATGTAGCACATGAAATGTTGTACTAAGTACATACATACTATTATACTTCAATTAAATTAAATCGCGTGCCAGTATAATCGTGCAAAACATTTTTATTACAGTAAGGCTATTTTGCAAAGTCAACATTTTGTATAGAACAAATACCTTTAAAGAAATTTGCTTCTATAAATAAAGAGATAAAGACCTTAACGCGAGCGGTTTCTGTTCTTGTCGTTAAAACAGAGAGGTGAAGTGTTTGTGTTTTATTCATTTTTTTAATCTCATTTCGTAGCATTCCCTTCGAACTTGTTAAATAGCGAAAGGCTTATGCTTATGGTAATTGATAAAATGGGTTATACAGTTGACTGGATTGACCGTTCATACCTATGTATGAGACTGACTGTCTAAGTACATATTATTTGAGTCTTCTTAAGGCCTCCCATCACAGTGACGATATGTCCGTTTGGAGACGCAACTGTCCACACGTCATCATTCGCTTTGGCAGCACTGAAAGTATTACTCGCAACATTTCTGACATATTGTTACACATATAATCAATTCAGGAGGGTTTCTGTTGCTGTCTAAAGCCATCTTATTGTACTACGCAACAAAAAAAAAGAGAAGAAAATGTCATTGGCCTTGCACCGTCTACCTTTAGCTAAGATTAGACTGTAAGCCAATTAAGCATATGAATGCCAAAAGGCAAATGACCAGATTAGCCGTCAAATGAACCAAATGTCAGGATTATCAAAACTGTATATTAGACTATATGACCAAAATTACCAATATGGTCATATTTGACTTGATGGTCATTTGATGCATTTGGTCTTTATTACCAAAAAAAGACCGAAAATGAAAATTAATCATAATTCTACGAGCTCAAACACCGATGACAACAAAATAATTCCTGTTCCATCAAAAATGTCATCAATGCCATAACGAAATTTCAATTAAGGCTATATGCTGGCATTGGTACCTATTGTCCCATTACACCATATGCTATTTGGGCATTTTTATCTGTCAAAATCAGCCTGTTCATATGTGGCAGTCAGGTCATTAGAGCAAATGAGATATGCCCATTACATTGTATGACCATATTTTGGAAGGAGAACTGTCAGAAATTGGCATTTTATGACCACTTGGCATACCGTCTAATCTTACCTTTTTTAAGGCCAATTCTCATAATGATCATATTTATAAGTAATGTCAAATCAAAAATATGAAAGTGGATTGCAAAGGATATCTTAAAAAATTGCTCTTGGGTTTTTTTTTTTTGTAATATTTCAGACGTGATACTTAATGACCATTCGAACCAAAAAAGTGTTTAATTGGGTTTTCTTATATTTTGTTTAAAGAATAATTAGTCTCCCCACAAAGAAAATTATGATATTCTTTTTTTTTAAATCTTTTATAGATGCATCGTTATTTTAGCAGGCGTTATCGCCGAGTTATACATTCTGTCTTTTAAAGTTAATTACGGTTGTAAAGAAAACAATGAAAGTAAGATAACTCATTATAATATTTGTAGTCTTTGTATAGCAACTACTACGTTTAATTTTAATTATAAAAAACACACAATTGACAATTAAAGATGCAGATAACATAGTGTAATTTTTCTGTCATTGCAGAACATTGTTTGCATTTATAAAATGACAAGCTGCCAATCTCTGTCGGTAAACTGCCGTATTTAAAGAGTTTAACGGAAAATTTACATGGTTTGCTTTTATCAGTCAACGCTCACAAAACAGTTAGACTGAAATCAAAACCTTTACATGTCATGGCCGACCTACTCACCGGAAATCAGTAATATTATTTAGAGATGAAAAAGTACGAGGTACAAAAAATGTTATGATGAAATCCAATCTCAAAACTGAGCTTAATACTGGGCTTACAACATTTTTACACGAGACCGGACAGAGACATCCGTTTGTCCGCAGTCAATGCTAATAAAATATTCAGATTGCTTTATTTCATTCTTCCCTACTTGTATTTTATTGAAGCTATTAAATTTTTAATCAAAAGTAGTGCCACTGCGAGGTCGTTAAATTTAAGGTACACACTAAAAATGGTTATATTATTTCCATAAACTGTATTCTATTCTGCACATATGTAGGTATGTGTGTTTTTCTTCACTTATCTTGTGGTTGATGGAGCAAACGCAAACATAGTACAAATTTTAATTGAATGATAATTTATTGATATGATGTGATTTAGATTACACGCACGTTAGGTGTGGTATCATAAAATCGTGATTAGTGGTATATATCTTATTGTTATATGGCTAGATCATAACTCAAGTGGCCGATTAACATTCCAAACGGTAGGTTTTTATCAAAGAACAGACAATTTATCGCACGGAAAAAAGTTTTCGTCGGTTGTGTGTGTTCCATGGTAAGAACATTATAGAGATTAAGATGAGCTACTGGAAAGTTGTGGAGGAAAGTTTACGGATCTCGTTTTTGACAAAGGCATGTAAAATGTGGTCCGATTGCACAGAAATAACGACTTTAAAAAATTCACGAAAATGTAAACAAGCTCCACCAGTTCTCAAACTCAAATGCACTTGTATTGGTAAATCTGAAACAAATCTCAGTAAATATCTAGTTTCGCAAAAGTGCTCTGAAATATGAAAAAGATTGCTTTTTTTGTACCAAACGAACATAAAATCGAATCGAATTCCACATTAGTAATGGTAGACTTTTGAGTACCGGTTTTCCGATCAGAATGCAAGTACACGTGCCATTAAGACAGAAGCGAAAACTTCCGGTTTCCAATGGCAATTTAATTGTCCATCCGGAGACGGAACAGAAAAGTATTTAGTTTCGAATGCGAAATATTCAGAAATTTGTATTTCACTGCAGTGAAGTAATATGACAACAAGTATTTAACGACCCTAATATTTTGACATTTTACAACTGGGAAAAATGTGAAATACTACTGTTGCTATTTCTCTCTATCACTAGGGAGTATATACATGTGCTAACAATAAATGAACAGCCCTTTCCTAATAGTCTTTTGCGACACTATAAGTGCGTGGCTATTTCACAATCTATTGATTATTGATGTTCTTGGTAGGGTGCAAGGAGGAAAACAAAACAAAATAGTAGGAATGTAGAAAACAAAATACCGAAAATTCTTACCTGCAGTCTACGCAAAAGAAAATTAGCAAAAAGTAGTAGGCAACTATCCATAGTACGGGCGCTGTTTTGAGGTAGCCGAAAGACTTAAATATATTATGTGAATTGTGAGTGAACAGTCCCATGCGGAATAAGAAGGGAATAAATTGGTCACGAAGAAATAAATAAATCCTCTGCAACTTTACTAATATATTTGAGAAACAAACTTTACGTTTTTGTAGGTCACAAACCTAAGTTCTTTCTCAAATACTTTAAAAGAATTTGGTCAAATTCACTTAAACTTGAATTTTTCCATCTATGTAGAAGTATGCGTCCACCTTTCACATTGTTTGAATACTCATATTGTCATCTTTCTGCAGAAAAATACAAACTGTTTTTTCATATGTCAGATGTATCACAAGTTAACCACCCTTGTAAATTTGAGTTTCGTTTTCGAATTCAGGTAAGCTTCCTCTATAGATATCTGAATTTTGTTCTTCCGTGTGGTTTTTGGCGAATATCGTCATCCACATTCCACGCGACATCACTATTTTACACGATAGGTACATGTATCGCCTGGAGTTTCTGGGCGGAAATAAGCTATCGAATTCACCTGACTTTGAAACTATGGTTTCTATTTACAAACGTTATTTATGCGAATTTTCTACTTTGGGAATGCTTTCTTTCCCTGAAACAAAGAATATATTCTTCAGCTCAGTCTTACAGCGAGATAACTTGAGTTTTTTTTTCAGGTTTGCTAACAAGACAAGAAAATATGTAGTTTGTAGGGAAGACATTTTCACTCATGTTTATTTTTCGAAGTTTGTAAGTAGTTGCTCCTGGATTTAGGTAGGTACCATGCTTTTATAGAGAAGTCTTTATTCATTTTTTTTCTTCCGTTTACTATACTGCAGTGGAAGATTAAAAGCTTTTACCTTCGGACTGCTCTTAGGCAGATAAAATAATGGAGGAGTAGGTTTAAATTACAATCCAAACAATAGTTAAGCTTAGTAGGTATTTTGTAGAACTTTATCTATTGATGGAGTTTTTGAAATAACAGTGAACAAAAGAATCGGTATTCGAAAGATGCGTTTCCAGGTTTTTATCAGGTGGTTTTGACATCTGAAAACTACTAGTCGATATTGCAGTCGCTGTACCTATTTAATGTCGTTTTCCATTGGGACCACCACAAATTTTTTCAGATCTCAGATTTTACGCTGCCCATGGAACATGCAACGAAATTGATCTCTTTTTGTAAGTGTATCAGTTCGTTATTTGGCAGCAATATCAGCTGTTCAAATTGCAATAGTTTTTACAAAAATCACAAATGGATATCGACTTCAAAGCTGTTTCCCTGTTGTAGCTACAAGTTTATTATTTTTGGTGATTCGTAGTCTTCAGATGACGAGGAAGACGATGAAGATAATAATTCCTCCAAAATTATATCCATGGCTATTTGTGTATTTTGTTATTTTGGTTTTCACCATACTTTGCCCATTTCTCTTGTAAGCAAACTTCTTAAAATGACCTAAAACAGCTTTTTGCCCAATCGAACATGAAAAGTGAGTTAGATCAAAAATAGATTGATTTTTTGTGCCACGCAGAGTTTATTTGAGACCGTGAGTCAAGTTAGGCAATCGCAAAAATACGCATTCGAATAGTGAAACGGGTTTTAAATGTCTGAAAGCATTTGTATAGTATAGTAAAGGGTCCGCCATCTAACTTTTTTTTTTTCAACTAGTGCTTATATCGCGAATGGTTACACCACCTCGGAGCTGCGATTTGACACCGGTGGACTATTATTTGTGGGGTGCCGTAAAAGAAAAGTGTTACGCCGACAAGCCAGAGGCAATTGACGCTTTAAAGGACAATATTCGTGAAGCCACGAAATACAGCTGCACACAATCGATAATGTGCTTAAAAATTGGACCGATCGTGTAGGCTACTGCATGGCCATCCGAGGCAGCCATTTGAATGAAATTATTTTCCATTATTAACCGGAAGGACTGTACTTTCAAATAAAAAAAGAAATTTGAGAAAATATTCAGTAGTTTTTTTTTATAGCATTTTCAAAAAAAAAAAAGTTATTTGGCGGACCCGTTAGTACTTTCATACCCAAGGTAGATCTTTCTTCTGCCAATGACTCAAAGTAATAAATTGTTTTGAATACTATTCCAGCGAATGATTATATACATTACTTCAGCGTAATTGCAAGTCATACACCTACCCATTCATAGCGCTATGGAATTTTCAATGGCTATCCAGCTGAGCGCGCATTATTTATTGGACAGAAACAAACTTATTTTTAGACAAAGCTTGAAATTATACATGTAGGTAACCTATATTAAGTTTGTACCAGTCCGCTTTAAATAAACCGACTAAAAAAAGTCACTTCTTACTCAATGCACTGTTGTTGAATTCAGCCACTGTCAATCGTCATTGTGAACGCATAGACTTAGAATTTTTTCTTTCTTTTTTTTCGTAAAAATTCCAACGGCAAACACTAAACAAACGCACGCGCAATGTAGTGTCAATGACATACCAAGCGAAAGACTAACAAAAAGTTACCTATCACTGATTCATAACACAAAAACCAGCAACTAATCAACTTGTAGCCGCACAATCTAAGTGTACACAGAAAGCGGTTACACTGACTAACAAACATGGACTTTGCGCCTACGTTTATAGCCTACGTTGATTTTCTGTTTGCAACCGGCAAAATTCTCTAAATTCCTCACATAATGGCAGATAATACCTACGTCGACAAACGCGTAGGTATAGTAAAATGACCAGAATCAATAATCACTAACTAAACCTCCTCGCAAAGACAGAAGAACAAGCCACCAACTTATTCAATTAACGTGGATGGTAGAGCAAAGAAACACTCAGTTTTTTTTACATAATCTTGTTTTAGAGTGGCTGTTTTTGTTTTCTGAATCAGGTATTGCAATTTGTGACTCCACGATAATGAGTGATACGGTGCGTCGCATCTTTGGAAGGGGAACAAAAGTAGCACATTTTGGCCAAACAAAAATTAACATACACAAGTTGGCACACATGTCGTTGGGAGGTATAATCACTTTTTTATTCTCATCGATTTGAACTCCGCTGGGTCGTAGTACCTACCTACTCGTAGTCGCATATCATCACAGACTTTCACACACAAAAAAAAAAACCCATCGAAATCAACTTGTTTGAATGATTGCCGCATGCTAAAAATACAACACTAGCAATAATATGCCAGACAACAGAGAAGAGACGCAGTGAAAGTTACATAAATCCAAATTGAAACTTCGAAAAAGGTATAAGTTTTTTTCCTATTTACCTCATCTTCACTGTGATTTATAATTTCAGATACACAGAAATTAAATGCAAATGTGTGGTACGAAGCGAACAACAGAAATAAACAAGGCAAATGTCACCAGATAAAACTTTATTTTTACTGACGTACTTTTGAGAAACTTGGAAACGAAATCAAAATCACACCAAGCGCAAGAGAGTGCGAATTTAAAACCGTAAACGAACAAAACTTGCCCGCGACTATCCCCACGAGATGACAACAAAAGTATCATTCGATGAATACTGAGAGCCAAAAGTCGTGAGTAACAGTATTTAAATCAAAATCATGAACTGAAAGTTCTTTGCCTCTGGCTTGCTCGCTGCATTATCGCGTTCTAATGGATTGGATTGATTCGAAAGAAGAGCTTTTTTGTGTAGGTACCTACATAATCGTAGCAATAGGGTGTGGGCTGTGCGCATATTTCAAACTTGTGGGTGCAATTCTTGATGGGTGTTATATCATGTTTTGAATGACAAGATTTTGCAAGAAGTACATGACTAAATCAAGAGATTTATACAAAACATCTTCAAAACTTATAAATCACGGGATTAAATATGAATCTTTTACCTATCGGTCATCGAATGTTGGGTGTGGCATCAACGTGGGTACCAATCCTTTGGTACTGTCTCATTATCAATTGTGCTTTTACAGCCTTTCCATTCAGGCTCAAATTTCTTTCTTGTTAAAGCTGAACAGGATGAATATAGGACCACAAAAATGGTCTGTGTGTAGAAGTACGTACGATTATGAGCTCATTAAATTAAATCATAGACATCGTCAACATTCCGGGTGGTGGCAGATGCCTTATTCGGCGCTAGTTTAAGCTACTTAACAAGAATTGAACTCTATATATAGTCTGTCCTCGTGTGTTACATAAGGCAGAGATTACAGCGATCCACAAGAAACGATACAACCTTCATTATTATAGTTGATAATAACAAATTGTAAAAATGTTTTGCGGCAGGCTGATAAGTAATCGCCTTGCTCTGATCCGCATCAAAATGTAAGCCTTACTGTTGAAGCTGAATCAGAAGGAGTTCCATCCACCTGTGCGGACCTTACGCGCCACAATCTCCAAGTGGTGTCAAGAAATGCCAACGAAATTGAACATGTGCTAATCACTGCGAGGTTTATTCAGTATTATTGATATTCCGAGATTCTGAAGCACAAAAATCGCATTTGATTGATATATGTTGGTAGATTTTGAAGATGGATAAATTAGATTTGGAAATCAGAAATGAGATGAAAAAGGTTAGGAAACAGAATAATAAAAAATAATTGACCCTTTTCCCTGTTCGTTCGTTTAACAAGGGAATGTTTGTTAGAAGCAAGCCATACATATGAAACTGCTGGGCAAAATATTTTAATTTTCTTATGCCTCTGCTCTTAAGTTTCAAAATTCTTATATATTATGTTCTTTTTATTTGGAAAATACAAAAATATAAACATGAACTTACCCTGGTTGGAACTTATCATAGTTGTCGACAAATAAACTCCAAGTCAGTCTTTGAGTTTTGTGCTTCTGAGCCAAACAGCATTTGCATCGTACTTTTGAAGTCTGTTAATTTAGCATAGATCCGTCACAGACAATTTTCGCACGATCAATGAAAAATTATTCAATCACAGTTCCAATATTATAAGTATACCACTACTTGATTTCAAATCTTCGAAAGTCTCACAAACTTGTAGGGCTGTAAGATTATTAGAATTGCTTTCAATTGTAAAAATATATTTATGTTTGCTAAACAAACTGGCAATGCTTGGAATATATCGTTTGATAATTTTGAACTTGAGTGCTAGTGCTTTGTTATTTGTTTGACAAATGACGTCTGGTTTGAGATTATCATCAATAGTTCTTTAAACCGTTATGAGAGTCAGAGGGTGAATGGTCTATGCACCACTAAGGGCATAATTTAGCTTGAAGTTTTTCGAAATGCACATCAAACATCTATTCGCTCAGGATAATAAAACTGGAGTTCTTTTTCTGTGGTTACTGAAGACGCCCCCAACATTCCGAAGAAGGCAAAACGGAACGAGACACATACGGGTAGCCCCAAAAGGGCACCCATGTCGGGACCCAGCCCAAGTGGGTAATACAACGAGGTAACTAGGAACCCGCTTGTTAGCTGTGGTGGATTCTAGGAAACTGCGGAATGTGGCAAGATAATTGAGAACGCACTAGGTGTTATCTCCCACATCCGAGCCAAGACAGGTACAAGGGCCCCCGCTTACAGCAGGATGACATGGTTTAAGCTCATTACCTATATTGATTGCAAAGACCAGGCATCCAATGACTTTGCCAAGACCGTGCTAAACGGCGCACAGCTATGGGAGGGAGCAATACTGAAAGCTGTACCCATAGAGGAAGTCCCTATAAAGGCATAGGGAGTATATCCATCCCAGAGAAAGGTGTAAAACGCGAGGAGATGCTTAGCGTTCTACAAGCACAAAATCCCCAGATTCCAATTAGGGATTGGAAAAAGGTGTCCGAGGAGGAGTCGAAGAATGGTGCAAGAGGATACATCATCATATTTGATGAACCACCTGCAACATTGAAGAAAAAAATGAAGATGCCGCTATCATTTGCAGCGAGTGAGGTAACTCTCATGCTCCTAAAGCGGACTGTAGAGGACACAAGGGCGACTGAGACTGTGAAGGAGGCGGCTCCAAAAATGAAAGTCGTCCAAATCAACCTCCATCACTGTTAAGTAGCCTCAGGCCACCTGAGGCTGTTCCTCGAGAAGGAGCAGTTGGATCTGACCCTAATCCAAAAATCATGGATCAATAATGATCAGGTGATGGGATTAGGGCCGAAAAAGTACGACGAAGGATATTGAGAAGAAATACGATCTTTCAAGCCTAACTAAAGAACAAAGTACAGCATGCATCTGGATTACGGGTTCCTTACGAACCACTCCCACCGCAGCTATGGAGGTGATGCTAAACCTCACTCTTCTGGACATCTACTGCAGCAGCAAGGCGGTCAAAACCGCAATCAGGTTGACAGAATCTGGACTGTGGTCATCTAAACCCTACGGTCATGCCTCCATTGAAAGTCAATGGGAAGCGGCGAAGGAGAGATTGACTACAGACTACATACCCACCACCTTCGTTTTTGGAAGGAGATTCATTACTAGAATTCCCAGCAGAAGCGAATGGGAGAACAAAGAAGTAACAGAAGACGAAGAGTAAGCCCCATTTACCGACGGTTATAAGATGGATATGGGTACATGCGCGGGCATCGTCAGCGAAACATTGGATCTGCGGGAATCATTCCGTATCAGCGATGACTGCAGTGTCTTTCAAGCAGAAATAGCCGCTATTACCAAAGCGGCGAAAGATCTAAAGAGACGGCACACACAATATACAAATCACCATTTACTCCGACAGCCAAGCGGCCATAAAAGCCATGGAGTCAGTCGTGGTGAAGTCAAGGGCATAGTAAGTCGCTATAAGAAATATCTGGACGAAATATCACAAGCCCACGCGGTGATCCTATGTTGGGTACCAGGGCATATGGATATCCCAGGTTATGAGCATACGGGTGAGCTTGCAAGAAACGGGTCGATAATACATGTCTCTAAATTGTAGCAAGGCGTTAAAACAACGACTGGACCTTGTTGGTCACTAATGATAGCAGAGGGGTGCACATTGCGAAAGGGTGGAGACTCTTCAGTCAGGTATAGCACCCCTTAATTTTTGCCTTGGCATATCATGTATTGGATTTGATACGATTAGGAGAGTTGCGATTATAAACCTTAAATTCGGGCGCACTGGAGCAGGTTTATTCAGAGAATCTTGAGTCGGGGTAGGCCGCCTTCATAGAGGTAAATGCAACTCTTGATAATGTTGAAAATAAGGAATATTTTTATATTCTGCTTTCAATTCTCACGCAGGTGAGGGTGCAACTTCATGCGCCAGAAAGGAGAGGAACATCGAGCCCGATCAGAACGCGAACGTACAGAAGATATTTGAATTGTGTTGGGGCAAAAATTGTAATGCTGCCAATAGTTTGTCTACACTTTTTCCACCATTTCATTCTATAAAAGCAACACAACACAAGAATTTTCAGTTTTCCACTTTGCCAAAAAAATGACTAGAAGTGGTGTTGTTTAATAATGTTTTCTAAAAAAAATGCATTTAAGTTATAAAAATAATTACAAACTAGTTATATTTGAATCAACTTTATTTTTTGTTATCTTCTGTTCATGTATTTCTTTTTTTGTCCTGTCTATGTTAAGCTTAGAACAAAAGTCCTATGACTACAGGAGTTGTTATAAATTGACTTTTTCGCTACAATATGTTTATCGTCCTTCGACTGTAAAGAAATATCAAAACGGTTTGTTCAGTTTGAATAGGATTTGTAGTGAAGAGCGGTATAACTTACTGTAAGATGATAGATCAATTTCATCAGGCAATTCCGTAATATTAACATCAAAACGATCTTGGACTTCATTTAATATCTTTGCGTCAGCTTCGTCAGAGACAAATGTTATGGCCAAACCTTTGGTACCAAAACGTCCAGCACGCGCAACACGATGCAAGTAAGTGTCTGAATCCTCGGGCATGTCATAGTTGAAAACGATATTCACACGTTCAATGTCCATACCTCTTCCGAAGAGATTAGTAGCCACCAGAATTCGCTGCAAAAATAAAAGTAGATGGTTGTGAGAGATGGATAAGAAATTTATAAGCGCTGTATTAGAATGTTCCAAAGGACACACATATTTGGAAAGACGCACGATTATGTGGTATAGAACAGGTTTCGTAACTGTGTAATAAATTACCCCCATATTCTAAGGCACAAAGAACTGAACAGGAGGATAAAACTAGAACTACAAACAAAAAGGAAGAAAATCTTTCACAATGTGCACAAAATCTTATCAAATCGAATTAATCTGATCAATTCCTTTTAATTCTTTAGTAAATTGAAATACAACAAATAATCGTCAACTCACCTTTTGGAAGTCCTTAAACTGTTGATAACGCGACAAGCGCTCCTCCTGGTTCATGCCACGATGAATACCAATGGCCGGGAAATTTTGCTCCGTCAATAGCTGGGCCAAAGCCATGCATCGTTGAACGGATTTAACAAATATAACGACCTAGAAGCAATTTCCAGTATTTAGCCTTTTACAACTAAATCTATTTGCCGCAAGTATACCTGATTGAATTCAAGAACATCGAGCAACTCAAAGAGTTTTTTGTTCTTTTCGTTCTCCTTCAATTTAACGTAATGCTGCTGCAAGCCGTGCAATGTTAACTTGGCTTCATCGTCCACATACACTTCCATTGGCTAGATTGGGATAGAACAAACAGAAAAAAAAACGAAAAGAAAAATGAACTTAAAACCTAAAACCACTCATAATAATAACATCAGTATAGTCTATCTATCGAAGCTAATCTCAGCTCCAAAGGTGGGTGTCTCATGTTTTTATCTCCGTCTCTGTATCCACAACAACGTACAACTATCTCCCGCTCAAAGTGTAATGTTGATTTGTGAACCCGTTCCGTTACTTTTTCTTTTGATTTTCTTGTTTGTTTTGTTTAATTTCTCTTCTTAAAAGCTAACTTGATATATTTGGTTCATTACTTTTTTTTTTTTTCTTTTTTTTAACAATACATACGGCTACTAAGGGACCTGCAACATCCGCCAACAACCAAGAGAAGATCAGGCAGTGTTTGTGACCCTTAATCGTCCATAAATGCACAAGTTATGTGTGGGGAATATCATTTGTGGAATGGAGAAGGCGGCACAGGCGCACAGCAACCCTTACCAAGCAATCAGCTCTCATACACAAACACATGGAAGTGGAAAGGTTTTCTGAAGCAATGCTCTGCACATCAGCGAAAGGACTTGTAGAAAGTAGTTGAGACAAATTCGGAGAGTTCCATCGAACACAGCCTGTTGATGTTTGCTTGTCATGCCATCGCAGGAATACTAGAATTTCTTCTTTTCGCTCGCACAGACTCGATTCAAATGTTTACCATTTGAGTGGAAAAATTAACACGCGACCTTACACGATTTTTTTTTTTTTTTTTTTCTTTTTTTTAAGTTTGGAATCGAACTTTTACGTTCCACACGCACCCGGAAGAACTACAGTTCGGATTGGATTTCTTTTTTACAAATATTATGTTGAACGCGACTAGTGAGTAGTAGTTGAAGTGGTAGGAGCAGGAATTGAGATAATCTTAGTAGTAGTATAATTAGCACGGTGATATTTACATCTTGCATAAATTTCTTGCAGACTGGGCGAATGTCTTTGCTAAGTGTTGCAGAAAACATCATGACTTGTTTTCCGTGTGGAGTGCTGCGGAAAATTTCCTGTACGTCGCGTCGCATATCTGGAGTTTAAATAAGAACCACTATAAGCACACAATTAATTGGTGCATGGAAATGCTGTCGACTTACCAAGCTGTTCCAACATTTTGTCACACTCATCGAGGATGAAATGCTTGAGATGCTTCAGGTTGAGCTTTTTGTTACGAATTAGAGCGAGGATTCGTCCCGGTGTGCCTACGACAATGTGCGGTGTGACGTTCTTCAGGTTATCTTCGTCTTTTTGGATAGATAATCCACCGAAATATACACCAACCTGGAATTATTGAATTTGTTGCAGTAAGATCATGTGAAAACTGGTCGAACAGTGTTTTTTTGTGTACCTTAACGGATGGCATGTACTTGGAGAAACGTTCGTACTCTTTGCTAATTTGGAATGCAAGTTCTCTTGTGTGACACATAACCAAAACGTAAACTACATTCTCAGTCGGTTCCAATTGTTGTAGTGTTGCCAAAACGAAAACAGCCGTCTTTCCCATACCCGATTTGGCTTGACACAGAATATCCATACCTAGAACTGCTTGAGGAATGCACTCGTGTTGAACTGAAATGAACAGATAAACAAACTTTCAAGTAACGTTACTGTCTCAACTCCGGCACTTAAAAACGAATTTTTCGAATGAAAATAGGTAATTAAGTGCACACTTTTGTGAAAAGCTATGGATGCTTTCCAATAACCTAGGAATGTTGAAATTTTGTATTGGAGATCTTTTCAAATCTCACAAACATAGCACTTTAAACAAATGCACTTTAAACCAGACGAGTTGGTGCTGTTTCGACAGTATTATTATACATAGTATAATACAGCCGAACTTACATTTACGATTCTAGATTGACAAGTTAAATACAGTACATTGTTACTCGTTTTCGAAGATGCAGCTGTTTTTTAAGCGGCAAATTAAACATCGAGGCCACAAATAACGCATCAATTATGTGCCGTGTAACGCCAGATTTATGCAATTACTTGCAAAATTACCTTTACAGTAACTAACCAAACAGCAATTTATAAATTCCAACGACATTACATGTACCCAGTGATATATAGTATTAAAAACATATTTGCTAACGATTTAGAGAAACATTCATAGTAACAAAAATACCCACAAACACCCTTTAAACCGTTTTATTCAAGCAAGTAATTTATAGGATGCACAGGTTCCTTCTAATGCTACGAATCTTGGACAATCGAAAAATAATGACTTACCTTCCGATGGATGCTCAAACCCGCAATCAACAATAGCGCGGAGGATTTCAGGCTTCAACAAGAAATCTCGGAATCCCGAACTGTGTATGGATACATATGTACCCTTAACGTCTTTTTTTGGTGCCTCTGTAGTTTCGGCAACGGTGGTCTCGGTCTGCTCTTC
Source organism: Cheilosia grossa (assembly GCA_963082955.1). Lineage (NCBI taxonomy): Eukaryota > Metazoa > Arthropoda > Insecta > Diptera > Syrphidae > Cheilosia > Cheilosia grossa. The sequence continues at coordinate 21,634,063 of OY720147.1, read as the reverse complement.
ATCTTCATAATCTAATAGATCGTCGTTATCGGCCATTATTGATTAGTTATTATAACCTTAAAAAAAGAGCAGAAACGTTATAAATCACAATTTTGTGAAATGGAGGGACATGGAAAATTCTTGGTAAAATAATAGTTACATATATATATATTTAGACAAAATAAAAAATAAAATAACGCCGGTGGATGACGCCATTTTTCTTCTTTTTAGCAATCGTGGGAGTCCATACAAATTTGACTTTTCACATTTAAAAACGTTACTAATCCACATTAACATAATATCAAACCATACTTTAACATTAAACTCACCTCTTTCTAAATCGGATACGTTAAAAAAATCACTAATATCACACAAAGTAAATGCCGCACGACCAAGTACCGAAATTAAAACCTCTGAAAAGTGAAAATAAAAATGGCGCGTCAAATAGCGGCTCGATAGTAAAACAAAACAGCGTGTATTTTACTCGTTACTTGATTTGCAGGTAAAAAAGTAATGCCAGAAAGAAAGTGTTTTCTAATTTCTAATATTTAAGGTGCAAACAGAATCTGTAGAATTAAAGCATTTTTGGCCTTGGATTTTGAATTCCGTAATAATGTTTTAAGTCTACCAATAATTGTCTCCAGTTCGTTTTGTTGCTCACATACTTTTTGCAAAATTATATAATAAATAGTTAACGCGGCCCTTACAGGACACTAAGGGAGACAAGAAGTGCTATAACGTGGTGCAAAACCTATACTAAAAACTGTACTATTTTATACAAATGACAACAATTTCCTGTATTCTAAATAAAACATAAAATAAACTGATTGATGTCGTTTTCCATTGGGACAGAATCTGAATTTCAGATTCAGAGCAGTTTGTCTGCTCTCGAAATCAGCTGGCTATCAGATTACATGTTCCATTAATTAAAATAGAGAAAAATTTACATTTGGCCGCTGCAATGGCCAAATCTCGTTTTATGTTCCATTGGGCACGAAAAATCTGAAATCTGAGAGCAAAATCTGAAAATACCAATGGAAAACGACATTAATCACTTTACTTTGTTTAAACTTTTGCGTATTTTATGTTTTATTTAGAATACAGGAAATTGTTGTGCCTCGTAATATCGTCTTATGCTATTGAAATTGCATATAGAACCACATAATAGTACTCTGTAAAAAAATGTGTCCTATATTTTGCTCAGCTTATAGCATACTATTTGTTGTCTCCATGAACAAGTTTAATAGTGATTCATTGTATCAAATAAAATATTTGTCTGGAGACCCCGGGTTACACCGCGTCTCCACAAGAAATATGTCAGACTTTTAAGTCAGACTACTATGGTTGGGCAAATCATGCTATGACATTTCATTTCGTAAGATGTCATCAACGAAGAAACAAGTCAAGGTGGCCCTCGCTTCCTCTGATTCGCTCTTAGACTTTCGTGTGTCTAATCCAACATTATGATATCTCCTCCTGTTTATCACCTTGCGAATTTCAAAAATCAGCCATAGTTGAATCCGCGCACATGTATTCCCGAGCATTGCCAAAACGAAATGACTTTTTACTGTCAAACGCAGTTCTAGACTTCAAATGTCAAATTTCAGTCAGAAATGTCTGACTGAAAAGTCTAGATTTCTGTTGTGTCCACAAAATCGCGGTCTACATGAGACACATTGTTGTGACTGAATTTATGTCTCATAAAGACGCGGTGTTAGATAATCACAATTCACAAATAGTTATTCCGGTGAGTCTTGGCATCACTACTGAAGATTGGCATCACCTCTCTGATGTGCTGTGAGATCAGGGCAGCATTGACAAAAAGAAAATCAGTTGAAAAAGGAAGCTTCCAGAAAGAGGCTGGGATTCTTCGATTGGTAAAATATTTATAGGTAGGTAGGTAAAAAAAGTATATTTTCAAAATATGAAATGTTTATTTATGATGATAACTATTGATAGGGACATCTGAAACAGATGACAGATTTATCATAAATTAATATCTGATCATATCTCCCTAAAAGCAATTGTTCTAAAAACTTAAAAATGTACATTAATAAAATCAATTTCATTTTCACATGTGTACCACCACGATGGCGACTTGCGTGCAAATCAAAATTTTCCAAAAGAGATGGGCTCAGAAATGTAAGTAAAACATTTTAAATACAATTTCAATTTTCAACCGCATGATGACACCATTGATAGGGACATCTGAAACCTATGACTGATTTATCATTTTAAATTTTTTGCTGATTTTCATTTAGTACTTGTCATACCTACTTTATTAGTCGGAGCTTTTTTAACAGTTATATTTTCCATTATAGATATACCTGGGCATCAGAAAATCTCTCGCCGAACGGAAACAATGATTTTTTTTTGAGAAAATCCAGCCGCATCCGCCATTTAGTTGGTGATTTGCGAGAGTATGCCTTTCAATTTCAATGCGGTTGATCTGAGTTAAAAGGAACAAAAATCATGTGTTTAAAACGTATGAGAAGTGGCCATCGGCATGTCCCAGATATGCCGAAAGCATAATTAAAACGCGCCAATGAACATATTCTGTATTAAATTCCATTCTTTTAAGCAACGAGGAATACTAGGTACAGTTTTCAAGTTATTGATGGTGTACACTTAAGTAGCCACGTTGGCCTCGTGGTGGCTATATCATTTGGTTAATAAAATCTGAGCTATATAATGGATTTTTTTAAATTATTTTTGGATTTTTCAAATATAGGTAATACGAGTGGGGAGGTATGGACCGTCGATCTGCATACTTTACAAAATCTGGAGATCGACTGTATAATAGCACATGGGTATAAAATTATAAGTGCTCATGGCGGGTTTTCAATCAGATTCCTATTGAGCGGGGACCCTTGTAATGCATAAGACGGCATTTGTGGATCTGGACGCCGAATAATTTGTTGCTTATATTCGGGGAGTACTGAACCACCAAATTTCAGAACTTCGCTTCGAGACAATGAATGCAGCAGATGAATTTTAAATAAATACATACGTCGAAAACTATTGTCTAGGTATCTGAGAAACCTTTGTTCTTTGTCTACGTTTACAATGCCTGCCAGTATTAAAATGTTAAAAAGATAGCATATTAGAATGGAAACAAGTAATGGCAAATATGTATAAACAAAACATAAGAGTTGAACTGAGTTATTTTTTCTTGCCTCTTGCCATGTAAATAAAATTCTACAATTATTCAATCTTGCTGCATGTCGTTCATTACATATTCAGCATAGTCTATGCCATACTTAAAATATCGTATTTTCTTTGATATTCATTTGTACATTAGCTATACTTATGTATTAGGCATATTAAAACTTGGTGAGCGCAGAAATTAGAAACTGGTTTTCTTTTTAAAAATGATTTTTTTACTATTCAAAATCAGTAATCAAATTATAAATGAATTAAAGAAAAACCAAGAAGCAAATAAAATCTAAAATATGAAATGGAGACGAAAACACGTGTTTGTGTTCCTTCAATCCTTCCCCCTCTTCTTAAGTCCAAATAAATTCGTATGCCTCTTATACGACACCTACCTGTAATTGGAGATAAAAAAAGAATATCAGTAGTAAATGTTGTATTATAATATGTAATAGTATTATACATTTATGTAGATATAAAGAACGAGAACTAAGTACACCCAAAATTCCAAATTCCGATTCGGGCGAAATTGATCAAACTAATACTTATACTTATGCCAATATTTTTACTTACCGACTTAGTTACTTGTTAAGGTTTCACAACTTTACACCCATCCGCAATTGATTATGATGGCAGCAAGACATAAATATAAAAGAAAACAAAAAGTACACACGTAAGTTGCATTTCTTATAATTTTGGAAAAACTTATCAGCGAAAATAATAATCAGATAATAACTACAATGATAAATCTATCATCCTCGTCAGATGTCCCTATCAACAGTTATCATCATAAATACACATTTTCAGAATTATCCACCTCTTACCTACTTTAAATCTTTCTACTCCTGATGCAAGTTTGCGAGTTCGGCAATTTAATTGAAAATTTAAAAACACCTACCTCAGCTCAAGTTGGATTGGTTTCATCAAATCAACTAGTCATGGGCAGGTATCGTCGAAATGGCCAGCGAAGCAGCGGAAATTAATTTGTGGAGAGTTCCAGCAGCTGCTACACAAGTAGCAGTGCTACCAGCACTTGCACTTTACGGTTGAACTCAATCTTCAAATGTTGTTTATGAAGTAGTTTAAGTTTATAAAAAAATAGCAAATTATCTACAAATTTTCTGTAAAAAGAATTTCTAAATTGTTCCGTACGAACAACATTTCCAAAAAAAAAAATCATTCCACTGAAATATTTATCCAATCCAGGTTCCATCTGTCAGGAATTTTTTTTCTGATGGAATCCAATCAATGGTAGTTGATTTGTTTTAATTATTTTTTTTGGAAACATTGTTTCTGACAGAATTTTTGCTATGATCGCCTATTTTTAATTTAACATTGTCGTCTTTAAAAACAATCTAATCAGAATTAGTGTGCCACTGAGTTACAAAATAAATGTGCGTTTTTGATCTTCGGATTTGGGTTTGACATCAACATATCCCAATTTGGCTCCATACGTCTTATAAAGACTGGCAGCACTGCAGTACATATGTCAAATTTGCGCAAGCAAAAAATCGTGTGCGAAAATATAGTGGAATATTGTACCAAGCAATGTAGTACGGTTAACCACTTTTGCGAAATTTTTGGTCCACGATTTCGTTGCGTCACATTTGTATGATTTTTTTTTTGTTTCGGAACATGTGCATTAAACGCTTAAGCCATAATTACAAATTAGCAACATATTTTTATGGAACATGCAAATGATAAACTGATTCGTCTGTAAAGGTAAGATTAGACTGTATGCAAAGTAGTCATAAAATGCCAATTTCTGACAGTTCTGTCAAAATATGGTCATACAATGTAATGGGCATATCTTATATGCTCTATTGACCTGAATGCCACATATGACCAGGTTGATTTTGACAGATAAAAAGCGCAAATAGCATATAGTATTATCGGACAACAAGCACGAATGCCAGCATATGGTCTTATAATGTTCTTATATGCACTTTATTGAAATTTCGTTATGGCATTGACGACGATTGTTTCTATAAATCAAACACGACCCTGCGGAAATGCAGGCCTACCTTTAAGGTGTATGAAATTTATTTGACACATCTGTAGATAAACAAAACAAAAATTACACGTCACATGTCAAATTGGGGAAAAAACCTTTTCTGACAATTCATGATTCCCATCGGCTGCTTTTTAATTCAGAAATGTTTTACGTTGCACTTAACAAGTTTTGAGGGGAATAAATAAAATAATCGCAGTAAAATTGTAACCAACAAAATGGCTAATAAACTTGCTACCAAAACAGCACGCATTGATGATTTGGTCCAATATGTAACATTGCACGTAATCAATCCAATTTTCCTCAGCGGTGTTGTGTTTCCATTCTTGGCACTTTACCTGCTCTTTTTCTACCTCTGGCTACATGTATATGGGGTTGAAGAACACTACGAAGCAGGTCTTATCACTTTAGTAGTGATAGTTTTCATTCATGTGCTTACATTTCTTTGCTGTTTCTGGAGTGTGCACGTCTTAAGTTTTCTCAACTGCCGAAAGGTATACCTAATTTTTCTAATAGAATTCGTCACACATTTGTCTTAATTAAATTATTTCCAGGTAAAAGCTCCGTACATCTGTGTATTAGCTAAGGTAGTACCCACTGCAAATAATGGCTCAGCGGAAATGGTACGCATCCAGAGGACTGTCATGGATGAAAGTACAAATGAGGTTATCTTTTGGTTCTCCTTCCAAAAGACCAAATATGTGTGGGACAATGAAAAGTCAACCTTTAAAGGAGTCGAGTATCCAGTGAATAAGCTTCTAAAGGAGTATGCCAGCTGTAGAGGATTTGAAAACGATGCTGCGGTTAGATTGGCTGAAAAAGAATATGGTGCAAACGAAATGGAAATGGTCGTACCAGAGTTTTATCAATTATTTATCGAACGTGCGACTGCTCCGTTCTTTGTTTTCCAAATTTTCTCTGTTGGACTATGGTGTCTCGATGAGTACTGGTACTATTCGTTATTTACGCTCTGTATGCTGGTCATTTTTGAATGTACCCTAGTGCAACAGCAGCTGCGAAACATGTCTGAGATTCGAAAAATGGGTAACAAGCCGTATTTGGTTAATGTTTTGCGCAATAACAAGTGGCGTCAGTTTTCTTCGGATCAGCTTGTACCGGGTGATTTGGTATCCTTGACTAGGTCTCAGAATGATAACTTTGTGCCATGTGATTTGGTAATGCTCCGTGGGTCGTGCATAGTCGATGAAAGCATGTTAACAGGTGAGTTTTATTAATGTTATTTATATTATTTGTTCGTTACAAATAGATGTGATGTATTCAAAATTATACATGGAACTTGTGATAGGTGACACAGTTTGCTGTTGTGTCACATATCACCGTAGGTTCAAAGGCCATCGCTACGTATGGCTTTTGTTTTAGTATACCCCACTTAAAAAATTGCGCATTCTCTGGTTGCATTCTCTGCTATTATGTCTAATGAATTGCAGCATTTGAACAACGAAAAATTTATAGATGACAACCTGAGTTTCTCTTTTTTAAAGCTTTTTAAAAGTAATATCACAATTTATTTCTTAAGGTGAATCCGTTCCTCAGATGAAAGAATCCCTGGAGTCCGTAGACGATCTGAATAAGGAACTAGATCCCGAAGGTGAAGGCAAGCTATTTACACTCTTCGGTGGAACTAAAATAGTGCAGCACACGTCGCCATCCAAGGATGGTATACGCGCTCCAGATGGCGGCTGTATTGGCTGCGTCATTCGAAACGGCTTTAACACTTCACAAGGAAAACTGTTGCGAACCATTCTGTTTGGAGTGAAACGCGTCACGGAAAACAACCTCGAAACGTTTGCATTTATTATATTCCTCATGATATTCGCTATAGCTGCCGCTTCATACGTGTGGATCAAAGCAACAGAAGACCCCGAACGCAGCCGATACAAGCTCTTCCTTGAGTGTACTCTCATTTTAACTTCAATCATTCCACCTGATCTACCAATCGAACTAACACTAGCCGTGAATACATCACTGATGCAGCTCTCAAAACTATTTATTTTCTGCACAGAACCATTCAGGATTCCTTTTGCTGGAAAAGTGCAAATTTGTTGCTTCGATAAGACTGGCACCCTGACAAGTGACAATTTGATGGTGGAGGGCATTGCAGGACTTGGTGACGACGCTACAATTGTACCGATCTCGCGAGCCTCGGATCTTACAGTTAGTGTTCTAGCAACTTGTCATTCACTGGCTCAGTTGGAAGACGGGCTTGTGGGTGATCCTCTCGAAAAGGCGATGTTGACAGCCGTCGACTGGACGCTGACAAAGAACGATAGTGTAGTGCCCAAGCGCGGAAAGCTAAAGCCATTAAAAATCTATCAAAGATTCTATTTTTCTGCTGCATTAAAAAGAATGTCCGTTTTGGCTGGCTATCTTATGCCGTTTTCAAGTGACATTAGCTTTATGGGCATGGTCAAGGGTGCTCCTGAAGTTATAATGGAAATGTTGGAAGAAGTGCCTCCAAATTACAAAAAGACCTTCATTGAGTATTCTCGTCGGGGGGCACGTGTGTTGGCGCTGGGCATTAAGGAGTTTGGACGTATGGATCCACTCTCTGTGCGCGACATCAAGCGGGAAGACGTTGAATGCAATCTGAAATTTGCTGGCTTTATTATTGTGTCGTGTCCAATGAAACCCGATTCTAAGTCTGTCATCAAAGAACTCATACAAGCATCGCACAAAGTTGTCATGATAACTGGTGATAATCCGCTTACTGCCTGTTATGTAGCTAGAGAACTGCGCTTCACCAGGAAGCCAATTCTTGTGTTAACTCAGAATGCAGAGCACAATTGGCACTGGCTATCCATAGATGAAGAAGTTCAACGTTCAACTAGAGAGGACTACAGAAAAGTGCTCGCTGAAAATGATTTGTGTATCACAGGCGAAGGGCTGCAATACTTGAATGAACACGAACACAACTATATGTTGAAGATCCTTCCATACATTACGGTGTGTGCGCGTTTCGCACCCAAGCAAAAGGAATTCATTATAACCACACTTAAGCATTTGGGTTACTTTACACTAATGTGCGGCGATGGTACAAACGATGTGGGCGCTCTGAAACATGCAAACGTTGGCGTATCACTTCTCAGTCATATACCCACGGTAAAGAAGAAGGCCAAAGAGATAGTACCAGTAGAGAACATCTCCTCTCAAGCAACCGTCCAGAATACGCGTGGAGGACGGCATAATGTGGCAGACCGACCTAACTTAACGCCACGCGAGCGTGCAATCCTGCGTCATAGAGAAAATTTAAATGCTACCCATGAGAATCTACAACGAGTACTTAAAGAAGTTGACGAAGAGTCTGTGCAAATTGTAAAGCTAGGCGATGCCAGTATCGCAGCACCATTCACTAGCAAATCAAGTTCGATTACCTGTGTCAACCATATCATTAAGCAGGGCCGTTGTACGTTGGTCACAACTCTGCAGATGTTTAAGATTTTGGCCCTTAACGCCCTCATATCGGCCTATTGTCAGTCAGTTTTGTATATCGATGGTGTAAAGTTTAGTGATACGCAGGCAACGCTTCAGGGATTATTTATTGCAGCATGCTTCTTGTTTATAACACGTTCAAGGCCACTAAAGACTTTATCGAAGACTGCGCCGCTACCAAATATTTTCAATCTGTACACTGTGTCGACAATTCTGTTGCAATTCGCTGTGCATTTCACTGCCTTGTACTATTTGACGCAGGAGGCAACAGCCAGAGCTCCACCAAGGTAAGACGTCTGTAGAATGTTCGTCCTTGGTCGGTTAACATGTAATTGTTTGCTTGCTTTTGCAGTGACGGAAAAATCAAGCTGGATATTGATCTGGACCCCGAGGAGAAGAAGGAGTTCGTTCCAAATATCGTCAACAGCACTGTGTATATAATTTGTTTGGCTCTACAGGTGTCGACATTTGCTGTTAACTACAAGGTACGGAGGGCTTCTTATTTATTTTGTAGAGCTGCTGTTCGATGTAGACCTGAGCACCAGCCAATGAACCTCAACAGTCAGCGCGGCGTAGTGGATAACTGCGTCCTTTTCCTTTCTAAACCAATTGGCTGTATGAATTTATTAAATCAAATTTTAATTATAAAAATTGATTGAAAAAGTTCTGAACGCCGCATCTAAACTGTTTAATATAATATTTTCTTCTATGTACAGGGTCATCCGTTCATGGAAAGTCTTCGCGAAAATCGTCTTCTGGTTACCTCGATTCTTATATCAGCTGGCTTAGTGGTGCTTCTGGCCTTGGGTATCTCAGATGAACTTACCAACACATTCGAGATAATCGATTTCCCCGATGACGTGAGTCAATTAAACTTATCAGTTAAACAATGTATACCAACTTAATATTTTATTTTTTCTTGCAGTTCCGCCGGATATTGATTTGTGTACTAATTGCGGATACAGTGTCAGCTTACTTGGTGGACAGAATATGTTCGTTCCTTTTCGGGGAAACCCGACGAAAATCTAATTTAATTAACTACTAGTGGTAATTGTAAATTCTTTGTATTTTTTTTTGGTTTTCGTCTCAGTTTCCCGCCTCACTCTTAAGTTATTTTTAAAATAATTTTATACATTCTTAGATGTTTTAACTTAATCAGGTTACATATAAGTGAATTACCATTTTTGTTTTGTTGGGAATCGTCACAGATTTCTTTGAATGGACTATGTAAAGGTTAAATAAATTCCCGACTATGTATGTAGCAAATGTACTTTTGTTGTTGTTGTTTTTTTTCCTTGTCCTTTTTAACCAGGGAAGTCTACTATCACTAGATTACTAGCTTACTGCTGATATCGCGGGTCTGAATTGTAATCATTTCAATGATCGCATGTGTAGGATGCTGAAGTACCGACCGACAAACTCTAAATTATCAGGAGAAATACCCATTCGGTTGGAGGAGAGGTGTCCGCCTTTATCCAACCATCCAAATAGAAACGCTTATCTGAAGAAACGGATTCCTTTAAACCTCTTAGATACCGCCTTGGGAAATCATGCCTGATTCTTATGTGCGTCCTTGTTTAACCACCAACAAACAAAGTTAAATAACTTTTAAGTATTTTATTTGACCAAGACAAACGGTGTTATTATGAGCAATACAGCGATACCAAACCAAACAGTTTTGTATGTAGAATACAGCGAAATCAAGACAAATTTATCCGTGCAAATAAAATCCACTAAAAATAGTATGTGGAGTTTCTAGTATTTATATTGTATGCGTATCCAAACTCTCATCCAGCTTAGTGTCTTCAAGCTGTTTAAATTGAATGAGAATCACAAGGTAAGTGGTGACTGCCGAAAATATCTAGATTAGAGAAGAAAGAAATCCAACAAACTACATTTTAGAGCGTTTAAAAATCGTACCTTAAAAAGCGTAGAATTGTCAACAACAAAGAATCCGTATGCTGTAAACTGCACATCCTGTCGAATACTTTTTGTGAGAAACTTATCAATCTAAAGTAAAATGGTTTTGCTTTTAAGCAACAGTTGAATAAACTTGTTTGTAAAATTAGAAATTACTATATTCTGGTAGTCCTTGCTTTTGCCATAGACTCGAGCCAATATTTGAGAAGTGTTGTTGGCCTAAAATACAAAAAAAAAAAATGGAGTTTAAAAGCACAAGGCAACATAACCATAGAAAAATCTCAAGGTGTTATAATAAACGTAATTCTTTCACGAATGTTACAATTTTGGACAGTTAAATACATAAATAGTTAGCGCAAGAGGTCCAGTACCCTAGGCCCAGTTACGTTCAAAGTCTACATAGTTGTCTTAAGTTGGCTGGAGTTTGGAAAGAGCACGCTAACAAATGGTAAAAATAAAATCACCCGAAATTAACACATGTTTTTACCTTTTTAGATGTTTGTCCACATCCTTGTGTCAACATGGTTACCAGAGCTGTATTCAATATAAGCCAGGCGACGTAATTTAACAACAAGCTCAACGACATTTTGCGATAAGATGTAATCTCCACAAAGATATTATACGTATTCGTAGTTATACTGTAAAAAGAGTAGCCCATAAAGAATGCGACCATTAAACTGCACGACTCATTTAACATTTTATAAATGTTCAACAGCTTATTGTGCAGTTGAAAGGTAAACGAAACATCTGCCTCAAAGGATATAAAGCCAGATCCCCGACGTCGTATTCCACCCTTGTTGTACATGTAGTTACCCAAAATCATATTCACAAATTCGAAACGCATCGAAATGACTCGCAAACACGATATAAGAAATAGAATACACACACAACATATGAAATTTTGAAGCGCATGCACGGCTACAATTGCATACTGCGACATTGAACTCAGATTGTCCATATTCAATTTGACGCACATAACAAAAAGCTGACAAAAAATGCACGCAAATATAGTTTTTGCACAGAATTCGCAATGGTTGCGCACATTTCGCCCGTAAACCTCTCGAATCTCCGAGTCAATTTTAAGCGTTTCGTTAAAAATCTTTAAAAACATGTTCGAGTGTTTCGAACATAGAACCATAACGCCGGTGTTAGTGGTAATGCTGATTAAAATTTCTATATAATTGTTAATGTTGTCTGTCTCGCGGTTTGAACTATCGAACGAGTTTTCCTGAAACATATTGTAGAGTGTGAAACCGGTAAGCGAATGAACTAAAACGCGTATCATAATTGTGTAGAACTCATTATGCTTCGAGGGTTTTCCGAGCTCACTGTCAGAAATATATGTACAAATTGGAAACAGTCCCGCTGTCTTAAGAATAGTCAGCAGCAATTTTAAGTCGCTCAGTATGCTGGGTACATCTTCGTGATCTTCAGTTAGAACAATTTTTTTCTGTACTTTTTTTAGTTTAATGCACATTTTCTGTAACGGACTACGAACGGTGCGACCAATGCGAGTTATAATTGCCGATGGACTAAATTCGAGTGTCAACTATGGAATTGTTTGCCTGCCTGTAAAGTGATTAAAATAGTATCGAAGGTGAAAATCTTTTCATTAATGTCCATTAGTTAAATTGATGCAGAAACTTGTTGACGGACATTGTTAGTAAGGAATAACTAAAAACGGTTGACATGCGCGTACAAGGTTGGTTATATTTAGGTTTTTGGATTTATTTGTTTCTAACTAGCAAGCTAATTTGTCCTACTTGCTGCTCTTGGTTTAGTCGTGTTTTTACGATTTCATGTTTGATGTACGGAAGATTCCCTACAAGTTTAGTTTTGAAACGGGCATCTACAGTCACTACCAACTAGCATTGGTTTCAAAAATAAGTGATTTATTTATAGAAAAGTTTATAGTTGATTTGTATAAATTAATTTTTGTCAGGTTAAACAGAGGAAGAAGGTGACTTGTGGTGGTTGGCAACCGCTAACTCGAAGGATTGCACCCATAAGATGTGAATCTAGTCCAAACGCGTACAAAAATAAAATAAGCATTAGGATTCCGCCAAACAACCAACTTGGAGTGCGCACGTTTAGCAGTACCAGCGTTGACCGACTAGAGTCGAAGGTGGTATTTTATTTTTTTGACGGTAGTACATTTCATTTCCTAAACCTAGATCTAATCGATTGATAAATGAACTACAAGTTTTTTTTGTTTTTTTTTTTGTTTTGTTTGGGGGTTTGCTGGAAGGAAAAATCATCGAAAGACATTGCAGAGCAAGTACGCGAGGGATGCTTCTGCAATAGTGAGGGACTCGAACAACCTCTAAAAAACTGACTGTCGTCATCCCGAATGGGATTGCACCCAGTCGTTCCGCTAATTGGCAATTTATTTTTAAATTATTTGAAAAATTCAAAAGAAGAATCCGCCGGTTGTCGGATTTCGAAACTTTTTTTTTTAAGATATTACCTAATCTCTTGGCCTTGGCTAACTCTTATAGATCAAGGGGTCTTACCCGCCTCAATCTTCTGATAACATTGTCAGTATTTAATAGTTCTGTAAGTTCTACGTTAACATGGTTGAGAAGCCTACTTCTGAGCCTTTGGGCAACTTTTTTAACTTCATCTTCAACCATTTCAATATTTAGATCTCTATGTAGATCAGCGTTGCATATGTACCAAGGTGCATTAACTACGTTCCTTAGTACTTTATTTTGGAAGACTTGAATTTTTTGTAAATTTGTTTGGCATGTGCATGCCCACAATTGGAGCCCATATTGGTTTCAAGACTTGCTTGTATAGCAGTAATTTATTTTAGTTGGACAGGGATGCCAATACATTTTATTGTATCGCATGTTCAGCTCATCTCTTTTTTTCTTAACTGCGCTTTCCAACGCAGTTTAGCGTCTAGGGTCATGCCCAGATATTTACCTGTGTTTGAGTATTTCACTACATTGTTATTAATGTATACTGGAATGTGTCGTACGTTTTTATATGTAAAATTAATATGGACTAAGTTTAGGTCATTCAATCTAAACTGCCCCTTTTTAGTCCATTCTGAAATACCGTTTATTGCCATTTGGAGTTTTTTTGTTGCTATTTCGACGGTTGCTCCAACAGCAACCACAGCAGTGTCACCTGCAAAAGTTGTTGTAGTAGTTTCCTCACTTTCAGGTAAATCTCTAGTAAACAGAAGGTATAGCACTGGACCTAGGACACTACCTTGGGGTGCACCAGCTTTAATTGCTCTAAGTGTTGAGTACTCTGTCTCTTGTTTAATTCTGAAGAATCGATTTGTTATATATGACTCCAGAATTGTCGAATACTGCTTCGGCAGTTGCCTTTGTAATTTATGGATCAGTCTCTTATGCCAGACTTTATCGAAAGCTTGTGCTACCTATAACAAGAAATATTGTAGAGCACACATTTTTCTCTTCGAATGCTTTTTCGATTTTATCTGTGATTCTATGCACCTGATCAATTGTAGAGTGCTTGTTTCTAAACCCAAATTGATGAATTGGAACTAGCGATTTTTCAACAACTATTTTTTGCAGACGTTTTGCCAGAATTTTTTCGAATAACTTGGACAACATTGGTAGTATCGATATTGGGCGATATGAGGTTAATTCGATAGGTGGTTTACCGGGTTGGCACATATCTCAACTTAAATGCAGCATTTATAATCTGCGCTAGTTTATTTAAACCTTTTCGAGGAAATTGTTTTAATGAACTACAAGTCAAATTTATTTCTTCTTAATACTTAAATTGAAATGAAAGCATTTCAAAGAGTCGTAAATTATAAAGTGCGGAAGTAACAACATTTCAGAAACTATACGGCGTATACGCAATATTTTGGATCATCACAGAGTAGTAGCAAACTATTTTCCACTTTCATTGGAATCAGTCTTTTAATTGTATAATGTAGGTACATCGGGAATTGTGAAAAGGAATTAGTAAATGAAATTGAGTTTATGATGTGTTATGAGTAAAAATGCGCATCACAAAACTTACCTCCGATGAGATTGTATCGCACGAACTACAAAACACTGACATAAGTGTGATCTCAGCAATTACCCATGCCACAGACAGTCCCAACAGCTGAAATTTCTCGACGAATGCCACATGATTTGTCAGTGTTGAAAATACCAAATAGCTTTGATTGGTGATGGTGTAGAAAGCATATCCCATATAGAAAAGCAAGCCAACTCCGGTTACCGAGTTCAAATTCTCCGTGATGTACCGAAATTTGCAGAAAATTTCAATCAGGTTACTTAGTTCACGCCAATTTTCTTCATTGCTTCGAATACCTTCTCTTGTAAACTGTGACAGCATTTCGTTAACAAACTCTATACGTCGTGCAACATTCTTCAGGATCACACAAAAGTATATTGCGAACGTGGACGATATGAACAGTTGCATGATGTACACGGTCAGGAGTACGGCTTGGGATCTAAGTATCATATCGCTGCGATTTAGGTAATAGTAAGCAACTCCTATTACTGATATGGACATGGCATAGACTGATGCTACCAATTTAGGGCACTTGTAGGAGCCACTGTAGCCAATTGCCTCCAAGAACTGATCGATTTTTGCAATCTCGTTAAGGGTGCGGAGGTGTCTCTCAGCATTTCGAGTACCCGTTAAAACAATTATCGTGTAACTAATGATGCAAAATACTGTCTCAATAGTTTGATTGATTTCTTCAGTATCTCCAGATTTTGTAATGATTTTGAAACTACGCGATTCGGAAAGAACATTTACACAAGCAAGACTGGAAGTAATCAGGATGAGCGCTGTCAGAAATCCTGCATACTTCTTTCCGGCTCCTGATATTTCTATTTCGCCACCAGTAATTTTAAAATGTGGTAGAATTGATGCCACACGAGCAGGGTAGACAATGTAATCGATGTCATCTAACAGCTTCATGTTTTTTTTTGTTTTTTTTTTAATTCAACTCCGTAAAGTTTAACCCTTGGTTTTAAACGACCTGGGAGTATGCAAATCGAATCGAACTCTGAGAAAGTTTTTTTTTTTTCGATTTTGGGGAGTGTAATTGCACAAATGTTTTGTGGTGATAGTCTCGTCTAATGCTTGATGGTTAAAATAATTGTGAGTGCTATGCATAAGCAAGTGAGGCAAATTCAATTAAGTCTCACATACCCAGTTTTTTATGAAATTGATATGAGTTGAGTTGGGATAAATGTGCGATATCGAATAATTAGCGGACTTGTAGTCAAAAAGTTACTTTTTCTGATGCAAACGTTTCGATTGCAGTTGCTGGGTGGCAAGTGTGCTAGTCTACGGAGCGAGGGTCTACGGTTCAACCCCCGAAAAATAAAATACAATTTCTTTTCAACTGTTTCAATCTACGTGAATGTCTGACGAACATTTCATAGTATAACTCTTATAGAGTCAGCCACTCATTGAAGGGTGCTACTACTTCTTTGGATTAAGAGGTACGGAATAGCAAAGCAGAATTAATGCTTAGATTCGTTTGTTTCGAAACACTTCAAACTGATTACCAACAAAATAGCTTTCATTTTTGTGTTAATTAAGTTATTTTGCAACGAAAACGCTACACATTTTTGGCACAATTTTAAACACCTCCAGAATATTGCCGTATTGTGCCCAATTGAAAATGGCTTAATCATTTTGAAGCAAAAGTTGCAATTGTTGAGCGCTAAACATTCTGATTGACTTCAGTCTTGTACTTGTACGCATATTAAATACTTGACTGTAATGTTATCTTACTTTCCTGTGCATACTATTAGGATTACCACAGCTCATCCCAAATCAGTTACATTCAGCGCCATCTTTAAGCTCAACAAGAAAGCAACATAAAGCGGCCATTATTATCTTAAAATTGCAGCCATGAAATATAATTATGTCAATAACAAAATGTCACAAATGGCGGCACTGTTGAAAATATTTCTCTAATCCTTTATTTCTTTGATATATAGTAAATTTCTAGTTAGTACCAAGTTTTAAACTAGTGCAAAGTTGAATTCATAGATCAATATTGCATAATATGCACAAAATGCCACGATGTGCAGCAAAGAATTGGAGTCGTTCCGACGGTTCCCTAGTCAATTTGACCAAAATATTTGTAAATATACTTAAACAGAACGATGGAAAACTGGATTTAAAACATGTAAGTGTTGGCAAATTTCACTGGTAACAACTACAGTTGAAAATTAAATGATATTTGTTTGAAAAGTTAAAAGTAAACAACTTTTTAAAAGTAGCGCCAGATTAGTTTGCTCTGTCTTTCTTAAGGCGCGACATTTCAATGTTTGGAAACTTTCTGTCAATTTTTCGCCCCCTTATTTGTATTTACTTTTATTTTAGGCAGCTAAATTATTGGATGTACAAAAAAGACGAATCTACGATATAACAAATGTCCTTGAAGGTATTGGTCTCATTGAGAAAACTGGACATTGCCGGGTTGTTAATTGGAAGTAGGGCACATTATTACATTATGCTAATTTGTATGTAAAACAAGATGTTTTCACAGAGGGGACATCACAGCATCGAACGATGTCAGTAGTGATATAAACACAAATACTCATTTGGATTTGAAATTGGTTGAGGACAATCTAGACCAAGATATTGAGTTGGCCAAGAAGAACTTGCGACTCATATCTGGGGATGCATTGAATCAATCATTCGCCTATGTGACGAGGGATGATCTCTTAAAGGCCTTCGGTGACGATGCCATATTTACGATTAGAAACATTGAAGAGGCTGAAGTGGATAGATCCAAAGTAAGAAGAGTTAATTCTTTTGGTTGCGATGATTTTTTGCGAATTGGGACTTTCAGGATACATTGCATATTAAATTGGAAACTGGGAGCACTATCGATGTTCGATTAGTAACTGATAACGAAGGCTCTGGACTAAGGGAACAACACAGAAAACAGCTGGTATCTGCTGAGGAATCGTTACAAACATCCGAAACATTAGACTTTGATGATGAGGATGATCAAGACAGAAATGGCTATATGGAAGATGAGGTAACTGCACAAATTATATTTAAAAACTTCAAGAAAGGTTATTCCCTGAAGAGATTCTATCCAGATGATCCGAATATAAGTAAGTTTATCTTGTTTCAAGTAAGAACGTTGTTGGGATGGTTTTTTTTTGTTTCAGCGGATACACCATTTGTACAAATTGGTCCACCAAAAATCGACTATAATTTCGTATTGGGACGAAATGAGGGTCTGTGCGATCTCTTTGATATTCAGTCGCTATAATTAGCGCGTTCAAATATGGATCAAGTAATTGTATTATTGCATTCAGCAATTTATGCAGTCCATCTTATCTTGTAAAATATTTTAAATAAATTATTTATTGTAGTTATCAATCAAATCGTCTGAACGATACATAGAACTAAATCGCCTATTTGTTTTAATTTTTATGGTATCTAATACAATTTGTTTCGTTGTATCTAAATGTTCAGCTTTCCAATGAAAATCGACTTTGAGGTTTCGTTGTACGAGCATTGAGATCATCTTACATGGCAAGTCATTTCTGAAAGCAGACGACCTGCGCCTTTGATGAGCATGTATTATTTCTGCAAGTACCTACCTATCAGACGAAATCATCTTAGAGACAAGAGGAGCAGCAGCATATATCACGTCATATTTGTTCTACATGGCAGACTGGGGCAAAGTCTGATCCTGTCGTGAATGAACGTCCTGTGACAATTTTCATCAAAACTAAATATACAATTACCTAATATTAACTCGTGCTCCAGAGAAAAAACATCTCGCTACCAAAGTTTGTAACTAAGGCGGACGCCTCCTGCCTCCTCTGGAATTCGACTTCGTGCTCTAAAAACTCTTAAAAGAAAAACGCTCGACAAATTCAAAGAATCATTACGCTTTAAAATCAAGAGTAAGTTTATTTATAAAAGACAACTGTTAACTTTTACGTTTTTGTTTTCTTCCAGTTCTTTTTGCCCCTTCCACCACCGCCACCACCACCCGATGGCTTCATGCGCTTCCTTGCGCCTGTAAACTGCTCCGAATCATCAAAGTCGTTGTTCTTAAATTTACCCTTGGAACCCTTGCTGTCCTCCAGATCTTTAAGCTCCAACTTTGCGGTGCGCTGTGCTTCGCTCACCCTCTCCTGTAACGCCATTACTTCGTCTTCTTCGCATTTGTATTGCGGCAACTGCTTTCCTAGCAAATGTTCGATTCGCTGGTACAACTCGACATCGTACTGAGTTACAAACGTGATGGCTCTACCAGATCGACCTGCACGTGCCGTCCTACCAACTCTGTGTATGTAGTCCTTACTATGGGTGGGTATATCAAAATTGAGGACAACGTCCACGTGCGGAATGTCCAAACCTCTAGACGCAACGTCTGTGGATATGAGAATTGAGCGATTTTTGCCTTTGAACTTGTTGAGCGCAGCGAGACGTTTGTTTTGAGACATTTGACCATGGAGTGGTATCGCTGCCAAGCCCAAAGCTCTTAGCATCAGCGCAGTTTTGACAGTGTTATTGCAGGTACTACAGAAGACCATAAAGCAGTTACCCGCCAATTCATTGATAATATGCACGAGGTACACATCTTTGAATTTCACCGGAATGAATACGTAATACTGTTGCAGTTGCTCAACTGTTTGATACTTGTTGGACACCTCAACTTTTACTGGATCCTTGAGGGAAGCACGTTGAAGTTTTTTAACCTTCTTCGTCATGGTTGCACTGAATAGATATGTTCTGCGTTCTCTGGGCAGAACTTTTAGAATCTTGTCCAATTCTACCTCAAAGTCCATGTTGAGTATTCGATCTGCTTCATCCATTACCAAATATTTGATGGCCTTCAGATTGAAACCTTTGGTGTTTTCCAGATGATCCAACAATCGACCGGGAGTAGCTATAACAATGTGTGGCTTCTTGGCCAGTTGTAGAGCTTGAGAGACCATATCAACGCCACCCACAATTACACAGCATTTTACACCAATAGCACTTCCTGAAATTAGATACAAACCAAATTACTATAGCACAGCCAAAAGAATAGAAACTTCGCATTTAGCAAGACAATCTCAGAGGTAGTGACGAAATAAAAATGTTGTATTTTCACGACTGTTATCAAATACAGTGTTAACATCATTGGGTGCATATTGAAGAGATATAATTTTTATTCAATTTAACTTACCAAGTGCTTCAAACTGTTCAGCGATCTGAAACGCCAACTCCCTTGTTGGTGTTAGAACTAGTGCGAAATATCTTTGAGGATTTTCCAGTAAAGATTGCAGAATTGGTAGTGCGAAGGCTCCTGTTTTGCCAGAACCAGTTTCAGCCAATCCAATGATGTCTTTGCCTTGCAAGCCAACTGGAATGGCTTCCTTTTGAATTTTTGAAGGCGTCTTCCATTTGAGTTCGAGGCACGCATCACATAACGTGTCTAGCAGACCCTGGTTATAAAATTAAGGCTATTATTTAAATAGAATTGCTTTAAAGACGACATTTATAAGAAAAAAATTGCAGTGCGAAAATTTGTAAAAAGCTTACCAGACTTTTCCAGGTGGCATCTTCTTCTTTGTCACTTTTTGGTTCCTCTTCAGAATCATTTTCAGACAAATTATTTTCTTCTTCAGCTTCATTCTCCTCTTCTGAAGGGTTTTCGTTTTCGTTCTCTGAACTATCTGAAGAATCCGACATTTTTAACTATTTTAAAGAAATAAATTTCACCACGCGTACCTTCTCGCTACCAAATTAAAATTGAAAGAGAAAGAAGTGCCATGCTTTCAGTGGAAATAACCTCAAAACGTTTGACAGTCTTAAGTCACCGATCAATTCAATTATGCTGGCGGTACGATTACATCTGATGAACCAAATCACATAATTGTGTCATGATTTTTTTTGCAAGCAAATCCTTAAGCAAAGATTTTTTATCAAAATCCCAAATGTCTAATAGTGCAATAAGACCACCGCTCCCTAGCAGCCTCTTGAGCTTCTGCTATAACCTATGGAGTGCAGCAGAACCATTGAATTGTGTTCGTTTTCAATTTAGCAAAAAAAAAAAAACAATTTTTTTGAGAAGAAATCTATTTTTTTTATCTGAGGCACTTTTGAGAAAACTCGATTTTATCTCAGATTTACAAATACTTTCAATAATATCAATGTTTATGACACACAGCTGGCGGTACCGAATTGTTTATCGGAAGGATTGCTTTTTACTGAATTATTCATTTTACGCGGATGGAAAGCAGTTCTAGTGCAAGTGAACAAAATTTTTTGTTCGGCAAACTCAATTAACACAAGAAAAATTAGAATGATGAATCAAACTGGAACAATACCACTTTTCACAAATATGACTGATACAGTATTATTGGTATTGCGTATCCGTCTATCTTACTTTACTGAAATATATATTCATTACAACACGCCTCAATAAAACAACACTTAACTATTATATCTTCTAAACATACCTAGTTTTTGACCAGAGTAGGTATATTAGTTCATCTATCTCCACCTAGATGACCTTTAACTATAGTTGTCATGTATATTAATCACTTTGGCAACGCGAAATTCTTCGATTTGTATTGATCAAAAAAGTGACGTTTCTGAGGCGATTCGACAAAAATTTTTCCTTCTCTCAGGAAAAGTTTTTTGATATTTTAAATATATTAAATCGTCTGTTCCCAATCGCATTACAGTTGTGTGCATGCCATCGCACAAAATGTGAGTGATTAATAAAAAATAAATTGCCTTATCAGTGGTAATACAACACCAACGCTGTCTTTATATTTGCTGTGACAAATTTTTTTTTCTCTCGTGTTACCTCGAATGATAAAACTTTTATCGACTTTTCCAAGTCCCTAGTTCTCTTGTGCGTGAAATTTCATGTTAATTTTTCATTTGATTCATAAAGTTTATAGTTAATCGGATACTTTTACAAATTTGCGTGACCACCTAACGCAGCAGTGGGGTGGTTGCATTTGTCCTTTCGAATTCAAATTTAATTCAGAAATCAAAACCTTTTCCCAGTTTTAGATTGAATTCGTATCGAAACGAAGACTACTCATTATTGGGACTCAGTACGCTTGTAAATCTAAAGAAACACTGCAGAAGTGAGTGAACGTTCACAAACGGAAAATACGACGGACAAAACTTTCTACATCGGTAGTAGAAAAAAGGATACGAGGTCGTAAGGATGAGTGCCGCTGTTGACCCGTGGGTTATAACCCAACGGGAAAAAGTCAAGTATCAGGAGCAATTCAAGGCATTGCAGCCACAGAATGGATACGTTACCGGTGCGCAGGCTAAAGGCTTCTTTTTGCAATCACAATTGCCACCGCTCATACTGGGTCAAATATGGTAAGTAAGGGTATATAATATGTTCAATTTTCTTAATTTTCTTCTGTCTAATCTTAAAACATGTACTTGCAAATTGTATGTTTTTCTTTGGAGTAATTGTTCGCATACGCCCATTTAGTCTGTCAGGGTTTTGTTATCGGGGAGTTGAAAACATTCGGGGTGGTGGTGAGGTGACTTTGATGTGAAGAATGCAATATAACTTACAAATTGGGGGTATCTACATACATACATTCATGCATAAGCAGTTTGGAGACGACCTTGTAGGTTTGTGTTCTTCAATTTTCTTACTAGGTGAAGAACTCTCGCCTTTTTCTTTAGAATGGCAAGCATACAAGAAAGGCAGCTACAATTTTGTACTTGTTTTTCCTATGGATGGGTGTGTGGGAGTTAATTGATTATTTTTAGCAAAACTACATTAAGTGTCTCTAACTTATATAGAGTTGAAGAAAACATTATGTCACTGATTGTACCTCATATATAGGAACTTCTCAAAAAGCAATAAGGGCACAAGACATACAATCCCCTATAAAGATGTCCAACACTGAGAAACTGGTATCTACTGCTGATTTGTATTTCCTGTGCAGCATACACACTGCCATAATTGTTGCTTAAGTAGCGTCAATTGGAACATGTAATTTTCTACTTGTTGCAATTACATGCACAAAATTGGAGTGTTACGTATACGGCTTGTGATCCAAAATCATAGACAAATTTTCTATTTTCTGTAATAAAATAAAAGCTGTGTAGTTGCACATTTGTTGAAATAGCCATGTCTGTGATTATTTTAGTCCTTCTTTCGTGTATCAATTGGGTTATTTGTTTTTGATTTTTCCGCAAGAACAAAACAATTTGCATAATGACTTGCCAAATGAAATATAAAAGTGTTATAATTATGCTTCCTTATTTGATATGACTAGGAACTGCTTGTCTCTGCGAGAGAATGCTTTGGTTCCTAGCTCTATGTAATATTATATAAATGTCGTAATCGTATTGTCTTGTCCTTTAACTTGTAGAGTAAAAACCCTTCTCAAATATACCCAGTGTTGCTTAACAAATACATTTAAAATGTCAATACCAGTATATTGTCGTCACTCCCATCGATGCTAGGAGCTATTTTTACTTTGAAAACCTTGCGATCGCAATGTCCATTCTTCAATCACCGAAGACTCCTGTCGAAATATTCTCACCATTCGTCTATTTGCATTTTGTCAATTATCTGCTACGCTTTCGATTGAGTGGAAACAGGTACAAATTATAATCACAAAATACCTCCCTCGTCATCAGCCCTCCACTTTCATACGTGATGGATATTTTTTAATGGATACATTTAGTTTGTGAATTTCCACTTTATTGATTAACTTTGTACGTTTTTTTTTTCAGGGCTCTTGCCGATACAGATTCCGATGGAAAGATGAACATCAATGAATTTAGCATAGCATGCAAGCTGATTTATTTAAAACTGCGTGGGCTTGAAATACCAAAAGCCCTGCCACCGACATTATTGGCATCGTTGTCTTCTGCTGTTGGCACTCCGACACTCACACCAACAGCCAATGCAAGTCCTCTTGATCCGCTGAAATCTATCGCTTCTCCAACCCCGATACCAATGGCAGCGATAGCCGCAGGAGTCCCAATAATTCCGTCACAGGTGGCCCCCATAGCAGCTATGCCAACTGTTCCTCCGGTAATGCCACCACCGGGAATGACTCAAATCATACCAAATGCGGGAGTGCCAGGCATGCAGCCATTAATACCGTCTAACATTCACGCCGCTAATGGAATGTCTATAGCACAACCACTTATAGCGCCAGCAGCCGGCCCTGTTCTCGGAATCATGCCCATGGTTACTCCGCAGCAAGCAGGTATGGTAATCCCTGGAAAAATTACATCGCCACCCACCGCTGAAGCCAGCATATTGCCAGCACCACCAACGCCGCCACAGAGTAATCCACCAAGTCGTAACATGTCGATATCAGAGCGAGCACCGTCGATTGAGTCGCCGTAAGTTTGGATTTTATATTTCGTTTGTAAAGTTGAGCTAATATTTATCGCATTTTTCCTTTCAGACAAGTCGAATGGGCCATCAAAGGACCAGCTAAACTAAAATACACCCAAGTCTTCAATTCAACAGATCGTTCGCGCACTGGCTTCCTAACCGGTGTCCAGGCACGTGGCATCCTGGTGCAAAGTAAACTGTCTCAGGCAGTTCTCGCTCAAATATGGACCTTGTCCGATATGGATTGTGATGGCCGCCTCAGTTGTGAAGAATTCATTTTAGCCATGTACTTGTGCGATAAAGCTATGTCGGGGGAGAAAATACCGGTTACACTGCCTGCAGATTTGATTCCTCCTAGTTTTAGAAAGGTTACTTCAAGACATGGCTCGATTTCTGGATCACGACATGGATCTCTGCCGGGATCAAGGCATGCATCAATCTCATCGCAGGGAGCTGTGGATCCCGATCCGTTGGCTGGACTTCCACAAAGTGAGTATGCTTTATCGTCTGATGAATGAGTTAGTCTAAAAAACAAGGAAGCGTCGACCCAAAAATAAATGCATTTCATTAAATCGACATAGGTACAACAGCTATTTGAAAGAATTTGCCTTAAATTTGTATATCGGTGCCTTCAATGTAGGTATAGCGTGACTCAAAACCACAGCACTAAAAGTTTTTATTCAATTTTAAACTTCAGTAGGACTTGAAATGAAGTTTTGTATATGGTTTGACAAAAGTATCACTTCACTTCATGGTCAAGCATTTAAGTGAATTTCGCATGCATTTAGGACATTGCTATTCATCACCAAAAATTGTGTAGCTCTTGATCAGATGAAAGTTGTTAAATAGCCACTTTACAGAAAAGTCTGTGTAGATAAACAGTTTGCTAGTTTGACAAAATTTAGTTACTTTAATGAAACAAAAATAAATTTTACCTTGCAGCATCATTTGAAGACAAGCGCAAGGAAAACTTTGACAAAGGTCAAGCGGAATTGGAGCGACGAAGAAAACTGCTGATGGATCAGCAAAGAAAAGAACACGAAGAGCGTGAGCGAAAAGAACGCGAAGAGGCCGATAAGAGGGAAAAAGCCCGCCTTGAGGCCGAAAAGAAACAGCAAGAAGAGCTCGAACGTCAATTGCAACAGCAGCGCGAAATCGAAATGGAAAAAGAAGAGCAACGTAAGCGAGCATTGGAAGCTAAAGAGGCTGCCCGAAAGTAAGTTAATCAATTTTAATCATGTTTCGGTTTCTAATTATCTGTATACCAACGTATAGAGAGCTGGAGAAGCAACGTCAAAAAGAATGGGAACAACAACGAATTGCAGAAATGCAAGCACAAAAAGAACGTGAACAGGAGAAAGTTCTGAAGCAGAAAGCTCACAATCAGACTTTGAATGTCGAGCTTAGCACTCTCAATGAAAAGGTTTGTTTATTTTTTTTTGTTTTTAATAATATACATGTTTGTTGTCTCCTGCGATAGATAAAAGATCTCTCGCAAAAGATATGCGACACCCGAGCTGGCGTTACAAGTGTGAAGTCCATAATCGATGGCATGCGATCAACCAGAGACACACAAATGTCGGAAATGGGTCAGCTAAAGTCCAGAATAAAAGAGCAGAATCAAAAGTTGCTGCAATTAACTCAAGAGCGAGCCAAATGGGACGCCAAGGCAAAGTCCGGACATATGACCGAGGCCGCACATCAAGAACAAATGAATGCCGCTTTTGCAAACAAACAGGTAAGCATATCACTACAAGATGTAATCGCCATGCACAACTAATGATTGCACCTATCAAACAGATTATAATCAAATCACTAAAGGGAAAACTTGAAAATATTCGCCAAGAAATTGAATCCAAGAAGGAAGATATCAACTCAAATGATATTCAACTAACAGAAATAAAGTCTGAGCTGCAAGAATTAATAACCAAATGCGAGGAATTGTACGCCAACTATGATACTCAACGAAATCAAGTGCTCGAAATGAAAAACAATAAACGCAATGAAACCTATTCGACATCATCTGCATGGGGCGAAACAGCACCCGCATCGGATTGGGGTGTCGAAGACACCATAGCTGAACAGACAGTGAATGCTACACCAGCTGTTGATACATCAGCACCAGCCCCAGAAGGATTTGTTAAATATCGGGCGATATATGAGTTTAGCGCACGAAACTCGGACGAGATATCGTTTCAACCAGGCGATATTGTTTTTGTACCATTGGAACAAAACGCCGAACCAGGCTGGTTGGCGGGTGAAATCAATGGGCACACGGGCTGGTTCCCAGAGACCTATGTAGAGAAACTTGATATCGATATTGATATCGAAACATCTGCACCTATATCTAGTTATAATGCTCAGGACACATACAATGACAATAACCAACAATTAAGGTGAGTGAACGTTGTATTTTCTTTATAAATTACTGCGAACAATTTATAACACCCTTCACTGAACCGCCTTCATACATTTTAATACAAATTACGAAAGTAGACAGAAATTTAAATCCTAGTTCTACTCTGGCGTATACGTAACTTTTTCATTGTTTAAGCCAAAGTCATTCAAGCTACTTTGGTAAGGTCAGTTCTATTGGTTTTCTTGCTGATCGCGTTGCGCGCGACCAAGGAAAAGCAGCTCATTGGACCTTAAATAAATAAATACAACTTTTCAAATAATATCCATCCCGTCTTGAATCTATTACACTGCTTAATCTATTTTTTTTTTTTTTAATTTTAGCAATTACATTGAACCTGTCACAACAACAATACCAAGTGAAACAATCGCAGAACCAACAGAAACCTATAATGGTGATGTTGAGTATTATATTGCAGCGTATCCTTATGAATCAGCCGAAGTCGGCGACTTGAGCTTCACCGCTGGCGAAATGATAATTGTGACGAAAAAGGAAGGCGACTGGTGGACAGGGACAATAGGCAACCGAACAGGAATGTTCCCATCGAATTATGTACAAAAGGCTGACGTTGGAACGACAGCAACAGCGGACACAACGCCAACAGCAGCCGCAACAACCACCATCGATTCCTACACTGAAGACCAACAAAGAGTAAGTGTATCCAGCTACCCCAAAAAAGAAAAGAAACAAAATAATTACAACTTGTTTTGAGGTCGTCGTTTATAAACCAATTTTATGCGTGTGCCTACTAAAGCCTCTGCATTTATCAAACTACTAAACTAACAATTCTAAGCGAACCCCCATTTTCCTATATCACTCTATCATCTAGGATAATAACGTAAACGGTAACGATCAAGCTCATGTCGAACACGTTAATGAGACTCCTGCAGAGGAAGATCCGCCGCAAACATTCACAAATGAACAGCAACCACAGGCGATCGTTGAAAATGATATTGCAGCCCAACAGAAATCCGCTGCCACTGATGTAACGGCCATTGACGAATCCAGAACACTAGAAGAACTCGATACGGAAGTCTCTCAGATAAATACACAACAAAAGAGTATTGAGCATTCGGAATCGTTCAGTCGGCCCATGTCCAGAACATCATCCATGACACCTGTAATTTTCAAAAGTTTTTTTTCCTTATTTTATTTATACACTTGAGGCATAATTTATTGCGCTTTCGACTATACTAAGGTTTTTTGTTTAAATTTGTATTTCCTTTTTTATTTGTGTGTGCCCTTTTTTGATATCTCTATTCATTTCTTCCTCTGTGTGTTTACGCTTGCACATTGTCTATACTTTTGAGAAACTAACCTAACTAAATCCATCAATCGAACATAGGGAATGCGAGCCAAGAGGTCGGAAATTGCGCAAGTTATCGCACCATACGAGGCGACCAGCACCGAACAACTCTCATTGCAACGTGGCCAGCTGATAATGGTGCGCAAGAAGACCGATTCCGGCTGGTGGGAGGGCGAGCTGCAGGCTAAAGGACGAAGACGTCAAATCGGTTGGTTCCCCGCGTCCTATGTGAAAATTCTCCAAGGCGGACGCAACAGTGGGCGCAATACGCCCGTCTCTGGCAGTCGCGTTGAAATGGCGGAAACTATCTTAGGTGCGGATCATGGTTAATCGATGGTGAATTATTGCTGTAAACATTCTCTCTTACTTGCAGACAAAGTCATTGCCTTGTATGCTTATAAGGCGCAAAACGATGATGAACTATCATTCGATAAGGACGATATCATCAGTGTGTTGGGCCGAGACGAGCCCGACTGGTGGCGTGGCGAATTGAATGGACTGTCTGGGCTATTTCCCAGCAACTATGTCGGACCATTTGTTTCATCGGGTAAGAAGAATGCCAAATAAAGTGTTTTATAGTAGACAGTGTTCCCTCTAGAACAGTATAGTGCGTGATATTGTATAAATTTTGTGACATTTTATTGAGCGCAATCTCTCTTATTTTAATAGATTGTCGTTTGCTATTGCTTTCTATTGTTTTTTTCTTTATTTCTTTTGAACCGTTTTGTGTATATTGTATATTTTTTATTTAAACTAAAGAAAAAAACAAAAACATTCGTCCTTCAAAGTGAAGTCATTATCAAATTTATTAGTCGCTAATCACATTCCTAACGAAATTGCAATTGAATCGAGAGCCTGAAACTCATTTAATTTAGACATGTAATTCTCATTATGCAATTACAAACTGAATAGTTTTAATCTAAAAGAAATATATTATATTATGTTTTCTCTTTCTTTTTCTTTATTATTGAGAATTGTTATTTTCCCACTTTTTTTGTAATGTTTAAGTTGTATATTTGGAAAATATATTTTTGAATTATAAGCTGATTCATTTCGTGTTTGTTTTTATTCATTTAGTTGGTTATTTCTTATTTTGTTATTGCTCTTCATTATTGGTTTAGAGAGAATGTAAATATTGGTAACAAGAAAACGTTTAATTGTGAGTCCCACAATTATCATGAAATCAGTATTGGTGGTACTACTGAGCGAATGTGTAAGTGTAGTGTTCCATGGGGAATATTTTTAACTCATTTCTCATTTCTATATATGAATCTGTAGACGTATACAGTTATACACCGATTGGATACTCAAACTAAACCTGTGGTAAAACCACACATTTTCCCTAGTGTCGTTATTTGTAAACAACTTTTGTTGTGCTATACGCTTAGTTGTTTACAATAAAGGAGTGAAATTAAATTTTGACTTTAAAAAATTACAATAGACATGATTTCTGATGGAGGCGTTCATTTATTAACATTAACAACGACATACGAAGATTCAAGAGTAGGGCTCGCGATGAGAAATATTAAAGAAGCACAACTTAGACTATCTACAAAAATTACGTGCATAATGTTTGCAGATTCAATATTGTAACCGGTACAATATGTTTTTAATCTTGCATAATTCAATACAGTTCGATGTTAAAAACAAATGATGATCATTGCAGTCGAAATTGATAAAAGTTGTTTTTGTTAAAGAGCATGTAAGTTGAATACATTGGCCTTTTCTAGTTCTTTTTTTTTAGAAACGACTGCGGAGATGCTATTTTCAGTAGAAAACGTGTTCTTTAAACGTTTTTCTTGAAACTGCAACTATTCATTATTGTCCTTCTAAAAAAATTGCAAAACAATATACTTTTCTTGTGGGTGCGTGGCTTAATGGTTCTTGTGTTGTACTTAGCGAGGGGTCCCAGCTTCGATCCCAAGAAAAACACAAATCCTCCATCTAAAGGTTTTTTTTCCAATGCGCCACCTCCCGCGAACGTCTGACAAACATCCCAGAGCATAACTGTCATGAAAGAGCTTCATTGGCCGTTTGGACTCGGCATCAAATTGTGGGTCCTTTCCATTCTTGGGAAAAATGAAAAACTCGCATAAAACGAATCGTTGTGAGAAGCTATTATTACATTACACTTTTCTTTTAGAAATTGTTATATCTGTGTTCAATATCCTTTGTCTTGCACTGATTATAAAAGCCAATCCGTTGTTGAATAACATAGTGGCTCTGCAATAGTTATCTGACTCAATTTAATATTGGAGTGGAAGGTTTTATAAAATACATTTGACCGTCCTCGTGCTAATACTGCGGCAAAAAAAAGGATAGCTGATCTAAAGGTGGGCAAAAATGTTAAGTGTTTAATTTTTAAAATTTATGATGACCTGATAAAATAGTTTGGGTAATAAATCTTACATCTACATTTCACAAAAGTTGCAGTAAGTAAATAGAATCTCACAGTTTTAGAATCACAAACGGACAGCTCCAGCATATACAGCATTCTCAAAAAGTGTTCGCAAACATTTATTCAGTCTTAGTCTTTTGAGCATGTTCAATATTCATAGTTAATTTTAAAACGACCACATATGCCTACTGAACTATATACTATTTACCTTTTTTACAGGAAACGTATAACGAGTGATTGCATCTGAGATTTAATCGACAACAAATATATAACAAATTTAAACTTAGTAATGTTATAAATGTAGTAAATTGACAGTAACAAAAATGGAAAATAGTCTACGAGATTTGCATAGCTATGTCCACATTTAAATCGTTTTATTTTATATGTTATTATAAAGTTTTTATTAAACAAAAGAAAAAATGTCATCCCACTTTGATAACAAAAATTAAATTTCTCAAATATTAGATTAAATTGTATGTTTGATTTATAAGAAACATAACAATACATCTTATATTTAACCCAAAGTTTAGCAAAAAAATTTAAATTTAAAAAATTAAATAAATAAATTCATAGTATTATTCTTCGAGAAAAAAAAAGCACACCTAAAAATAGGTACTTATAAAATGATTGAACCCCTATGTGCTTTATGTAGCAGATTGACTGGTACTTTTTTGGTAATATACCTACAAACCTAATTGGTATGAGCTGAAACATATTTCTAGTTGACTTACTGTTCATTTTGTAAATAGTGCAACAGTCTGTTGTGGATCTAGGCTTTAACAGCCACTAATAGCTGACTACCTCGAGTCTTTCTTATCGATTGTGTTGTTCTTCCACTCCAGTTCGTTGCAAAAAACTTTAAATTCTTCTTTGACTTCACTCCAATACGATATTCTATCAAACTCCTTCCTTTAGTCCATGACCAAACCCATAAATTTTTTTGACATGTTCAATACAAAGAAGTGAACAGATCAAAGAGGACTCTAGGTTTCGACATCAATAAAAGTAGGAGTTAAACAAAAATCAAATAAAAGAGAACATATTTTGGATGTTTCTTTACTAGCGTTCGTGACATTTTAAAAGCATACAATATCGTTAACCTAACCACTAATTTTAAATTTTTTCTCCTCTCCTCCTTATGAGATTTTAACTTAAAGCGACAAGAAACAAATTATTAAAGTGTTAAAAAAAAAACTATAGAAGCTTAATACATAATTTCATTGCAGTTACATATTATAAATATAATATTTACATGTATCAATGGCGATAAATAAAAGTGAATACTTTAACAATATACAATTTTGTATTTAATTTATGTGTATTGAAATCAAGTATGTATTACCCGCATGTATGTATGTCATAATTTTGCATAACAAAAATATGTAAGAAAAATATCATATGAAAAGTATTATTCAAGAAAAATCATGGAACTTAATGAGTGAAAAAAAAAAAACACTAAATTAGTTGCAACATTGTTATGTATTTGTCATTGAGGACATGAATATGAAAATGTACGTTTAATTTGTAGAAATGTGATACAGATAATGCGACCATTATTCGATCGCACCTTTTAATTGAATAATTTATACGCAACTTGAAGCTGATCCAGAATGGATAAATGATTCCGAAACGATGTGTAGAGTGAGATCGTCAAAATTATGTCCACCCAGACCCACTCAAACAGTGGAAGCACGTTCCACATTAGGGGTGTTTTATTGGACATCTGTCTCAGCAATCTTCAGAGCGTAATTAAGAAAACAAAATCTTACTTGGCCGAGAGTCACACTAGGTATTTATCTCACGTAGGGTGACCTGACAGTAGCAGTTCATAAGTCAACTATATCAGAACGTGTAATCCTACTAAAAGTAGCGACACACAACAAATTATACCACGCAATCACAAAAATTGTAGGCGCAGTGGCTTAGTGGTTAGTGTGTTGGACTACTAAGCGAGGGGTCCCAGGTTCGAATCCCCCAAAAATCCAAATTCCAACTCAGGGTTTTTTCCAGCCACCTCTCGCGAACGTCCGACAAACTTCCGGGAGTATAACTGTCTTTAGAGCTTCTCAATTAGCCGTTTGGAATCGGCATAAAATTATAGATCCCATCCATTCGTTCCAAAAATGAAACTCACACACAACGAATGGTTGTGAGAAGCTAGGCCTTGGGTCCCTACGAACCTGTTGCGCCAACTATTATTAAATCAGAAATATAACTCGCACCGTGGTATTGGGCATTCGTCTACCTTACTTTGCAAATTTGGTGAGTTATTCGTTCAACAAAACAAGTCTATTGTTAGCACGCGGTACTAGTAAACATTTTTGAATACAGATTAATTTGCTACGAACTAACTAACTAAATTTTCAGCAAAAAAATACTAATTGTTCAAAACATTTGTGGTATAGGTTAAAAATGATCATTAGTAAGGTTAGGTTGGCTCTGCCAGCTTAGCTGAGAGTTTAATATCTATTGGTGCAGAACGACATGGACTAGTGGTCAAAAATTACAACGCAACTAGTGAACAGCGATGTATAATGTATATATATATATATACAGCGATGTATACTTGCAGAAAAATTAAGCCAAGGTGTTTATTGGTTGAGTTCTCAGAGAGCATTTAGATAGTGACATTTTTTGACTGAGGCTCATAGCTTTTGCAATTTACAAAAACATTTCTTCATCTTAAAAACAGGTTGCGCAAGACCCTCACTGTTCCATTTCAGTCCTCAGTTATAAATTCATAGTACAAGGTCTCTTCAACGTATGAAGATAATTAAAAATACCCTATTATAAAAATAATACCCAAAATAAACAATTGAATTGACGTATTAAATGTGTTATTTATTACATTAAACAAATATATATAAATATATATATATGCATATGTTAAAACAAATATTGTTTAAGCATTAACAAATAAACCTATTAATTAAAAATACAAAATCGAATTAAACACAAAACAAATATCACTAAAAATAACACAAATATTAGATAAGTTATTGTTAATGCATTAAAATGTATACCAGCATTAAAAAAATTGTTTTGTAAATAGGATACAAATTAGCATTTACATTGAATCATGATTATATTATAATTTTATTAATAATTGTTTTTTATTCCTTGCCCTTCCATTGATGTACATTTATGAAACATACGTATACATAAATTATGGTTTGTTTTTTTTTTTGGTTAATTACCGTTTTTTCACTAATTTATGTGTATATATATAAGCTGACCATTCACAGAATATCTACGTGTGTGTTAAATGGCGTCGCCTTATATTCATAATAATCTTAAATATATAAATGTGTATAAGAATCGCTTTTAATTGTAATATATAAATAAAGATTATTTGATTAAACGTAATGATAGGACAACACCATTTTGTCTTTATGAACGCCTTCTTCGACAATTTCGTGACGCTATTTATATAATTATTAAATATGGTCGAAATCCACTAAACAAAAAATACAATATTTTGTAAACCTATCGAACCTTTTCAATGTAAGTTTATTTACCTTTCTATTAAAGATATATTTTTACAATTTCTTTTGATCTACGATGCCTTCAAATGCTAATGATATCTGTTGAAACATTTAATTTTGAGTTTCGTTTTAAGTACAATGTTATAAAAAAACAAAAACTACAAAAAAACTGTTTAAATAAAAATAACTTACAATACATAGTCTTCGTTATCTTCTTGATAGATTAAAAACTATATATACATATATCATTAAACATAAATATATATAAATACATGTATTGATTAAAAAAAAAGAAGAAATAAACCAAAAAATGCAAATTAATACTTAAAGAGATCCGATGCAATAAATGTAAACAAATTTAACACGTTTTGCTGTTTTTTATTTTAAATATATCGTGGTTATAGTAATATCCTGTTCGCCTTTCGTATTTTCTCTCCAAGCAGATGAGTTCATTCAACGAAAAGTGCAATTATGTAAATGTTTGAATCTTTGGATAAAGGGTGGTGAAATCGCTTGGGCACCTTTTTATTTAGAGGACACTGTAGCCCGGGTGGACCTGGTCCACTGTCAATGCTTTACTCTAAATTAGATCCAAAGTCCCTTCGAGCAGGAGCATTACTGTGCATTCGCCGTACATGTCGCAGACATCTTAGGCGAGTGATTCGCACTTTTCCAACCTGATCAATGCAGCTGTACAGCTTGCAATTCCTAGGTTAGGTTAGGTTAATGGGTGGGTACGGCAAAAGCGAGTCCTGTCGCACCCCACTTAGGTCCATGTGGACCCATTGTATTGCCCTTAATTGGGGTTAGCCGATGTTGTTGGCGTTAGCGTTGTTCCCTCTCGGTTACTCGACCTTGTCCAGCCATCCTGATGTATTTATGAACCTGTAAAGATTGGATAAAGATACATCTGAGAGTTCTTGTATGTCATGGAAGTAATATCTTCCAAGTGTTCTATTCTTCAAGTGACAGAGACTAGGGCATTGACAGAGGAAGTGAGGTGTGTCCCCGTTAGGGCCCCTACCAGTTTATACATAGACGTTCTATCAAACCGCATAAGCTTGATAGTCCGACCATAGCTTCCGTGATATTTCGCTCTAAGATTGCAGAGTGGTGGTTTGATTGAATCAATCGCCCGGTTTTGATCCATAGCAGAACCATTTCTTGCCAGTTCGTCAGCCATCTCATTGCCGGTTTTGTCCCTGTGTCCAGGGACCCAGCAGAGACGCGTGATGTGCTGCGAGCAGAGAACCTTGAGCTCTTCGCGGCAGCGGCGAACCTGCTTCGATTTTACTTCAATAGCAGATACTGCTTTTATAGCTGCCTGGCTGTCAATAAATATGGTAATATCATTGTTTGGTATTGCTAAAATTGACACCATATGGGCAGCTTCGGCGATTGCCAGAACCTCCGCCTGAAAGACACTACTATGATCGGGTAGTCTTATTGAGTGGTGTATATTTAACTCTTCAGAGAAAATTCCAGCACCTGTTCCACAGTCCATCTTAGATCCGTCTGTGTAGATGGATATCGATGTCCCTTTTGTGGGTTCATCTGTGCTCCATTCCTCCCTGCTGGGAAAATAGCAAGAGAATGGTATATCGAAGTCAAGGTGGGGAGACAAGTAGTCAGATGTGACAGCATCTCCCACGTATTTATTCAGAATCTGTGCATGTCCCGGTTTGTAGGGTCTCCAGCCCTTTGTTTGACTGATCCTGAGGGCGCTTTTGGCTGCAGATTCTTGCATGTATAGGTCTAAAGGTAGCAGGTCGAGGATTGCCTCCATGCCAGCAGTAGGTGTTGTCCTTATTGCGCTGGTTGTACCTATACAAGCTAGTCTTTGTATTTTGGTCAGTAGTCTTAGATTCGACGCTTTGTTCGTGGCTTGCCACCAGACTAAGCATCCGTACGTGAGTATTGGACGCACAATAGCCTTATACATCCATAGAATTATTTTGGGGTTTGGTCCCCACCTTTTTCCGAAGATGCGGTTGCATGCATAAAAAGCATTTGCAGCTTTTTTAACTCGTTCATTGACGTTTAATTTCCAATTGAGCTTCCTATCTAAGATTATTCCCAGATATTTGGCGCTCTCGGCTACCCTAAGGGGTATACCCTCAATAGTAGGAGGATCGAATTTTGGAATCACTCTTCTGTTACTGAACAATACCAGTTCAGTTTTCTGTGGATTGACTCCAAGACCGCATTGGTTTGCCCACACCTTAAGTGTTCGTAATGCGTTTTGTAGTAGTTCGCTAATGGTAGGTAGGAATTTACCTGTAGCAAGTATTACTACGTCGTCTGCATAAGCAGTTACTTTGACCCCTTTATTTTCGAGTTTTATTAGTACTTCGTTTATAACAAGAACCCAGAGTAAGGGGGATATTACTCCTCCTTGTGGTGTACCTCTCGAGGCTGTCACTCTGAGATCAGTGTCACCTAGTCCTGCGTTAATGATCCTTTCAATGAGCAGGCTTTCAATCACGTTAGTTAGCGATTGGTCAACGTTGGAGTTGAGTAGTGCTCTCTTCACTGCGCACGTCTTAACATTGTTGAATGCGCCTTCAATGTCTAGGAACGCGGCTAGAGTATATTCCTTGTCCTTTAGGGACTTCTCAATGGTTCCGGTGACTTCATGCAGCGCGGTCTCAGCCCCTTTACCTTTAATATAGGCATGCTGCGCCATCGAGATCACACTATCATCAAGTCGACTGCGGATGAAAACGTTCAGTAGTTTTTCGAAAGATTTCAGGACAAAAGATGTTAGGCTTATAGGCCTGAAGTCCTTAGCAGTCGTATGGCTGGATTTGCCTGCCTTCGGAATGAAGACGACCTTTACTTCTCGCCATGACCTAGGAATGTGGCCACATTCTAGGCAGCGTGTGAAGAGTCTCATCAGGACTGGTATAATAATTGGCCTGGCCTTCTGGAGCATGATTGGAAAAATCCCGTCAAGCCCAGGTGACTTGAATGGAGAGAAAGTCTCAATCGACCAGTTGATTCTTTCCTCAGTTATTATACCCTCTGGTATTGATGCAATAGTAGTTGCGATGTTCGGTGTAGACTGGACCCTTATATTGGGAATACAACCCGGGAATTGTGTAGATAGAAGCAGACTAAGAGTCTCTTCAGAGGACTTGGTCCAGTTACCAGTATTGTCTTTCAGATAGCCCGGAACCGTAGGTTCTTTCGATAGGATTTTCCTAAGTCTGGCTGATTCCCTAGTGTCTTCTATTTCGTTGCAAAAAGTATGCCAGGCTGTACGTTTAGCACTAGTGACAGCGGTTTTGAATTTCCGTTGTCCGGCTTTGTATAGATCCCAGTCTGACTGGGAGTTGGTACGCTTGGCCAGATTGAACAGAGATCTGGTTCTCCTTCTGATTTCTAGGAGGTCCTTAGACGACCAAGATGGAGAATTCCTTTTCTTATTTGTCCGTAGAGGACAGGCTTTATCATATGCCTTACCTAGAATTTTGTTTAAATTCTCTGTAAATGCATCGATTTCTTCTGGTGTCCCTATTTCCTGATCTATCAGCTTTTGGCCATTCCTCACGATCTCTGAGGCAAAGGTGTCCCAGTTGGTGAGTCTTGGGTTTCTGAATTTACTTCTAGCTGCTGCCTGTTCATCTATTAAAAATTCTATAATCCTGTGATCTGAGAAGGATGGCTCAGAGGAGACCTTCCATTCCCTCACAGTTAGAGTTTGTGAGTTACTGTACAGAGTTATATCTAATACCTCACGTCTATTCCTAGTAACGAAGGTTGGCTCATTTTCAATATTTGCTATCAGGAGATTATTTTTGATTATAAATTCTAAGAGGGACTCACCTCGTACATTGATGTCCGTACTGCCCCAGAGCGTATGATGGGAGTTGGCATTCCTAACAAAATAAGTGCCTAAATTCCTCAACATTATAGCTGTATGCTATGACATTTTTGTGGATGTCGTCTGCCCCTTGTGTTTGAGACCTTATTATACTCGTGCTTCACCTCATTCACAACTTATGCCGTTTTTGAAGCTTCTTTTCCAATACAAATTTGGAAACGCGCCACTAACAGTTTGCTGACTTCGGCCAATGATATCAAAAGTATGCAATTGGAATTGGTTGAAATCACAGCCCATACACGACCTCACGTCTAATAGTCGATTAGGCCAGCGCATAAGGCCAGTGGCAGAGAGATTTTTCGAAAATCGACTAATTAACGAAGCAAAACCAGTCTTGTACAAAACTGTGCTGCTAAAAAACGATATCGCTACCTTCGTAAAAAACCTCAAGGCGGTTTTGGTCCAGGAATGCTCACCGTAGATAACATTCCCACATTTAAAGTCCGAATCCATATCTTTTTTTTTTTTGGGATCTGAAACATCGACCCGATGGATAAGGATACCTCGTTTCGATAGAAAAGTTCTTTGATAGATTTTTAGTCCCGTCTGGTTTTCACATTGTCTGTTCAAGAATCCTCTTCTTATGTGGTTTCCACTCTTATTGAACTGCAGCAGCTGCCCGACAAAATCCACCTCAAATAAAACATCGTTTGTATTATTCTTTGATAAAGCTTATTTTCTTTTATTCTCAATTTGTTCGTCTTTTCTAATAAAAATTGATTTTCTTTAACATTTAAATTATAACCAGATCACTTATACTACTCGTTATTATATAAAGCATGGAATGGTAAATGAGTTTAATTTTGAATTTTCTTCTTTTCAAAACATATACACATAACTTATTTAACATCTTTTGTGCATTGTATGCGAGTTATGTATTGTATATGTTTTCGGTTCTCTTTTATTGTTATTTTTCTTTTAATAATTTCAGGCGTAAATTGTAACACAGTTTGTTATATCTATGTGCGACTGATGTTGTTATTTTCGTGTCAACATTTTTTTTATTGTCCTCAGTAATGGAAATTATACAATCATATACAATAATAAATTATTTTCTTTTTGCATTATTTTATTCATTTTTTACTCGTTTTTGCAAATTAAATTTCTTTAAAATAAAATAGATTCTTACAGTTTTTATAAATTGGAAGAACAAAAATTGAATGTGATGACTTGAATTACCTAACAATAAAGGTAACGACTTATTTAATTGTAACATTAATTTGAAATCCTTTTTGGTTTTTATCCAATTATTTTCCGATTTGGTTTTATCTCGTTAATTTAACATTTTTTTTTTAAATTCTTAACATTGAATTAACATGCTTTATTTTTGAATTTAAATCGCTATTAATGTTATGAACAAGAATCCCATAAAATGTGCTTTCTACATATCTACACTTTTTACATTCGGCGCCAAGTGTAAATAAATGAAAATTATATAAACTATGTTAAGTTGTTAAGAAAAGGGTGCACTGCTATGTTTTGTTCGTATTTTTTTAGATCTATCCTAATTTGCAGCGTTTATACAATGAAAATACGTGGATATGTTTGAAATTCCAATTTAATTTTATCGTTTCTTCTTTTAATTTCGTATCACAAAATAAAAATCTAAACTTTATGAATAAACAAAAGAAAAGGTGTTGATTTAAACAAAAAAAATATGTATATGTACTTACTTATTCAATCTTATTAGATGCACCAAGATATTTTGTCAGCCATGTTTGTCAGAACAACACATTAACTCCTTTCGGTTGAACCTCGAAATAGCTTAAGAATGGTTATGGTCGCAATTTGAAGCTGTTGAACTTTTTATTTTCATTAAGACCTCTTTAAATATTGATCTTATACTGACAATCCAGCAACAATTCAAGCCCGATATTGGTTTCTCTATGGCACTGAAGCACGGACTGTTTAAAAAGCAAAATGAGATAAGTTCTTGTTTTGCCGAATTTTACCTACTGAAGGCGATTCATTGAAAATTCCAATTGGAATCGATTAAGAGAACACACCAATTACGAATGAAAAAAAAATAAAAGGACTGTATAGTTATCGACAGTTTTTTGTAAATATCTTTTAAAATATAAACTTTTCCACAAAACAGTCTTCGGCATATATATAGCTACAAGCATGATCTACAAAAAAGGTATGTATCCATTTTTCTGTAAATCAAGAAATAGCTTTTTGTGCGAATGAAATCACTCATTACTCTAAAACCAGTCGATGTATCACTACCATTAGTATTTGTTTAACTAGAGGCTATACCGGATGTTGCGTGCAAATTTCAGCCTAGTTTCCTAGTTTCCGTGAAAGACCTAGGTACAAAATTGGTCTAGTGGTCGGACAGACGGACAAAAGCGAAACTAATAAGGTTCCGTTTTTCCCTCTGGGTACGGAACCTTAAAAAGTAAATGGACATACCTTATTTGATGTGTAAGAATTTGGGGTTTAAAGTCTTGTCAAATATTTTACTGTAAACAGTCAGTAGATAAGTTGCCAAACTAATAAGCCACTCAAGTGTCATTTTAGTCAGTCGATAAACGCAATTGAATGACAGAGAGAAAGACACTGTTCGTGCCTAATAGCTGCTTTCACGATTCGCAATTGTTTTACACTTTGGTGAATTTTTCCCCTCGCATTAGCATAAATATCTAAAAACAAATTTTAGTCTTGACTTTAAATTTCCGGAAGCTCAAGATTGCGGAATTCGTATGGAAAATATAGCCTGGACACTAAAAATGATTATTAGTATTCATTCATTTATAATTCATTCCAAGTATTTGATTTACATCGCTCCGTCCATTTGTGATCCAATTAAAGTTGCATCAAATGCATCGCAAATAAAAAAGAATTAAAATAAAACAACCAAGGTTTTAATGTTGTTTTCAAAACTATAATGTATTTGGCCGTAATTTACAATAAAAAGAAAATTAAACAAATTTTAACAAGAAGGGAAAATATAAAAATAATACTTTCATGGGCATAATGCATTGAAAATAGTTACACATCGACTTCTCCAAGTACATACAGAAGTTAACAGTTGAATATTTTCATTCGAAATAAACACAAACAAAACAACAAACTATATTGAACCCAAGAAATAGGATACATTCAAATGCAAATTGTTATTTTCTGTAGGCCCAGTGGTTCATTTCAAATAAATTAAGCACTACACAATAAATACAATAAAAATTTGTGAGTAGGAAAAATAAATATGAAAATATATAATAATTAAGTACTAAACGTTTATAATTTTGTGTCATCTAACTTTTAATTTCAATCCAAGAAAATAAAAATAATATTTTTTGTCAAGTTGGGTTTGGTATAATTCATTTCGTATGATGATTTTTTGTTCCTAAATTAATTGCAATAACATTTTCTCTCCTGTTCTGTTTTATACATACTTAAAATTGTATTCTTTCTAATTATACATTACTACATATTTAAAATCTGTTCTTTATTCTGATTAAATTTGATATAAAAATAAAT
Source organism: Cheilosia grossa (assembly GCA_963082955.1). Classification (NCBI taxonomy): domain Eukaryota; kingdom Metazoa; phylum Arthropoda; class Insecta; order Diptera; family Syrphidae; genus Cheilosia; species Cheilosia grossa. The sequence goes on along the minus strand of OY720147.1, from coordinate 21,593,249 downwards.
TAAATTTTTTCATTGTTTGCTATTTGTTTAGGTTGTAAAGTTCTCAATAATTGTTTCGTTAACATTCTCTGTACAATCTCTAATTCATTCATTTACTTCAATATAATATATGCTATTTATAATGTAAATGTGTGTGTTTTTCTTCTTTTTTTTTTCTTCATAATAATTGTCGTGTGATTTATATTTTATAATTGTTTTTAACCTACATTCAATTTGTTTGGTTTTATTTTGCTATAGAAAAAAATTCACCTATGTTGTTTTCATTCAGAACACATTTTGTTTTTTATTTCTTTATTAAACCTTAATTGTTAAAATAAGGACTAAATGTAGTTAGATCCATACAGCTTTGATCGTTAGCATTGCTTACTGTGTGAGTCATGGTCTGTTTCACTCGCTTATTTAGCATTTATTATAAAGGCTGCACGAAGCTTGTGATGGTTTTATTATATTCAGTGTCTGCAGGTTTTTATGTTTACTTTGTGGGCAGAAACCCTACCTAATGCTAGTGTGAAGCGAAACATTAGTTGGACATTGAACAGATTTCCCTTACATGTAGTTTGTAGGAGCAATAAATGTATGCTGGGGGAATTTTCGTCAATCTTAAGTAACAATGCACATCATTCTAGGCTAGTTTTCTTTTTTGTTTAAATTTAACTAAAAGAATAATTTATACCTAAAACAATTCCCTAACCGCATACTCAGCAATTGTTCCCTTCGTCCTCAAATAATACTCTCATCATTGTTCCGCTGTCCCGTTAATGATGTTGTTGCACTGCCTGCATTGCCACGTTTGTTGGTTGCGCCGGTTGCATAGTTTGTCACTACAATGTTCTCATCGTCATACAGATCAAAGTCTTCTTCCTCGTCGTCGTCTTCGTCGTCGTCATCAAAATCGGAGGTGGACGTCGATAGGAGTGCTGTAGTGACATGACTTTTGCTTCCCATCCGACGGATTTGAGCACGTGGTGTTAGTTTAGGCAGCAATGGTTCACGGCCGCTACTCGTCGCCGATGGTGAGGTGAGCAGCTTTTCACTGTTGCTGCTTCCGGTTATATGTTTTGTAGTTCCAGCCAGAGCGGCGGTCCAATCGTCTCCGTCTGGTTCACAAAGCGATTTTGAGTGGTAATTAGTCTCCTCGGGGATAGTGTCTCTGTTTTGAGAATAATGAATTTTCTGTCAGTATTTGTTTGATTTTTATAGACTTTTTAGAGCAATTTTGTTTTGTTAATAGTTTACATAGTGAAGTTAATTTAAATTTTAAATATATATATATTTTTTCGTAATGCAATTGTGTCATAGTGTATACACATGTCTCAGTGGTACAAAGTGCTTGGGAATTATATTTGTAAAAGTGTGCCTTGTTAATAGCTATTAATTGTGTTGAGGTGGAAAAAATCTTAAAGATTGTATAGAAGCATTTGCGACTAGCCCTACCAAGCGCTAATGACTTTATGGTGTTCTAGCTAATGTATCCCACATCTTACCATGCTCACTTGAATTATCTTGCCATTATCCATCGAAAGAAGTAAATCAGGAGTGAAATTATAAGTAATGAGGTTTTGATTACAATCGATTATACGCAAAACCGGGTGTTTTGAGTATGAAAACTCTCAAAGACAGCGCCTTAAGCTCCACTAAGTACTATAGGTCGGTTGTACTCGACAGGCCAAGTTAAACCCAAAAAAGCGATTGCAACCTTCGATTGCATATTGTAAATTTGACAGACCAAGAAGTCACAACATAGCTGAATTAAGAACTTAGCATGAATATTTGGAAGTAGAAATATTTAAAATTATAGCTAATTTTGAAAACACCCGGAAATGGTTGATTGTATTGCAATTAATGATAATTTCATTTAACAAAAAGGAAGAGTGGTTCAAAGCATCTGCAGACTTAGCATGTCTGAATAAAACCCAAAAGAGCTGCAAAGTTCACAGATTTCGTAGTACAAGCAGTGGATACAAAAAAGGTCTGTTTGAACTACCAGGTTCGATACAGCAATGAGTTTGAGTTGAATACTGAGCTGAACTTATGTATTAAGTTTGCTGTCGTAGTGCGTAGCTATCTTAATTTTTGAAAAAAAAAAAAAAAGCTTTTAACCCCGGATTTGTTATATGATTGCAGGTACTCTTCATTCGTCCTCAAAATAAACCCAACTCAAACAAATGGTTGTACAAAGTTAAACCTCACTTCAAACAACTATTTCAAAAATGTGTTGTTATTTTTTAAAGACTGAAGGAGCTAAAGTTATACATTTTTACAATTGATTCGGATAAGAAGAATTTTTTGATCGCAACAATCCAAGCAATTTTTAGATTCTTATTCATATTTTTATTTCGATAAAGTCGTAAATTTAATGTAATGAATGTAAAAATCTAGCTGTTTTTGTTTTGAAATGTCAATGGAAATTTGTGGCCATCACCAATTTAATTAATTTTAAAAGGTTATCCCCGGTTTGTACATTTTCTGATGGTTAAATGACAACCACCAGTATGAATAAGTACAATCACCTCTATTCCCATATTCGTCTGTCGTAAATGACTCAGGTTGAGTATATTCACATTGCAAGACGATATTCAGCGTTTTTCAACGTTCACTAAATATTCTTCATCTTTCTGGTTTATGCACAAGGATGTCGAATAGTTAGTCCCGAAAAGGCGTGCATGCATAAAATCCTTTATTAATGACGAAGAGAATGATAAGTACCGTCTTTATAACGTTACGATACGACTAATGGGCCGTACGCAAGATAATAGGGATACCTAAATGTACTAGATTAACAATATGGTCGTAAAGCGTACCACAATGATCTGTGAATGGGAATAATGTTGAATGAGCAGGACATTTCGTCTCGCCTCTACCGGAATCATGAAGTCTTTCCGCACATTAGCAAATTTGAGTGATGGATATATTTTTAAGAGCAGTAATTAAAAAAAATGTCATTCTTAACACTCAATTTACATGCTTGTGACCCTTACCTTATATCTGCAAAATGAATTATCGATATTAGAAAAATTGATTTAGTGATTTATATACAGACTGAAATACTTTTGTAAGAACATAAGATTAAACAATTTAAAATAGCAAGCGATATCCAAGTGGGCGCGGTTTTTTATAGCTCAGCTAATAAAGTATTTGATAAGAAACTTTTTTGCTTTTTCATAAAAAGAAGTACAGACTGATATAATAGATTTATCAAAGAAGAAGTTTACCCGTTTCAATATGGTTTTTAGTGTGCCTACAAAACTATATACATATGTATATTTTCGATCAATAAAGCCTTTTTTAAAGTAATATCCCTCTAAAACAAGAATAGTTTTTGTGTAGCATTAAAATCGATTCAGTACTTTCTGAGTTAACCTGAAACAAACAAAAAAATAAACAGGCAGACACACATTTTACAAATGGCTAATTTATTTTATTTACCCTATAAACTACCATTACTAGTAGTTGGGAAGGGATTGCCCAAAGTGTTAAAACGTTTATAGTGGTGACATACGAGTACTTTACTATGCTCGTGGATAAGGCATTCGAATGCTAAATGTAAACGCTATCGCAAGTCAACAATGGTTTTTCTTTGTTTCTGTGTCTTGTCATCGACATGTGAATGTCTTCATTTCGATAGGGATAGAAACAAATTTTAGTTAAAACAATGAAGGACGAATTGCAGCTACCGCAAACAAGCAACACGTCACTGAATTATGTCAATTTCAGACAAAATCAGTCACGTATTTCCTGGTAATGCGGATTCGGTGATTCGTCCCCTGATTGTGAAATGACGAGATACGTGGGTAAGGGAAATGTGGTTACATCGAAATTTTTGATAATAGAAGGTCCTTGTGACAAAAAACAGAAATTATAATCACACAATTGCATTGTATTGTTTTTTTCTTTTTGCAAATAAACCAATTGTTATAAAAAGAAATAAATTTAATAAAAATATAATAGAAACAAACAAATTTAAATAAAACAACTTTCTCGTTCGTACTTTTATTGACACACATGTATTAGGTATATATTAGCGTAAGGAAAATCATGGATTAACTAACCACTACCAGAAAACAAAACAAATAACACTATAGAAACTGGCAAGAAACGGCCCAAAACAACAATTATGCAGTATAAAGATTTTCTTAAATACTTTAGCTTTAGAGGATGTCTTGAGATCCATTATGATATTAGCAATAAATACAGCAACTAGCATCTACAAGTTAACAGTTTACAATCATTATAGACAACATTTAAATAAAGCTTATTTTTAAGCATCTTCATACATGTACTTACATTGTGTTGCAATTATTTATATTATCAACCAGAGCAAATTAAATAATCGTGACGATTAAGCGCACGTACAGTTGTTAAATGTTGTTCATTTTAAAGGACGATGTGGAATGAGCAGTGTATTATGTGTGTGGTATTTGTTATTTGTTGAATTTAGGAGTGCTAGCGTATTTTATTGAGTTTTTCATGTGGCTAAGATATAGAAATTTGGAGCGGGATAAAGCAAGGGGTTTAGGGGTCAAACTGGTGGGTAGTTTTGAGGTGGATTTTTATTAACACTTTCTAACAATATATCCTTGCTAAGAATGCCCCCTTCTCATAAGAAAACTGGTGTGCACTTGTATATAAATTGAGGATTTTGAAAAGTGAGAAGTAGAGATGCCGAAATTTGTTATCTGGTCTAAAAACTTCTTTTACAAAAGACATTTAAGACGGTAAAATTGTTCCACCAAATTCGCTAATGAAAAAATGTTTGGTACTTAGCCCCAAACTATAAGTCACAGAACGTCTTAAGCTCGCTAATAATTAAAAAATGCTGGAGTCTTTTAACACAAATTCAGACAAAAAAGATAGGCTCTGTCTGTAGCCCCAAGAGCCTTTCTATTGAATGGACCCTATCATCTATGGAAGCTGCAGGGGCAAAAATTCATCACGATCCAGCCAGCACAAAACAGCTGAGGCATGACTCGCAATGATGTCTAAGCTCCAGTCAGTTTGGAGAAAGTTTTCAAACTCAAATATATAATAAGCTTAGCTCTGAATAAACTGTTGCATTAAATTTATGATTGACTTGTAATCTATACTAGTATACAAATAATTTAACATATTTGTTGCGTCTCTAATTGATGATAAACAAAAAAGCATTTTGTGGTGGAAGTTTTCAAAAACTTGCATCCACAACATAAAAATGAAAGTGTGGTAAATATCTTGGAGTCCCTAGAGTCTCACCTTTATCTATAATCTATAGTTGTATCCTGTAACTTATGGTTTCTGAGTTCTTACCTAATAGATATTAAATTTTAAAAGGTAAGAACTGCTGCCTTTTGTTAGTTATCTGCGGTCCAATAATTTCAATTATTTCGTCTAGCACAAAAATTAGATCATTTTGAAATAACAAAACTTGATTTGTTGTATTTTCTTTCTTTAAACTAAACTAAACAGCACTAGCTACCTGTGCCTTCGGCTAAGCTACTATTATTTGTTGCAAAGATTACTTGCAATAAGCAACAAAGGCAGCTAAGGGATGCTTTAATCCTCCAGAATTATTGGACAGTATGTGAGTACATAACTTTGTAATTAATATTCATTCTTATGAGTAATCCTTTCAGTTTTGTATGGAATTTTAAAAATAGGCACATGCTACGATTCTACAGAAAACTTGCATTTTTCTCTTGCAGCGTTCTAATTTTGTTTTTGTCGTCCACAATTATTGACATTTATCAAAAAAATTGATCACAATTGACAATCGCAATACCACTTTGGGTCCATTCAAAGTGGAAATTTATTACGAGTTGATGACAGTCAATCATTCATTGATAACTGACAATCACAATACCAACGACTAAATTTTTTTGATGCATCGTTTATCCTTTATTTTTTGACACTCGCAATAGGGGTATGTGTATTTCTAAACTAAATGGCTAAATACACTAAAATTTAACTCAATAAAATACGTGATGCACTCCTTCATAAAATCGATGAATAAAACAATGCACCCATTCAACACAGTTAGAGGTCTTTGCAAAAGAGGGTTCATTTATTGTTAACACCAATTGATGGTCAGTCAGCTAAATATTTACAAACGCACTCAGTTCGCACACAAGGCAAAAACTATTTAGCTTCTGCTCTTGGAACAAACTGAGTTTGTTTGTATAACTCGAACTGCCAATAAAAAACACAAGAAGTGTTGATTCCATGTCGAACATAGAGGAAATATTTTTTAAAAATTTTTGTTTCCTTGCTAGGAATTTGTAGTCTTTTACTGTTTAGTATATGTGAATTTGGCTAAAATGCATGTTGAAGATTGTGAACTATTCTTTTTATAAAATAGGAGTTTTGTTTTGCAGATTTTAAATTTAACAATAAAAGACTTAAACTACGTTTACGAGGAACATGCATTTGAAGCCAACAGAAAATATTGTCAGCAATCGAAATAAGTCATAACTCTAGTATGATATGAATAGGGAATGCTATGTGAGATATTACGATGACAATTTCATATATTTATTATCAATGTTATCGTTATGATTTAACCTTGTGTTTGAGGGTACAATTTGACTCGGCCCCCGTCCTGCTAGAATTAGTCTGTAAAATATATACACATAAATAAAATTGTAATCAGGTGCCACAAAACTGGGCATTTTTAAAATGCAATTTGTGTTGGATATTACTCTGAATTCAATTCGAATTTTATTTTCTTCCGATTGGCGAATTGTAATGTAGTGTTTTGGTGTTCAGTTTGAGATTTGGACAAAGGGTTTTTTTTTTTTTGACAAAACACGTTGTAAATTTCGTTTCATATTCCAACCAAATTCTAAGAGTAACTAAAACGGTGATTTATGTTAAAGCGTATATTATTATTTTGTTTTTGCGTTATGAATGGAAGCTTATGTATTTGATTTTTTTTTTTAATTATGGATTTTTTTTTGTTGAATGTAGATAATTGTTGCAAGTTCATGAAAGTGTCCTGAAATGCATTACAGTAATATTCACTCTCCGGGTACATTTTCTTGACAAAGTTTTCAGAATTAATCGGAATGTTTAAAAAAAAATCCTAATCCCTAGGGTAGAAGAGATGAAACAAGCAGTATCAATGTTTGAGCAACTTTCAGGTTGACTCAATTTTCTTTCAATTTCTTTCTTTTTAGTAAATACATCTTGACTAGCATGACGATCGAAAATGTGAGCTGGTACACGCCGATGTGAACATTTATAAACATTTTGGATACTTTTGCATGATTAAATGGCAAATATTGATGAGTCGAAATGCCAAACAAACCACAGCTAACTTCATACATAGCCGAGAAAGGTGTGATTTTAAAATGGTTGAATTAGTTCTCTATAAAATAATGACTTGATTTGGAGCCGAATGAATGGATTTTGTTTCTGGACGAGTAAATTTAAATTTATTTAACTTGTGACATAGAACAAAAAACAATTAACAATTTTTTTTGAAATTTAGATAATTAATATTCAATTTTAAAAAGGGGTATAGATAGCAACATTTTTGAGAAATGACGAGCAAATAGCAATTCATTTGAAAACTTTGACATTAGCTGCACAAAAGTAGTGCTGGTGTCCGCAATTAATTCATTCTGTCATTTCTAGTTTATTTTAGCAAAAACTTTCGACTACTTGGTTCTATGGAGCAAAGAAAACAGAAAAAAGGACAAAACCAGAAACCATTTATTGAGACGCCGAGGTTAATTGCCATTCGACAATACGAAAAAAAACTTCGAGTTCCGTAGGATATCTGTTTACCTGCATAAATTTATTTTCAGATGATAATACTACAGCAACTTAACACATGTTGGTTTGTGTTAATTCTTGACATTTTTACAAATACGAGTATTTTCTCCTGTGTGAAAAAAGAGTGACACATATTTTATGTACATGCAAAAACTATTTGTTTAATAAATAATTTCATATTTAATTTTTACATTTTACTATACAACGTTCAATGCAAAAGCAGCAAACCCATAGTTAAGCAGTTTCTATGCGACATAGATATAAATTTACTAACAATTAAATGCAAAGCCATAAAATGACAGTAAAACTTGAAAATGAAAACAGTAGGTATTTTGTTTTGTAGATATAACTAATTTAATTACACAGCATTTGCTTTTTATATTACATTTTTGATAGCCAAGGAGGGCAGGATTCATTTGCGTTGGTTATTTTAGTTACAAATAATTTATTGTGTCTGGAGTTCTGTTTTGTGTGTGTGTGTTTGTGTACAAGGTTCAATAAAAATATGCTTTCAATTCAGAGATTTTAATAAACTGTGTTTATTTTATTAGTTTAAAATATCGGACGTAAACATTATGCTTGCTATTTTTATTTTTTAATTAAGTGCAGTTTATCGAATGATTCTAAGTTATGTTTTACTGAACAACTTTGACAGCTTGATACGGAAGATTGAGTGGTAAAAGAACGAAACTTTTTATTGGAACCTGCAGTTATTTGAAATATTATTTAAAGTGGACAACGGTCAATTACGGGGTAAGTAAACCTGGTCTGGGTGCACGCTTTTCCGTGCACGCGGAATACCTTTTTGGACAAGAAAAATAATAGTACAATGAGAAACAGAAAAGTTATAGAATTAACTTATGTGCAAATGCACATGGAACAAATAACTCAATACATTTACGCCCGTAGAAAGTTTTAATGCATTTTTTTTAATTGGGTTTGTGAATGTCTTAAGGTTACGGTAACTACGGCAGCAATACTGGCGATTTAATGATCTTAAATCCGATATGGCGCGAGTACAAGCAGCACACCACATCTAAACATTTTATTATTACAGTACAACCTGCAATAGCTGGGATCCTCTATAGCTGCACCATTGCCCTATCGGTAGTTAAATTTTACCTCCTTTACTCTACCGAATCTGGTAAATATCTTTGTTTATCAACACCCAGGTTATGTAGTCTATTTATTATTTTATTTATCCCAATTGGTAACAGCTTCTATCAGAAATTACGATTGCTAACAAATAAAACCTCACCCAAACCCAAAAAAAATATGTTCAAGAACACCAATAATTCTACAGAAGAAGTACCATAAGAAAGTTTCAAGTGATAGAAGTAAAATAAAAACTGTTCAAACTTTATAGATTTTTTTTGGGTTAGCAAACTTAGAATTATTCGACAGAAACATTTTTGTATAGAATCAATCACTTAGCAAAATTATGCCCAAAAAAGCGGTAGGAATAACGTGCATGAAAATATTTCTAAATAAATAAATGTTGAAAGACAAACTCTGTCTAAAGATAAAGTTTAAATTAATTGAAAGTCAACAAATAATAGATAAATATAAAAAAAAAAAAACAAAATAAAGTCAAAGTAGATTGGGGATAAGGTTGAAAAGAAAACAAACAAAACTTACCCGCTCAACTCAAGCATTGACCCTCGTCTAACATTTCTTCGATGGCTAGCTGTAACCGCAAATGGTCCAGAATGACCACCCTCGGCCAAACTAGCACCCGATATCGATGCCGATCGTTTGTCCGTTCTTGTAGGTCCACCAATTAGTGCGATACTATGTTGTTGCTGTGAATTATTTAAAGGCACCAAACCACTTGTTAAGGCAGCCGCTAATGATGGATCCGATCCAACTGCAACATCACTGAGATCGACTACAATGGTGCCCGGTTTCGACAGGACTCCAGATCCAGAACTAGAACTTTCTCGCCGGAACAAACCAATTACGGACTTGGCCTGTTTAGGTTTCGATAGCCCACCTGGTTTTCGGTTTTTGTTTTTAAATTGTGCGTATTGTTTCGATTTGTATGTGTTTTTAGTTTGATTTGTTTTCCAAATTGTATTTAGAATTGTGTATATTATCGGGTGGCAGAGTGTTGTTGTTGTTGACGATTTTTGGGCATATTGTTTAATTTTTTTTAATATTTATTTGAAGGAAGTGGTACCAAACATTGCATTTTACATACATAGAGAGAAGAAAAAAGAGAAAAATAAAAATCGAAATCAAAATAAAATAAAACTTCAGCAATACAAATATTTAGTGCAAGCATATCTGTATATAGTAAAACAATATTTATTATATTTATTAGATTTCAAAATATTTATGAGAGTAGGTAAAAAAACATTTTCTTTTTTATTCATTAATATAATTTGAATATATCCAACAAATAGATTGCTAAATAAAATATCCTGCATTCAAACATAACATACAAGAACATCGATAACAGTTAATAAAGTTTTGAAATATATACAAAACGTTTACTAATGGGTAGTAAAAATAATCCTACATTTGTATATGCTGATGGTTTTTTTTTTGCTCAACCTTTTAAAAGCTTAAGCTCCAAATTTGAGTCATAATGCATTTTCAATACTAGTCAGGGAATTGAAAAAGAGAAGCCAACTCTCACCTATTACTTGTTTTAACAAAATTCAAAACCAATACTGCGCAATTGGTCTAGAAGAAGAAGTTCAGCCTTGGTTAAGGCAACCCAAAAATGCGACGCAATATTTCCTATACAAATGGTTGTGGGTCACTTTCTATAAGATTGCGTGTATTCTATCCATCTGCCAATTGAAAACGTCGACAAAATTCGGATGCGAAGGATTTTTTGAGTTTAGCACGCGTATAGCCAGAGTTTACAAGTTAGTAACGTCTGAGTAAGAGACTTGTGCAGTCGCCAGCCGTACATGCCAACGACCTGTGGAATCGCGATATTATCAAAGAGGTCGCTAAGATCACTTTTGGCCGAACCCAACGAATAAACTAAAATCTATGCCTAAGCCCTTGGTCTCAGCTTTAGTTGCTTTTACAAACAAATTATTTTACCGTAAATAAGTTCCGAGACTTGATTCTCAAAAGCGGTCCATACACTACGACTGACCGCTCTAGACAGTGGAAGGAAGGAATTGTTATCCAGCTCAAGATGCACTAAAACAAGACATCGCCCATCAGGCAGCCGTCTATTGCTGGGCTCTCGTACATCTCGTATACATCTCGTATGTCGTACATCAAAGCAAAATCTTCCTCAACTCCACAGGATGTTTATAAGCATTGCTTCCATTTGCTTTTACTTTTTATTTAATTGCATCACCGGCTACCTGATAAATTGTATAATCGGCTTCCATTTTGTCCATTTTTCCAGCGCAACGAATTTCGGCTAACATATTAAACGATTTATGTTGTTCTTTTTATTTCGAGCTTCAGTCTCAGAAGAAAGTGATCATCATCTTTCTTTTTCCAAAGTTTTTCCTTTCTTTTAGATGTGAAGTTGGTTGACGTCTGTAAATTGGGGCAAGAATTCAGTTCTGAGTTGCGCTGTCATTTCGCTTGCTGTCATTCACTTGTTTATAGTGATAAAGGTAAATACAAATAAATTTGGTATTCAACTGCATTGAGCTCAATCATTTTTAACAATAAACAAAAAAATGTTTTATATCTTCACACTTCGTTCACCAAAAGACAAATAATTTTCAATGTCAAAAACTGACAGACTTCAAGACAACATATATTTTGCGTTCGATATAGTATCCGAGTTTTCAGGGTTGTGCAGGGTTTTTAACAGGTGTGAAAATACGCTGACAGTTCTCCGTGCGCACTAGTGCTAGGCACGTCAAACAAACCTAAAGATTACGACATCAGCCAACTGACATTAAGTGGGCTTTCCCAGTCGTCAATGGTTCCATATTATATTCAAGATAATAGATGAGTTTAAGTCACCTGGTTTAATAAGATAAAACAATGATAAAACCGTTTGGAGGTTTTAAGCTCGGAACGAAGTCTCTTAGAAACAGTGAAGAAAATAGTAGATGTTAAAGCAGTTTCCAGAAGTTGGTTGATAAATATCAAGTAGGGAGAATGGCGGCTAGGTCCGTCAGCATGTAGTAACAGTGATCAAGTTTATATAGCTGCTCGGCTACCCGATGACTGTGTTCAGAAGCAGCAGATAGAGAATAAGAAGAGGACCGACACCCAGTTAATAAGGAATAGTTAAAATATTGGCACATAATATAGCATGATCAAATTTGACTTAGCTATCAACTTTATAAAATAGGCGATTTTATGTCGAACAAGAACCGCTTGATGTCATCTACAAGATTCTGCCTTATGCGCTGCATAGACGACATACATTTTGCAGCACACTAATCAGAAAATACCAGTCGGTCTACATGTAGGTATGTGGCCAACGATTAAACATTTGACTAGTCCTCTTAATTTTGTATTCTTCATAATAGTTGTTAGAAAAATTTAGCACCTTTACAATGGCCTTTCTAAGTACAAACAGTCTCTGTATCGATCCCTTTACCATGATACCATGGAATGGCCTATTAAGTAGCTCAATCTCTTCTATTTCTTTAACTTAAGTGTGTCCTATATTAATTTCTTATAATCATTTTTATACAAATAGTTTCAGCTAAAATAATATGAGTGATTACGGTGCAAAAATCATATTTAACTGAAAGTTGCATTTATAAAACAAAAACAATCAAGTTCCAATTGTGTTTCATCTACATCCGATCAAGAAAATATGTAAATTCTTTTTTTTTTTTTTTAAAAACATGCTCACAACATGTGATTATATAAATAAACGTTTCCAACTCACGACTATATTGAATTGCCAATACTATTATACAAATATAGAAACAAAAACGCAATTAAGAAACTAGAATAAAAAAAAAAATGTATATACGATCGTGTATGTACATTTATATAGATGCAACTTGTCTATATAATAAAAAAAAAAAATGAATGGGATCATATAAATAATGTGCTTTTCTTTTTTAATAAATAAATCGATAAATCGTCCATTCCGTATCCTATATAGATTTTGTGAAATTTACTTTCTCAATCAATTACCTAGGAATGTTGCACTGGGTGAATTATACGCCAGGTACTCCTTATTGGAAGCCCATGCTGGGAATTCGTTCTGTTGGATTGCATCTGTAATTTCATCTTCTTCTCGCTTCCATGGCAGTTGGGATTCGGTGGCCGTTGGTGTGGCAACACGTCGTTCGCAATCTGGATCTCGAATTGTGAATTTGTCCTCTTCGAGTATAACATTCTCTGCACCTGATATGGAAAACAATTATAATGGTAAACGTAATAAACTATAATAATAATAAGATGAATAAATTCTTTTTAATTAATATAAAATTTTATTTAAAAGTAGAAATATACTTAGGCATGCAACACAAAGAGGCATTCTATTGCTGAACAGTTGATTATTACTAAATTAGGGGCTTTTTTTTCTTGTTTCAATTCACATACAAAGGAGCTAGGTGATAGTAAACTCCTATTATACACCCATTTGCAACTAAGCTGAGCGAAAGTATCTTTTTAGGCTTTGGTAGTAAAACTGTCGTAGGTCCCGCTATCTTATCATCCATTCAGATAGTGATAGACCGTCTTTCTTGAGAATGATGCCTAATCTGATACACTGTCCTTTTTCAATTTAAAATTCCACATTGTATCCGATTTTTGACTTTCTTAAAAACTATTGGTAGACTAGGTGAACAGTTTTCGCCCACGTCAATTTGTTGGCTCTGTTTGTTCTAAATTTCATAGCGGAACAAAGTTTTTTCGATAATTTTCAATTTTTCCAAGAACCGTCTTCAACAAGTGGATATGTCAAAATGTAATCTCTCTCGCAAAAGTTTGTTTTGTATTAAAAACGAGTCATTAGAATGGTTTAAAGTTGAAGCAGACCTTAAACGATTTTAAAAGCAGCGAACCTTATTCCGCTCGCTAACAAGCGTTGATTTAGCAACGGTGCAATGTAAGTTATGTACACAATTTCTTGCGGTTTTTTTTATACTCTAAGTGCCGTACTAATAACATCGGTAGCGATAGCTGAATTTAGTTTTACAGTAGTTTTCTTTTCCTTCTGATAATCACTGGATTTATCGGTCGTTTTTTAATTGCTTTTATTTTTTTATGTCATACCTATTAAACACAGGAAACAGAGTAAACAAAATTATTGAACTGTGGACACATTATTTCGCTAAACGATTTCGCTACTGGAATCGGATGAGGTTATTGCATACGGTTTTTGGTATACAGTAAAAATCATTTTTCGGAATCATTGATTTGCATATTTTAAGATTGCATTAAATGCTTCGGTTCACCTTTCCATAAAGTAAACAATGATTTTTTGAAATGCATTTTGGGATGTTAAATACCATGTTAAGGACCGATTTTAAAAAAAAAAACTGTTTGAATCAGCTTACAATTAATGTAATTAATCCACCGAAGAATCAGAACATTGCGTAACTTTGTTTTTCATTTACACTTGCTAAATTCCAACCACAATTAAATTAGACTCGAGTTTTAAGACTGCATATCTCTTTATAAATGATGTATTCAGCAACCATTCAGCAATTGACAATATCTTTGAAATAAAAAGGTCATGCATCATGCGGTACAAACAAAATGGCAACGCATAAATGGTATTCAAGATAAGCGATTAAAACAAACTGTTATAATATTTTTCGATTGTTTTAATGTTGAACTTCTAGCAAAAGTTCATCTGGGATATTTTATTTAACAATTATTTTTCCTTTTGTGCAATTTTGAATATATGTACGTCATAGGTCATACATATATATATTTTCTTTTGTTTTTGTTTAAACAATGCACAGGCACTAAGCATAATATGTAACAGAAAATTAGGGAGAAAGTAAATTAAAATGAATACAAAACTATACTGTGAATAGGAACAAAAGAAATGAAAACAGTCAAGAAACAAATTGAGAAAGTGTACAGTCATAATATTGGATTGGTTTCATGTTAATTTGATTAACAGTTGGTGCACCACATCTAAAAATTGAGGTAGAAAATAAAATAATATATTTTGTGTGTAATGTGTTTGCCTATGTATTAATGTGTTTTTTTTACACGTAGGTATTTAAAGACATTAACTTTACAGGTCAGCCAATATTCGAAAAAAAAAAAGAAATATAAACTCGGTTAACCAAAGACAACTATATTAAAACGAAATCTCTATATTCTTGCTTATATCAGCGAACTAAGTATTATTAAAAGAAAACATAATTCTAATTATTAGCACATACTATGGTCAAGAAAACAATAATAATTAAATTATATGAAATAATTTCTTATAACGAAAGAAAATAATTTTTTTTACAGGCTTGTTTACCAAAACTGTGGTATGATCGGTCTCTACGCCATGGTAGTATTAATTCGGCCGCAGTTGGCCCAATATCAGGTGTTAGGACTTTCTCAGGACTTTCACTTTTGGATGCATAATGCTTAACAATTCTTGCTTTGGATGTATCAAAGCCTGGTAGGCTTGTGATATGCGCAATCAGTGAATTGTTATTCGCAAGATCCGAGTCCGCTGTTGATTGTTATATAAATATTTAATTGTAGGTATGTTTTTTTTTTTTTTTTTCATTTTGTTCAATATTTAATGACGATGATTTATTTAATTTTGTTGTTGAATGTGAGTGTGTGGTTGAAGTCGAAGAGGAATAACAAGTTGTTGAAAAAGAAATAGAACGGTACGCAAAACAAAAAAAAAAAATAATAGCTTTCGGTAAGATATTCCCAAAGTGTGTTGAACAAAATCGTTTATACGCATATAGTGGGAACTTTAACAATTAAAAATTATATTAAGATAGTAAATAAAAAAAAAATTAAAAACAAATTTACTAGGCGTTAGTTATTGTAATTTTTTATACAACATTTTATTTCGATATGAAAGCAATGTATCACAGTAATGTGGTCAAGCGCTACACTAAAAAATAACCGACTATTAACTGAAATTATATATGTATAATAATTATGACTGTATAGAATGCTTATATATTTGGCAATGTTTATACAAAAAAGCATGGGTAACATTAAAAATAGGATATTTTATAACCTACCTACCTTCTAATAGATTAAAATTGCCCAAAGAAAAGTTTTCGATGAAGAGATAATACTTTTTAAAATTTAATGTTTCAGGCGCTTGAGTTTACGTGAAGTTTATGACATGGCGAGAAAGTAATTGGTTAAGGAAATGTGTGGAGTGCGGTTTTTTAGTTTCTATTGTAAGTATTGACGGGTTAATTTTGATTAGGATGTAATGAGGAGTGACAAACGTCGCCCATTCTTACGACTCTTCAATAGGAGAATTTTTTCACTGTTCAAAAGTAAGTAGAATTATAGAAACAATATTTTAACAGAACACATTAGCATAACGGTCGTTAATACAGTCCGCGAAACCTACGGAAACGTCATGTGCTCCGCAGTTGTGCAATTAAATATTAAATGGCTAAATTTCTAATTAATCGATTGTATTGCAGGTTTGAGTGGGTGTAGTGTCTCAATCATTAGTGTGGACTACCGGATATGCAACGGTTCATTCTACTAAATACGCGAATTTACAGCATTCGACCTTATGATGTTTGTCTCGGCCAATTTCCCATAAACAACTCCAGTTACGTAACTATACAATTTAATAGTCAATTTCCATCTTACAACAATTTTCCTTATAGTTTTCACTCACATTTCTGTGTCTATTAAAATGTGATATGTAATATGTTATTATGATACGTAATATGTTCTTCTGTTGAATAATAAGGTAACAAAAACCACTACAAGTAATTACAAACAGAAACACTCTTAATCAGGGAAACAATTAAACCAGTTTAGAAGAAAATTCCTGAAACACAGAAATCGGAAGTATACACAGATGATTGTAAATTTAGTTCAACAAAACCAAAATAAAATTGCTAAATAGAATAACGTAATCATTCTGTACAAATAAACACTTTTTTTTTTTTCTTTTTCTCACATCATATAAATCACTTTGTTATTATAGAAAGCAATCATTTTCATATTTTTTACTTATATTTTTGTTTAAACAAAAAATCCGTTCAATATTCCACAAAACGAAAAAAATGTTAATCAAATAAAATATCGAAGATGTATTTCGATAGATATATATTAAATATCTACTAAATGATTGTAAAATAAAAATTGCATGATGTCCTACTTACGTGATGATTTTGCAGTGAATGTCAGACAATCGTCCCAATCGTCAGCAGGTCCAGTAATAGTTACTTCAGTTTGTTTTGGAGGATATTCTTCTGCCGATTCATTTAGGACTTCATTAATGTAATCTAATTAAGTTTCGTTTTAACGAAAAACAATGATGGTTTAATAAATGAGAAATGTGATTAATGCCATTGCCCCAGAAGCATCAGAAAAATGTTTGCATTTAATTCAAATTAGTATAGGGTATATCCTTTTTAGTTTATCACGGAAACAGATTCAACAATTTTAACCAAATTTTACACAATTTTGTTGCTGTTCACTTTTTGACAAAACATTACCACATTTCTTAGTTGTTAGCGCAGGAAAAGCGATGATATGCAATGATTTTGTTAGTAGATACTCACAAATAACACTTTGTCAGAAATAGGTTGATATACATTCGTAACATACGTAAAACATGCGATAATTCACATTTTTTATTTTTTTTTGCTTTAATGGAAAATTTGTTTGTTTTTTACAAAAATTTTGCATTTATAAGAATTTCTAAGTAACAGGCAAAATAGAGAATGAGACGAAGAAGAAACGATTGCATTTTCGTTTAAAAACTTGCAAGTGCATGGAAGCATAAAAATGATAGAAATGGAATGCGATCATTACGATCCATGATTTAAAAGAATTCTTGTTTTTTTCCATTTCGAATAAGGAACAAAAGTGGCACAAAACGTAAGACAAATAAATAAATAAATAAGTGTACGTTTTGGATTGTATTGTCATGTTGGATCGCTGGCTGTGCGAAGTTGGATTTAATTTTGAAATTCTTTTTCACAAATTCGTGCGAAACAGTTAGTTGAATGTAATGAATGCATTGGGAATCTACTAAGCCTTTAAATTTTGTACAAGTAGGGTGTAAAATAACAAGAACAAACCCACATGTCTGTCAGGTAAAGAGAGTTGGGTCGACTCAGTGGCGTCAAGCGAATCGTG
This sequence comes from Cheilosia grossa, assembly GCA_963082955.1. Classification (NCBI taxonomy): domain Eukaryota; kingdom Metazoa; phylum Arthropoda; class Insecta; order Diptera; family Syrphidae; genus Cheilosia; species Cheilosia grossa. The sequence continues at coordinate 21,575,282 of OY720147.1, read as the reverse complement.
CTTTTAATGAAGTGAAGTGGTTGAAGTCATTGTGCACAATAGCAGGATGCTTGAAAGGGTATCGAATTGAATTTACTGTGTCTCATTTGAAACCCGGTGCGGATCTTGATAAGATGTGCCTGGATTTCCATCAGCATCGGAAAGTTGACCAAAACGTTACCAAGAATTTCTAAAAGCGAAATTGCTTCCATTTTTTCATAAAAAAGTGGAGTGGCCAATCCATCTATCTACTATCTACATAATTTGTTTGAATTTTGACTTCAAGTTAAAGTTATTGGTGAACAACAAAACTGTATAAGTATATGCCGACACATGTTTATGTTTACACACAACTGTATCAAAAATGACGTATACTTCGAACATATTCGCGTTCATTAATATTTAAAATTTTCAGTTGGCATTACAATATAAATTCTTAGCATACCATTTACTTTTCGGCATTCTTCTTATTTAAGACACAAAATTAGTTATGTCGTTGGTCTATACAGTTGATAGCTATAATTAATTTCGTAGCATGCAAAGGGTCTGATGTACAACTAATACACATAAATTGTGATATCAATTTTGTTTGAAATCAAAATCACAAATTTATTTTTTATCATCATCATTGCATTAATTTCAAATTTCAGTGCATGTTTTTTTTTAAGTGTGAATCAATCAATTACCTATTTCTAATCTACGATATTTGTTAAGTGAATTGTGAGAATGTTTTCTGATTAGTTTTTTTCGTAATAGAGGTTCATTCTTATTCGTACCATGCGACAACTGTTTGGTTGTTCCGTTTTGTTGGAAATCGTGGAAGGAGACGTGATTTTGTTTGACGCCTTCCTGTTGCTGTAACGATTTATTATTTTTCTTAATTTAATTTAAGATATTATTTTGTTGAAAAGCACAAAGAAGTTACCTTATTTTTATCTCTTTTACTGCGTTTGTGATGTTGGCGATCCTTAAACATGCGCCTAAAGTTCATTTGTAGTTTGTAGTTGACCTGAAAGTTTTAAAAAGTATACATATGTGTGAGCGAAATAAAACGGTAGTAGGTATATAAAGTAGTATACCTGAGTAGACAAGTCTCTGTCATCGACTGCATGTCTGCTGTAGCTTAATCGGCGATGCTGTAATTATATAAGTCATTCGTTAGAAATTGTTTTAAGTTCTCTGGTGTATATTAAATAAAACCAAGAATTACAAAAAAAAAAAAAAAACAATGAAAACAAAAGAAAACTCAAATCGGTAAATTGATCACTTCAATAAAAATGATTTAAAACGGAAAGACAGATTACAGTAAAGGCGTTTTCGATATTGGTCTAGTGCAATGTTACTTTTTCTTTTTAATAAACAACTATGTAAGCAAATTGATGCAAACAAAAAGTAATCAACTATCATAACACAGAAAAAATTGTTATAAAATATAGAACTAAAAATAAATAAAAACTGAATAAATTTTGTTCAGGTATATGTTATTAGTTGATTTTTAATTATTTTGGTTTATTAAGTCTTACTAAACACAAAATGTTGAGGCGGACCTAACTTCTAACAGCAAATCAATGGACAACAAATGGAACAAATATTTACTAGGACCGTTCGCGTATGATAGGTGCGAACTTTTTAGTCAAATTTAGAAGAGAAGAGCATTGATAGAGAACAAACCAATTTGACTGCATTTATTTTTGGATTCGTGTTGCCAGCGCAAATATTATAACCGTTTAACTAACAGTCATGCTGTGAGTGGATAAGCCATTAGGGTTGTCACTATTTGACTGGTTTTGAAAGATGCGCTGTAGATTCTTTATTATTTTTAGCCTCTGAGTGCTCCTGGATCGCTTTATTTGCAAATACTTTTCTATCAAAAAATGTCGTAAATACCCTATTTACAATTTGGAACTATTGCGAATAGACTACGCGAAAAGATTGGTTTCAAACAATCTTATTTTATTTTGCTACCTGACTGACATTCGATATTTCTGTACCGATTGATTTCTAAATATTTGCACACAAATAATTTACGAAAATAGATTCACCCGATGCACTGCCTTTCTTTGCTGTAGAAAAAATTCACGCAAATGTAAACAAAGTCCACCAATTGTCAAACTCAAATGCACTTGTATTGGTAAATCTGAAGCAAATCTGAGAAAATATCTAGATTCGCAAAAGTGCTCTGAAATCTGAAAAAGTTTGTTTTTTTTTGTACCAAACGAACATAAAAATTGCTCTGAGGGCAAAAAAAGTGCTCTGAGAGCGCCCAATCGACTACCACATAAAACTTTCGCTTTGCCAGAAACAATGTTACCACACTCATCTTTTGACAATGCATACAATGTGTTTGTTGAATTAGTTACACCAAACACTGAACCACTCTTTAAAACAAATATGTTGTGGTGGCGTAACAAATGATACATCTCAGCTGAACCAAAATGGCAGTAAAACAAAGACGGAATGACACATAAACCGCGTCCTCTATGGTCTTTTTTCTCCCTCTTCTCTGAGTTCCTGTTAATCATTGTATTACAGGTTTGCAGGACGATACTAACAATGCCTGTAGTTGCTACTTATTAGCAACGAAGACACTTTTACCGAAGGTTATATTTTAAAATAGTATTGGTTGTTTTTATTAACTTTCCAAGAATAGAATCATTTGTAGCTAGCTCTGTCAAATAACGCTGACAATGGAATCTGAAAGTTATTTCAAAAGATCTCACTTTCTAGCTCTATCTTAATGCATACATTTGGCACATGCACTTGCTACCCGAACTTAACAGCATTATAACAACTTTTAAATTGTAAAGCCTACTAGCTACTACTAGCGATATGTTGACTAAATTCAAAATTAGTTCTTTTTTAAATGTTTTATATCTATGTTTTTTTCTCGTATTCATATTCTTATATTTTATTTTCTGGTAATTTTTTTATTTAAATATCTTATATGTATTTTTAAAGCAACTGCTATTATTTCAATAATATTTGACATTTATTTTTATATTCCAAAATTAAAAGAATAAAATAAATAAATGCAAAAAAACAAAAACTGTGCTTAAAGTAAAATATTTTCAATAATTCAAATGAAAACACATACAAAAACCATTAAATAATTAAATAAAAGAATAGTTCACATTGTAATTATTACGGTTATTTAATAAAACAATTAGAATTTCCATTAATTTGATTAGACAACAAAGTTAATATAGACAAATAAGTGATAAATACACGTTAACAAATTGATTAATAAATATTAAACAAATAATTATCATCCAATTGCGTACCATCGCCACAGATGCCTGATTTTGTTTATTGTTGATTATAAAAGTTATTTTATATTTTAAGATTTTCGATATTGCGTTTTTTTTTTTTTTTTTTAATTTGAACGAATACAAATATTGTCAAGCCAATGTACAACCAATTCAGTTTTTGAATCAATTTATGTTCATTTTTACATTGTGATTGTAAATATAAAGTGGGAAGAGAAAAATAAAATTTGTTTATATTAATATATCTATTGATTAGAAGCGATGTTGTGTTTTGTTTGTAAACTAGAAAATTTAAATTAAAAATTAAAAATAAAATAAAAAATAACTATACCGAAGAATGTAGAGAAAGAAAATATTTTAGTGTTAAGTGTGGTTCCACTGTGTTGTGTTTTTTTTTTTTTACATGCAGTGTGTATAATTTAGTTTGCCAATGAGGAAGAGTCAATAGAATGAAGTACATAATAGAAGCGCTGTTCAAAAGAAGACAGCGAACATCTGTACAAGGTTGTGCGGACTAACTGATAGGAACACACAAGGGCGTATTCTAAATTGTCAAAGGTTAAAAAAAAGCATTCGCAAGGATACATAACTAAATTTCGAATCTAAAAAAAAAATTAACCGAATATAATAACATAACAATAGCCGCGTGGCTTAGTGGTTAGTGTGTTGGACTACTAAGCGAGTGGTCCCAGGATCGAATCCCGCAAAAACCCAAATTCCAACATGGGGTTTCCACTGCGCCACCTCTCGCGAACGTCTGACAAACATCCGAGAGTATAACTGTCTTTAGAGCTTCTCAATTAGCCGTTTGGAATCGGCATAAAATTGTAGATCCCTTCCATTCATTCCAAAAATAAAACTCACACAAAACGAATAGTTGCGAGAAGCTAGGCCTAGGGTCCCTATGGACCTGTTGCGCCAACTATATATATAATAGCCGCGTGATCTTCGCTCGTTACATTGAAACTACATATCATAGCCAACCACAAATCATCATTTTATATATAATTCTTTCGGTGTGAAACGCGATGACTTTATACAATACGCAAGGTCAATCACATCAGCTATCGTACATATGACAATCGGAAGCACATCGCTTTTTCAAAACGACTTTGCCTACCGGATAAGCAAACTTTGGAACTTGCTCCTTGGGCAAATATTTTGACTACAACTTACAATATAAGTTTGGAACTAACACCTATTTGGAATCATCTCGGGGAGATGTTAAAGCTTGATCCTTTGCCAAGAAAAGCATATATGCATTAAAAAGAAATCCGCATTGTGAACCTCTCCGATAAGAGTTTATACGGCAGAAGAGTTTTACGATAACCGCAGAATGCGAATGCAAGAGGACTCCTGTCCAAGGAAAAAATTATTGACTCTTCCTCTTTAATAACAATTTTGTTAACAATAAATCACTTCAAAAAACGAAACAACAAACTAGTAGCACTCACCCGTCTGTATGGTTTCAATTCCTCCGCCAGTAAATGATGTATCCTCGCATCGGTTAAATCTTTTTTGGAGGGATTATAGTCCAGCTCATGCATGTCCAGATTACGTGAGCACGTATTTTCTAAATTCGTTAAACTAGGACTAAGAAAGATACACAATAAATATAGATCAAATTGTTCAATAAATATTTTGGACTTCTAATCATAACCAATATTGTTTTGTAAATGGTTTTATTGAGAAACAAAGCCAATAAAATAGTATTTACGATTTCGTTTTAGAAGTCCATTTTAGAAAACAACAAACCAAAACCACTAAACATATAACAAAAACAATTACAAAACGAAGACAGTTAACTTATATCAGCACATAAAGTCCGTTTCAAGCGACTATCAACGAGATAGTCAAGAGATTTGAAACGGACTATAGGTACCTACAGTGTCGGTAAACGAATTTTAAGCGTAGTGCATCTTACGGTTTCTATAATGTCTTCGTTGTAATGTTAGTTTCAGGAAAGTGAACACTGGATTCATGCACTTTCTGTTATCTTATAAACAAATGCACACTGCTCCGAAGAAGATATTCAGTTAAATTATGATTTTAAGCATATTTGATTTGAATTTCTTTAATGGACTTTGTTCGAATGATGTGTTCGCAAAATAAAAAAGCTATTATAATTAGGTATGAATTTAAATAATAAAAGGAAGGAATTCGCTTAAAATCAAAACTATCAAGTGTGGCAAAACATAACCAAATAAAATCAATTAGATAAATCTTTAAGCTCCTCACATAGATAAACTATAAAAGTTTGTAAAAATGAAACCAAGTTAGGTATATAATAATAATTTGTATGTCAGTGATACAATGAGTGCCAGTGATATCTATAAAAATCACAGCGTAGCTATAGGAGAAGTAGATCCGGACACAGCAGACAACACTGCATAACGTAGCACATCATAAGGGGTACATTTTAAGTGCGTTCCTTGACATATCAAAATTAAATTCACATCACTCTGGATAAAAGACCCAACTCATTTAGCCGTAATTGCGATGGTCAACTTGCTATTTTTCAGTCAATCGATTGGCTATCTATTTAGTTTAAACGTCGGAAAACTTTTACCTCTGTTTTACCCTCAATCTTAATACTGACTTTTTTCTATTGCTTATAAAAACTCATCTACTATATTGCACTACTCAAGCTTCTGGAATATATGCTATTAAGTACATGCTTCTCTACATTAAACTTCAATGAAATAGTTTATCTTTCATTTCGTGGTTAAACAATGTGCATTATACTGGAAAAAATCTTTAAATTTACTCAATCAACTCGAAGATTGACGGTACGAACAAATTTGGCATGCACTCTCGTTTTGAAATAAATTGGACGTAAAATTCGTTTACCAAGTTGGAAACAATGACTGCGGCGCCCACCTTCCACCTATACAATTACTGGTGTAGTTCCTAAACAATGCACTCATCGATTCTGTTCCAGAAATTTGACCGATTGTCGATGGGTTACGTCTCATAACTTCCATGGCATCACGCATAGTTAATTTGGAATATGTTTCGATGATTTTTGGCTCGGCACCCTGCAAAAATACAAAAATAAGTATATCGTAATATGTTTCACAATTAACTCCAATTAAATGATAGAAAGTAGAGAATAATGCAGACATGACCATCACCATTTATAGAGAAAAAGAATAAAATTTCAGATACGATTTATAATCCTTCTTCACTTTCGTCGTCTTCTTTTGCTAGCTTTCTGGAACGATTTCTTGCGGGTGTCGATTGTGGAATTATATGTTGCATACGAGCTTTATGGCGTTTTTGCTCGATCGAGTGTTCGAGTAATTGTAATGGTATATTATTAAAGAAGTGCAAGCCGATTTCTTCGGATGTCTTTTCGAAAAATTTGCGGTTTAAATTTATGGAAAGATTTTTATTGAGAAAGGAAATGTAACATTTTGCGATAGTAGGGAGAAGAAAAATAATTACCTTCAAGTCTCTTATTAAAAGTGGACGAATGAAACGATTGTCGAATCGCTTGAACTTGTCACGAACATTGTAGTTACCAGTCTTACCAACGATATCTTCGATTCCAGCCATGAGATGGTCCATAAACTGTAAAAAAAAATATGAATCGATTAATGACGTTAAGTGACTTTAAAAAAAAAAAAAAACGGATATAAGGTTTGCTCTTTACTTTACTAATAACAAATTGTAGTCTCGACTAAATATCCTGAAGCGCATAATTATCAAGTTTATTGTGTACTCATTACAAATTATAAGGTCAGAACTGAAATGATTGGACTTTATTTAGAAGAATAGTGCAAACGTATAGGTTAACGATTTACTCGAATATAATATCGCAAATATTGTTGCAGCGGAAAGAAACTATTTTCCAAAACAAAGAAAGACGGATACCATATACAACTAACATTAGTCTATATAGGACTATAGGCCTTGCATTATTTCAAATTTATACACTATAAACCTCAATTGCATGTGTAACATCCAGTGAAACAACACCCAGGAACGTACCCTCTCGTGAATTCTCTCGTTCATTGTCGGCTTTCTCTTGGCAGCACGTTTCACGTTCAAAAACTTAACCAGCGGCTTTATTGTGATACCTTGCAGGAACACTGTAAAATATATAACCGCTATCGTTGTTGTTACGAACATTGCCTTCTGTTTCACATGCGATTCATCGATCAGCAGAACCAAAGCAAAAGCAACAGCTCCACGTAAACCACCATACGACATAACAAATTGATCGACATTAGAAAGCTGATGCAAACGGAACTTATTCGCCATTGCAGTGAGGATGACAACACCTGTAAAATTTATAAATTATTATACCTTCGGAATGTGTGAAAACAATCGCAAATACTTGCCAATCACTCGAAATACCGAACAGAACAATATTGTCAACACAACAAAGACCGTATTCCAAACGTGTTCATTATTAACAGTAGCTACACCCAGAAACATGAATATAATCGTTTCTGATGAACTTGACAACATCTTCAATGCATATTTGACAGTTGTGTGGGATTTTTGCGATATATTCGATTCAACGTAGTTCTTCATTGTGATACCACAGAAGGTTATCCTGGAATAGAAAGTTCAAGCAACTACTCGTAATTGGAGAAAATTTTAGCGGATTGCAGGCACTCACGCTAAAATTCCACTCATGTGGAATATTTCCGCGTTCAGATATGCTAGATAGGCCATCACAAATATAAATATAGGTTCGATGACACGGACATGGTCAGTATATCTGGTAACCAGGCCAGTTAAGATTCCCCAGATAACACCTGCAAGAAGGGATGTAGTACATTTAGTATAGAAAAGTGGATTGTAAGAGTAGGTGTGGTTTAACTTACCTATGAAAGTACCACCTAAGGCAACGACAAAAAATGATGCGACGCCACCCAGCACATCGGAAACAATAATATTGGCAATGCCAATTTCATTGTACACTTCCATCATATGATACATGACAACCTGAAGGGATAAAGTGAAATATTGATGAATGGTTTTAGGTATTTGTGGGAATTGTATATTCAATGGTAATAAGTTTGCCTTGCTTTATATTTCGCTTGCGGAAACACTTACACACTGGTTAAAAATAAGACTAGAAATGGTTGCAATGGGAACTCGTCTGGAAGTCAGTCAATTTTTAGTAACTTCGGTGCAAAATACTACGGTTTGTTTAAAGGACGACTGTAATCCTATAATTAAGTTTTGGGATTTAATGTTGCAACAGAAAGTTGCCATTATGCAATGAGGGCAATCACAATTGGGAGCTGAAGAACAATTGTTATGTGGTGAAGGACAGGGCTCTCAAAAGATGTTCAGTGAGCGGGCCTCATTTTATGTATTCAGCACTTCGCTGGTCAGCTCGGAAGTTTTCCAAGCTCTTCATTTGGAGGGTCATACAATTTTCTAGTCTGTGGTTGAATTGCCGTATCCGTGATCGAGTAATACGTGACTGAATTTGTTATTGTTTTGCTTGAAAATCCACAAAATTCCGCTCGCTCACGGGTGTGGTAATTCGACCCCTGGTCTGCTCTGAAGATTTTCCAGTACTACACTTTTCGGATCTGACATTCCCTCAGCCTTTTATGCAGTCTAAAGGTATTCCCGGTATTTCTCTTGTTTTGTTAAGCTTTTTACTAGCGCTTCGTTTCTTGTTTAAAATTCTCTGGTGATTGAGGTTAAATTTCGTCAAATAAAATACAAAATCTTGACGAAACACAAAGTGGCACAAAATTGAGGAATCTACATTGAAACCTTGATTTGATGAAGAAAATTCTTCAAAATTACCAATTTTCCCGCACCCTTGCATGTCAGTGTCTTTCATTACAGTCAAACTACATCCGCTCCCACATTTTCCAGTACTACACTTTTCGGATCTGACATTCCCTCAGCACTTTATGCAGTCTAAAGGTATTCCCGGTATTTCTCTTGTTTTGTTAAGCTTTTTACTAGCGCTTCGTTTCTTGTTTAAAATTCTCTGGTGATTGAGGTTAAATTTCGTCAAATAAAATACAAAATCTTGACGAAACACAAAGTGGCACAAAATTGAGGAATCTACATTGAAACCTTGATTTGATGAAGAAAATTCTTCAAAATTACCAATTTTCCCGCACCCTTGCATGTCAGTGTCTTTCATTACAGTCAAACTACATCCGCTCCCACATTTTTCTGTGACCTTGTGAGCACAACAGAACAAAAGATCCAGGGGATACCGTTTCGCAGATCCGGTCTACAACCGAACTGCTTATGTTATTACCATAATTACGACCAAGAACATGGTCGCTGATCCGTTACGGTTTACGAGCAAAGGCATAATCTCTTTTCACCTCCCTGTATACACCTGAGTTTGCAGTGTATACATAAAAAAGTTATCTACACATATTGATCAATTATGTATAGTCATGTCAAATAAATATATTCAAATAGCTTTTCGTTGCCCACATACTTCACTGTCAACAGCAGTAAATGTTGAAGTAATCACTCAGAGAATGGTTGCAATTATAAAAATATTACACCACCGGTAGGTGTAGTCATTGTGGTGATTCGAAGTGTTTTCAGAGGACCACATCTGTTCATCAATAAGTAACCTTTCCGTAATTTGTGCGTACACACCCCAACGCCTTTGAGAATGAACACCTTGAAGGACACCCTAAGAAAGAAAAGCAGTTGCATTTTTAAAATGCCGCTATCCGTACGTATTATTGATGGATACACAAAGAAGATTGAGGCAAATGATTAGAGCTTTCTTTTCCCCTGTGTGCTTTCGACATTTTGTTCAAACAGTGATGCCTTAACTGAACTGAACCGATGCCATGCGCGCAATTATTATTCGAAATATTTCTTGCATTTCATGTTTATAACTCCAACCAACGGTAGTTTTTTAATAGTGGTGGTGGCATTACGCCAACGATGCTCATTAAAAATAGCACTGTCTGTTCATTCTCCCCATTATCCTCTAAGGTATGGCAGCGGGTCATCAAATTTCAATTATTTTGAGTTCAGCGGATCCCCTTTCAATTGCGGATGTAAATTAATGGCGTCCTTGAGGTCGAATTAACCACATTGAGTGGTTTCAATTTAATTAGTAATGCAACTATGTTCCAATATTTATTATAATGACGTTAAATTTCCCTGAGACGGAGATATATTTTCCTCGTTTGACATTTAGATCAGACAAAAGTTATAGATGCAAGCACGCATCATTGACAGCAGTTTCTTCTCTCAACCGCGCATTTACGTAGAAAGGCGCGGTGTAAAACTAAATAAAAAAAAAGAGCCAACCTTTTAAACTCATTGACAGGAAGATTTTTCTACACACCAGCGCATCTCACCCTTCATATACTTTCTAATCCTTGACTTCTAAGCTCTACACTTTTCTTTTTCGTATTTCGAGCATTTTAATAAACTTTAAAGGATATAGTTAGAAGCCAAAGTGAAGAGAGGATTTTGTTGGGGAGCACTTCCTAGTATTGATTTTTACTCTCCACTGTACTCCAAGGTCCCACAAACCGTACCGGATATTATTTCCCTTATCGTTTTTTTGTTTGGCGCTTATGCGGGGATGTCATTACGACTTACCTTGAGAAATATGTATACGTTTGTGGAGCTGTATTGTATAAATTTTGGAATAAATAATATGCGGCTTTTCCAGGACGACAATTGTAGTTCAAAACTGTTATTTAAATGCTGGAATTAAATTGAAAATAGCCTTGGGTACAGATGCTGCATCTATGACAAGTAATTGCGTGATTTGCATTATCTATTTTGGTCGTTAGGAAAAAATGTTAATGGAACATAGTCACGGCAAGAATCTGATTTGCAGGAGACCATGGGGAGACATTTCGATCTACCTGGGGACTAAAGGAGAAGCAAATCTAGCTGGGTATTGCTTTAGACCGTACAAAAATGCAGCTTTTTGTTTTGTTTTTGTTGCTCGTGACTCATTGGTAATGTCAAACGTTTTGTTGACCTGATGCGTCTCTGAAGTAATAAGAAAGAACTCGCCTGGGGCCTCCCATGACCAATTGAGTGCTGTGAAACAGAAAATAGCCTTACATAAGATTCATATTATTTTCTTGACGACAGAAGATGACAAAAAAGGACAACAAAGCACAGATATCCATGTACAACGTAGGGTCACGTAAGGTTTGTATTTATAACCACAAACAATTACGGTTGCAAATCAATTTTTGTAATTCACGTCATCGTTTTTATCTCTAGAAACCCAAACGTAAATCTAAAATCAATTATATATTGTAACAAAAGTTAATTTAAAAAACTCACCGTCACAGCATCGTTAAGCAGCGATTCGCCAAAGACGACTATGTACAAAATTTCATTAACATGTATTTCTTCAAACACAGCCAACACAGCAACAGGATCAACCGCAGAAATCAGTGAGGCAAATAGGAATGTATCTAAAAGCTTTGGCGTTTGACTTTCGTCTCCATAAACACCAGTAAGGCCAACCGCCCACAACGACGAACCTGCAAGAATAGAAAGAAAATTTAGTTTACTTATTTATTTCGTTGAAGTAATCATTATAAATATTTTATCCGTCAACAAAAAACAAAAAAATAAAAACAGACATCAACAGACAAGGGAGTACGAGTATAAATGACGCACGTGTCATTCAAAGGCAAATACGATTACATAATATACCCACTACACGTGCTCTATGACGTACGAGGGCCTTATGTGGTATTCGGTTGGGCTTCTTCAGATTTCTGATTTTGTGTGCCTAATCCGACATAAAAACGCCCTTGCTCTTTTTTGTGTTGATATTCGTGCGACTTGAATATGTGTAGTTTAGTTAGTTTAGTTTTTATTGTTCCAATTCATTCAAAAGCTCGATACAAAAAAAAGAGTTTAATAGGTAATTGGATAATTACACAAAAAAAAGTCTTCGACACTTTTCAAAGCGCTTTCCATTCACTGGTTAAATTTTATATCAAAACAATCGAAATTTCCGTTTGTATATAAATAATTTACAAAAATACATTCACTCGATGCAATGCCTTTCTTTGCTGTAGAAAAAATTCCCCAAAATTGTAAACAAACTCCACCAGTTATCAAACTCACATGCACTTGTATTGAAGCAAATCTGAGGAAATATCTAGATTCGCAAAGTGCTCGGAAATCTGAAAAAGATTGCTTTTTTTTGTACCAAACGAACATAAAAATTGTTCTGAGAGCAAAAAAAGTGCTCTGAGTGCGTCCAATCGATTACCACATTAAAATACATTTCGAAGCTGGCAGACAAAATAAGGCAAACACATTATTGCCTGAGGGTGAGTGTTTGGCTGTCAAAAATACTTCAATAATCACTTTACAGATAATAATGTCATTGTTATTTTGAGGTTCTTTGCTTGCTTGCTCGTCAAAATATAGATGTATCTATGAGTGGTTACGGATCGATTTGGAAACTCCGTTCCATTATTGGGAATAGTTGTTACGCAAATTTCTTTTCGATTGAGTCTTAAAATTTTAAGTCGAAAACATTTAATGACATATTATAAGTAAAGGCACTCAACAAAGTTTTCTCTGTCACTTGTCCCAAGGGTATATTTACCGTGTAATGATATGGACCTATGTTGGGTGGAGGAAAAGCAATTGGGATACCCCACAGGGACTTTGTCACCGATTTAATCTTTTATTAAGTCGAAAAATGGGGGCACGTAGGCGCCTTTATTATGGTAGATATATGTGTTTTCCATGAATCTGGGTCAAGGGTCTTTTAGCGATGATTACAGATATTGATACAATAAAGATAATCAGCAAAACGGAGGAAGTAATAACATAAAAAATCGAAGAAAAGACAATGAGGAATTTTAATGTTTGAATTGCGGGGGCAGTCATTTAATGGTCCCTGACCATCGGCCGCTTTCCAAATAATGTAAATGTTAAGGGTGCAGAGTGCAGACTGTAAAAATGGAGGGCGGTTGGCTATGGAACAGTGAAAACCTTGGTTCACCCCGAACAGCAGCGGTACTTGCGTAGGTGCGTCTAAGAAATTCATGAATATGACCAAATTCTTTACCAAGGAACGAAAAAATCTATTGGAAATCTTTCGTTTTTGGATTTAAAGACCATCCAATAAGAACAATTGTAAGACCTTGAAGAACCTCATTTTTCACAGTTCTTTCAAATATACGTTTGTGAACAAAGAATGTTTCTATTTATCTAGGAGACAAATCTACTAGAAAGTCAAGAGGCTCCATAACTCCATCTGTCAACAAAATCCACAAGTGCTAGGGAAGGTTCTGAAAAAAATACAGAGTCTCAGCCATTTCTTCAAGTTAGTTTTCGACCGTATTTATAAGTTTTCCTAATTCCTTCAGGCAACAAATGAACTAAAAAAGATCAACACACGATTACCACCGCACATGCGCATTATTTCCCATCTACAACGGTAAAGTTTGGGTGAAAACGCAGTAAGCCTATATCGCATTCAGAATCGAAAATGTTATGTACCGAAAATGACATCTGCGTCTGCTTTGACATCTTTAACAAAAGTTAATACATTCTGAATGATTATAAATCGCATTAATTTAAAAGAAATCCACAATGTGGAAGACTTGCTCAAGTGAAAACGTATCATAATAATTCGCTAATTACTTTGAGTGAATTGATGTGAGCTAATTTGACAGCTACCGTTTGCCACTTTGTGTCACATTATTCAACTAAACGAATTTTTCTTTCTGAATTACCGCACAAAAAACGAATGAAAAGAACACGGTAAAATTTCTTTAAATAGAGACATGAAACTCCAGAAGTATTTGCCCTCGGATGTCAAAAATTGATTGAATTCCGTTTCAAGTTTAATTCGGTGTTGAAAGTCATGTGTAAATCGAATTAAGAGCAACCATTATACGGCAAATTCGTTCCTACCCCAATTGGTTGCAATTCAATTACAGCCAAAATTCTATCAAATAATAATTCCCCTTCTCATCATCATTAATTAAAGAATTCAATAAAATTTAGAATTAATACTAATAATGCTTAGTTAAATATTTAGACACACACACTTAACCGCGCATTTAAATTGGTCATAGTCAGCGATCTAATTGAACCGCTCAGTCTCAGTTGCTTTTCAATTGATCTGTAATTCGCCATGTGCGTTCTCGTAAATCAGAAAGCATAACTAAATGACACACAGGCATGCTATAAACGATGTCGCAAAGACGAATGGGATAATTAATTGTTCGTTCGTCGAAAAGAAACTTCCAAAACAAAAAAATAGTGCGAACGCACGCAAAACTATAGAAACTATAGAAACCTTCAAGTTCGAAACGATATCAAAAGCGGCAAATAAATAAAATGTCAATTTGACCCAGTAACCCAGAATGTTTAAACAATGTAGTCTGCGATGGCATTTGAACATGAACGTAAACAATACCATAATCGACATTTATTTTACATTATGCCGGCTGGTAGATAGGTGCTTCGATGTTGGTGCGGGCAAAAGTCTATTTTACTCTAAACTTTGACAGGTGATGACAGCTTTTCGTTTCAATTGAATTGAACTTGTCAAAAGGCATCCGAATCCATAACTTTTGACGTTTGTGTTTCCATTTGCGGCCTCGAGACATTTATCATTTTGCGTAGACATTTTGTGTAGTTCTAAAATAAGTCTTGAAACCAAAATACAGATTAAAGGGGATTTAGTCAGTGGAAAAAATAATCTACGAAATTTAATATACAAGAGAAATGGTGGACAAATAGGATTTCTATTTTTAAAAACAGAAGCGCCCCCTTGTTGTTGTAGGTAGTGATTAGAGAATGACATTTTTGCTTTTTTTTCCATGGTCGCGTGGCTGTGCGTTATTTTTCCCTATCAGGGTTTTGTTTTGTGCGGTTCAGATCACCAGCAACACACCAGACACCAGACACATTTACCGCTTCACCAGATTACTTAGAGATCGAAATATGTCAAGGCAAATTCTGTTATCCAGCTGTCAAACCTGTTTTTTCTGATTTGTAGCCATACTCAGTTATAGCCATACGTAAAATGCAAACGAAAAAGTTGGAACAGTATGAAAATGATTTTGTTTACGTTTAGGCGGTCATAGCAAAAAATCTGTCAGAAAAATGTTTCCCTACGAAAACAATAATTACAACAAACCAACCAACACTTATTGGAATCCATCAGAAGAAAAAAAATAAGACAGATGGAACAGTAATGAAATTAAATATTTCAATGTTTTTTTGGTGGAATGGAAGGTTTGTTATTTGAATTTGATCGGAAAAATGAATAAAATATTTTTCTAGAAAATTCAAAGATCATTTAATTTTTTTTTTTTTGATAAACTAACTTCATAATTCATAAGCAACATTTTTAGACCGAGATTAACTTCAACCATTAGGTTTTAGTGGTTAAAAAAACGCAAAAGAAATTATAATATAATCATGTAAACTTAACAAAATGTGAACTTCAAAATGAGATCAGTTGTAACCAGCCCCTACATACATCCTATGGGTGTTTCGCGAAGCTTCAATTGGAAACGATTGATTTTGAATATGATCGCATTTGATCATAAGGTCTGTTTTGAATAATAGTTAACATAAATCAGGAAAGAATTTACAATAAGTTTCGTTCTTAAGTCAGATGAGCTATTTTTGAGTTAGGGATCTGCAACCACATGCAAATATAATACCTTTATCCATTTCACTTATTGCTTTGGCACGAACTAATATTCGTGATAAACATTGAGACTACAACTGCTTTTCAAAAATTAAATTAAAAGACTTGTTGGAAAAGCTTTCCTAAAGGCTTCAATTCCCTCGAATTTCTGTCAAACGTTCGCGACAAGTGACACAGTGTAACAAACACATAACGGTGTAATCCGTGCGCGATACTCATAACCATATTTAGTGTCCAGGCGAAATTTTCAATGCAAAATTATCCATTGTGACCCACAAAATATTTAGTGTGAAGGTTAAAAATGATTATTAGTAAATTTTGAGGATTGAACCCGAGAGTCATCGACCAATGACAGTTCGTTTAGGTTATCGATATTCATAACGTAAATATAATGACCAAAAATATGGATTCATTATATTATAATTTATATGATTTAATCACATCAATAGATGTGAAGCTCATCTCATCCAATCCAATCTTAAACTAAACTGATATGTTTTGAGGGCAACACACAACAACCATCAACTTCCATGGGTTATTTATAAACCGAATGCGCATTCGGGTCTTGAGTTGACAGAAAAGTGACAAATATTCACTTCACATTCAGCTCAATTGATTCGATTTCACTTTTCAATTTCGCTGCCATCCCCCTCCGGAAGATGCAGGCTACCGTAGAAGAAATGAAATCATTTCCCACAGCCCAACACCATATTAATATCATCGATATCCATTACATGAACACTGCCCACACATGGATGAATTCTTAAATATATGAAACCATAGACATAGTTGACATTCCCCATTGCGGTGGGGATGAAATAATTACATTCAATAAAGACGACACTTCGGCAGATAATATGATTTCTTTACATCACAAAAAGAATGAATATGTCTAGATGAATGCTTCTTTTATGAGGAAAAATTTTATTTTGAAAGAAAATATTTACCCCGCGGTTGGGTGTGAAGTGAGACCTTTTGTCAATGGACGGCACGAGACGTTATTGTGTGTAGTCGCTTTCAATTATATCACCACAAAGCAAGGGAAGACATCGTGTAGTTTCGATAATAATGCACCGTGCGGTGAATAATTTCCGCTAATTGCCTGCTGTGGATACAATTAATTAAAACTGTTATTTATTAACAATTGGTGAATTGTTTACACTCGCCACAGAAGTGTCATCATCATTAGCTATGCTAAAGACTTGAGTTACACCGTGTGCATACAGAAAATGGTGACTTATTGAGTGCGGGCTGAACTTATTACCCTGGGACCGTGCGGAGGGAGCCTGCTAGCAAAATATCCTGTACCTCCTAGAACAATATAAACATCGCATAGGCATATATACTGGAGCCATTGCGATCAAGAGCCCTTAGACCTTTTGCAACATCTACATAGTCTACTTTTTGAATGTTATCTTATTATCTAAGAAATCTAATAAAGGTATTTCGAATAATTCGCTTTTAAAGGTGGTGAAAAGGAGCGCTTTAAAAAAAAAAAATTATTTTGCTAATATGATCAAACAGTTATGCTCAGAAAAATGATGAGTCATCAATGAAAATAAAGTCCACAACTGAGGACTGAGTTCGAACGAGTTTTTTTCGTTGATCCAAAGTTTGGTTGGTTGTTGTCTTATTCTATTACATAGGTAGGTATAGATCTGATGAAAGAAACGGTTAAAAAGATATTAGAATATAGTATTCAAATAAATTCCACTCATGGCTTCACCTGATATGACAGTATATATCAATTAACAGTGTGAGTTTTGTATAATTTCAAGCTTTCATTGTATTATTTATAAGCTCTTACACTTTTCAAGATTTTTGAGTTCAAGGACAAGCGTAGCAGGAGTTTCTGATCTGAACATGTTTTTTTTTTGCTTAACTATTTATCTGTAAACTGAGTATTAGATACTGTTTGAAATGTAAGCATTACGTGGTTTTTGAAGTTAAATCAAAATCGAAAATGGGGTTTTCGTAATGTGAACAGTTTTTAAAATTAGCATTTTCGGTGATTCGAATTGAAAATTAAGGACGTACTTTGAACTGCGTACCTTAACATTGCTTTCTAATATACTGCTTACCCACCGACCGTCATACCTTTATGAAGGATTTACTCGGGCTTCATCAGTATGGTCTGACCAATTAATTCAGCCTCGTTATGATTCCCTGACATCTGAGCGCCAGTTTTTCATTAACACTACTCGTCTTTGGAATTCTTTGCCGCGCCACAATAAAAGAATCAGTGATCCAACAAGATTTCAAATAGAATTTTATTTTTCAATTTCCTAAACACTCTGTCCCACTTTTCAATTTTTTCTTTGCTATTTTTCCTGTCTAAAAATATCCAACCCATTTTATCTTCTTTTCTTTTTCTTTTCCGCTAAGATCAGGAAATTTTGTTGCAAATCTATCTTTCTGTTCTCTTTTGTTCTAATATTAGGTTTAAGCTCTTTTTTCTCAAATGTATAGCCTGTCACTAGTTTATAAGATATTACATTTTAATGTGTATAGGTATCTCAAAAACAAATGAAACGGATAAAGTACTAATTTGAAAACATCAATTTTACTCTAAGTATGCATTTTGGTCAAAATCGTTACAGCCGTTTTCTGGTAAACTAAAGAAAACCAAATTTTTGAAAATGTACTTTTTTCAAAAATCAATTGCACGATTACCTATATAGACAAAAACTGAGTTTTCTATTAATTTAGAAATGACAATATTACCCACCGTTTTTGACATACATATGTCCAAATTTCAAAAGTATTGTCACCTATTCCATTTTTTACCGAAAAACTGAGTATGCAGTCATGTTTATCTCAGCTACTTAAGCTCAAATATTAATATTGGTGGAAATTGTTAGAGCGGTTTTCGAATAATTCGAACTGGTATGAAAACTTTATATGGGGATACAGTGCAGAAGAAAAAAACGCCCCCGAACTGTAGGCCCACAAACTCTAAATCCGAAGTTTGAGCCAAATCAGGGCAGCCGTTTAGGCTGTAGGCGTCAGGAGCATACGGACAGAATTTTGCGACCCACTTTTCTGATTAATTGATTAACATCTTGAGTTCGTAATTTTGTTCGAATACAATATCTTTCTCTTACTACGTATTCGAAAAAAGTTAAAAAAGTATTTTTAATTTTTTCGTTTCTGTTTCTCTATACATACTTTAAAAAAGTTTTAATTTAAGGACTATTCACATGAGAGCGAATTGCGAAATGCGAACAAGCGAATAATCGTAGGTTCTGACATACTTTGCTGAGTCGCAGGTACCCGCGAATCAGTTTCATTGTTGAAGGTTGAGTTCGAAAGAATTTTTCATTCGTGGGTTTGTGGATCGCGACTGTTTTTGGGGATTGTGAATAAAGTGTGACTGTTCGCGGCAACAATTTTCAATTCGCAGGAAAATTGCTGTAGTTGAAAACATTTTAAATCAATTGAGACGCAGGTTTCTAAATTAGGTGTTAGATTAATTAAATTTAATGGTTTTGTGGTAAGACAAACAGGAATTTACAATTTATAAATGCAGTTAAATGGATTTGTTTACAATTCCCCTATTCGCAGTTCGCGCTCATGTAAATGGTCCTTTGGTGTAGCGACGAATAGCTTATAACCGCGATGTTAAATAAGACGATTGGAAAGTATTTTATCAAGCACTGATTACTAAACCAAAATGTGTCCAAACTCAAAACTTGCGCTCATTTATGAAAAACCCTTTGTACCTTTCGTCTTTCGAATGCTCCAACAGGCAAATTACATCTTACAAAATCCATCCTTAGACAGCATTAACTTAAAACCCGTAAGAGGCTTAGTTTTAAGTGTAAGTTAACGTTTCTTTATTTATTTTTTATTCTTTTTGTTTTTTTTTTTTTTTTAGAGTGAATAACCCGTTTGTTGGTCCGATAAGATTCACAGAATAAATATAATCTTAAAATTATTATCAAGTAAAACTTACCAATAGTAGCAACGTTGAATATTGTACCAACAACAGCCATTAACAATATCGTTCCTAAATTATCAAAGAAAAGGCGATTGGGCATAAAGTACCCGGCATCTAAGATAATTGGTGGGAGCATGTAGAAGAAGAACGTATTCGGCGTTAACGGTGACACATTCACAGAAGTAACGAAATACAACACGACACCAATGACAACACCGACAACAATCAGAAGGCATGATTCCGGGAAGATTTTGTTCAACTTCGGTGTCATATGAAAACCTGAAACATAAAAGAAAACTCTTCGTTATTTATTTATATACTCGTTCAGATACCAGAGAAGATTACTGCCTGAGGACTAAATATCGAAAGGTCTCCTATTTTCAATTGTAGAGCAAAAACTCCAATTTCAAACAGCACGAGTCACTACAAACAATGTACAATTTATGTAAATTTACTTAATTTAATCGAAATTTACAAAAGCACGAGGGAAACTGAATAAACTATGTCGGTACAGTATTTTACATATAAACGATTTACCACGAAACACCTTCTCCGCTGATTATGAAAGTTTCTCTCAATTATACAGAACATCCTTCCGCCATTGGAGAGGATTAGGTTTGCAATATTAATGCGCTTTTGTCAATTTATTGTGCGAACGATGGCGAATTAGTTTGTAAATTTTGCATATCCTTTTGGATTTCCTCAGTCGCTGACGTCAGAAATATATTTCAGATATTTTCACTCACTTTCCGCTCAGTATATAGACTATATCGATTGGAGGGACAAGGGGAAAAACATGTGCCATGAGCATGTACATGAACACGAGGCAAAAGATGCAAGAACATTGCCAGAATTATGTTTGGACGTCGCATGTCCTTGAAGCGTGCCAAGGCAGCCCACCGGCAGTATAGTGAGTCACACCAATTGCGACTAATTTTGTGGCATATGCCAGCTCAGGGCAAAACAAGGGCCGGTCATGAATGGACAGTTTGATGAATGCATGATTTCCCCAAGGGAGCGACAATTTCTTGGCTGATATAAACACATACAAGTGTCCGTCCGTGACAAAATAATTGTAAGGAAAGCAGTTAACAGTGGTCAGGAAAAAACCTGATTTGACTGAAGAAAATCTATTGTTCGTGCAATGTGTGCAATTTAGATAATTAATGCAGTTGGAATAAAAAAAAAGTCCACAGCTTGGGTTTATGTATAGGTTTGAAAATAAGAGCGGAGACAGAATGAGTTAGGAAAAAATGCAGTAAAAATCCACAAATCTGATGCGCAGATTTGAAACCAAAAAAACTTTAGTACGTTTCAAAAGTTTGGAAAACTTCAGTTAAATAACGCCAAAAGTAAGCTACCCAAAGTCAAGAACCCGCGTGTCGGTTATTTAAGCAATTTAATAAAATTAAGTGCTACTTCCTTCGAATCAGCAAAAATTATTTGTCATAAAGGGATATAGCTGGTAGTTTTTGATACACGTCTGGGCATTTGCTTTGATTAAGCCTTCTTCTCGCTGAAGGTGAATGGAGCTGAAGCAGATAGGCCTAGGGTCACATAGACCCGTTGCGCAAATCAAATCGGCCCTTTCATCAAGTACAAAATAACTCTGGCAAACAAATAGATTTGGAACTTTTGGTCCAAAATTAATTTTGAAATGAATTGATTTATTGATTCATTATTGATTTCATTCAATAAAGCTGTAAATCCCTAGCCGACAAAAAAAAACAGTCCCATTTCAAGCCGCACTACAAGTATGTGTTGTTTTATAAATGCACTAAACTAAAGCATGAAAAACTTACCGATTTTTGCAATACTGGCCGATAGTATCCATATCCCAATGATGAATGGAGTTTTGACTCTATCAAAATCCACCTGTGAGACAGGATAACGCGTGGTTACGTGGTCGTCATGCAATCCCACAGATGTGGTCGCAAAAGGATTTGATGGAGATGCCTGAAACATAATACAGACAAAATTTGCGTTTACTGAAGAAACAGTTGGTAATATAATTTTGAAACAAAATATTAATAAAAATTTAAATTTGTGTACATCACATTTTGCATGAACTACTTACTGGGCATTTACAAAAGCTGTTGAGGTTATGTTATGAAGTACAACCCTTTTGAATACATTTATCTGTGATAAAAAGTGAAACACACATTTCACAATTTCGAAATGTTGTACAACAAATTCAGAATAGCAGGAATTAATTAAGACAGGAAATTGCACAAATGGCATTCGACAGACTCAGAAACACAAAGTTATTTATCTCACATTCATAAAATCATATTTCCCAGTCATGTGATGGAATTCATTGAATTTTATTTATATTTGTTGAGAATTTGTGCACACACGCCCTTAAGGTCGTTCAATAATATTAAAAGAACAAACAAAAATTGTAATATTTAGGTCCGTAATGTACTAGATTCCTTTAATAAATACGTGTTTTAGCTGTTTGTTCAGTCATTCATCATATGTCATCTATTTACGACATCATACCATCGAATTTCGAAATACGAAGCCAATGACGCAATTTAGGGTGCTCATAGCAATCCAACCGACATTTGGAAGTCCATCGGTTCCCCCCACTCGCTTTCCAATACCAACTTTTGAGTAGGGAATTTCACACTTAATCTAAGGTCGTCGCTATCTAGCTCAAATTCTTGAAAATCCTCATCGACCTGAAACTGAAACTCTCGAATTATGGTCGGCTGTCATCTATATCGGCTTCAGTTTTGAATGGGCACATTCAAGAATCTAGTTATGTTAAGTCGACTAGATTGGTCTGGATAAGCGATACTAAATTGGTGGGGAACGTCACTTTTTCTACGTCAGCCCCATATGAGAACTTAGTACTCATACTCAGTCACGAATCTCTTGACTAGACTGATGGGCTACTCCTCCATAAACGTCAACTGAAACAGCTGCTCATATGACCGACCGATTTTAGACAATCAAAACCGAGATGTGTATAGTCACGAATTAGTGGTGCCATTGTCCTTATACATAGGTGCTTCCAACTCCCTCAACATCGAACTATCTGTTCTGGAAGAATTTACGCCCACACCTCGACAACATAAGAATGACAAAACAATTCTTGAAACATGAGTCACTTCTTTAGTTGTTCTACACATGTTTAGAAATTCGATTACGAAATCTATTGACACCACTATATCTTCTTTTAATGTCTACATAACAAATTGCATCGGTAAACCACAACAAGGTGGTGGTGTGTGATGCACCCAACTACGTGGCAGTTGTATTTAAAACCATTTTATTTGATTTAAAGACTGCATCTACCACCTGTGGTGAGTGTCACTAGAAAACTATGTCGCTACAGTACCGACAATACGTACATCTCTTTCTCGAAGAGAGTACTTCAATCAAAACGAATAGGTGTTACCTACCGCAAATATTTACTCCCTGTACTATTGATTTGTTCATGCATAAGCATACGGCCTCACGTGTAGAAACAGAAACCATTACAAACGCAGGTGATGATGACACAATATCGAACAAGAACGCCAGTGTTTTCACAAAACCGAAACAATTTATGGACACGTATCGTTCCCGTACATTACATCTCAATAAATTGACGCAACACAATTTCGTAATCACTTCCAATTGGTTTGGTTCCCATTGACAACAGTAGAACGCTTATTGTATTGCCTTATAATGAATTAACGACCAGACACCGGCTATTAACTGCAGTTTGGTGTGCGAAATGTCTTACTTAAATATCTCAATCTGTTTTAGATTGATTTATTTATTACCCCCTGTAATTTGAATTCGGGATATAGCCCTGGAAATGAGATGATGCGATAATGATGCTTGTTTTCGACAACAATATCGAACAGAATATGTAAGGTTTGCATCCAAATAAAATTTGAAAACTGGTGGCATCCAGTGCGCACTACTTTTCAAATCTCTCACTGGACTGCACCCTATGTACACATGGTTGAAAGTTGTACACTAAAATTTAACTATTCAAGGGGATTAACTAGGTACTTGCTTTGTTTCGCTTCAACTCGGTACTTATAACTTTTCAGCGAGAATGGATTTAAAAAGTGCCCATGTGACCTTCTCATACTGTCGTAAAAACTTATGCAAGCAAAGATCTTTCATATCTACACATTTGCAATAAATTTCTACTTAAATTCGTATTTATATCTGTCAAAGTTTTATATTTAAAACAAGTGCCAGTCGATGCTGTCTTTACCCGTTACTTTGTTTAGACCAGAGAGGAATATCTTTCGATTTTACTGTGCCAATTAAGGCGGTTTAATGGGTTCAATTGTTTTACTGGTTTGTCGGACAAATTAGTTTCACAAATCTTGGTCTTTTATATGATTGAGATGTCGTTAACCAGTTATTTCCAAAACTGATTGGCAATCCTCTTTGAAAAAAAAAATGAACGGTCGCTTAACTTTTCCGGGCAAGTTTTATCGGGCTTTGGCAAATATTGAAAATTTAGGATATTTTTGACATCTAGGTTTCATAATTTTTACAATTATTGTCACAGCAGTGTGAATGCTGCACATTTTTTTCTGTTTTTTTTTTTTGACTATACAGGGTTTGAAGGAACAACTTGGAATTATTGCTATTTTAAACTACAGCACTCGTTCAATTAGACAGTTAAGTGATGGCTTGCACGGTTGCGCACTTGAATTCTGACAAACAATTTTACAACTCTCCGTAGACACCTATTCCTTTTGGTTATTTTTAGAAATATATGATTGATTTGTTTTTCTCTTGTCAAAAAGTTGCACTTTCTTTCACATCTTTGTTGGTTGCAAGGTTTCGTGCAGTTAATGCTTTTAGGCTCGATCACTTTGACATAAATTCTATAGTTTCGTTGTTTTCTTGAAGAACATGTAAAGCGGACTTAATGAACATCAGATGACGATAGGCGTCATATACCCGTATATTGAAATAGTCTGAGGGCAGATTCCGTAGCTTTGAAGCTTTTTTGAATATCGTCAGCATTCACTACATTTGTGGGAAATCAACCGGTTTAAGCTCTCGAACTTATAATTTTAGCACTAAGGTGCTACTTTTGGAGCTCTTCGACGATGATCGTTTGCAAAGTTACAATGAGTGCCCTGGGCGACACGACGTCTTTTAATTGTCAAATCGCAAGATGCGTTTGGAAGATGATCGTTTTAAAACCTATGCGATGATCACCCAGTGGTAGGATTCTGTAAGAAACGAAACGAAAATCACTTTCGTTAAAAATAAAAAACGAAAAAAGAATGACTTTTGTTTAAAAAATCATGCGAAAGTGAAAACAATGAAAATGCCGTGTTTGACCTTCAAGTTCACAGTCTTTCCTACAAAGGAAAGGTTATAATGTGTGCATTCATTCAAGCATATACATTACATCCAGTCAACAATCGGTTGAGTCGCACCGTCGCCAGCTGTGTCGGAGACTCATCAGTGATACTCCTAACCTCAAATGCTGGTAGGTTCTCCGGAAAACTCTTGGTCTTGTTAGTTTTTTTGGTAAGTTATCGTTCCTCTGGATATTGGGATCTGGGTGATCTGTTTTGCTGTGCAGTATATCCCTAGGGACTTATACCCAACGAGAGATCTCTTTATTTGTGCGTCCAATGGAAGGAAATTGCTTAATAGAGATTGAAACTGAACCTTTGGGCTGTTATACTCTGCGCTGTTTGACAGACGTTCGCAAAAGGTGTGGCAGTAAAAAAACGCTTAGCTGGTATTACAAAAATTATACGGGTTACAAAACTCTCGGAGAACAATTGTACGGCTGAGAAATTCATGCCACGCGTAGTCGTCTACAATTTCTGCGAAAGTAAGGCTTACGAACAGACACAATGGACCCAACTGATG
The DNA here is from genome assembly GCA_963082955.1 of Cheilosia grossa. NCBI lineage: Eukaryota > Metazoa > Arthropoda > Insecta > Diptera > Syrphidae > Cheilosia > Cheilosia grossa. Next base: position 21,549,604 of record OY720147.1, on the reverse strand, counting down.
GTCTAAGGGAAGCTGTGGCAACAGCCACAAAAGGCTTAAGGACGGGCAGTTTTCTAGCAGGATATGCTCCCAGGTAATACGACACGTTTTACAGCTTACATAATATAAATGAAATGAAAGTTCGGGTGTTATTCAGGTCGTATTGTCTTTATATAATCTTTACGGGTGCGCTGAGTTGTTTCTCGAGATTTTATATTTATCAGCAATGGCAGCTTCATTTGCTCAGAATCTAAAGTAGAATCTCTCCAAAACATATATTGGCAAAAATGTAAGCCTTTCTTTTGGTGCTGTTGCTAGCGATTCCTCATCTTTTACGAAAGGTTTAATTTCCACCTTTAGTGAAAGATGAGGGAAGTTTCCTTAAGCACATGAAATAAGTTTTCATTAGTTTGCTTGCATCTAATGCATCTATTTAGAGCTTTCCCGATCCGAAAAGTGTGACAGCCATGCATTGAAAGCCTTGTTCTTCGCTGCAGTGGCTTGGTTGCATTTTTTGTTAGGGTTGGATTTACCCGGTGCAAGACCTTAAAAGTTCGAGTAAAATGATTGCAATGTGTAATCGTCAGCCTCCATTTCAGCCAATTATTATTATGTGAAACGGTTTGTTGTACTCTCATGTCAAGGAATGTTTTTAAGAGAAAATTAACAATATGAAATATATAGAGGGAAGTCAGAAGATACTAAAAATATTCGAAATATGTAGCAAATATTCACCACCTTAGTCAATAGCCACCGTTTTTAAACCACCCTACTCGTTTTTGGTCAGCAATTAATTAAAGCTGACGGCTTTTTCCCCCGTCCATGTATTCGTATTCAGTAGAGGTATTTATATACCCGACCTTGATATTTCATCAAAGAAATCGCCGAACTTGCGTGTTCTTCCTATCTATGTCGAACCGATAAAGTACACGAATTTTCCTGATAGCAATATACAAGATAAAAGCAAAACATACGTGTCTACAAATCAATCAAATTCTGCAAACCACTACGACGTAACAATAATAACAAGTATAGTTACTCACCGTTTCCGTTGTTTCAGCTGATATCGTCGAAACGCCATACTCTGCAGCTACCGCGTTACTCAAGTTTGGACGGGCCTCTATACTGTTAACACAACAAACTAAAATGCAACTCATAAGCAAGACTGCAAATGTCCGCCTATCCACGGTTCGTAAGCGTAATTCCCCTCCTCTCCCTAGTTGTTTCTCGTCGTTTTGGCATCTGAACATTTCAACTTTGGCATCTGTCTTTGATTTCACTAAATTCTTACACCTACTCAATAGCACCATTCTCAATCTAAGCACCCGCGCCACCATTATGATTGCCAGTAGCGCACACAAATATTGAAATGACTGCACAAGTTTCACATCTGTACGGATTATTTCGACAACAAATTGACTTAGTTCGAACGAAGGCGGCGGCGATGTCGTCGTCGTTGTAACACACTCGATAGCACCGTTGTCGTCCGTTGCACTCTGGGACATATCTAAACAATCACTGCATGGTTTACAATTAGGAATAGTTGCGTTAGGATTAGTTTCAGTAAGATTACTCGTATTAGGATCTATAATTTGTTTAGATTTAATAGCACCACGACAATCTGCAAGTGTCGCATTAGGTTGGGGTTCTGTGACGCCAACGACAATGCCATTCGATGACGTTTGACAATAGCAATTACTGTCTGACGCACCATTGTTGCTGTTGGTTTGCACTGGATCATCGCTAAAAGTTTTACTATAAAAATCCGTTTTGATATTACACCAGCAGGCTCGACGAGCCAAATTCATTTCTTGCATTAGCGAAGGTGTCGCACTGTCAAAGTCGGTCTCCTTCATTTTGTTTGTCAGAGGATAGGGCTTACAGTGGCTGTGACACTTGTTGTTCGTATAAAATTTCGGTGTGGCTTTGATTGCATTAATCAGCATTGCATACACAATTGAGGTAATACATTCGGGAGGAAGTTGTTCTTGTTGTTGTTGTGCTTTTAAGTACGTTGAATTACTGAAACGAAATGAAAAGGAAAACGGTTTAGTATAAGGAGCTTGTTCTTCAGTAGGAAATAGTTGCATGCAAGTGGTGAAAGTTTGACTGTATATGCGAGTCCACTGATTCGGTAAATTAATTTTTGTCTAGCTCCACAGAGTGTAACCATCCATCACGCTGTCACTATTCCATAATCGATTATCCATTCTGTAACATATGGCACGAAAGCCCCTTGATAGATAAGGTTACCAGATATCGTACACTTAGTTTTGTTTAGTTTAGCAATCAGATAATGAATTCCGGCGCTTTTTTAATTAAAGAGGGGAAAAACTAGGGACAACCTTAAAAAAAGGGAAACAGTCTAAAATCTCTGTGAAATTTAAACAGCTTAGAATTGCAATTAAAACGCATTTTCATTACAAACAAATGTCAAAGATTATACTCAGAATGAAATGGTCACACTACATTATGAATGAAAACAGCCCGTCGAAAGTCTATTATGTTTATTATGTTTAATAGAAAAGGAAAATTGTCAATTTTATGTGATATGCTTATTTTAAGCTTATTAATAAAAACGGCTTAGATTTTTTTCATTTTTTTCATACGAAGAAAAAGCTAATTTCACCGGGGGGCAACTTTTTTTTTCCGAATTTTGGGTTAAACTAACTTATGCTTTTGCTCATAACAAAAAGGGCAGTCGATGGTTGTGGAACTTGCCTCCAAGATGCCGGCCGCTGGACTTGTTTGATAACAAACAAATGATAGAGGGGAAAAAGTATCAGAAAACAGTGTCAAAAATAGAAACATTTTCGACTAAAATGAAATACAGATTCGGCCTTACCAATAATCGACTATAAATCAACTGGCAGTTTACGCAAAGACTCCACACTTTCCAAAATCCCTTTACCAATAAACAAATATAGTGGCCAGAATATCGCAAATAATATTTTTATGAAAGCCATGTTTATCTCGGGCATTAGCTAAATAAATCGTCCCTTAATGTCATTTGGAAGACAAGTGTTGCCCAACTGTCCAAAATCACAGTCTTAAATTTCGTAATAGGAGCGAATTTAAATACGCTGAGGTTAAACCTGAGCGTTTACAGTTATAAATTAATTTTAGTAAATTTTAAACATTTGCTAATTTTATTCGTTGCAATACAATAATTCAAATGGTTTTTAAGTCAAACAAACACAAATTTATCCAAATGTATGCACAAAATTTAAAAATATTGCATTTTTGTTTTATTTCTAAGGACTTGAAGAATATATTTAATTCTATATTTCTGTATTTTTCTCTGTTTTATCTTGTTTAAATAGTTTGCAAGCAACGAATGGATGCTTACTAAAAAAGTAATTTTACATAAATTTGGGATATTCCCAAGACTTTTTTGACAGAATCGAATATCTTCTTGCTTAAGTTTGGACGCCTCATATCTTTTTTCAACAATTCTGAGTATTTTAGGTGACACAGGTAGATATTTGGCTGGAACCAAAGCCTTATCAAACTCTTTGCAAAAGTAGATTGTGTACCGAGAATGAGGATCTCTAATGAAACCGGCTTTTATTTATATTTTCAAAAATATTCACTTGCTAACGATGCAATTGTGACGTTTAGCTCATACCAATCAGTTTTGCATCATCTGCCTACGAATAATTCAAAGTATTCTTATAAACTGTGTTCCGTTTGTTGAATAATTTGAAATTGATTTTATTACGACACAAATGCACTCATAAAACAATCGTGAAGTAGTATTAGAAAACAATTGAAAGCGTACTATAAAAAGTACCGAAAATTGAGTCCACTATCGAACGGTAGGGCATTACTGATTTGCATATGATATTTGTCAGATAAGCGGATATTTTGTGAATTTCCTATTTTGCGATCGGTTTGCTTATACTAAGCCTCAAGAAACCTTTGAAAGATATCCGTTGGACAAATTTACTTGCAATTTATGTATTCCTTTGTTAAGAGTAAAATCCTCGTTGTGAAAGAAACCATTGAACTTGTTTTTCACCGAAATGAAATTATGAAATTTGAATTCTCCAATGAAAATGCAAATACAAATGTAAGAGATTCTAACAAAGTTGTCGCACAAGTAAATGTGGAGGTATAATTGTTTATTGGTACCGTTTCACAAATGCTGTACATTTTTATTAAAGCTGACATCCAACTTATTGTCGACATTAGTGCTTGATTATTAGTAAGGCCGATTTTCTATATTCAATTTGAACAAACCCAAAACTACGCCGGCTGGATATCTGGAATCTGTTTGTCGAATTGCCGAAGTATGAACAGATAAGAAAGTAATTGTACTACCGAACCGTACGCTATTACAAATTGTACATTAAATATGTAAACATGGATTCCTACAGCTTATACAAATAGTATAATTTTTCCATAAAGACCAAATGAAGATTGAGCGGTTGCGTAAAGCTGCGCAAAGTCTTGATAATCTTACACAAATGCAAACAACCAGAGCGATTTGAGAAACGGCGGCACAATATCTCACTGGAAAAACCCAGTTCTTTCGAAAATAAATGTTGGCGCTGTCCAATCAGAAGATTCATTGAAGCTGGATTAAAAGGAATGTTTGTATTATTCTTTAGCTTGTTATCTAGGTATTGTTGTTGGTCTTTGGGTGTAAATATTTGAACGTCTCCAAACTTCACCAGAATGACTGATATGTGAGAATAATATGAATTGCCGGAACTATAAATCAGGTTGACTGGAAGAATGAGATATGCATAGTTAGCTCCCCACCGATAGGGACTATGAGCTAGAGAGTCCTTTCATTTATTTGCACGACGTTACAGAGGTAGCGATGTAAAGCAGAGATGGAAACGTTCCGAAACTCCGAACATCTACGAGTGATTTATGGTGATGTCCTCATAAATACGGCAGAATTGTTGAGGCTTGCAAATATGTCCTTTCATGTTTCAATGTAAATTCATTGCAGTCACTATACCAAACCGAATCCACGACCAATTTACAAAAATAAGTATTTTTTTCGATTTCTTTGACAGCGCATTTTACATTCTTTACTACTCTTCTCATGTTGACTTTTTCAACTCGTTCAATTTCCACCATACCAATACCGTTCTCACCATTTTTGTCCACAATATGTCTTCTTTCAAAAGTGTCCATAAAACACTTTTGTAGTGTTCAAACTATACTACTCTTGTCATCTTCCATTTGCGATGTCCATAACGCATGCGAAAGATATAATCGCATTAAAGCTAAGCCAATAAAAAAAAATTGTAATTGCTCTCTAAAATGATATCCCATTCATGTGTCTAATTATGACAAGCCACAACATGCGGAATATCATTCTACTAGTGATTTTTTTTTTATTTACTACCAATTCACAGATGAATGATAATTCATGCCACTTACCCCATCGCTGCCAAAATCAGGGAAAATAAATTCAACCCACTTGCTGTGAGTGGCGAATTTCGGAGCTGACTATAAGCAATGACACACAACTCAAAAATGATAATTTTTTCAACCAACAGGGGACAAGTTCTTTGCACATAATTTTGGTTGGTAACTCAAGCCACGCGAGGCCCACGTTTGCAGGGTTCAATCACGTGAGAGACATTGTCAAATGTTAATTTTTGAAGGATAGAAGTATTTTTTTTTTTTCAATTTATTCAACGAGTTTGAATGGTATTTGTACAGAAAGGGTGGGTATTTAAGGATTTCTTTTTGTAAGAAAGTGAAGAAGACTTGAAATGGGTATAAGGACCACAGAAAGCGACAAGAAACAACCCGAACTTTTTCAGGACAATGGTTTGTTTTATGGACTCTTGTCCTGTTTGGGTCTGAATATCCTCCGTCCAGGGAAGGGTGATTCCCCAAGGCACAGTCAAAGACTTTTATACCTTATTGTTGACCGCATTAACTTGGTTTGTAGTCAATCACAGTCAAACCCATTATAAACGTTCGTTTTCCAATGTTTCTGGTGGCTTCTTGGCAACATTTGTGAAACTGGTCTTTTTTTTTTTCATTAATTGGTTTGTACATAAAGATATAATCTTTTATAGTACTATAGTCCGTTAAACTTCAGGAAAATTTAAAATTCTTAAGACTAATAACAACTTATGCATCTTAATCTAAGAGGTGAGATGTGGTAGGAGAGGTTGAGTATAGAAATGGGAAGGGAGGTGATAATGAGGTTCAGATTTGGTGGAATGGTCTTTGAGACTCGATGTCTGGCCGCCGAGGACGTCTCGGTTATTGTAGACTCTCCGCAGCGTTACGGCGTCGTGCTACAATAGCAAATTTCTATCTCGACTTTAAATTTACGGGAGCTCACATTTGCGAAATTTTAATAGTAAATACATCCACTGTGAACTGCTAAGTCTCCCAGGTTGTCCTTCTTGACTATGTTTGTGATGAAATCACAAAGGACCTTCGGGCAGTTTCAACGTCATAGGAAATTGTTCATATGTTTTGTCAATGAGCTCGTGAAGAACAGGTGACCCCCATTTTTATTTCCATAAGCGACATCCTACTAACTAAATTAGATCCTTAAGCTTTGAAAATATCTGTGGAATGCACACGTCTATCATAGAATCTGTCGTATTCGGACTTTTGCTACGAACCCCGAAAGAACTGTCATAGAATCCGTCGTAGGGGAAAATGTTTGCTACGAATTTCGTCGTTGGGGAAATGTTTGCTACGAATTTCGAAATTCCGAATACGACGGATTCTGTGATAGACGTGGTAGACTGTTCTAAAAGGGTGTCAACGCCAGAAGACAGCTACTGATGGTTGTTCTTATAAATTATCGTCTCACATCCACCAAAAGGAATTCCCTATTGCGTATTTAAAATATAAAATAAAATAACTACGCAATTCAGAAAAAAAATTCAGATTGAACTTCCGCCGAAATGGTCCATTGCGTCTTAAGGCCACTTGAACATCGTTCCGTTCGATATAAAAAGTCTAAATAGAGAACGAAATTGCCCTCCAATTTACGGAATAAACTCAAACTTGTTCATGATTTTCAATGTTAATGTTATTCTTTTAGCAGGGAAAACACAACCCAAATCAACAAAGGAAATACTGTTGCAAACGCCAATTTAAGCTGTTACCATCCGTTCATTAGCGGCTCGCAGCGGTATATTTTGAGAGGATTTTTTTTTTTTTGGAATTTCTGTTTGGGAATTTATTACGAAATGTTTATGTTTGAAATTAAAATACAAGGTTAAGATATAATTCTTCCTACCACACAATTATCTGATCATGCACAACGTGCATGCAACTTGTTTGATTTTCGTGATCGCTGCGACACTATATACAATATAAATAATGAACGTATGTATGTATAATGTATCAATGACGTCAAGAGCAGAAATATACTCGAAAATATTATTTGCGTAGACATGTGTAAATTGTTTTTGTTTTTACTTACGCATAGGTGATAAGTTGTACTAATGTTTTAAAATTTAAACAACGAACCGCTGAAAATAGTTAATTTAAGTAACGCGATACCACAAGTGACTCGCTGAGTTGTGTGTAGTTCACTCACAAGTACAAAAATTCCGCATCCACCTTGCAGTCAACAGGTTTCTTGTTTAAGTAAATCGTAAGTAAATCTTGTTTAAGTAACCCTATCGAGAGTTGTTTTTTACGAAGCTTAAAAGTCCGCATGCATTTGTGACAAAGTCGCATTTGGTCTAGGTATGCCTCGGCTTGAGATTAAAGTCTTCTAGCTGGGCCCGGCGCAGCAACGTTCTGCCCGAAAAATGAGAATAAATCGATTTTGTGGAATTTTCTCTCCGCCTAACCCTGAAATACAGCAAAACGAACAACACAACAAGAAGAATCATGAAAATCGGCCCAGCGGTTATCGAGTTATAACGTCATCGAGTTTCACCCCCCAAAGGAATTATGTATATAGACAAGTTGAATATTCGGCAAAGCTCGGTAACAGATTGTGTTGCGTCGAAACTGAAAGCCTGTGTAAGATACTCTCGGTTAAAAAAACTAATAGCTCAAAAAATATTCTTGGAGATAATTTCTACGTTTGTTTTAAATTTAAGCTTCCTAGACCGAATAAGCTGAAAGTTTTTTTTTTTATAAGACAAAGGATTGCTATCAGAGAACCAACTGATTCCAAAAATTTCATTCCAAAATATACTAGTACTCAGAATTGTAATGCGGGTAGCTGTCAGAATTGCACTTGCTTACCGCAACTTGTGACTAAATTAGGACAGTTTTGATAGTATGACAGCAATTTGACTCTGAAAATATAACCAAATTATTATTTTACACACAACAAGTACTATGCAAATCACCCGCAGTGATATCAAATCGTGGGTAATTACCTGTTTCTTGGGCATTTTCCATTTCAAAATAAGCTAAAATGGCGAAAAGAGCATTTTTATAACTCTCATAATAAAAAAAAAGCCATATCAAATACTGAATCCAAAAAAAAAACCATTCGAATTCAATAAAAAGAGAAGACAGTTTTGTTTTTTTTTTTACATTTTGTTGTTTTTATTCGTACCTAGTATAATTATCAATGCATACATGGGTAAAAAGGGTATTTTTGATAATCATCGTGGGCAAGTCAGTCCGAACGGTCTGGTATCACTTAAAGCTGTTGATCGAAATGTCAAAATGTCATCGAAATGTACAATCAACTTAATGCCCAAAACACATGAGCAAGATTAGAATACACGTTTATACGGATATAGGCACACGTACAGTCGTACATTCTGCATTCAAGCGTACCACAACACAAAAGAAAATAAATTGCAATATCTAGTAGACTTTTGACGTGTTTTGTTTTTGTTTCGATTGTAAACACATCAGCTGCTTAGCCGGCGAATGACAGTAGCCATAATGCAATGCTTGTCAAACAATTTGCAGCACTGAATTCTGCCCTTCGAAAAGAATTTCTGCACATGTGTTGTGGGCATTATGGGTTTGAGTGAAGAAAAAATGCTACCAATTCTCCAACATTTTCACACGTGAGAAACTCATTTGGACCCATAAAATTGCAATGGAAATCGCACAATGCTTCATCACAGTTCCAATTACTTTGACCGTGTTACTGATGATCCTCATTTAGAATGGGTTATTCAATTTTGTATACCATTCTTTCGCATATTTTCAGAACATTCGAGTCCACAAGGTTTTTGAATTAAGAATACGTTTTTGCACTTTTCCCAAACAAAAACCTTAAACTTCCGAGAAGCTATTTCTGTGTTTGCTCCGAATGACGTCAATAACTTATATAATATGCGGAGGTACCTATTTTCAGCTATGGAGCTCACGCAAATGTTGCGAGTGGGCTATGGATGATCATGTGTATCTGGATTTCCCAAAAGTCATTTCCATGAAATTATCTTTACCTTGGATTTGAATGATAAACATATATGTATAGGTACGATTATATGTACATGGGGATGTAGAATAATTATTGAAATCTTTTGGCAGCTTGCTATATTCATCGATAAGTTGAAAAATTATCATTTAAAAGAGTTTGTTAAAAATGTCCGTTGACTAAGAAACACAAACAAACAAGAGAGAAGAACTATATTATTTTTTACAATAACCATTTTTAGTGTCCAGGCGAAATTTTGTCACAATGGCGGAATTTTCCATACAAAATTGCATATTGTAACTTTCAAAATATGTAAGCTGAAGGTTAAAAATGATTATTGGCAAGACCCTTTGTGTACGAACAAATATTTAGGACCCGCTTTCCAACAGGAGGTGCGGGCTGATGTTAAAATCTTGGCACTTGCACTAGCAGCTTGGGATAAAGTTTTATTGCTTCGTCTACAAAGTCATAAATATCTCAAGAATATGGGTGGGTGATGCTCAAGCCAGCGTACACGGGAGCGTATTTGAGAAGTTGTGTAGTTTTCTGTCGCTCTCCATCATTGGCTGACAACGAAGGTGTTCGATAACCCGAAGGATAAAGAAAAAAAAGGATATTTTTTTCTTTTAATTATTTTTTTTATTTTAATTTTTTTTTTGCAAAAATACGACTGAGCGCGACGCGGTACAAGAAGAGAATGACGAATAGATATAAGTGAGTTGAAAATGGATAGGCTTTAATGGTATAACGAGGAATGGGTGGAATGGGTCATAGAGGTTCGATTGAGGGAGTTGCTATTACAAGGAAGAAGGTGTGTGGCATAAATATAAACTGGTTTGTGAGATGACGTAATTATCTATTCTAATATTGAACAGAAGGCTTCTTTGTTATCTCAAAAGCACCATTAATCATTTTACGAGACGAAGACTGGATAGTGTTTAGTGGCATAAGGATTTGTACATTTTGAAGTACACCAACTACGTATATCTTGCAGTTCTTGCTCCCTGACTTAGAGCGAACGAGCCACAGTCGACTACGGAGAAATAGGGTTCTTGTCTGAAAAAATAGACCCAAGCCTAGCTTTCGTTCATTTGCGCGAGTTCTTTCAGTTATACTCTTGAATGTTTGTCAGACGTTCGCGAGAGGTGGCGCAGTGGAAAAAAACCCTAAGTTGGAATTTGGGTTTTTGCGGCATTCGAACCTCAGAGCCCTTGCTTAGAAGTCCAACACATTAACCACTAAGCCACTGCGCCTACCAAGATCTCGCTAACTAAATTAAAATTAGCTTATCTCCAGGCTCACGCTATCCATCACATAACAGGAGTATTCATAAGCCCTAGAGAACGCATACGGTTCACGCAGAGCAACAAATATAAAGAACCGCATTGTGTGTCTTTTTGCTACCTGTGATGTACATAGATAAAACCGTTTTTGTGTTCACTTCATCATTGTGCAATACCCGCACTCAATACTGATTACAATACAAAATCATAGTTTGCTTGATGTTCTGGCATTGACACGGAATGCTTTTGTGGCACACTGACTTCTGTGCCAACTGACTCACGTTTGTTAAACCACTGTATACGGCAGTGGGTCAGTGCTATATGTGGAGGCAAATCCATTCATTTGGCTGAGGTGGATATTGAATGTCATCTAAGTCACTGTGGCCACTTTTGTTTGATGGTACAAAAAGTTCTACTAGATGGCTTCAACGTTCTCCATATTACTATAAAGTTATTTTACATGAAAAAGACAATACTTTTCGTTCCCACCCACAGCATTCGACATAACATTCGAATTCCTACAATTGCCGCCATCCATCAACAAAAAATTCTATTTCGTAATCCTAATCCTAGGCATATACATTTTTATTATAAACTCATCGTGTACAACATGAATTTGCTGCCAATATCGTGATTATTATTAAACAACAAAATTAAATCACAAACGACAAGAAAATTAAACCATGAAATCACTTAGTTAAGGGAAACTCATTTGATGACGCGTCGGCCGTCGGCGTCGGCGGCTTGACGTATTCTGAACAAGTGCATTCTGTTTGCATTTTCCTTTTACTCGCCGATTAAAAAAGAAACACGTGTACGCTATACCACCCTACGACAGCTGTTTGTGTTCATATATTTTGCACTGTTAATTCGTTATAGGAAAACAATGAAATTTGTCAAGCAGCAGATAAGCGTATGTGTACACATGAGATGGCGTATCTTTTGTTTATTGCCACAATAAGATGATAATGGCAAGTATTTACTTGTTGACTGTTTTTTATTTTTTTATTTATTACTTTGAGGTGGGAGATCGTTTAGTGATTAGATGGTGTTTCACGATATGAGTTAACTCGACAGAATAATACGTAAGTAATATTTAACCTAAACGAGATAAAATGTACAGTGTTAAATATTGCAAGAATTTGCTATGTAATATAGAAATTCTTAGAAAGTACTGCTCTAGTGGTGCGGTGGCTCAATGCTCTTTCAGGTTGATCCCCTGGAAAATGCAAATTTACACCTTAAGGCTTTTACCACTGCGTCACCTCTGTCTGCTATAGATAAAAGAAAACTCAGGCGTTCGCAGTCGGAACAAAATGGTTGGTCCCTCCCATTCGTGATAAAAGTAAGACTCACAAAAACGAATGCCGGCGAAAAGCCATCGTCTTAGCCTGAATGCAGAATAGCGCGGAAGGAATAAAAAAAACACCGTCTGGGGAAGTTTTCCGGAAAGAAATGAGGCTTACAAGCGAACATACTGCACAATTTATACACCACGGTTGTATGGCCCTTCCTGAATTTACGATCAGTTCGTTTGAGCACTGAATCTTACCTCAAGAATCTGAACAAGGTGCTTGTCTCAATATGAACGGCTCACTAAATTCCACACCGCAACTAAATTCAGAATAAGCAGCACGAAATTTTGAAGACTGATTTTAAGAGCTTCATTAACAGTGCCACTACTAAAGTCGTTAAAAATTAAGCAATGGCAACTATTTTCCTTCTTATTTTCATTCATGGGAGTTTTTACATGAGAGCGAATTGAGAACTGCGAACAAGCGAATATTCTTAGGTTCTGACATTTCATTCACAAGAAAACTTTATTTAGTCGCAGGTACCCGCGAATCAGTTTCATTGTTGAAGCCTAGAACGCAGCGGTTCTGGAACGAAATTTTTCGGGGGTCTCCAAATGGACAGCGAAACGTCTGCAAAAGGGCAGCAGAAAATAATTTGTGGAGAGTTCCATCAGCTGCTACACAAGTAGCAGTGTTACCAGTACTGGCTATATTTATCTCCGATTTGGGTACTCGAACTTTTCGCTGACTACTTAAAATTGTCATTTGGGAATTTTCCTAATTTAGACTATTTACTTTAAAGTCTGGTGATTTTTAGGCTCCTTAGGTATTTATAAAAAAAAAATTGCGAAGGTACTCTTTTCGAATAAGGCCCCAGTTACATATGGCCATATACTTAAAACGAAACCATAAACATTTTCGTTAGCTGTTTTTGACCACTTAAAGAAATCAAAAGAAATCATTCCACTGAAATATTTAATTTCTTTACTGTTCCATCTGTCAGCAATTTTTCTTCCGAAATCCCTGCCAGGCAGATTCAAATGGTTCCGACAGTCACAATACGCTTAGAACTTCATCAAACACCTATATTCATTTCCCGATTTAATATAGTATATTAAATTTAAGGTTCACAACAGCTAAATGAACCCTACAAAGTGTAGTAAGCAGAGACAATACTGAGACCAACCACATCGGCTTATTTCCCGTTGCTTTGCCTACAAGCTATATTTTTACGGAAGTTCCTTGAATTGGTGCGCTAGTATTGATACATAGAAATTCGTTTTTAAAAATGTCACGAAACCATGTTTGTCCTAATTTGTATTTGGGTTATAAAACATCTCATTTAGATAGTTTTATTAACCGAACAAATTATATTATTCGCCTTTTAAAAATATATAATAACTAATAACTAACCAAGTATGGTATTCCCGAACTCTATCACATTCCGGCAGCGATTGGCAGCATTTATTTTACATTTTTTTATATGTTTTTGCATGTCACACGGAATCTAAATTGACATAATACCGAAAGGAAAACAAAATGGCGAATTTAAAAAAAGAAAAAAGAAAAGAGGGGGCCAGCGGCAAGATGATTCCGAGTTGGGGGTTTCCGTCTCAGTATCGTTTGTCTCTGGTTGTAAGCAATTGTGTGTCATCGTTTTCAGACGTCATTTGTTTTCGTACACTTTTTTTTTGCAACTGCGACTCACTTAACACTTTTAATAACACTTCAATAAATGCTAATTAAATTAAGAATCCAAAGAAATAAGCACTTACATTATACAGAATTAATCCAGCCCTAACCATTCTGATCACATTAGGTTCGTTCGGGTACTTTTTTGCAAACGTAAAATTATAAAAAAAATTTGCTAAGAAACTAGGCGAATGCGATCACGTACTGAGATATTTGAAAAAAACAAAAAAAAAAATGAGAGAGAAATCCATTTCCCTTCTTTTCATTTTTTCGTAATTTTCTACTGGACGAATTTCTACTAACTGAAAAATAAAAAATTTGACAGTTAAAACTCTATTTGTTTGGGTTTCAACGATGTCGGGGGAAGAAGTTGTAATTGAATGTTGCCCTAGAACATATTAGCTCATTCAAAATGGTAAGTTTAATAGGTATTTAGCTTATAAGAAATTCAATTCCAACTAATTTTGTAGACGCTGCATTTAAAGAGAACCTTGTCAAATGTCAAAATAACATTTCTCAAACTTTTTGTAAGAAAACCGGTCAGGTCGTAATTCTCTTGAAATTGAGAGATTTCTCTCTGGATTTTTTAGATTTGACATTGGACATTTGTCTATGCTGAACGTACACGAACGAACCTATTAATATACAATTCAATTCGATCTGATAAACACGTGTTTTGTGTACACAATTATGATTATTTTACAGCGCGTTTTGATGCAAAAACCACAAATTAACCAATCTTTACTCTACTACATTAAATTGACGACTAGTACCATTCGAAGAAAATATCACCATGACATCATATTCTTAGATAATTATCGTAAAAGTAGTAACGCCTTTATGAGTTTATCATTTATATCTCCTATCTACAAGTAAGGTAATTCAAAATCGTAAACTATTAAGCCGACAAAGCTACTGTCATTTTGGAGGTTATTTTTCCAATCACAGATTTATTTATAATTTGTATGGGTGCGTTCAATAAGCCTCAACCAAATTTGTTTCGTGACATCGTGTTCAGTTTTTGATGAAAAGTTTTAATCAACTTGTCATTTACTTGTGATGTCAAAATGGACAGCCTAGTCAGTCGAATTTCTAGAAAATCAAGTCCAAACATTATTCACATCAATAATGTGCTCATTGGTACATAAAATAAGTAATATGGCTTTAAATTTACACTTTCTGAAGACAGAAAAACTAGTTCCTTGATTTAACTACAAAACCAATTAGTAGAATGACAGCTCAATGATTGAAGCACCCACTGTTGTAATAACATCTTTAAACTGAATCAACCTATTTGCAATAAAATACGTTCGTTATCTATATGTACCTAAAAACGATATTCCTATACGTACATTGTTAAATAGCACACAGCACGTGATGTCAAACACATTTTTAGAAACTACGCTCAAAATTATATGGGGACGATTTTCGCTTCGAGTGTGAATGGTGCAGAGCATGAAAGAGTTTATAGTGAGTGATCTGATGACATAAGGCTTTCGTAGCATTCGAAACGACGACGACGCGACGATTAAATTTAGAAAAGTAAACTTATTAGATTGTACGGTTGCAAAAAACTACAAGATTGTACAACTGATTTATGAATTTATTATAGTGAACAATTAACTGGTTGAAGTGGAAAAGTTGGTAGACTTCTGGTTGTAATCGGACTTTGTTTATTAAAAGAACTAATGAGACGCAAGATTTTACGTGGAACTAAGCGTCGAGCAACAAGACAGGAGGGCGGGAGATTTCAGTTGCCTATACTACCAAAAAAAAGTCCCGCAATGGAATATTTCTATTTAAAATACGTATTACGTATTTAAAGTTCTCTAACACTTTTTGTAGATACTGTCAACTAATGCGCATTGCGTATAAACTTGCAAACAAAAATTGTATCTCGACGGAATTAATATTAATCAATAATAAATACAGAGGTATAAACCCCAGCCGGCAAAAGGTAAATAAAGACGTCAGCTTTATATTTACAATTACCTTGCCAATACAAATATTCTCAAAAAGATTGTATTAATAAATTCAATTTTCATTGCCCTTATGGCGAAAAGAAAAAAGACGAATGCGCACTGATTTTTGCACTTTTCCTTCAACAACAACTTTATTATTATTAAAAATTGAAATGGGGAAAAAGAAACAAATTTCACGTTTCTCCTGCTTACTCACAAATTATTATGCAATTTGTAGAGGGAGAACAAAATAACTGAGTTGGGGCTGGTTTTGGCCACGAGCCATTTACAAAATTTACCTCCAACACCATGACAGACATGATGCACCCACAACCTGAATATGTACTTGAAATGCAATTTTGTTCCAAATGCATTTTCGTTTTTACAATTTAGCTTTCTGTTTATGGATTATAATTCATATTCGATATTTTGGGATGGTGGTTTGCCAAAAATCAGTTCATCTCTATATGAACCGCTGTACTGTGTTGACGTTTATTTTTGGGAGATACACTTGAGGCCAACAGATAGAACTGAACATGAAATAATAGAAAACTTGCTGCCGTTTTGAAGGACTGTTTTAAAATTGCGTTTTCTATCTGCCACTGTCAGTGAGCTGTACAATGTGCAGAAATTCTGGAAAGTAAAAACTACCAATGTCAAAAAGAAGTTCTAACAAAAAGGGAACAAAACGTTATTGAGGCTTCCGAGGAGTTCAAACTTAATTTGTTTGTAGTTCACAATAGCGAACTTTATGGGAAATGTCTCCATTGTGAGTTGGGAAAACATAAGTGGGTTTAAGTGGCGTGCAATGAATCTAATTGCTTTTTAACCATCATCTTAAACAAATTGTAGTTCACAATAAGTAATTTTGCATGCAAAAGGTCACAATTGTGACTTCGTAAAATGGTAACCTGTCTCAAAATGTGTTTTTTTTTTGTACGTGTGTTAAGGGTTAACCACAATTGGATTGAGATCTCCAACCAGGTTTTTCTGGTTCTACTACACAGTATGGTTGCGACAAATTCTTCTTGCACTTCCGAGACCTAGTGAGGACATTAAAAAAACAGATTTCAATGAAGCAAGCAACTAATTATGCGAGCAGTTACAAATTGGCAGAAGGCCCTCCCAAAAAATTTGATGAAATTCCATCCGAGACCACATTTGGCGTCAGTTATAATATACAGCTATTAGCGAAATAAAAGAATGATGTGACCTTGACAATTTAGTTGACATTGTTGACATATAAAATGAAAAACCAATCAGGAAAACACAAACAGCCTTCAGACGGACCCAACTCGCTGGCAGCTGGAAAATTTTGGAAAGTACCAAACAAGGTATTTCCCTTTCCAGAGGTATGAGCTAAATCAAAATCTGACACATTGTTGTCGCTTATCTAAGATTTGGTATTGATGCGATCAAGTGACGTTTGAAATGATCATTTATTTTAATCAACGAAAATACAATCATAGCAGACTTACGTTTATTTTTTTGTAAATGCCAAAAGTGGTTGCAGATTGATTTTCTAATGCACTAACAAAATCAAGAACAAATATGTTGGTGGTGCATATTTTCATGAACATTTTTGGAACAGTTTTATATTCGAAATTAAAGTTTGGCTACGTACAAGCATCCATAGAAATAGCTACCCACTTTGCGGCCGTATTTGTCTTATCTATAAATCAATATACAAGTACAAGACAAACGTACCCCCATTGAAGTGCATTCTGTTTATATACAGTGCCTTCCTCGTGTCAACAACTATATCTTAATATGAGAATCCGAATGTAAATATCTCTCTCAATTGAGTAATCAATTGGTCAGTCTTTTTAAGTACTTATTTAAGGAAATGCGTGTAAAGTTGCTTTAATTTCTGGATAAAAGTGGTAAGAAACGAAAATGGAAGTGGATGCATGCAGGGAATGTGATTCTCTTTGCCATTTTCTAATTCCTTCAAAATGGGAACACACAATTGCATTTTTATGGCAAACTTATAATTAATGTGTCAATTGAACGAATTGGACTAGTGTCGATAAACTCATTAGTATTGGGGTGGAAATTGTAAACTTGACAGGAGCGCTAATTAACGCTTGTTAGATTGATTCGGTCATAAATGCTGTCATGTGCGATTTCTTGTGTAGTCATAGAAATGTTAGAATTAGGGGAAGTGTGAATTTAGTGGCATTGTGAGTTTATTATTATTTTCCATATAATGAGTTTGATTTACTTGTCAATTTTAAGGAGTTTTTTTTTGTTATACAGAGCTGCAAATTGCTTTCACCACTTAGTACCTGTGACACTGGTTCTGATTTGAATAGTATTTTCGATTTTCATCGCCCACGATGAACAAGAAGTTTTTATTTTTCACGCTGATAATAAAATACGGCTAAATTCTCAACAACGACACTTTCTATCAGATACACTAAATATACATACGCTTTGCTCAGGCACATTTGATTGAGCTATCAAATGAATTATGTCCGAATCCCTACCCTGTTTGCTTATCTAACTACATATTTCCTGCCGTTGTCTCCAAAAAAACTCACACAACGAGAGTTGTATTTTTTTTACTTTGTAAAATCGCATGGTAAATTGACCAAAGCGTATAATATTTATCGCTTATAAGAACCCCGCCGATGGAGGTGAAAAATCTTGAACGGACAGAGTACTCAGTAACAGTGAGTGATTTTCGAACCGTTAAATTAACAGTTGTCATATTTTGTGCTATTTCCCCAATGATTCGCCTGACCGTCTTGTTATTTCAATGGAGTATTTTTAGTAGTCTAGTATATATCGTAATAATTTAGGGCATATATTAACATTTGAACCTCAAAACGTCAAATCAATCGATTGATTGAAACACGTAAACGAACAGTGGGATTTATGTGATATTCGATTGGGCTTCTTCAGATTTGCTCTCAGATTTCAGATTTCGTGTGCCTAATCGAACATAAAAACGCTCTTGCTGATATTCGATATGTGTAGTCTTCGACACTTTTCAAAGCGCTTTCCATTCACTGGTTAGATTTTATATTAAAACATTCGAAATTTTCTTCCCGATTGATTTCTAAATATTTGCACATAAATAATTTACGAAAATAGATTCACCCGATGCAATGCCTTTATTTGCTGAAGAAAAAATTCACGAAAAATGCACTTGTATTGGTAAATCTGAAGCAAATCTGAGAAAATATCTAGATTCGCAAAAGTGCTCTGAAAAAGATTGCTTTTTTTGTACCAAACGAACATAAAAATTGCCCAAAATTGTCAAAAAAAGCAAAAGAACTTTTAAGGTTTCGTTTTACGTATATGGCTAACTAGGGCCTAATACGGAAAACCACTAGTAGGCAGTTTCTATTAAGTTTTCTGGGCTGGCGGTCTATTAAATACACACGATTGACCACCGAATCGCCGTAAAATTTGCGACGTTAAAATTTGCCACGAGAAATGACACGTGTAAATCGTAGCCTTAGTTTATGATCAAAAATATGTCACTGAAAACAAATCAGTTGCTCATATTTAAGTCAATGTGGTAATCTAACATTCCGCTCAATTTGTATGTTTCATGTTTATTTTCAATGAATAGCTAACCCATTGCATAACAAGTCGCGAGTGTAGCATCATAAAGTGGAACCCTCATTCCTCTCGATTCTTTGTCTCTGAGGCCAAATTCGGTGCCAAAACCAAAGAAGCTGGTCGGCAGCAAGTATCTCAGGTATTCCGGTATTCATTTGTTGTCTTTTTTCGGTCAGTACTCAAATCTCATGATCATGAGGCGACCATAGGTACGAGTTCAAACAAACACCGAATTAAGACCTTATCTTCTACACCGAATTCGGTCCTCCTGCTAAGAGAATGGCATAAATGTCTCAAAATTAACGCAGCTTGGAGACAGCCATTAGTTCAGATTTGTTCATGTTTGAAGGTTAAGGTGGAAATGTTTTGCAATTCTTTCACATTCATTGACAGAGTACATGAATAACTGTTTTATCGTATTTTCGTGTTTTCTTTTTTCCTTTCTTAGTTAAAAATAAAATTGCAGTTCAATTTTCCGACGCAGTTTCCCAACTGTAAGAAAAAACTCGTAACATTTTGTTTATGAGTTGTTGACCGCTGATAGCTGTTGCCATTGGTGTATAAATTGCAAAAGTAGTAAAATACAATATACCTATGTAACTATCGAATTATTTATATGAAGAAAGATGGATGGCAAATAATCTCAACCAAACAACGATGTGCGAGTAATAATATAAAAACGCTCTAAACTATGTGCTTTCGATTGGATAAACATTTACTTGAAAATCAAACAAATGTGTTAGGTTCATTCATATTATACGCAAATCCTGTACTTAACGATGGATAATCTCTCCGGACATGTTTTTCGGACAATATGTTACCCATATTCGGTTTCAATCGTAGGTAGGTATCATGTCTCATGAAAATATGCAAAAGAGCCAAACAGTAATGCCGTAAATGATCGCCATAGAAAAATTTAAATTTGCTAGCCCAGATCAAATC
The DNA here is from genome assembly GCA_963082955.1 of Cheilosia grossa. Classification (NCBI taxonomy): domain Eukaryota; kingdom Metazoa; phylum Arthropoda; class Insecta; order Diptera; family Syrphidae; genus Cheilosia; species Cheilosia grossa. The sequence continues at coordinate 21,529,536 of OY720147.1, read as the reverse complement.
GTCGCGGAAAATTGACAAATCACAGACCCATTAACGGCCAGCATTCACAACCTGTACATAAATCAATCCCATTAACAATTACCTACAACTAACCTCACTTGACTTTGCTCAATACCCAAGACACAACGCACAGTTTGATACCGTTTTGATGAATTGTTTCAAATGACAACGTCAAGATACCCAACTCATGTATAATTATTATATTATATTAATTATTTAAAAAATACTTCCTCATCGCATACAGTAATTTGTTTGCAAGACATCACAATATCAGACAGTGCCTAATTGAATACCATATTTTTCTACCCACAAGGAATGAGTAGTCAAGGAACATATTTAAGAACACGTGGAAAAAGACATTATTCGTCAAACATTTTTTACAAACGAAGCCGGCAAGAATTCAATCTTATTTCAAAAGAGAAACATCAAACTGTGTAGGCGCCACTTGAAAATATACAAGCATATACATACCTACTGTATTCATGTATCAATACCGATGTAACCATGAAAATATTCTTTTTACTATACATTTTCCTTTGAATTCATTCTGTCGATAAGCATAAAATATGGAAACTATCTAGTGAGTGGTATTGGTTTAGTACTTTAGTAGGTCATGTGCACGATTTCAGAGCACATACACTAGAGAAAAATAATTCGCCGTCTGTTTTATTGAGTTTTTCGTGACGAGCGTAATTTCACTTGACACCGAAAAATTGGCGATAGTTGCAGTTTTTCAGTTTGAACAAAAGTATGATTTTGAAATAATGAAAGGTTAGAAACCAAAGGGGATGAAACGCACTTTATCTTTGAATCGAAGGAATTAACAGCAGCAATCAATAAAACTCTGAACGTTCTGGAGTTGTAAATAAAATATAAATAGTCAGTCGGTCAGTAAGTGCCGATGATTATTGGTACCATTGAACCATAAAAAAAAAATGGCAGGGACATCGGCTTCTGCAGGGACATCGGCTTCTGCAGGGACATCGGCTTCTGCAGGAAATCAGGAAAAAAATAAATATCCAGAAGCAAGTGACCGAGGAAATATAGAGATTCTACTCCAGGATGATCGCAAATATTTTCGTTTCTCTATCAAGGTCGATTATAATCGCCCGATACCTTTGATGGAAAGAAAGTATTTATTTCGACAATGTGATGAGCTATCACAGGTCTGTACAATCGTCTCGTTCTACTGACGGATAGATGAGTAGCGGCACATCAGAGTCCATATAAAAAATGATGTTTCACCTACCTAGGGAAATTCCTTAATTAACTGCAAGATTTATGTGTATCTTCGACGCAAACTGAAGAGATAACATTTGTGAATGAAACCGGAATGCGTCACACTTATATTGAGGCAAACAGGTCAACCAAATTTGCATGGCAGCGCTCCAATACTCTATACACAATTTGGTTTTTCCAACATCAAATCAACAGTGATCCAGTGGACAAATCGGTTTGGTTCCCGCCATTCATTTCATACGGACTGAATCTGAATCTGATTACGTTTTACCGGTACAGTGGCTATGTTCTCGTCATTAACGAATTTAATGTTTAATATTGCGGAGAGAAGTGTCTACAGTTCCGAAATGATAATTGTCCCGTTCGTGTGTTTTTACGACGGCTATCCCACTGAGACAACAAGCAATAAGCAATAAACAACTAGCAATACGCAACTTTTATTTTAACCTATTCTCACATTGAAGCAACATTGTTGCCAGAAATTTCCAGCTGTCATGTCATCTGACGACTCCGATGATAAGATTTTACTAATGTGGTGGAATTTAAGAAAAAAAAAAAGACAAAATAAAAGGAAATAATGGGTGCACCCTGCATTTAATTATTTATTAAATGATGGTGGAAATATTTGCGCAATGAAACTCAGAGCACATCCTACCCATTTCCAATATTTCTACAAACTTCCAAATTAAATATAACGTAGTAACATGCGCAAGTCTCTAGCGACCTGTCACTACCAGCAAATATTGAAATATATCGCTTCTCAACATGCGCAATATTGTTGCCGCAATCAGCAACATTTTTCGTTGGACCGATATTGAGTCGCTTTAATGGGAGACCTCTAATTTGATTCAATGTAAATTAATTGATAACGATAATATCGCATGTTTCCTGTTGCCAGTGGCTTGTTGCTTGTTGCCTCAGTGGGAGAACCACCTACCAGCTGGAAACGGATGACACAGCAAAATCACTAGAATAAAGTCTTTATTAACTTCAATGAAAGGACCGCTGCAACTTTATTGCAAATTCCAATTGGTACAGCGTTTTGGTATCTCTTTTTTTAGTTTGGGTCGCTTGGCTATGGCCTGTTCCTATTAGCGAATTTCAGTATCAACTTTTTTATCAAAGCAGTTTATGAATTAGGGATAGCCAGTCAAAAAGTAAAACAAACATACGTTCTAGTATGCCTACCGTATTCCTATTGGTTTGCATTACAAACATAAACAATGATAAGGATACACTCCTAGAGATTGAAGTTCTTTTACAGATGACTATGGATTGCACATGCACACGGACTACAAATAAAAATCAATATTATTTAAGAGGTCAACGAACTGTGTGACTCCTTACTTTAAACTTGGTCATGCCTTTTTCCTCTTAGAGAATAAAAAAGCTATTTCGAATGACTCCTAGTCTAAAATGCGATGATTCATTCGAATGTGACTAGAAGCCGCTCAATTACAGGCGTTTAGAGTAGAGAAACTGAAAAAAAGAAGAAATCATTAAGAGGTGTAAGCTTTCTATGTGTAAAGACCAAGTGAAAAGGAATAGCTAAACTGCAAAGGATAGAAAAAGAAAACCGCCCAACGCCTAACTCGTGGGAAAGGTAATAAAATAACGAAACTATTTAGAAACAGCCGATTAAGAAGGAAACACTTACCGAGGTAGACGACCCAAGACGGCAGCGTTGCGGTAGAGCTGCCTAGTTCCTGCCGCAGCTATTCCGTTGCTGGTGACTGCATCTGGCGTATGATAGTATTTAGCGGAATTTTGTTAACGCCACTAAGGTTTAAATAGTAGTGAATATTTTATGATATGCTGTGCTTGATGGAAACTATGTGATGTAGCTATCTCCAGCAATCGACGATGCAAACGAAAGAAACAGTGAAATCTATTTTGCAGTCACTTTTATACGCTAAGGAAACCGACAGACATAAAACATAAGAGCAATAGAGCACACACACGATAATGTATCCCCTGCATAGCAATAGGTATAGCACCGTTTCTGTTTTTATCTAAAAATAAACCGGCCTTTTATTCATTTTTAAAAAGACGTACGTAGACGAACACGATTGAGAAACGCGAGTTTTACAACAAAACCAAAACATACACAACTTATGGAAAAATGTACGATTCCATTTATGAATTATTAGGCACGACTTTAGCTTCAAAAGAGATTTTTTTTATGTTTTTGTGCGCAAGTTTACATACCAACCGTGGTATGTATTTTAACTTTAAAAAATTATTACATTATTTATTCAAAGTTTATTTAGAGGAAAAACACAGTTTAAAAATAAACAATTCCGGGGCGAAAAAGGATATAACGAAGCCGATGTCAAACTGACAACTGAAAGTGGAAACAAAAACTGATGGCAAAACGAGACGAGAAAACGATTGGAATCGGTGCTGCCGTGATCTCCTGTATAATACTATTTGCAAGTTTTCTCTTTTATGCCTAGAAAATATTCGACCACAATTTTTAAATTTAATTTCACTAAGCAATGAAAAACTTAAATGAAATGTCTATGGATAAATTATGCTAAAGTTCAGTTGTCTTATAAATGAATTGCTGACTCTGCTATTATTGTTTATGTAAATAATTTAACATCATTTTAGTTTTAGTTACATGTCGGTTGGGTAGCGTAATGTGTTTTATTACTTATCCGCTGTTAAATTGTAACGCGGGTAAACAACAGTTGCTAATAAACTGTTAACAGTTAAACCATGTACCTACATTAACTGCAAACTAAACTAAAAGTAAATGGACACATTTAATACCAATTTATTCCACTCAAACTCAAATTTAACTGGGAATGGGAACCTTCTTTTTGCGCATAAAAAAAAACAACCCGATGAATGGTCGAATAAAATAAACGTTTGGCATCACTAAGATTATGTGACATCAACGCTTGTGCGTTTGTTTATTGAAATAATTCTTTGTTTATTTTCTTTTCTTGAACTAAAACCATATTGTCGTCATGTCAGATGGTTTGTAAAGAATAATTTATAAAATGTTTTATCAACTAACTACATTTCCACCATACACAGAAGATGTGATTAGACGCCGGCTGTTGATAGACGGCGATGGCACAGGTGATGACCGAAGGCTCAACATTTTACTTAAAACTTTTATTAAGTGGTGCAACACAACAGATAGTCAAGAAAAGTATTAACAATAACTTTTCCTTGGTATTTATATTTAATTGCAATTAATTTTTTACTAGCCAAATATTCTATGATCGCCTTATGGCTCAACTGGCCCAGTGCAGATTTGTTGCTTCCAAGTCGGAGCAAACTCTGCAAATGATAGATGAGGAACTGAAAAATTACGAATCGCTTTCCAACAATATCGAAAGCGGTATTGAAATTGCAAAGGAGGAACTGGAAACCTCCAAGCTGGATCTAATGTACGCTAGAAAGGTTCGAAAAAATCGCGAAGAATACGATTCGCTGGCCAAAGTAATTAATGCTGCTCCGGACCGAGCGAATAGTGAAAAGGAACTGGGAGCACTGCGGGCACAATTGACAGCTTTGCAAAATAAATCAAAGACCTTGGATCGTAAACTTGTAGAGCGACAGAATAAGTTTAAAGTTCTCATGCAATCTATACGAGAACTGGAGTTGTCAGCTCGCGAAACTTCAGAAAAAGAGGATTGCAAAATCATAGACCTAATGGATGTGGACGAGGAACTAGACGATATTATTGAATACCAAGCAGTGAGCCCCCACCTTTTGGAATAGTGTTACAGTTTTTTTTTTAATCGTTTTGTAAATAAACTCAAATTTTATTTCGGACTGTTATTCTTAAATAGTTGTATGCATAATTTTGGTTACAATTGAGCACAATCCACTTTAGTATCGTGATAATGGGAGAATATACGTCATTTTTATATGTATTTAACAAATCCTCTTGTCATTAAACATTTCACCTATAAAAGGCTGCAGGAATTTATTGAATGTTAGAATCGAAACGTCATTGGAGTTCAATCAATTATATTGAGAGTTTACCTTGTATATTGGCTTCTAGGTGTAGGAAACCTTATTTTTTCTTACCTAAACTGAGATTCTACAAAAATCTAGTGGATGGTTGAAATCGTTCGCGGCTTTGAAGTTTCTTTGTTTTAAGCTTTTATCACTCTTTTTTTACGGGTTTCTATGTTGAGAGGAACAGCTTAAGGCAGAATTTACTTGAAAAAAGTACAGGAGCAGACATATTCTGTATTTCTCTGAAGTGGTTTTTGCGTCAAAAAATACAAATTTTATAAATTCATTAGCAGAATAACTTGTGCAAAATTTACTCATTATGATATCCGTAGTATTAGAAATGTGTTTATGCAACTAACACGCAGCCTAAGTCAATGAAAAATCATGGTTTCAGCTTTGCTTTTTTTTTTCTTTGTTTAATCTTCAGAACCACCAGGTCCCAGCAATATACCCCCGTGCTAAAAACATTCCAACTAATGAGCAGACGCCCAGATAACACTCACAAAGTTGACTACTGTTACACTACTTTATTTGGAATACCTATTGACTCAAGGCCGTTTATTCTGTAAACATATTGGAATCGCGAAATTACTTGTTTTTCAGTTAACTTCAAGCCCAAAAGGTTAAAGCAATTAGACGCCCTTGCAAATGAATATATTTAGCAAAAAATAACAATATGTGCGTGATGTTGATGTCGTTTAATTTATCAACAGCACAAGGATTCATGGCGTGCAGACTGTTTTCATTCTATTCGTTTTATTGTTGCTAAAGCTATAGTCATTATGAGAATATTGAATTCAATCACGATATTTTCCCAACAGAATGATTGTCTGAAAGAGCGACGGAATCGGCGGGCCTCATTGGAGGATGGTTCTTATTGGGAATGCCTCTTTTTCACAAAATTGTATATAGATATGCAGTAAAGCAGAACTTTTGTCGGCCTAAGCTATTGTTAAGAGTGTAAAGCGAATACGGAAGTATTAGGACAATGCAGTTATTTCTTGTTTCGCGTCCTTTTATGGTAAAAAAAAAAACAGAATTTATATGTAAACCGCGCTCAACGACTTCGTAACAGGTATCTAAGTGCATGAGCCCAGCACTCCAAACCCCATATTCGTAGTCGATAGTAATTTCAAAAAACAATGTGTAGGTATTAACTAAGTATGTATCGATTTTTTAAAAGACTTACCGTTCACAGCAGTAAAATTGTTCGTATCCAAATTATAGACATTGGGATAATAAAATCCAATACCATCAAAGTCTATTATTCAATCCCATATCACAAAACAAAACATCACAATTCTGACAGACCATAGAGTTCAACACAAAAAAAAATATCTACATAAACTGCCCCCGTATTACCAGCGAATTGGAATCACGTTACGTGCTTAGAGTCAACCTTCCCGAAACTATCTGCCCAACTCACCAGTCACGGTCACGACAGATTCAAAGTCGATTGTTATCTTTTAAGAATAAATTAATATAGATATAAATTTTAAAATCCACACGAAACCGATGATGTTACGATGATTTTTTATTTCACCTATTGATTTCCACCACAGTACAGGTTGTGTAATTGATTTGCACTACTCCTTATGTTATGTCCTTGCACTTGAATTTTCCAATGGGTTTCGCTTCAACGGTACTGGCCAAATCAACCCTTAGCAGAAACTCGAATTCTTCGAAGACGTAGCGATACGGAGACTTTTATATTGTTCTCGTATATTTCTTAAAGCTGGATAAGTCAAAACAACGTTTTTATGCTCTTTTGGGAAGTGGGCATACATCGTATCCTCACCAATTGGTATCGTCTGACACTGATTTTACCCCTCTGCATATGAGAAGACGTTACACAGTTTTTTTTTTATGTTTATTGCCAGCAGTTGAATCACTAGCACTGAATATGCTCGTTAGCACAGTAGGATATTTACTATTTGTTATCCCTTTGCAATTTCTTTTATTTTCCCTGAGATGGATAACTACTTTCCTAAAGCACACTTGGATAACTTGTTATTATGTAACCCCATCACGTTTAGTTGAGATTGACATCCCATCGATATTCGTTTCCACCTATATATTCTTACTACACTGTCAATGCTTATATGGTGCTGCTACTGGTCTTTCTATATGCTGATTTGTTTTCCTCTGGATGGGGGTTATGCAAGCAAAGTTGTACATAAAGCCCAGACGCAACTGAAAGGGGGGAGCCTCTGTTTAGTCCTTCCACTATTATACTATTTCGGTGAAAAATCAATCAAAGACGAACGTCGACCAGAAAAGGAGTACCGATTGGAAGTCCTCTGTCCAATTTTTAGGTAACTAATGTTTTTTACTAATACAATTATATTCGAAAGGAATTCAAGTCCTTGACAGAGAAATTATTCTCTATTTTGCGGCTTAACAACATGAGCCGTTATGGCAAGAAATTATACCGAAAAGCCGATTTCTATATATTAGGTATTTTCTATGTCGTATATTCGGGTATGGGAAGGAAAATTTAATTTTCAAAATGTATCGATACAGAACAACAAACTAGCAATATTTCGATTTTTTTTTAATATTTTCGAGAAACACACAGCAACCGTTCGCACGAATTTTGAATCAAACTTGCTGTTTTTATATAAACAGCAAACAATTTAATGTGGTTTTTGTGAAAATTTGTGAACTTATTTTCATAAATCAGAACGACTGCCATTTCTCACAGAGGCAAAGATGATGACTGAAATTTTCTTTCGTCGGATAGGTACAAGAAAATTTCGCTCTGGTGCTATATTTTCCGGGTAAAATGTATCCTAAGCTTTTATGGTGGGTGCAATTCGTTAAAAGCTCTGTACGAGGGCAAAAAAAAATTCAGTTTTATGGCAGTTAGGTTAGGTATATCCTTGCGAAAACTTTAATTTTATAAACTATTCCTTTACACTGGGAATAGCCGTTACATAGTTTGTTTTTCAAGTTGCATTGCCTTCTTTGAAAAACAAATTGTTAACTAGCATAATCGCTCTTTTTGTGTGTCTTTACATCTTTTGTATGGAAATATATAGAGATTTGAGTAAAACCTGACTGGGCAAAGTGTTTTAGGGCTAGTGCGTTGCACAACTCAGCAAGGAGCAACAAGTTTTATCAAGTTTAAAAGAACACCTAAAGTACCAATTGTTACGACTGATAATTAAACTTCAATTTTCTTGCGCAAACGCTATTCCTTTATTTAAAATGCAATTCTTTTTCTACAACTTCGGGTTCTTTCTTCCACGTTTTTTTCTTTTTCTCCTCCCCTGACCTCTTCAAAGTACCGAACCTTTCTCGAACGCCTCACCAGTGGGAACACTATTACTATATTGGCCTTTCGGATATACTGTCTTACAACAAATAAGTAAAGAAAGAAGAAGCTGTTCCATTTGATTTTAATTCAATTTTATACACTCTACTTACCTTATGCAAACATAACAAATACATCAAGATACTTTTCTGTCAATGAACTGGCATAATGTAACCAAAGGAAGTGATTATATGAAATTGTTATTCATAACAATGGAAATAAGCTTTTAGAGTAGAACATTATTTGAAACATGGACTGCACTTGACGATGATGTGATAGCCAATGAAGCGAGTAGTGCAAATAATATTCAACACTGCAGCAGGTGTAGATTAAAAAGTATGAACGTGATTGCATTTTATTATGGCAGCTTATAGGTCAATGCAAAATAACGAAATCCCACACTTGTGTTGGACGTATGCATGTCCAACCCAAGACAAACTGTTTATGAGGGGTAGGTACTTTTCGAAGGATACCTTTACCTAGATGAATCAGCGAAGCAAACACGTGAAGGGATATTGTTCTTAAGGAGTTATTGAAAATATTTGAAATCGACTCAACAATAAATTTCTGAGAAATTCCAATTCAATATAATTTTCTGTTGAATGTGTCAATGTATATTCGCAATTTTGATGCGTGGGAGGTAGACATTGTTAAAAGATTATTGAAATCCATAGAAAATATAAGAATGAAGTCATTTGCCCATTATAAATGGGGTGGCAGACAATGCGACTTACGAGGTTGCCTCATCATTCGCAATAAAGGCAAGGACGATGACGAAGCTCCAGTTTTCCTCTCATGATAGAATTCATTATTTTTGTCTGTCTCTGTGGCTTATTGGCTAAAAGTAAACTGCATAATGCTGGGGGTCAAACATTTCAAGGATTTCTAATTGGACATAAAATCGATTAAAAAATAAAAGCACGTGGCATTCGACTTTAAGATGTTTTTTGAAATTAATTCGTTAGAAAGAGGAGCGTACTTATTCGTTTGTCTGAGTAGGTAAGTTGCCAGCGGAAACAGTTTTGGAGAATAAATGGCGCCCAATGCCAGACTGCCTGACGCATTCAACTTCTTGCTGTAGGTTTCTCTTGCATCCCAGGAATCTTTCAATCCAATATGAATAAAATACCCGCGTTCAATGGAACACGGGCGACATTTCATATTGATGTAAGATGATATAAACAAGCTAGAATGCAATTTAATACACTTTTCACACCAAGCCGCAAACATTCGATGCATTCACACCGAACACCAACTAGTTTTCGATTGACGTTTCAATCAGGTGTGAGACATTAGTCGTCGAACTTCGGTGCAAACTATTTTGGTTAGAAATTTCGGTTGCATTAATTAACAAATAAAATCAAATTATTGCATTTAAAAATAATATTAGCCCATAAATTAACTGTGGAAAACGATTTTAAGTTTTGAGTTGTGACATGTGAGTCAGCCATTCTGCTAAATCTGCTGAATATTGCAAAAGGTGTGTTTTTTCCAACAACCCACTAATTGTAAGTCGTTTTCGTGGAAAACGACTTTTAACGACTCGTTTTGAAAACTGAAATAGGTATGGGAAAACTTCTGGGGTCGAATTACCGCATCCGTGAGCGAGCCATACGTACTGAATTTTGTGGATTTTACAAGCAAAACAATAATGCGGTAATTCAACCCTTGTTTTCGATGAAGTGTGTTTTCGGCTTGGTGTGAAAAGGCTAACACATAAGGAAGAGGACACGATGCAAACATTCTCTTGTTGTACACATGCTGAAAACAAACGCCTTTCATGTTACGTTTTCCTCTCGCGAACATCTGACAAACATAAAAAATGTGACTGTTCTGAAAAACGTTTGAATTTGGCATAAACTTATTGAAACTTTCGTTTAAAAAAAAAAGGAAAGCAAACCTGCTGTGCCAAGTATCTATTTTTCTTTTTATTTTATTGAGGGTCAAATGCTTTAATTTTGTTGGTCCTACCTAGTTTAATATTAATATTAATACAGCAAGGAGGTTCAACACAAGCACAGCTTTTATATAAGATAGATGATTTCTGTTATAAACTTTTTATTTTGATCTTTTTAAAATGATTTAAAGGTCCACACCAGGTGGAGATTTTCGGTCTGATTTCACTTGTGACCGCTGGCGTTTTATGTAAAGTCTTTCACGAGTTGCCCTCTCCTTTCTGTAAATAAAAATAAATAAATTGCTTTTATTATTTGTATGCAATAATTAAGTAGTAAAATAACATACCGCCTACGAACTCTTTCTAAAGTTTCTTCTGTTGGTGTAGGTGCATCGATTTCATACTTTCGAATTATGTTTCGAAGTTTTTCCATGGCATCGGCCAAATTCATTTGCTGCGAACGCGTCAAATCGCTTTTTATAACAAAATATCCATCCTTGCTGATTTTGTTTTTTAGCTATGAAGACAATATTAAAGAAATTGAATGAAGTTTACATATTGTTTTTATAACAACTTAACTCTGTATTTAAATATCGCTATCCTACAAAAAAAAAAAAAAAAAATACTAAAGGACTAGCAAGTGTTTATCTGGTGATGGTTTCTAGTAGGTACCTAGCTAAAGCTGCGACAATCCAATATTATTCTAAGCATAGTTATCATCTGGTTTCATCCGTTCATGGAAAAGTGTATTGAAGCAGTCCACTGTCACCACTGGTTACCACCACTCTACTATGTTCTATTGAAAACTTAGCTTGGTTCGGAAGACTTTTGACTCAATAGGGACGTTTGACAATGTTATAGGTATCCTATCTTCTATTTACTCACCTCAACTAAAAGTTTCTGCCTAGTCTTTTCGGGTATCCAATCAGCTGAAGCTAACTTGAATCGAAGATCAACTTTAGTGTTTACGCAATTCACGTGCTGCCCACCGGGTCCAGAGCTGCGGCTGTACGTTATCTCTAGTTGATTGATTGGGATGTAGCCAGAGAATTTATCACCTGTTGAGAGTGGCTATAATTTAAATAGTTAATAATTACAATTATTTAAGAAAATCATTATCCGACTTACCGCTGAAGGTGTGAACAATTGCAGTTTGCTGTTGGGGTACAATGTGTCTAAAGACAAATCGCTTCTAAATGATACATTTCGTCCGAGGATAGCACCTGAAGCGTAGGTTTTATCAAAGCTTGAATTCTTTAGAATCGATAGGAATCGTGTACAAGCCCGATGCATGTTAGAATTTTAAAGAAAATGAAATATTGAAGAACTTATTAATTTTACAGGAGTAAAAATCCCTAACCAAACACCCAATGTCATATAAGCAGGTATGTTCGCTGGAAAAGAAAGCTGAGTAGAAGTATTTAGGTTGTTCGAAATTCGCTCTGTGCGATTCCTGAGTTTGTTTCGATTGGTCTAATTTATAATATAGGTAGGTACCTATACAAATTACAATAAATATTTATTCGGAGTGACCAACCAGATCATTTTTTTTAAATGAAAAATTTATTGATGGCAAATGCGGATTAGTCTTATAGGAGTTAAGTTTATAAGGTACAAAGTATTTCTAATCGATCATAAACATCCTATCATCAGTATACATTTTTAACACGAAGTATTAAGTGTATTTTTATCACTTGCACTTTTGAGAAATGTCGCTTTTTGTCTCAGATTTACACATACTTTCACTGTGGATATTTTCTCAGATTTGCCTCAGATTTACCAATACCAAGTGCATTTGAGTTTGACAACTGTTGGAGTTTGTTTAGGATTTCGTGAATTTTTTCTACAACAAAGAAAGGCATTGCGTTGGGCGATTCTGTTTTTGTATATTATTTATGTATAAATATAAAGAAATCTATCGTGGCGGAAATTTCGAATGCTTTAATATAAAATTTAACCAGTGCATGGAAATCGTTTAGAAAAGTGTTGAAGACTACACATATTCAAATTGCACGAATATCAACACAAAAAAGAGCACGTGACGTTTTTGTGCTCGATTAGGCACGCGAAATCTGAAATCTGAGAGCAAATCTGAAGAAGCCCAAACAAATACCACATAAGAGTCAATTGCACTGGCATGTTTGATTGAACATACCTCTTCGCTGTCATGATACAGCTGTAAAAAAACGTGCATTACACATCGATGACATTTCGCATGTTTTGAAGTTTGAAAAATTATTGCCGTCCGCGTTTGCAATAAGTTTATAAATTAAAATGGAAAACTCAAAAGATGTGAGTTAATAACTCTTTGCCTCCTCCTCATTTATAATAATACGTTCCTTATTGTTTACAGAATTTGCCTCTTGCACGCAAAACTATAAAAGAGAGCTCCGCAGAAATTGTATCGGGTGGTCATGTATTCTACAATCCTGTACAAGAATTCAACCGCGACTTGAGTGTCTCAGTTCTAAATGTTTACTTTAAACGTGTACAAAAGGAAAGACAGGAAAAGGCTTTAAAGAAAAGGCAAAGTGATGGTACATATGAGGAAAAAGTGTACACTCCAGGAGAGAAATACGAGGTACGAGGTTTTGTTTTATCAACTTAAAACAGCAGTAAATAATGCACGTTTTATAAGGATGGCATGAGAATACTTGAAGCTCTTTCCGCAACTGGGTTGCGGAGCATACGATACGCAAAGGAAATTGCAGGTGTCAAAGAAATCATAGCAAATGATTTGTCTAAAAAAGCAGTTGAGTCGATAAAGGAGAATGTTAAACATAATGGCGTGGAACACCTAATAACCCCAAGTCATGCGGATGCAATGTAAGTTGAATAACGTTTGCTTCAAGCACATGTTTAAACGAACCACTTGCAGGACTCTGATGTATCTCTCAACGCCACCAGAAAAACGATTTGACGCTGTTGACCTGGATCCGTACGGATGTCCAAACAGGTTTTTAGATGGTGCAATACAAAGTCTTGTCGATGGTGGGTTATTATTAGTAACAGCAACAGATATGGCCGTTTTGGCTGGAAACACACCTGAAGCGTGTTTTGTTAAATACGGATCAGTACCTTTAAGAAACAAGTCGTGCCATGAGATGGTGAGTTAGTTGTTTTGAAAACCTTGTTTTAACTATAGTATCTGTATTATTTCTAAATATTTGTAGAAGTTAGTCTTACTATTTTGATAAAACCAATGCAATGCCTGATAGCTCCTCACATTGCGTGTGTCTTCTAAATCTGAGCGACTGGCCATCCCTCTTGCAGCTCGAAAAACTACATCAAACATTCTTGTTTTTTTTTATTGTAGGCGCTGCGAATACTCCTGCGAGCCATCGAAGGACATGCGAATCGTTATGGCAAGTACATAGAGCCATTGTTAAGTGTCTCAGCTGATTTCTACGTGCGAATATTCGTTCGAATTCACATCAGTCAAGCGAAATGTAAATACAGCATGAGGTAACGTAACACTTCACGTCTGCGTTTCGTCCGCTAATTTGTACATTTGTTAGTAAACAGGCCATGATCTACCAATGCACCGGCTGCGAGACCTTTACCTTGCAACCCTTGGGAATCATCAAACCCAATCCCAGCGACAGCAACCCGAATCAAGTGAAATTTGGCATTCCCACTGGACCACAAGTTGGAATCAACTGTGAGCATTGCAACCACAAGCATCACGTAAGTTTCTCTACGACACTATGACTCGAATATGTTGTGATAACATTCATTATCAGCTAGGTGGTCCGATATGGTCAGAAAGAATACACGACAAAACATTTGTTCACGAACTGTTAGACGAAATTCAAAAGGAGCCACTTAGCCAGCTCGGTACAAACCGCCGCCTCATTGGGATGTTGAGCGTCGTTGCGGAGGAACTCGATGACGTACCGCTGTACTACTCCTTAGACAAGCTATGCTGCGTACTGAAACTGGAAATCATGCCGATTTTAAAATTTCGATCCGCATTACTCCACGCCGGACACAAAGTATCTTTTTCGCATGCTTGCAAGAGTTCTATTAAAACCAGTGCCCCGCCGGCTGTTCTCTGGGACATCCTGCGTTGCTGGAATGAGCGACATCCTGTAAAGGCGGACCGAATGATGGACGGTTCCCCTGTTAAAGCGATTTTAAGCATTCCACCCAAAATGTCATACGAACTCAATGACGTACATCACGACGCGAATCCAACGAGTCGAAAGAATGCTCTATCGCGGTTTCCTGAAAATCCAACAGCACACTGGGGTCCCGGCACGAGGGCAACCATCATGTAAGCCTAACCTCTATCTCCCAACTCAAAACTTTCAATAAAAAGAAAAAACAATTTGCAGGGTCGGCGAGGACAAAATCCTAAAGAGCTTCAGAAATCAAAACAAAAACAAGAAACAAAAGGCCACCACATCACCAACTGAAGGTGAACACCACAACAAACAGCTTAAATTGGACGAGAATCAACCAGTCACAGCCCTTAACGACTTGTAATTTTTACATATTTCTTACAAATAAAGAAACCCACTTTTTGTTTAAACAGACACACAATCTTTATTCTCTTCTATTACTAGTAGTGGAAGAAGTTTCCATCGGCCGGCTGTCTCGAGTATCCATTGTTTGTCAGTTGGGTACGATGTCCGCTGTTTATCAGTTTGACACTATGCGGCGAGATTTTCTCCTTGAGACCACCTGAAGGAATAAAAAAAATTAGAACCATTGGTAAGGTTCTTGCCAGATGAGCCTTACAAATTCGTAACGGATGTCCGAGGGCGTCTGGTTTCTTCACCAACACATCCTTTGTGTTGCGTAGTACACGAAACGTCTGTATAGAGACGGTTTCCTTTTGGAGGACTGCATCAACTTTGTCTGGGAAAAGTTCTTTTCCATGATGGTATCTAGATTGTAGATGGAAGTCCAAATAGTCGCGTGGTATATCAGGATTAGGGATGTAACATCTGCACTTTCGAACCGAGTTCAGTGTTTGATGGTAGAAAAGACGCTCATGAGGTTTTAAGCCTGTGAACCAGATTCCTTTTTTCGGCAGTGGTGGCGATGGCAATGGCAGTAGCAGTTTGCCTTCATGTTCGAGATTTGGAGCAAAGGAGGTGTTGCGGATTTTGATCATTTTACCAATTTCAACAGCTTTTCAATTGGTGTATCTGGAAATAAAATAAATCCGAATGAAAATTGTTCTATTTTTGTGTTGACAGCAATCAATTTGTATCTGGTGATTTGTTTGTTGCCTCAGTTACCAGGTATGCATAAAAAAATCGATAACAGATTGAACATGGAGGTGTTGCGATGAAATTGGGTTTGATTGGGCAATAGGAGAATATGCCTCGTCACAAAATCTGAAGCTTACAGCAAGAAATGAAGGGGAACTCCTAACTGAAGGCTTAAATCTCGTCACGTTAATTGGTCTAAACAACAGGAGAGCGAATAAAAGCGCCCAGGCTTTATGGTAGATGATATCAGTCAAACTTTACCACAAGCAGCCGATCTAATTTGCCTACTTGACCGCCAATTTCAATCGTTCATTCAACGGTTAATTCGATTGTCGTTAAAACAAAGCATTATTTAATGGAGCAGAGTTTAGAAAGTGAATGGCAAAATGATCAATATACCCTATGGAGACAAGATGTTTACTCACCTCATTGCTCCTGTCTGGCATGCGGCAAAGACCATCAGTCGGCAGTTGCGTTTCAGTACTACCATCAGCAATTGATTGATGTTATAATTCAAGGTTTTTTTTTTTTCTTTCTTGCTGTTGCGGTAAGATGTTTAATAGGATTGCGTCTACTCTCGTGTCATCTGCTGGCATAAGTATTTTACTATCCACATCTTTGGTTCAGGTAGGGCTGAAGTTTTTTTCACTGCTTTCGCAGTTTCTTTAACCAGAACTACAAGAATTTGACAATAGTTAGTAACTAAGGTAATTAACTTGAATACAGGTATAACACCAAGGCTTAAAATATTGCTCACCCCTATCGTTTCGTATTGCCGCTGCCGCTGACATCGGTCACCCACTTGAAAGTGGTGTCCCAAGTGTGAATCTTTTTGAGGCCGTTTGGCCAAGCAAAGAGGATAAGGTGTCAACGTTGGCGAGATATGCTGACAAAATCCCCATACTTTCCACTTTGGATATCTTAAGCTAGTCTGCTGTAACTGAATAGAAGAAATTTATTGATATCATTACTCTAAAAGAGGCAGAAGACTATGAATACCTTCACAATCGGAATGTTTCAGTTCTTGGTCCGTAATTCGGCAATGGTTCCCTCATACGAACGTTGTTATTCCCACTCATTTGGAAGTGGTATAAGCTGGCCAGTGGCCACCTTACTGTGATGCAGCTGTTTCTGCATTTAATTTAGAGGATTCTATCACAGTGATGCCCGTAGCCTCTAAAGCAGAGGGCGGACCATCGCAGTCTTGTTTTCCGTTGCACGACGAAGAGACAACTGTTGCGCTTTTGCTTTCGGCAGTTACATGCTTGTCATCCTGTTCAAAGAGCTTCAGCTTTACTGTTTTCAGGCAGTATCTGACCATAAAACTTTTTTGTTTCAGCGCGGCCAGCGATTCTCGACTCAGTAAGAGAGTAACTGATCTAACAGAGACTTGGGACACCTCTGATTTTAGGATCTTCCAGTCATTAGTCGGAATATCTGGGTTCTGTTTTTGGAGTAGAAGCAAGATATCATGTGGTTCACTGGGCTCCAGTGGAAGAAATGCTCGGGCCATTGTTGAAGCTGCAATACTATCCCTACTCACGACCTCCAGTTTAGCGCCCTCCCAAAGATTGTCCGCGGTGGTGACAGCTGTGCGTATAAAGTTGACTGCAGTATCGTCGTCGCAAGCAATTAATTTGAAGCCTCCAAAAAGCCAACCCTTGTCGTGAAAAGAGGGAATGGCTTCTGTGGGGTTACTCTTAAATAGCGAAAGAAGGTCGAGATTTATTTTGCTCTCCAAAATTTTCCACTTCTCGTGACTTATATGGCTCTCCGCATCACCCCGGTCAACGATCACCACGATCAACTGGTCTTTCATCACCTTCTTAACTGCGGTGGGTTTTGGAACAGTATCCTCCTTTTTTGAATTGCCTGGAGCATTTTTCTCCTTCTTTTTCTCAGATTCTTTATTTGTTCCCGTCATCGATTCTACACTTGTTTCGATGATCGATTCTTTACTTGTTTCGGTGATCGATTCTTTATTTGTCTCCGTATTAGGAAAATATTGTGCACGGAACTCTCTCACCTCGGTGGCTCTCTTGAAAGTGCTGTGATCTTTCTCATCCCAAGTGTCCTTGTCCTTATTTTTTAGTCGTTTTAAGGCCTGGTATGCCACACGACCTGCTTTGTAATCATATTCCTTGGGTAAAACAAGACTTTGGCTAAGGCCAGTTGACGCGCGTGAAATATTTTCGCCGTGATTAGTGCGGTAGTTAGTTGAAAAATCAGGTGCCTTCCTCGGGTTACCATTGAAAGGAGCAGAAAACGTTCTTCTTTCTCGTGGCACACGAAGAGCATCCCTAAAATCTTCATAACCGAGAACTGTGTTGGAGTTGCTATAAACACGTGATGTATTGACTTCTGTTCGAAAAATACGAGATGCACTGTCTTCACTTCGTCTTCTTTTAGTTGGCAGCGACGGTGGTGGTGGCACATCATGCTCCGGTTCCAGACGCCTTCGTTCTCTTTCGTTGCAGCGAACAGCTCTGGCCAAGATTCGTTTAGAATTTTCCGGATTTATTAACAAACCTGATATCGGTGGTTTGTTTGGCTGATGGAACGATGTGTCTACACTCATGAGACTTGGAATATATCCGTCTCTTGAACCCGAGCTTCTGTTGCCAGTTGTGAAGGTGGCAATTTCAAGAGCACGTTGCTTAGAATAACCTTGATTTAAGGCTCGCTTGTAACGTTTTTGTTCTGATGATCTAAGGCCACGATAGGTAGCGTCGCTCATGATTCCTAGGTACACTCTTCCAAACGATGGCGGCGGTGGCGGTATTGTATAACCATCATCCAGCTGTGTCTCTCTATCATATCGGTGGCTTTCGCGAACAGATCGATCACTCTTACTCGAATGCAGATAACCGGGTATTGATGGTTTGTTTGGCTGATAGAACGCTGCATCTTCTCTCGTTCGTTTTGGAATATATTCGTCTCTGTTCGCTTTGTATCTTTCCGGTAGTTTACGAGGACCGTCCTCGATATTTGATTGGTTTGATTTATAAATGTTGATCCCACGAGTAGCTAGGGAATGTGTGGTCAGTCTACAAAGAGCCCCGCATTATGCAGACAAGGCTAGAATAAAACCAGAGGTCGCCCGGTATCTGGAGTTCTGCCGTTAGCGACTGAGTTTTACCTCTCAGCCATAAAAATCCTCGGCACGGCGGAATTACACCTTGACTTAAGGTGGGGGTTGTTCTTAGTTTCATTCGGAAGACAACTGAGCACTTGGGAATGGGTCATAGATCCAGATTCCAGTTGTTTATGACTCTTATATGTCTTTCAGATTACTCAGCCACTTAGCCACGACAAGGCGACAACCCACTAAGTGGGAACTAAGTCAATTTCTTCTGCCGCCGGATATAGTTTGCAGAATATATAAATTCGTTTTAACTACATAGGTAAAATGTTGCGTTTAGCGCGACTTGACTTGAAAATGTTCGCCTAGTGGTTGTGTGACAGAGGTTGGCGGACAGCTGTTTTAAAGTCATCGAATGAACAATAATGTTCCCGAACTAGGGAAAAATTCCTATGTTACTTGGAAATAACACAAAATGAGATTAGATATCATAAGAAAATCATCTGACAACTTAGTGTCAGAAGACCCAGGCCGATTTCGGTGCATTCTTGGTCTCAGTCGAGTTGTAGTTAAGGGCAGGAGATACCCTGCTTAGATTATAATTGAAAGACATGCGATAAATTATTATCCGTTCTTCATCTTTTAGTCGGTTGTTTCTTTCTGCAATCTCTTTGGCTGTCGTGAACAGATCTGACTAAAATTTGCTTCCGTTTCGGGAAGCAAAGCTCAACGATTTACTTTTTGGCATTAGACGAGCACCTTCCTCGATATGCGTTTGTTTTGATTTATTAATGTTTCCCACGAGTAGCTGGGGAGAGGATGGTCAGTCTACACAGAGTAGTCGGAACGGCGGAATTACACCTTGACCAAAGGTGAAGTTGCTCTTGGTTTCGTTCAAAAGGTCAACGAGTAGCTGCAAACACCCGGGAGATGGTCATAGAAACAGATTCCAGACGTTTTTGTACCCCTCGTATTTCTTTTAGACTACTCAGCCACTTAGCCACGACAAGGCGACAACTCACTAAGTGGGAACCTAGTCAATTTGACCAGCCGTCCGATATCGTATTTAGAACTTCTCAGAAGAAAAATGTGATTTGGTTAGAATCATGGCTATTCGCTATACCTATCGACAACGTAGGTCAAAATTCCGTTTGAATCAAAATACCATCGAAGTTATTGGTAAGGTTTAGAAAGGAGGGCAAAATTTTGCAACGTAATGATTTCCTTTTGATGCACAATCGAACGGTTAAGTGGAACGGCTCGTTGATACGCATAAAAGAGCAAATCCAAAGAAAGGGACGAAAACTTGCAGCCTTGTAACGCGCGACAGATCAAAGGTGGAACTTTTTTCATAGGAAATAGTATAAGAACCAATTGAAGTTACAAGATCTCCCTCCCGCATTATGATATCCGAAGCTAGAACTGGTGATGGGTAGCTGGAGAAAGGTTAGAAATATTATTTACTGCGTCGAGACGCAAAATTGACTAATACAACGGTAGCATGCAAACCGATTGAAGACGAGATTTTACATTCAATAAATATTAAGAATATTATATCAAACCCTATGGTAAGAGATTTCAGGCAACAACTACTGCAGATCATAAAATCCGATACCTTGTCTGTGGAAAATACAGTGATGCTCTTGGAATTTGCCGTCAGAGTCACGACGTTCAACACGGTACGCATTGTGTAACATTTTTTAGTAGTAAGAACAGGATTATAATCTTTCTCACAAACAACTAGATCTGACTTACCTCAGTATAATGTCTCTTAGTATTCCGTTGCCAAATTTGGAGTAAGTCGAAGCTACTTCATTCATGGAATGTGTAATTTGATGATTTATCTAACCAGATGATAGATTGCGGGGTATATGTAAGAGATTTGAGTATCACTTCATCTTATTCTTGGATTGCATATGTAAACCACCTCGGTTTTCACATCTTAAACGTCGGCAGCAGCTGTTAGATTACCTTGAGGGCATCAACTGCCACTGTTTTCTCTGGGAAACCGTACACACTGGGGTGGCCAAAATGAAAATAACTTTCCAGACGTAGACTCCTACATCGTTTAGCCTCAAGACAAGAAGTTCACACTTTCCACTACCAACGAGTGACCTTGCAAAAAATGGCGAACTAAACCGAACTCATACTCCAACGTATGAAATAAAAAAATATATAGTATTATTTGTATGCTACTATTAGAACAAGACATACTCGCTGGTCTGCCAAATCGGATGGGAAATTAAACATGAAAGCCATCAGTGAGGTCTCGTTTCGATTCTAAATAGACCTTACTAAGGCCATTTTCAGTTTATTAAATTTCCGTTAATTTAATGCCGAGATTAGAAATTGCATTTATGTTGTCAGTTTTCTCTCATTTCACGTTGGTTAGTAAAATAAAAATTAAGTCGCCATTTTAAGACAGAAATCATAGTTAGTGAACAAATCTTGTCCTCGTAATAATAATTCCAGATACTACTTGCATTTTGCCATGAAAACCAACTTTATTTATCCACAAAAAAATATATATTTAGTAATACAAGAAAGAAATGCTTACCCATTCCCGCAGAGCGTTGGCGTTGTCGTCTCCGGTGCAACTTACCCGTCCAGCGCGTACCTGTGAATTACCTTATTCAAAAAACGAACCAGCAACAAACGGCAAACAGGGATCGACAGGAAAACAGCGAAAACAGATGCAAACTCAATATTCTCAGCAAGATGGTATCATTTTTCTTTTCTTTTCGCCTTCTCAATTAGTATTACTTTAGCGACGTGTGTGCGTGATATGTGCAAGCAATATAAAAACGGCAAACTGCTAAGCAGCAACGACTTGTAGTGTTTTATGCAACGTGGATATCCACATGAAAGAATTTTGTTATCGGCCAGAAGATCTCTGTCTCACAGGCAGCATAAATATACAACAGCAACAATTTCTCAGCTACTTTTGAAATCCGCAGAAAATTACTGTTGTGCCAGCGAAGAAACGTCCCAAAAATACGGACGATGACGACGACGACACGGGCTGCTTGAAATCGTTACGTTACTACTCGCCAAAGGCAGCCTAAGTACACACTTTGTTTCTTGTATCTGCTTTTTGGACTGGACTTGATTTCATTTACTGCTTGTGTTCTGCTACTGGCTAATCTGCTACGATTCTGCACTCAGCACTCTCAAAAGTATCTGATTTGTTCTCAAACTCGTATCAACACCACCACCACCACCACACCACCATCATTATCATCATTCCATCTCCTAACAGCGCGAACTCTCTCACCCAAACCGAGTGTGAAACACACACTGCCGCCGACGACTAGTCAGCCATATAGTGGAGTACTTGCTACAGGCGGCAGTCAACAGAATGAGACTCAAATCAGCAGCAGCATCACACGTAACATTTACAGACAGGAACGTCCTGCGTTAGAATTTGAGTATAAAAATTTAGTATCACGTCTTGTAGTTGTATTTAAAAAAAAAAAAAAGGTTAGATGAAGGTGTACAAAAGAAAAAAAAAAAAATAGATAAACTTTCAAATTTGCTGTTTTTATTAATTTTATAGAGAATATATTTTTTGTTTTTGTTTTGCTTGTATTTTCTTCTTACATGGAGTTTGCCAATTACTTTAGTCTTTTTATTGAATGGAAAACAAAAGTTACTGTCGCTACAGTGAATGCAAAATAAAAAGTCAAATTTTGAACAGTTTTATTAATATTTTCGTTTGTTTATTCACATACAAAGTACCTTGTATGTTGTAAGCATACGATTTATGTGTTATCGGGCGCACCTCACAGTTGCGCTACAAGTTTTGGTGCATATATTTAAACAAGAAATGTCTACGTTCTAGTTAATTTGAATATATATATTGTTTTTAATACAAAATAGGTATACCGACTACAAAAGTATATTCTATTTGCTTTTAAACTGCGTCTTTGCGCAGACCTTGCTTTAATGTTTGGTTCAATGTTTTTTTCTAATTGTTTCTTGTTTGTATTTAGTTTTGTTATTTTTAATGGTAGGTATAAGAATAATTTGTCAAAACTGTTTTTTCTAATTGTATTTAAGACAATTTTACAATGAATCTGATATAGTATTTAGTTAAATTATGATTCTTGTCGGATTGTATTGGAAGAGAGAGAGAGATAGAGAGTGATAGTTTGAGAAGAAAACTTTGTTTCTTATTTGAAATAAATAAGAACTTCCATGACTTCCATGATGTAAAAAAGAAATAATAATTGTAAGATAAAAAATGAAACAATATGTAGAAAATTATGTAAATACATTTTCTGTTTGATAGTTTTTGCGGTTTAATTTTTTATTATTTGTATGTACCTGTGTATGATGCTGACACTCGATAGGCCCTGCACCGCAATGGTTGTTTTACAAAAATGTCAAGTATCTGAAATGACAGAAAATATTACCATTGCAGTAATTGTGTTAATATTTAAAGGGGGAAGAGCTAAGTGAAAAAGCTGTAAAGCTAGTCAGTAGAGAAGACTGCAAAAAATTGCATTGAAACTGCAAAGGCATCGGGTAGAAGACTGTTTTGCATTGAATGTACAATATTGATGCATTCTCGATATGATTATATTCATCATATCGGTGGCAATCATTGACGCACGTCTTATGATCTTTGAAGGAGCTGGTTGCAGTGATTTTATATGCAGTTTGGATCGGCCACGAATTGGCTTAACCATAAGTACCTAGTTCTATTTCATTTGATGTAGGAAGGCTTTTTGAGTTCTAATGATTTTTACCTTTATAAACAATCCAACAAAAAAACAACAACAAGTAAACATGTACATGTGCACAATATCTGTTTTGCTTTGTCTGTCTCCACAATTAAAACAACAAAAATTAGAAGAAAATGTTTTTTTTTTTTTTCTTGGTAAATACAATAAGTTATTAAATCACCGCTTAGTTTAGTATAGAACCAGCAAAGCAAGAAGGTACATTCAGGTGCTCTCTGAAAAATAAAGTTCTACTTGATAATAAAACTCCGCTTATTTAATTCCAGATTCTACTAATTAGAAGTATTAAAAGCAACTTGGCAGTGAGTTTTTTCTAAAGTGAACATGAGTTTGTAGCAGAAGAAATCATCTGACAATAATTATAATCAGTCATTTAGGCGTTTATGTGCTGTGACTTTCTTTGATTGATTATTTAAACCTGATCAACTTGAAGACATACGACGGCAAGCCATTTATCACGCCGAACCTTTTTTTTGGCAGTATTATACTACAAAAGTACTCTTCATTCAGAAAACAAAAGTTTACGTCGAATTACCTATATTGCACTTGTGCATGGTACTGTTTTTCAAAAATCACTTTTTACCATCTCCCATTCAAATTGCTAAGTAGATATATTCCGTATCTCTTTGTCCTGTACTCAAATGAGTTTAAGAGCACCACACAATACTAAAATGAATTACCTGCAAATGCCCGTGTGCAAACTTTCTTGCACTTTTATTTTCGGATACGGGCAGACGCACTCATTCAAGTTGGGTTGCAAAAATAAAAAAAAGAAGTGATTTGCGCTCGACAAAACTAACTGATACACTTACCTTTCGTTACTTTCTAAGTCCTGCTGCGGCTGCGAGACGCACTACGTCCATTGTGGCTATTGCTGCGGCTCAATGACTTCCGAACGGGACTACGTGAAAACTTTGTCCGACGAACTGGTGAACGGCTGGTCGCTGATCGAGATCTCGATCTTGGCGAATACGATGGGCGACGCCTTGGACTACGTGAGCGACGTCTAGGTGAACGAGAACGACGACGTCGTCCTCCTCCTCCACCACCGCCTCCACCACCGCCGCCTCCACCGCCTCCACCACCACGACCATTACGCCTTGTCGGTGATGTAGGACGGCCATAACGGGCCATTTGGACACGTAACTCTCTGCCGTCTAACATGCGGCCATCCATAGCTTCTAGTGCGTCTTCAGCATCCCTCTTGTCATAAAATCTACATGAGCATAAATTTGTATGTACACATAATGGCATAATCAATACAGAAAAGGTTTAGCGGTGCGTTACCTAACGAATGCGAAGCCGCGGCTTTCACGGGTGTACCGATCTCGTGGTATATAAATATCTCCAACTTCACCACATCTCTCAAATACGCGCCTTAAATCTTCAGGTGTCGTACGATATGTTAAATTATCAACCTTGTTAAACAAACAATGAAAATAGTATCAAATGTACAAGAAAAGAAAATTCGGCAATCCGGCTTCGGAAAGACGCCATTTTTGAAATAAAAAATGTATATGTAGGTACTCACTTTCAAGGAAACCATCCCATCAATGCGTGGCGGTGGCCGATTGTTATTGTTGTTATTATTGTTGCTATGACTCATTATCAATGAGATCAATTATACGTCCTCTGTACTAATAATTATTTGATTTATCAATTTAAAAGATGAAAACTAGTACAAGTTTTTTTAGAAGAAAAATGCCACAACACCTTTCACCGACACCATTTACTTAAAAATGGCGATCGAAAAAGTTGAAAGCCGAACGGAGGGCGGCATTAAATACGAGACTCGAAAACAAAATGGCTTTAACAATTACATCCCAACGCAAGGGCTAGATGAGCTGAAATTAAATGAGTCAATAAAAAATAGTTTTGTCATATTAAAAGTCCCGAATTATCTTAAAACCATATATTGCAATGATTTACAACAACAATATAACCTCATACTGTTCTAAGTCGAAATCAAAACTTAATAAATAAAAAGCTTATGCAACAGAACCGAAAGGCAGCGTAGAGGAAAAATTACCCTTCGCTGATTAGAAAAGTACACTTACCAATGAGACACTAGAAACTAGATGTGTTTTCTTGAGCTTTGTTCTCAGCAAAGCAATCTGCGTGCTGAAAATCCTGCTTTGCTGATATCGAAACACAAAAAACAGGCCTAATGTGGCACATGATGGGATGAATGAATGATTACACAAATAATATATGATATTCGATTATTAACTTATTATCGTAGGAAGGAGTTTTGCGATTTTGAAATGTTATTATTAATTTATACGGAAAAAGTATCAAAGTAACTGTTACTTTACCTGTCATTAAAAACCAATTTAATGTTAATGATCGTTAATAACAAATTGTTTGCTTCGCTTAACTTTAAGACTATTCGCCTTAAAATGTGTAACAAAAAGCACAAAATAGAGAGTATCATATGAGAATGAGAAAAAAACCAAGCGCCAGATGAATTTATTTAGCTAAATATCAATCTACCAAAGTGCCTGGATCATTTTCAATTCAACTGATGGACAACGATAATGGACTAGCTGTTTTCCCAAAAAAATTCATGAAGTCACGAACACTTACTCATTTCTTTTCTAGTATTTGTGAGTTCATGAATTGGACTTTAATGCAAGAATTCGGTGTTCTCTAATGTGTATTTCAATATTTTTTTCAATTTAATAAGAACCTCCACAAAAACCAAACAAATTGAATACGAAACGCAAAACAACTAAACACTGCTATGCCTGTGTCGGACATCCCATAAGCAACATGCTTTTTTGTTCCTCGCACGTATTCACAGACGGGGGTTAAAATTACAAAAACAACAAAGATATCCATCTCTTTTAGCCATTCATCTCCGCTGATAAACTTGTGTTTCATTGCATGTTTCCTAATTTTCGTTGAACATACCCATCGTATAAAAATGTGTGCTCCTGAGCGCAGTCATTCAAGTTGAATTTTTTTTAATTTTATTTTAATTGTGGTGAAATGTATCTTCAAACACTTCAAAGGCCTTCAAATCAGCATGTAGTCAACTGGAAAGACAACTGGAAAGTATCGTTTTGACATTTCAAATTCATGCTATTTTTGCTGTGCTCTCTGCGCTAATTTACCATATATGCGTGGCCATTTTGACTGATGTGTTGCCGAAAAAACGCGTGTAGTTCGGGTATCACGACGAGGAATTCTTTTGTTATTTTTTGTTAAAAAAGAAGAACAAGATAGTCCGCAAATAACTTTATTATTATTTCCAAGTACTGCATTTACTTGTGAATCCAAATCAATAGCTCTTCAATAAATTTTCATACTTACAAAACCTGTAAAAGGAAATTAAGAAGGGAAAAAATGGCCCAAGACAGCAGCAACAGCGACATGTCTACGAAATTTTCAACATTGAATGTTAATGCAGTAGAATTTGTGCCGAGTTTTAGCTACGGCGGCACCACCACTCCAATCGTAACTTCTGCGGGCACTACCAATAGCACTAATAACACCCCCACAGAGCCTCAACAACCAGCATCAGCGGACTCGTCGCCTGATAATCAGCCGCAATCATTGTCGTCTCCAGCCACAACCCCAACAATACCTCAACAGCAGGCGGCACCAGCGGCAGCAGCAGCACCAGCACCTGTCGTTGAGAATATCGATGAAAAAATCACTGAAAATAATGGTCGGTATAGAACAATTTTTATTCCTTGATTTCGTAACATGATTCAATTTGTGATTCTGAAAAAAATTAAAGAAAAAAACAACTTCCAGTCTCACCCACCTCCCTACTTGCCTAGCCATCGTCGGCTTTCACGTTGGTTGGGGCAAGAAAAGTCCACACCTAACCGGTTGATAAGTCATTCGGTTAGTTCACCAAACAAACATTGAACATTTTATATTGAAATTCCAAAAGAGATATGAGTTTTTCTAAGCAAGTCTTCCACAATTCGTGACAACACTGATAGTACATTTTATTCCTTCATTAGGCATTAACCATATTTGAACATAACCTATGAATCGTATTGCTTTCGCTGTTCGCTCTGACTACATTTGACACGTCTTCGGGTTTTTTTTCTCCCACCAACATGTTTTTTCTCTTCTATTTCACTGGTGTGTTCTTCGGGAAACGGTCCTAAATTTCGTGGTATCGAGAAGCGTGTTGCTTCAGTACCAGCTCTCGTGTTCTTGATTTAAACAAAAAAAATTAAAAAAATTGTAATATTTGATTTGTTTGCAAGTGTTAACGTAAGGATTGATTTTCCCGAGAGACAGCTGAACCGTTTGATTGAGAAACTTTCCCGCTTGCGGTCAACAAGAACTGCTTTTAGCTAGTTATTGTGCGGAAACTTATGTGGAAAGAGCTCAACTCCAACCTCGTACTTTCACTTCACGCGCAATGGGTATTTGGTTTGATTTATAAATTTATCTTTAATTTTTTTGTTCGTATTATTGCTCGTTTCGTAAATTTATGTTACTTTGGTGACGGTTATTCTGTGAAATAAGCATAAGATATGATCGCAGAAACGTGTGACCGAGCGTGTGAGTCATCAATTTACCTACCAAAGCACCTTTTCTTATCAAGGTGCTCCGAATTTCGTTCTGCTTACGGTATAGATTAGATGAAAATCGTGTATTAAGTGAATGTGCATTTTGTTGTTGTCGGATCGCATCCTGTTTCCTAACGTGTTGCACGCGAGTTCATTTTGATGACGTTTCCACTATTGAACACAAATCTAGTTTGGCTATATATAGGATACCTTGATCTAAATAACTACAGTGTGCATGAGCAAAATGTGTTTTTGACTACACGCCCAAGTATTTTTAGTTTTTACCTATATTAAGTTGTTCCCCAAGGAATGAGTGAATGATGGAATTCAAGTGTCGGCAATACGTGGTCAAAAAATTTCGTATTCGGAACATAAACGTTAATACCGTTTACGGGGTAGGGTGTACAATTGTAACGTGTTTTGTTTAATTTCTAATATTGTGATCGTTCTGTGTGACTTTACGTGAAAGACGATAGAAAATGCCATTTAAGAGTGGGGAACGAAATAAATAGTTGCATTGGTCAACTACAAAGCCACTGAAGTTGCATATCGGGAAAGCAATGCCCTTAGAAAGACTATCTAATAAATAACAGCTGCCAATTGTAAATGAAGGCAAGTTTTCTATAACTGCATGGAAAACATAGAATAAGTTAATTTGAGAAACTTTTTTTTTCACTGAAATCCAAAATATCAAGTAATTTAAGCCACCAATGAACAGTTTTTCTTTTGAGTCTCTGCTT